>OY759273.1:26775455-26819365 GCA_963662155.1 Lamellibrachia columna | reverse complement strand
CCTCCCCTCCTCCTCTCTCTCTCTCTCTCTCTCTCTCTCTCTATCTCTCTCTCTCTTCTCTATATATATATCTCTCTCTCTCTCTCTCTCTATCTCTCTCTCTCTCTCTCTCTATCTCTCTCTCTCTCTCTCTCTCTCTCTCTCTCTCTCTCTATCTCTCTCTCTCTCTCTCTCTCTCTCCCTAATTCATGTATATCCTTTTGATAGAAATGGTTCCAAGCTGGTGATTTATATTAATGAACAGCCGTAATTTCCTGATTCACATATTATCTCAACCGCCTATGTCTATGACGTATCTCAGTAGTTGACAATAGGGACATATATAATGCCCTGTCATGATAAAGCAAGAAGCAAGTCGTATCCTCTAACAGTTGCTTAATGGCAGTAGCATAAGTAACTTCACTGGAATTTAAATGGCAACAGGAAGTATACGACAAATGTTATCATATATGTAATAAGAGAATGAAACAAATTACAGAAATACAATTTTCACTTGTTTCCCTTTGCCATGGCAGGGCAGTATAGATATCCATAGTTTGACCATCTTAGCATCCTATGAGCTCTCTATGACGTGCCTCAGCTGTCCGGATCGGTTTGCAGGATGACATCTCGGCCGTTCAGAAGTTCATCGAGGAGACGACGCCGCTGGTCTCGAGCGAGAGTGACAGTTCTGTCGACCGACACAGCTCCCACTCCGAGTGTCCTCGGCGCCGGGGAGACGTGCTACTTAGGGCGAAGCAGGTACACAAGTCAGGAGAAATGTTACTACTACTTTTCTGTGCTATTTTTCGATAATTTTATTTTATTTCATATTATCTCATTAAAGAAGGTAAGTCTTTTAATGCGAAACAAAAGTCATGGTTTTGGGGATGTGCGCCTAAAAGATATAATAACAACTAACCGTGTGCAACTAAAATCATTTCCTCAGAATGTATTCTAAAAGTGGGAAATTCTGGTCATTTATCCGGTTGACCGAGGGCTGACATGTTAACCAGCGAGACCGATAAGCGCATGCGCAGTTCTATGAAAATCGGGTAACCTAGACTACACGTGACGTATTAAGGGAGGTCGGAATCAACGCAAAGTCTCAAACAAACGTGCTATTTTCTCAGAAAGAGGACTAGTTTAGTAAATAAATGCCAAAATATGTTACACGAGTTGAGCTTGGCGCAGATAGCATGGCACATCGTATTGGCAAACGTAGGAATAGGTGTAGACAAATATGTTTTAATTTAGGGAGCGAGTTTTACTAGTCTTTGACACTCGTGACGATCGCGTAGCATTATCTAAGAGTATGGCGCGCCCATGAAATTAAATGTTCCTAGTAAACAACTGGCGTGATCTTCATAATTGTAGTTGCAAATGGTTATGTGTCATTAATTACTATAGGTGCATAAGCCCAAAACCATAAATTTTATTTCTAAATGAATTTGGTGCGGTATAAATAGCCATGTAAAGATGTGATGTTTTGTGACATTTTCTTAGCAATTTCGGAGATTCTGTTAAGTTTTATAAGTACAATAATGATAAAATTATGTTAATATTGCGGAGATGACTGCGAAGATTTAATGACGCTGAACATTTGGCTCTTATCACTCAGACAATTAAGTTTAATTACTTTTCTTTGTAAGTTATGCCGACGATTTCGGGTTTAGAAGGGAAATTGGTTTTAAAATGTTGTCCAATCTTAACAATCATTCATGTTTTTCGCATTATGTAGGTAAGATAATTAATATGAACGAGATAAAGCGACTATTTCATTTACATTGGTTCTTTGTAGGTTTTGCGGAAATGCCGTTCGGAGGGAGATTTCAACAAAACAAAACGAACAAAGGAGTCCGCAGTGTGAATATATGCACCATAGGCAATATCCATAAATAACTTCTGCTCATGTGTAAAAAGCAGTGAACATTTTATGCGATTATTAAAAAATTCCATGCGATCACGTTACTTCATTAAGGTTAACTAATACCTGGCTCACGTTTGTGTACAAAGGATGCGCATCGTATGAGTATCGTTAGCGACGCATAACCATAACAACCAACCACGCATGCGCAGAAACAGCAACATGCAGAACCGTATTTGCACGACACCTCTAGGGAACCTACGAGTGTTGTGGATCTTCTCGAAGGGGCAATGCCGTGATATTGCCGCACAATGCCGCCACCTGGTCGACTAATGGCGGCGGTCGCAAATGCAGACTACACAAATGTGCGCGCTAATTCACGCGCCTTATATAACGCCATTATTGTTGGGGTTAATTTGAACCCAAGCGACGCTCTGCCTGGTGGAGTATTACTTACTTAGTGAATGCGTGTGCCTATGATGTTCTGTAGTCAGCGAGAGTCGCTCAAGGAAATTGTGCTATGCAGCGCCGCGATGCCGATCCGCAAGAGGCCGCCTCTTTCCGTCGTAATCGTGATATGAACAAGAATGCTGACAGATATGTTACAATGCACAAAACGTGCGCACGCGCCTGTGTGTCGACATCCTCGCATGTGTACATCACAATGTCTCGCTCAAGTTATCCTCAAACCTCGTTCGCCCCACCTTCACCCAACCAACTCTTCCGTCCACCAATCCCACCCACAACCAGCCTCGCTTACAAAATACACCCCTGCAGATCCAGTCTAGTGGTCACCCATATAACCCCATTCACCACCCTATCCACCGGGAGCGTATCCATGATCTTTTTTCTGTTGGGGGTATGTGACCCCGTGCAAATGAGGGTCACAGAAGGTCATAAACGCGCCAGTTCTGCATTTTCTTGCGCGAAATTATCACCGCCCACCCACGCACCCACTCACCCATCCAACCACCCACCCATCCAACTACCCACCCACCCACCCACCCACCCACCCACCCACCCACCCACCCACCCACCCACCCACCCACCCACCCACCCACCCACCCACCCACCCACCCACCCAAACGCACGCACGCACGCACGCACGCACGCACGCACGCACGCACGCACGCACGCACGCACGCACGCACGCAGCAGGCACACCCACCCACCCACCCACCCACCCACCCACCCACCCACCCACCCACACACACACACACACACACACACACACACACACACACACACACACACACCACACACGCACGCTTGATCAGTTTTTGTCAGAGAGTAGTGTACTGTGTATAACGACAGTAGGAAGAAAGTAGCCGTAAGGTAGCGCGAACATTGGTCAACCTGTCAATCTCCAGAGATACGTATCCCTTCGGTTTGCTATTCAAGCCGACATACGATATACTCAATCAGCGTTTAAGCTGGTTTGGATAAGCATTACATAGGGTAAATCTTATAATTAGGGGTTTAGTTAGGTTTTGGGGACATGGTTACATTTATATATGAAGGTTAGGATTGCGGTTACACATTATCCTAGAATCCCTGTAATTTCGCTTACATTTTTCTCAGCTAGGCAATGTATTTTTAAATGATAGAAACATATCGGTGTTTACTGTTTTCTGCTATTAAAGGGAATACAGTTGAATGGTTGTGTGCAGCCATTTCACAGTCTTCAGTATAACTCAACGACTGGGCGTGGCTTGTATTATTTAACGATTTTATTGATACATTGTTAGGAAGTTCGTATGTAAACGATGATTATCTTTAGTAGGATACCAGAAACAATTGCAACAGAAATGCGATTAATTGTAAGTGGCTATCTGTAGAGTATGCGAAGATCATCTACGTAACGCTGTCTTCATTATTGCGGTTACACACAAACAGCCCAATTAATTGATGCAATATGTCGCAATAGGTTTATGCAATAGGGTTCCTGTCTTTGAAAAGCCAGTTCCCTGCCTCTGGGCTTGGCGTGGAAATAACGACGTTTTCAAGACTACACCATAAACGAGTATTCATTGCTTCTATTAAGTTATGTTACTGTAAATATATTTACCATGTTGCTGTAAATATATACTAATGCAACATTTACTAATGCGATTTACCCGTTTGCTTTGCACCAGTCTTAGGGAACCGGTCAGTCACGTGACCATATCTTGCGTGTATGTCTTTATATTTGCGCCTAGTGGGTGTCGACGGACTTACAGCAAGATACTTCTGTCGACTCGGTGGATTGCTAGTCGGGCATTACTGGATGTAGACACATGCCACATGTTACTTAATTGCTCGTTGATTTTGATTTTGTAGAATGTTACATCGTGATATGATGGCTTTGTAATAAAATCTACCTCAGCAACACAGTAGAGTGTTTGCGCTCATAGCAGTATACGTACGCTACACAACACGGTGTTACTTAGTACATCATAAAACGTATTAAACGTATTAAAACGGAATTGATGCGTAGTTTACTTCTTTATTGTGCTTTAACATATAAAAACTGTTTGGACATAGACAATTTTTTAATCTTCATATCACCTCCCATGTAACACACTTGTAATATATCATTACCCTACTAAAATAAATCTAGCTAAGAGGTAACGTCTGTGTTTTCATGTAACACTGTTACACTGCACTGCCAAATAAGTTATGTTGGGTACAGAGTTGGGTAATTTGTTGGAGCTAGTCTCTAGTCTGTATAATTCCTTTCGACACAATGTCACATTGGTCAGAATTTGCCAGTGCTTTAGGTCAATGTCGAAAATAAAGACAAATTGTATTCCCGACTTTTGACAATTATTTTAACATTTACAGTCTTAACAAATTGTTATGGTGGCACCTAAATTGTTCGCTGTGTCCAACATGACTATTGTTTCGTTAGCATATAAAAGTACATACAATTTTTATGGTCAACAAATGCACAATAATTTATGTGTATGAAAAAGATAGATCAACAGAATACAAAACGTGTGGTTTAAGGGAGAGCATCCTTCTCATACAATCAAGTTAAGTAACTGGTGCTTGTGTAATCGAAGTATTTAATTCATAAAACAGGTAATATAACAATTGATCCTTTACAACTAAACATCAATGGTGTACAAATTGGAAATTCGAAACATTTTACTTTTTAGGCTTGACAGTAAATGAAAACAAATTGGAAAAACCATGTTGACAGGATCTCCAATAAATGTTCCAAAACTTCAAAACTTTAGAAATATTCAATAAATAAAAATGTTTACCAACCCTAATTAAAATAATGTTGTACAATAAACTGCTACTACCTCACATTACTTATTGTATTGTGGCAGGGGCTATACACATAAAAGAATAATGAAGATTCAAAACAAGGCACTTCCGTAATAGATAGCAAATACAATGCGCATTCAGAACCATTATTCAAGAAGTTCAAAGTATTAAAAAGAAGACATCTTACAAGTGAAATTTTATTATAAATGTAAGCATCTTCAACTACCGACATATCTTCAACAGTTACCATTTCAATCAAACATTAACATTCATGACCACCATACGAGTGGTAAAAATGACATCCACCTAAAAACGCTAGTAAATAGTGTTCCGAATTCAATCAAAACCAAGATATTAACCCACAGTCTACGAGGATTCACATATTACGTAACTAATCATTATTTACTGAATTACCAAGAGCAATGTAGGTTTTCAAACTGCTATATTTGTCAAAAATAATTGTGCGCTTTCTTTCTTGCTAGACATATTTCTACGTTGAAAATAATCGACCCTGCTGTCTCTGATGCACTGGTGTCAAACATAAACACTGGAGCGCTGAATTAATAGAATAATTATCTACAATATTGGTCTACAAATAATTTAATTGCTTCAATTAATAACTAAGGAGGTGGCTTCTATGATAGCGGTAAAATCTGACTTTAATAGGAGTCTCCTGGCTCGTAATAATGATAACGCAATTTACGAACATGGGGTTACAAATTAAAATTAACTACCCATAAATACAATAATTTTCAAATGCGATACAGACTCTATTACACATGTGTTATATGTACCACATTGTATAACACGCTTGTATAGTTGGATCCAAATAAACGAGTATTGTATTGTATTGTATTGTATTGTATTGTATCAGAATTTCCACATTCCTAACAGCGAAAACAGAAGGGACGATGAAAGGACGTACCCAAAACAACACGGTGAAGAATTAGGGAAGAAAACGGAATTTTGTGGGACTGACATGGGGTACAGCGGCAAGGACAGCCCAATATAGAGGGAATGGTCACAAATAGGATAAGTAGAAAGATTCGGATTCAATTCGGATTCTGTAACCCGGGTTCCGGAGTCTGAATTGAATTTGAATCCAGTGTGAACACTCCCACGTCGATTACGGGTTCACTCCGGTTTCACCGATTGTCGCGTTCAGACTGAATCCGAATAAACATTGATTTGTTCGGTTATTCCCCGTAGACCGGGAATGTTCTATGTAAACCCTCCAGCTGCCCCTCAATGCATATGCCATCCATATAGACGGGGAATGTTCTATGTACACCCTCCAGCTGCCCCTCAATGCATATGCCATCCATATAGACGGGAATGATCTATGTACACCCTCCAGCTGCCCCTCGATGCATATGCCATCCATATAGACGGGGAATGTTTTATGTACACCCTCCAGCTGCCCCTCGATGCATATGCCATCCATATAGACGGGAATGATCTATGTACACCCTCCAGCTGCCTCTCGATGCATATGCCATCCATATAGACGGAGAATGTTCTATGTACACCCTCCAACTGCCCCTCGATGCATATGTCATCCATATAGACGGGGAATGTTCTATGTACACCCTCCAGCTGCCCCTCGATGCATATGCCATCCATATAGACGGAAAATGTTCTATGTACACCCTCCAGCTGCCCCTCGATGCATATGTCATCCATATAGACGGGGAATGTTCTATGTACACCCTCCAGCTGCCCCTCGATGCATATGCCATCCATATAGACGAAGATAGTTCTATGTACACCCTCCAGCTGCCCCTCGATGCATATGTCATCCATATAGACGGGGAATGTTCTATGTACACCCTCCAGCTGCCCCTCGGTGCATATGCCATCCATATAGACGAAGATAGTTCTATGTACACCCTCCAGCTGCCCCTCGATGCATATGCCATCCACATAGACGGGGAATGTTCTATGTACACCCTCCAGCTGCCCCTCGGTGCATATGCCATCCATACAGACGGGAATGTTTTATATACACCCTCCAGCTGCCCCTCGGTGCATATGCCATCCATACTTCTATTAATGCAACTATCTCGGCCTGAGACTACACTTTACCTCTGCTAGTGGTTGCCATCAAATTGATAAAACATAAGTGACTTGAACTGAAGGCACTAACAAAATAAGCAAACACTGTAACGCTGTTGAGTATCAATGAGGTCATCACAACGTAGGTCATGACCCACTAAACATGTGCGTAATGTGTACAGTTGACCCAGTACAGGTGATTCGCTCCAAGGCGTTCACGCTGCATGGCTGTTGATCCGAAGCAACGTCGATTTTGAGTAACGAACCCGGAGTGAAACCGGTTTGCAAAGGGAGTTCGGGTTTAATTCGGATTAAATGTGTGCGTGTGCGAGTGTGAACGGGCAAACCGGGTTAACGATTTAGACAGGGTTCAACCCGGATAATGAAGCCAGCGTGAACACATCTTATGTGTGGCAGATTGTTTTTTAAGCAGGCAGAACAAACATGGCATAACCTATTTCAATGGGAACCACTGATAAGGTGGCTGATGACTATGTACCCCCTTAATAAAGGACGCGGAATTTAGGAGTATATTTAAAAAACGTGTCGTTGCTGGTTTTATTACATTCATGAACTTTGCCGTATTCACCGGTACAGACCCTATGTTTTTTTATGTCGCCAACACTATTACAACTGCTCGTGTTGGCAGTAGACTTGAATATTGCAAATCCCCTTTTCACAATATGCCTGTCAATGACATCTTGAAAGTCCAACGCTTGCAAAACTGTTTGGCAAAGGCAGTTACCCTCTCTCTTAGTTTCTCTCACTCAGTACCACTTCTTAAATCGTTGCATCGGCTCCCTGTCTGATATTGCATTATTTTTTTAAGATTTGCATATTTACCTATCAAGCACTTTCATCCAAACAACCAGCATATTTACATTCACAGACAGACAACTTCGATCATCTAATTTTAATCTACTTTTTGTTGCCAGTGTCAAGACAAACGTCGGAACTACAGCATTCTTAGTTGTTGAGTTCGAACTGTTTACACGTGAAATTGCTAATCGATTAAATACTGGCTAAGCTCTTGTTTTGGTGCACTTCCGAGCTTGGGACTCCTGAGGCGTTTAGCGCAATGGAAGTGTATTGTAATGTGTTGTATAAATATACCAAGATCTACGCTCGTTGGTAAAAGTAGATATCGTGTAATCAACGTGTTGCGTTTCCCCGCCTGTACCTGACACGTACATTCATGTTGCCGCGGTTGCTCAACGCCTCCGGATTCTTGAAGATCTTGTTAAGTCGCTCTCCGTAGTGCGGTGGACCACCAGGTAGCGCAATATATTTGCCTCAGTTCACTCAGCTGCATAAATTGGTGCCTGGCACTAGACAGTGATGGGATTCAAGTGATGGAATTATAAGAAAGAACAACTTTCGAGGAGCAATTGCAGCGTGGCTGGAGGCTTCAATGAACTTGAAATAGTGTTTGTGTGAAAAGGTTGGTTGGGGACAAAATGAAACGTGCTCTGTGAAACGATTGTTAGAAGGGCGCAGTATAAATTGAACGTTTTGCGCTGTTTTTAACTGTTTACAGTTAGACTATTGCTAATGGTGCGTTGTCGAGCTTGGGTCTCCCGAGGATTTTAGCGCAATAGAAATATTGTATATTGTATTGTATTGTATTTTATATGACAGTGCTGTTGGCTGGCAACACATATATGAATAATGTTGGACTCTCGAAAAGCTAATTACTTCCTAGTCCCCTTGGAGTCTGGAGCTTGTTGCATATTGGCAATCGTGGTAAATGTCGAACAACTGATGGGATTGGAGATACATTCAACCACATTTTGCATGGGATCAGTGTAGCTCCTACTGCACATTGCCGGGGCAAGGGATGTTGGCTTCGCTTATTTAGACCGTAATTCAAAGGGTTTTCTTGACTAAAATAGAGAATTAAATTAACAAAATGGCATCCAGTTGGAAATGCCTCATAATGGCGTCATGCATCGTCACGTTGGTAATTAAGGTGATGTTGGCTTATCTAATTGGTATGTTCTCACAATAACATCAATGGCTTTATCTTGACTCCCCACAAGTTAGCATAAAGTCAGAAATAGATGGACCATGTATCAGAATAATTTATTCAATGCAACATGGAAGTCCTCAAAAACCCCCAAAAATCTGCCAAAGATGAGAGATAATGATACATATCTAGGTAGGATAGCATCATAACAGCATAGTGCTACAAGTTCAAAGATTAGAAGTTATGGAACATTACTAGAATGGCAGAGTAGTGCTACAAAGTCAAAGAGTCAGTTTAAAGTAGTACGATGGATCATCCTCGAAGGCCTTCCCAATTCGCAATGGTGTGAAACGGGGTTCCGTCACTTCCTTGCACCAACCTTGGTTGGGATATTCTTCCCTCTGCTGCTTTCCTATACTTTCAGTTCGTCTTCAAAAGGTGTGTGCTTACATTCGAGGACTGATGGTAAGCGGTTCAACATGGCCCGTTTTCGACAAAAACAAAATTACGACAGGTCCTGATCAGGGAGATTCTTTTCGCTGATGACGCAACTTTAATATCGCACAATGAAGAGGGCATCCAGAGACCCAACTTGCCTAGGCGTGCACAGATTTTGGCCTGACCATACACCTGAAAAAAATACCAATTGGCCAAGACGTCAGCGAAGCTCAAGTCGTCAGCATTGATGATCTCACTCTGGAAGTGGTGCAGGAGTTCACCTACCTGGGGTCAATCATCACCAGCAACCTATCCATATACCAGGCTTGTGTTCTAAGCACCCTCCTGTACGGTAGCGAAGCGAGGACAATATATGTTTCCATGTTGCCCTAGGCGCATACTTGGCATACACGCACGCACGCACGCACGCACGCACGCACGCACGCACGTACCCACACACTCACACATACACACGTCTGCGTTGGCTGGGCCGTGTCAGCCGCATGGAGGATGGACGTATTCCAAAGAACGACCTCTATAGTAGGCTTACCTCTAATGCAAGGCGTGTCGGCCGTCCAGCGGTGCGGTTCAGGGATGCTTGCAAACGAGATATCGAATCTGCTCAGGTCAGCATCGAGGAAGCTGCAGCAGCAGACCGCATCAACTGGCGACAGGCTGTGCGGAGTGGTATGAGGAAGGCAAAAGAAAGAAGAAATTAATTATGGACGGAGAAGAGAGAGCGTCGGGGAGAAAGGCCATCGACTACCACGCCTTTGTATCAAAACGTCTGCACCTGTACCATCTGTAGCAGAGACTGTCACTCAAAAATCATCCTTTTTCGTCACAGCAGATGCTGTGCAAAACACTGATGTCACATACGGCGCAGCACCATTATCCTTCGAGATATACTGATGCCAATAAGTGTTGTTGGCTGGCAACGCACATATGGACTCTCGATAAGCCAATGGCTTGGAGTCTGGAGTTTGTTGTTTAGGGGTGGCAATCGTATTAAATACCGACTGTTACCGGGGTAACACCCTTTATTCGTTAGCACATACTCTATAAAAGACATGTGTAAGGCCAGGGGTGAGTGTTGATATGATCCACTTGTGACGCGGGCTTGGCTGGTCAATTCACTAAGCATTGTAAGGATCATTGGCAACCGTCCAACTATTCCAGTCGCCCCTGACTGTACTCCACTACGTCAGCAACTTATATAAGGTCTGATCATTATCTGGAAATCTACGCCGACGGCACCACGAGATTCGAAATACTTCGCATAGCGACTGTTGCTTTATCATTCGGTTTCTCCTGAAACTTCTTCAAGAACTAAGGGTCCGAATCGCAGTGATTCGTCCTAAAAATCGGCTTCTGGCTCTGGTTCGCACCCTATCTGGCGATGGGGTGCGAACAATGGATGGGATTGGAGGTACACTCATTTATATGGGAACAGTGTATATCCTATTGCACAATACCGGGGCAATTATTACAAATTGTAGTTAGTTTAGTTTGAACATTTTATACATATACCCCACTTCAAATATATGACACACATTATTGTAAATGTTGGGTAACGTTGTCGCTGTGAAGATAGTTCAAAGATGTGAGCCAATGTAGACCTTATGCCATGCCTGAGACTTCGAATGTGAACATTTCTAGTTTGAGGTTCTGGGTATGATCATGGGAGTAGGTGGGCTGACTGATATGCCAATCCGCTGTGTTCCCTTCTGTCCGCCAGCAGCGGGCCTGTTCGCCGACGCCAATCATTTGACTGTGATCTGTCATGCGAATCCGCTATGTCAAGTTTGATTGGATGAATACATACCGCAGCAACTACCCCAGCAGGGTGTAGAAGGACAAGTGGCGGGTCTACGTGCGAGGTCTCGTTACATCAGCGGTAGGGTTAAGTACTCTCTGTATTGAATATTCACTCCAAAATCTCGAAATGTGACGTCGCCAAACCAGCACCACCTGACACTGTAAGTAAACACAAACTTGTATCCATTGTATGGGTAAAGACAACACCCGTTGAGCAGTAGGGTAGAGCACTGCTAGAGTGTCTGTTTGTCTACTGACTGAGATTGCGTCACGGGGTGTGTCAAACGACATATATTCACATACCATGTATTCACTAGTCAATAACCGTCAACACTGACTTGCACAACACTGGAATACGCTGGACGGACTGCTACATAGTTATAGCACTGTGTTAACGCCAAGTGGTTTCGTCAAATGCTGTACTTTTTCGAGCTGTCAAAACTGACAAGCAACCATTGAAGAACTGGTCATTCTTGGCCTACTTCGTTCCATAGGGACTGTGTCACCCGATTCAGTTATTAGAATGACTCATAGACTAACAGCTACCTGTGTAACTCATACGCCATTCATTGACTTATAACCTATATGTAATTTTCTTTTCTTTTCTGCATTGTCAACTTGCGTCAACAGCAACAAAAATAAAAATATATTGTCAAAATATCCACAAATACATTATAATTTCCCGGAGTAGAGTCTATATATATATATATATATATATATATATATATATATATATATATATATATATATATATATATATATATATATATATATACATACATACATATATATATATATATATATATATATATATATATATATATATATATATATATATATATATATATATATATATATATATATATATATATATTATATATATATATATATATATATATATATATATATATATATATATATATATATATATATATATATATATGTATACAGTTACATTTGCTTAGTGAAACAAAGTGCTGATGAATCAAACAAATTATAGCATAACATACTACACAGAGTAAAGTTGCAATTGGATGTGAGTGGTAACGTGATAATTATAATCTAATATATTGATTTTAAATTACTGTCTATACATTGAATACATTTTTGAAATGTAACATCCTACATTATCAAACGATCTACAGCCATGACCTGCATATAAACGATTCCACTTTACCGAAACGACTCTTCTCAACATACAGAATGATATAGTTGACGACTTGGACAATCGCAAAGTCACAGCACTCAGTTTTCTTGATCTCTCAGCTGCTTTCGATACGATTGATCATTTAATCCTTTTACAACGCCTTCATAGACATTTTGGCACTTCTGGCACAGTTCTTCGGTGGATTAAATCATATTTTTCAGACAGACTCCAAAGCATTAACATATCTGGCACACTATCTTACCCACAACACCTTCCATTCAGAGTGCCACAAGAATCCGTCATTGGGCCTGTTCTGTTTAGCTTATATACTACTCAGCTTCTCTCAGCCACGTCATTACTAATCATTATCTCAGCCATTACCTGTATGCTGACGACACACAGGTTTACATATCACCTTCACGACTAAATGCACAAGAATATGTTTCGACTTAAAGTGATTGTCTTACTGATAAATTGTTTTGGATCGAATCAAATAAGCTAAGGCTTAATCAAAATAAAACAGACCTTATTATTATTGGCACTAAGCAACAACGAAATAGGGTCATCAGCCATTTTCCAATTAAACTGCTTGGCATTTCCATCAGATACTGTTTGTAATCTACGTGTTGTTTTTGGGAGTGACTTCAACTTTCGCCATCATATTTCTCAAGTATATCAATCCTGCTTCTACCATACACTTGATCTCCTTCGAATTCCGCGTCACATATCTACATATATTGCTAAACAATATCAATGACACTAATTACTAGCAGCCTTGACTATTGCAATTCACTACTAAATAACATTGCTAAAAAAGACTAAACTCCAACGAGTACAACATTCACTGGCACGTGTGGTACTCAGGGCGCCTCGGTTTTCACCATCACTACCATTACGTATACAGTTACACCGACTTCCTGTTACTTATCGAATTAATGTTAAGCTGTCCACTCTTACATATCATGCTCTATCTACACAACAACCACCCTACTTGGCTAGTCTCCTGCATCTTTCAAATATCCCTAGGCAGCTCAGATCATCAATTTCAAAACAACGTATTGTGCCTAAAACAAAACTTAACTTGGGCAAACATGCTTTCTCTGTCGCTGCACCTAGGGTCTGGATTGAACTGCCCATCACTTGGAAAACATCTGAAACTATAGCTATCTTCCATAAAAACTCAAGACATATTTATTCCAAATTGCATCTCCACCATAAATTTTCGGTTGTCCCCCGTTCTAATGATGACTTTTGTGCGTCCGTGTTCACGATTATGCTTAATGATTCTGTTTTGTCGCGCCTCTGAGCTCTGGTTCCTGAGGATATGCGCCATGGAAGTTAGTACACACACACGCACACGCACCCACACAACAATATGTGCGTAACATAACTACTTCAGGCCAGAACAATTTCATTTTATTAAGCGTCTGATTCACTTAAACGAATATCAAACAAACACATTTATTCAGAATGATGTGAAGTGAATGTGTGTGTCAAACCATTTAGTTTTATTTTGTCCATACCGAATATTACGGCATTGTAGCTATGATTGCAAAAACTAGTTTCCAGTAGGTTTCTGACGTCACAAACAGCCATATACTATGAGTATATAATATATGTTACGTCCCATATTGAATAGATACATTATATGCAACATTCTTGCTCAGAAGGAACAGTAAAATCATGAGTAATTTTGTATAAAATTATACTTCGTTCTTTGACTTTTTAGCACTATTCTACCATTCTAATAATGTTCCATAATTTCTCATCTTTGAATTTGTAGCGCTATTTTGCTAGACTGATCAAAAATGACTTTTTTCCCCCCTTGTTGTTTGTGATTACTTACATGTTGCATTGAATAATTTGGTCAGACGTATGGTCCGTCTGTATCGTTCTTTTGTGAGGGAGTCAGTATAAAGCCATCGTGTGGGAAACCATTGAGATCATTGTGAGAGCATACCAGCTAGAGGAGCCAACATCAACTTGGATATCACCTTGATGCCATAATGAGGCCATTGCAACTGGATGCCATTATGTTAACTGAATTATCTATTTTAGTCAAGGAAACCCTTTGGATTACAATTTAAAGCACTAGAGTCAACATAACTTAGATCAGATCAATCAATGTATGCATGCTTTCGTGCTGTCTTAGTAATAGTGTAACATGATGGTTTTTCATAACACACAACAATGTCACACACAAGTTACTCGGACGATCACGTTAATGTCGGTCCCGTCTCATGTAATTGGGGATGTAAAAGAACCACTGAGGACGACATGTACCCAGGCATGTATATAACACAATTGGTACTACTAAAATGGTTGCATAGACCTGACTATATTCTTTCTTTGACATTGATAGGTTGTGCTAAACTTATAAGATGAAGCTGTTGCTAACTATAAGCTCAGAGCAGTAGCCTAACTTTGGCCAGTAGAACAGCCTGGGACTGGGTTGAAATTAATGTTGTTGATGTTGGTCAATTGAACCAGGGGGGAATCAACCAAAGTCAGCACAATGAAGTTGGTGCTTCATTATGCAGGACTCAATCTTGCCTAGCCTTTTGTTGTCTTCCTAATTGTTATTAACACTTGTCCACATTCCTACTCAGCTCCGTGAAGTCCTCTCAACTGTTATTGCTGGCATGCACTTACACCCCAGCCAGTTTCCTGCATGCTATTCCTGTTGGGATGGACACCCGTCTTATTGTCTCAAAAGCAACTGCTTAGTGAAACAAAATGCTGATAAATCAAACAAATTATAGCATAATATACTACACAGAGTAAAGTTGCAATTGGATGCCAGTGGTGACATGATAATAATAATTTAATATATTGATTTTAAATTACTGTCTATACATCGAATACATTTCTAAATGTAACATCCTAGACATCCATGCCAGTACGGCAGTACCACCGGATACTATATGATAGTATATGTAAACATTAACATGTATGTATTGTATGGATTAAAACGACACCCGTTGAGAAAGGCCATCGACTACCACGCCTTTGTATTAAAAACGTCTGCACCTGTGCCATCTGTAGCAGAGACTGTCACTAAAAAATCATCCTTTTTCGTCACAGCAGATGCTGTGCAAAACACTGATGTCACATACGGCGCAGCACCATTATCCTTCGAGATATACTGATGCCAATAAGTGTTGTTGGCTGGCAACGCACATATGGACTCTCGATAAGCCAATGGCTTGGAGTCTGGAGTTTGTTGTTTAGGGGTGGCAATCGTATTAAATACCGACTGTTACCGGGGTAACACCCTTTATTCGTTAGCACATACTCTATAAAAGACATGTGTAAGGCCAGGGGTGAGTGTTGATATGATCCACTTGTGACGCGGGCTTGGCTGGTCAATTCACTAAGCATTGTAAGGATCATTGGCAACCGTCCAACTATTCCAGTCGCCCCTGACTGTACTCCACTACGTCAACAACTTATATAAGGTCTGATCATTATCTGGAAATCTACGCCGACGGCACCACGAGATTCGAAATACTTCGCATAGCGACTGTTGCTTTATCATTCGGTTTCTCCTGAAACTTCTTCAAGAACTAAGGGTCCGAATCGCAGTGATTCGTCCTAAAAATCGGCTTCTGGCTCTGGTTCGCACCCTATCTGGCGATGGGGTGCGAACAATGGATGGGATTGGAGGTACACTCATTTATATGGGAACAGTGTATATCCTATTGCACAATACCGGGGCAATTATTACAAATTGTAGTTAGTTTAGTTTGAACATTTTATACATATACCCCACTTCAAATATATGACACACATTATTGTAAATGTTGGGGAACGTTGTCGCTGTGAAGATAGTTCAAAGATGTGAGCCAAAGTAGACCTTATGCCATGCCTGAGACTTCGAATGTGAACATTTCTAGTTTGAGGTTCTGGGTATGATCATGGGAGTAGGTGGGCTGACTGATATGCCAATCCGCTGTGTTCCCTTCTGTCCGCCAGCAGCGGGCCTGTTCGCCAACGCCAATCATTTGACTGTGATCTGTCATGCGAATCCGCTATGTCAAGTTTGATTGGATGAATACATACCGCAGCAACTACCCCAGCAGGGTGTAGAAGGACAAGTGGCGGGTCTACGTGCGAGGTCTCGTTACATCAGCGGTAGGGTTAAGTACTCTCTGTATTGAATATTCACTCAAAAATATCGAAATGTGACGTCGCCAAACCAGCACCACCTGACACTGTAAGTAAACACCAACTTGTATCCATTGTATGGGTAAAGACAACACCCGTTGAGCAGTAGGGTAGAGCACTGCTAGAGTGTCTGTTTGTCTACTGACTGAGATTGCGGTCACGGGGTGTGTCAAACGACATATATTCACATACCATTTATTCACTAGTCAATAACCGTCAACACTGACTTGCACAACACTGGAATACGCTGGACGGACTGCTACATAGTTATAGCACTGTGTTAACACCAAGTGGTTTCGTCAAATGCTGTACTTTTTCGAGCTGTCAGAACTGACGAGCAACCATTGAAGAACTGGTTATTCTTGGCCTACTTCGTTCCATAGGGCCTGTGTCACCCGATTCAGTGATTAGAATGACTCATAGACATAACAGCTACCTGTGTAACTCGTACGCCATTCATTGACTTATAACCTCTATGTAATTTTCTTTTCTTTTCTGCATTGTCAACTTGCGTCAAAAAATAAAATAAAATAATATATTGTCAATATATCCACAAACACATTATAATTTCCCGGAGTAGAGTCAATATATATATATATATATATATATATATATATATATATATATATATATATATATATATATATATATATATATATATATATATATATATATATATATATATATATATATATATATATATATATATATTATATATATATATATATATATATATATATATATATATATATATATATATATATATATATATATATATATATATATATATATATATGTATACAGTTACATTTGCTTAGTGAAACAAAGTGCTGATGAATCAAACAAATTATAGCATAACATACTACACAGAGTAAAGTTGCAATTGGATGTGAGTGGTAACATGATAATAATAATCTAATATATTGATTTTAAATTACTGTCTATACATTGAATACATTTTTGAAATGTAACATCCTACATTATCAAACGATCTACAGCCATGACCTGCTTATAAACGATTCCACTTTACCGAAACGACTCTTCTCAACATACAGAATGATATAGTTGACGACTTGGACAATAGCAAAGTCACAGCACTCAGTTTTCTTGATCTCTCAGCTGCTTTCGATACGATTGATCATTGAATCCTTTTACAACATTTTGGCATTTCTGGCACAGTTCTTCGGTGGATCAAATCATATTTTTCAGACAGACTCCAAAGCATTAACATATCTGGCACACTATCTTACCCACAACACCTTCCATTCAGAGTGCCACAAGAATCCGTCATTGGGCCTGTTCTGTTTAGCTTATATACTACTCAGCTTCTCTCAGCCACGTCATTACTAATCATTATCTCAGCCATTACCTGTATGCTGATGACACACAGGTTTACATATCACCTTCACGACCAAATGCACAAGAATATGTTTCGACTTAAAGTGATTGTTTTACTGATAAATTGTTTTGGATCGAATCAAATAAGCTAAGGCTTAATCAAAATAAAACATACCTTATTATTATTGGCACTAAGCAACAACGAAATAGGGTCATCAGCCATTTTCCAATTAAACTGCTTGGTATTTCCATCAGATACTGTTTGTAATCTACGTGTTGTTTTTGGTAGTGACTTCAACTTTCGCCAGCATATTTCTCAAGTATGTAAATCCTGCTTCTACCATACACTTGATCTCCTTCGAATTCGGCGTCACATATCTACATATATTGCTAAACAATATTAATGACACTAATTACTAGCAGCCTTGACTATTGCAATTCACTACAAAATAACATTGCTAAAAGAGGCATGGCTAAACTCCAACGAGTACAACATTCACTGGCACGTATGGTACTCAGGGCGCCTCGGTTTTCACCATCACTACCACTACGTATACAGTTACACCGACTTCCTGTTACTTATCGAATTAATGTTAAGCTGTCCACTCTTACATATCATGCTCTATCTACACAACAACCACCCTACTTGGCTAGTCTCCTGCATCTTTTATATATCCCTAGGCAGCTCAGATCATCAATTTCACAACAACGTATTGTGCCTAAAACAAAACTTAACTTGGGCAAACATGCTTTCTCTGTCACTGTGCCTAGGGTCTGGAATGAACTCCCCATCACTTTGAAAACATCTGAAACTATAGCTATCTTCCATAAAAACTCAAGACATATTTATTCCAAATTGCATCTCCACCATAAATTTTCGGTTGTCCCCCGTTCTAATGATGACTTTTGTGCGTCCGTGTTCACGATTATGCTTAATGATTCTGTTTTGTCGCGCCTCTGAGCTCTGGTTCCTGAGGATATGCGCCATGGAAGTTAGTACACACACACGCACACGCACACACACAACTATATGTGCGTAACATAACTACTTCAGGCCAGAACAATTTCATTTTATTAAGCGGCTGATTCACTTAAACGAATATCAAACAAACACATTTATTCAGAATGATGTGAAGTGAATGTGTGTGTAAAACCATTTAGTTTTATTTTGTCCATACTGAATATTACGGCATTGTAGCTATGATTGCAAAAACTAGTTTCCATTAGGTTTCTGACGTCACAAACAACCATATACTATGAGTATATAATATATGTTACGTCCCATATTGAATAGATACATTATATGCAACATTCTTGCTCAGAAGGAACAGTAAAATCATCGTAATTTTGTATAAAATTATACTTCGTTCTTTGACTTTTTAGCACTATTCTACCATTCTAATAATGTTCCATAATTGCTCATCTTTGAATTTGTAGCGCTATTTTGCTAGACTGATCAAAAATGACTTTTTTCCACCCTTGTTGTTTGTGATTACTTACATGTTGCATTGAATAATTTGGTCAGACGTATGGTCCGTCTGTATCGTTCTTTTGTGAGAGAGTCAGTATAAAGCCATCGTGTGGGAAACCATTGAGATCATTGTGAGAGCATACCAGCTAGAGGGGCCAACATCAACTTGGATATCACCTTGATGCCATAATGAGGCCATTGCAACTGGATGCCATTATGTTAACTGAATTATCTATTTTAGTCAAGGAAGCCCTTTGGATTACAATTTAAAGCACTAGAGTCAACATAACTTAGATCAGATCAATCAATGTATGCATGCTTTCGTGCTGTCTTAGTAATAGTGTAACATGATGGTTTTTCATAACACACAACAATGTCACACACAAGTTACTCGGACGATCACGTTAATGTCGGTCCCGTCTCATGTAATTGGGGATGTAAAAGAACCACTGAGGACGACATGTACCCAGGCATGTATATAACACAATTGGTACTACTAAAATGGTTGCATAGACCTGACTATATTCTTTCTTTGACATTGATAGGTTGTGCTAAACTTATAAGATGAAGCTGTTGCTAACTATAAGCTCAGAGCAGTAGCCTAACTTTGGCCAGTAGAACAGCCTGGGACTGGGTTGAAATTAATGTTGTTGATGTTGGTCAATTGAACCAGGGGGAATCAACCAAAGTCAGCACAATGAAGTTGGTGCTTCATTGTGCAGGTTTCAATATTGCCTAGGCTTTTGTTGTCTTTCTAATTGTTATTAACACCTGTCCACATTCCTACTCAGGTCCGTGAAGTCCTCTCCACTGTTATTGCTGGCATACACTTACACTCCAGCCAGTTTCCTGCACTGTATTCCAATTGAGATGGACACCCGTCCTATTGTCTCAAAGCAACTGCTTAGTGAAACGAAGTGCTGATGAATCAAACAAATTATAGCATAATATACTACACAGAGTAAAGTTGCAATTGGATGCCAGTGGTGACATGATAATAATAATCTAATATATTGATTTTAAATTACTGTCCATACATTGAATACATTTCGAAATGTAACATCCTGCACATCCACGCCAGTACGGCAGTACCACCTGATACTATATGATAGTATATGTAAACATTAACATGTATGTATTGTATGGGTAAAAACGACACCCGAGCAGTAGGGTAGAATACTGCTAGTAAAAGGTTTGAGTTCGCTTAGGAGGTTACAGGTGAAAAAAGCACATCTATTGAAATGGCTTCTAAGAATAGACTACTGACATGTCTACTGACGAGATTACGGTCATGGGTCAGAGGTTTGTCGAACAGACATGCCATGTATTCACAGTTGAATAGCTGTTAACACTGACTTGTACAACACCGGAATACGCTGGGCGGAGTGCTACATAGTTTTAGCACTACGTTAAGATTTAGTGGTTAAGTTAAATATGATATTTTCTCAAACTGTCAGAAATGACAAGCCGCCATTGGAGAACCGGTCATGCTTGGCTTGCTTCGTTCTATTGGGACCAGTCTGTGTCACCTGATCCAATGATTAGAGCGACTCCGATACATAACAACCAAAATCATGTGTCATTCCAGACATGGAGCAATTAACTTAAAACGCTAATTAATTAAATTACGATTATCTCAGAATTTCCCCACTTAAAGTAAATTAACCCCACATATTTCTTAGGTCAATGCAATTAAAATAACCTCTCAAATGTTTGTTTTTACATTTAGATTGTTTTTATCTAGTTTTTTCACCAAATTGCTTGAAAAAAGACAAAAACCCTCACCGGCAAAACCTCTCATGAACACAACCATTCACCTTTTAAAAATTAGATAGGTGCATTTGGATCAGACTCTTTATGTGTGAATAATACTAACGTACTGGTATGAGTTATTTGTCAGACACAATGTCAGTACATTTTGTGAGCAGACTTGAGTGGGTGTTTGTTTGCAAACTAATTAGGATTTCAAACGGCTATTTGAATTTCATTGATTGCATTTCATGGATACTCGTAGCATATGTTTCGGTCATATTTGGTTCTATGGAATAAAAGGTGTACGTTACATTAGGATGTGACAGGTTACAGGTTACAAAGAATGTACTTGCACTGAAATGGCTACTACAAGTAGATGTGAGTTAATATGTGAGACAGGTTGCATGCTAAGTAGGAATTCAAATGATTTGAACTTCACTTATTGATTTTCATGGATACTCTTAGCATATATGGGGTGCTGATTTTCTTAACACACAGGGCTTTATTAAGTCAGTAAATGGCTGTAGCCTAGCAATCTTTGTATCCAGTTATTAAGGACCAGTTATTGCCGTGCCTGGAAAAGGCACAACATGATGTTGTTGCACTGCAGTCAAAATAATAATCACAGTGAAGGGCTTTGTCCATGAGAGGTTGTGTTTATGTAGTGTTGTGTGCTCGAGGGGTTTGTCCATGATGGGTTATGTCCGTGAAGGGTTTTGTCTACAAAGTTAAGTTATTGGGGTTTATGTCTGTGAGGGGTTTTGTCCGTTTGGCATGAAATGTGAATCTCTTTTTGATGTTCCACTTTAGCCTTGTCACGATATACGACAGAAAACTAGGAATAGTTCCTTCAGAATGGAAAGAAGCAAACATTACGCCGCTATTTAAGAAGGGATCGAGGAAGAAGCCAGAAAATTACAGACCAGTGAGTTTAACATCAGTTGTATGTAAATTACTCGAAACATTAATTAGAGACCACATGGTGGAATTCCTTGTAAAACATAAATTAATAAATACATCTCAACATGGATTCCTAAAAGCAAGGTCATGTCTAACCAATCTCTTATGTTTTTTGGAAGAAATTACAAAGTGGGTAGATGACGGGTCACCAGTGGATGTTGTCTATTTAGATTTTCAGAAAGCTTTCGATAAAGTGCCACATCAAAGAGTGTTACTTAAACTAAAAGCCCATGGTATAGGCAATGATGTAATCAACTGGATAGAAAAATGGCTTACACACAGAAGACAGAGAGTAATAGTAGATGGTGAGATTTCAAACTGGAAATCTGTTTTGAGTGGGGTACCACAGGGATCAGTATTAGGCCCTATACTGTTTTTAATATATATAAATGATTTGGAGGATGACATATCTAGCAAAGTACTCAAATTTGCAGATGACACAAAAGTATTCAGAAAGGTTACTAATGATACAGATAAACAAAGTTTACAGGATGATCTATAAAAATTAGTTAAATGGTCAGAAAAATGGCAAATGTTATTCAATTTTGGGAAGTGTAAATGTATACACATAGGACATGGAAATATGGACGAGGAATATAAAATGGGGGATGCTGTACTAGGTAGAACCACACAAGAAAAGGATTTAGGAGTAACATTTAGTGCTGACATGAAACTTTCAGAGCAATGTGGGATTGCTGCTTCGAAAGGAAATCAAATTCTAGGGCTAATTAGGAGAACTATCACATATAAGGAGAAACATATAATTGTACCCCTGTACAAAGCAATAGTTAGACCACATTTGGAATATTGTATTCAAGCATGGAGGCCATATCGTAAAAAAGACATAGACAAGCTAGAAAGAATACAACGAAGAGCAACTAAAATGATTCCAGAATTAAGAGACCTTAGTTACGAAAGTCGCTTATTACAGTGTGGTTTGACAACACTAGAGACCAGGAGACTAAGAGGAGACCAAATAGAAGTGTTTAAAATAGTGAACGGTTATGAGGATGTTAATAGGAATATGTTCTTCAAACTTAAAGAAGGCAGTAGAACCAGAGGTCACAAAGTAGCATTAGTTAAGGAGCAGTGTAGGTTGGACATGAGAAAGTACTCTTTCTCAAAGAGGGTGATAAATGAATGGAACAAACTGCAAAATGATTGTGTTAATGCTAGTAGTGTGAATATGTTTAAAAATAGAATTGACAGATATCTGATAAGGGCGGGCTACACATAGATGAGAAAATTGTTGGACTCTCGATAAGCCATTGGCTCCCTTGTCCACTTGCCATCTGGAACTTGTTGTTCGAGATGGCAATCTTGTTAAATCTTGTTAAAACCATGACGTCGCCATAAAGCGCGCTATTGATCACATGTTCACCGACCAGTGACCGAACTCGTTCTGGTGAGTTGGTTCAATCTAATATTATTTCACGTGTCCAGGAGCGGATCTAGGCTTGTTGGCAGGGGGGGTCTCAGTCAGTCGTAGTCATATGTCATTCTACTTACGAAACGGGGTGGGGGGGACACATGTGTCGTTTTACTTACGTAAGGGTTAATGTTAGCTGGCTGCTAATACTTCAGTCTTTACTTTGACACTAGTTCCGATGTAGGCCTATATAGAGGAGGCCGGGACTAGTCCGCCTCCACGGACACTCTAATAGATCTGGAGACTGTATTTGTAGAGCTAGAGGATCAGTTTCGGCCTTATATTGAACGAAAATATCTTGTCCACAGTTGTGCTATCAAAACATGCCAAAACTGTTACAAGCCAGTATCCAAATCTGACTCTTAGTAGAGCTATCCAAGCATGGGCAGACTTGCCTCATGTCGGGGCAAGTCTGCCCAGGGGCCGGGACAAGTTCGCCCCACACGTACTTTAAGCAGCAAATACACAAGAACGGTGTAGTTTTGTTTTATTTTTATGTCAAAAAAACGTCATGTTTGTGAAACACATTTGTTAGAAACTTAAAATCCTCACAATTTTGCTTGTATCTATGAAATAAACTAGGCAAACAAAAAACAACGTTTGGCACTGCATCGACTAGAAAATGGTGAAATAAAATCTGGTTTCTTCAGTTTTTTTTATAAGAAAATAACACTAAACTGGACAATTGGAAGTCTTTATTAGAGTGCATGTTAGTGTGTTTATGTTCACAAGTAATCCTGAACATTTTACATCAGATATCCTAGGGACGAACTGGTCCCGTAGCACATACGCGGACGTGCCCCAACACATAGGCATATTTGGTGGGCAGCAACTAAATACCATGGACACTGGATAGAGCAACAACGCAATATCCAAAAAATTGCTCTGATATAAGGGCCTTACTGAGCACTCTAAATGTCTAACCAATGCCACTTATAAATACTGAAATTTGATCCCCCCAAAAAAATACTGTCAGTCACCAAAATTAGTTTTCTAGTTCACAACTTTCCAACCAGCAACTCGTGGACGTCAGTTTCCCGCTGCATCAGTGTTCGAAATGAGGGGGTCTGGGGGTCCTGCCATTAGGCACGAGAGATCTCCCATAAGAAAGAACAATGTAAGCTTGGGGGTCCCACATTTTATCGTTTTACCGATGTAATTACCCTTCCGCTGTTGCACCTGTTGCTGCGTGTGAGGCTACTCTGGTTCGTCTGTGCTAGAACTCGACGGTTTTCGCAGAACTCGACAGTTTTCGGAGAACTTGATCGATCTCGCAGCAAGAACTCGACAGTTTTTGCAGAACTTGACGGTTTTTGCAGGATTCGACATCATCATGTTGGTAGTTTAGCTGATTCATTCAGCTCACTCTATTGTCATTCAGTTAATCTCTGTTAAAAACATATGAACTCATTTCACTCATATCATTGATGAGTGTGTGTTCTGTAGTTAAGGCGCCATCTGTTGGGTGTCTGCAGTAATGCCACCAATGAGTATCTAGTTGAGGCACATATTACCTTGGTATTTTACTTCTCATAATTACAGAGCAATGTGTCTGCAAGCGCATTACTCCTGTAACAATGGTTTAGACCACAATTTACAATTAAAGTCATTTAGCAGACGCTCTTAACCAGAGCGACTTACAACAGAGTGCATTCAACCTAAGTTGGTAAAGTAACTACAGGTCGACATAATTACATGTCGCTATGATAGCAAGCAAGTTTTTTCTTCACAAAAATAGGCGTTAATAGCCATTACAGTGCCTGAAATGAAGATTTTTAAGACAACTTTTTTGGGCGACCCCCAAGAGTCAGTGGTCATTTCGAACACTGCGCTGTATGTAGTTTGATGATCATGTGACTTAATCGTGTGACCGAAATTACTAAATTCTGCAACGGCGCGGAATAAAAGCCGGTTGGCGGACTTGCCCCGGAGGCGGTCTAGTCCCGGTCTCCCTTCGTGTTCTTTTACCGTAATATTTGCCACGGACACAGGGGGCGGGTCTAAGACCCCCCTTCATGGCCTGGGGGTCTTGAGACGCCTAAGACCCCCTGGATCCGCTGCTGCGTGTCGCTTTGTCAGTATGATTTGAATTTTTTGATCCGCCAATCCGCCACAAAAAAGGTGAAACATAATGATGCCTTGTCATTGCACCGACACGGGTGTTAGCTCATTTGTCATTGTACCGACACGGGTGTTAGTTCATTTGTCATTGTACCGACACGGCTGTTAGCTCATTTGGAACCAGTGAATATATGTTCAATTTAGCGTCAATTACATTATATCAATTCTAATTCCAAATACACACCAATTACAAATACCAATTCCAATTCCATATCAAGAATAGCAATTGCAATTCCACCTACAAAATACCAATTAAAATTATTAGTTCTATATCGAAATAAAAGGACAGAGTAACCGTACACATCGCTAAGAAAAAATATTTTGGAGCACCTTATTTTCAGCATATTACACAATGGCAAACAAACATGGTACACTCCACATATTATATTTTATTGATTGACATAGCGAAATATTTACTTAAAAAGCTGCATTATGTAATTGAAAAGTAAATGAAAATACTAAGTATATTTCCATCGAGTCCAATTCAAATTACCTTTAAAACTAAACACCAATTCCAATTACAATTCCGGAACTGGAATAGGAGTTGGCGTTTCAATTCCAATTGACCCCCATAAGGCACGAGGAACCTCCCATAAGAAAGAAAAATGTAAGATTGGGGGGGTCCCACATTTTATCGTTGTACCGATGTAATTACCCTTCCGCTGTTGCACCTGTTGCTGCGTTTGAGACTACTCTGGTTCGTCTGTGCTAAAACTCGACGGTTTTCGCAGAGCTCGTATGTCTGCAAGCGCATTAATCCAATAACAGTGTTTTAGGCCACAATTTATGATTCAGTTTAACAGACGATCTTATCCAGAGCGGCTTATAACAAGTGCATACAATCTAAGTTGGTAAAATAACTACAGGTCGCTATGATTGCAAGAAAGTCTTTTCACAAAAATAGGCGTTAATAGCCATTACAGTGCCTGAAAAGAAAAAGAAGATTTTGTAAGATTTTTTTTCGGGGGGGGAGGGGGATGACCAATATTCTTAGGGGATCCTCCAAGAGTCAGTGGTCATTTCGAACAATGCGTAAGAGGAAGTTGGGTAGTAGACGGCGCTGGCACAACATTGTTTGTAATCACATATTTAATCTCTGTTTAGGTGGCCTATTATTATTTGTCGTGGATTCTATTCAGGCAACCGTGACCACATAAATCTTCCAGCTGATAACGCAGTGACTGTTCATACAGCTATTAATATCACGCGAGACTGGTGTGGGCCATAACTCCCTGCTGTTAAATACCAGTCAGACCTAGACACATGTTGTTTATTAATAGTACCTATCATTGGCATACTGAACCTGCATTGGTACCTGCCACCTGGCCATTCCAGCTGTTGAAGTGGATTGACCAACAGCAACCATTTCTTGCTAATGCAGCATTGTTTTGGTGTTCGGGCGCATTTATGAGGAGTAAATGTTTGACATGTTGATACGTATTCTAACATAACAATATTGACTGTTGAAACAGAAATATAAATACTTATGCCGAGTGACTGAAAGGTAAGCTCAACAGTCCTACCCATCTAGCTACTGAACGTATCGGGCGAATTAAATGTAAGAGAGCACACACGGCTTGCAGCTCGGGGGCACCAGATAACGGCTTTAGTAAAGATTGACTACCAGCGTTGCACAAAGGCAGCTGTCATGGCTGACTGACTACCCATAAGGCTTTTGTTGTATTTTTCGATGAGAGGCGCTTGGCCCGAACGCTTGGGCGAAGGCGCCGGGCTCGCGTGGCGCCACCGGGCCCTGGCGCTCGGACAGAGGCGCCGGGTCCAGACGCAGGCTGCGCCGGGCTCGGGTGGAAGTTGCGCCGGGCCTGGACGGAACAACATGAAACCAGGGCCCGGACAGCTAAGTAATTTTGAATAAAATAATGATATTGACATAGC
This sequence comes from Lamellibrachia columna, assembly GCA_963662155.1. Classification (NCBI taxonomy): domain Eukaryota; kingdom Metazoa; phylum Annelida; class Polychaeta; order Sabellida; family Siboglinidae; genus Lamellibrachia; species Lamellibrachia columna. The sequence goes on along the minus strand of OY759273.1, from coordinate 26,791,706 downwards.
AAACAATAAGTGGCGAAAATACAAGTATGTATCTATTAAAAAATCTTCTCATATCATCAATGGATAAGCCTATACATTGTGGTGGCGTATGGACGCCAGACCCGGTCCGAGAAGTTATGTTGAATGAAATAATAATATGTATTGAAATATCACACATCAAAGAAAGTGCCGGAAATACAAAACAAAAATGTGTGTATACTGTATAATCGACTCTGATGCTGCACGTCCTCATGCTAACGACAGTGCCAGTCACACTGACGCTGCACGTCCTCATGCTAACGACAGTGCCAGTCACACTGACGCTGCACGTCCTCGTGCTAACGACAGTGCCAGTCACACTGACGCTGCACGTCCTCGTGCTAACGACAGTGCCAGTCACACTGACGCTGCACGTCCTCGTGCTAACGACAGTGCCAGTCACACTGACGCTGCACGTCCTCATGCTAACGACAGTGCCAGTCACACTGACGCTGCACGTCCTCGTGCTAACGACAGTGCCAGTCACACTGACGCTGCACGTCCTCATGCTAACGACAGTGCCAGTCACACTGACGCTGCACGTCCTCTTGCTAACGTCAGTGCCAGTCACACTGAAGTTTCGCACATTCCCGCCAAGCGCTAAAAGTCAATACAGTGATGTTACTGTATAACTTGTCTAACTGTCTTTCTCAATGGAAAGGTTTATTTATAGAAAATGGCCAATTAATTCACATGCCTGCTAATTCTCTTTGCTTGACACTGGAAGAAACTCATTTCAGTGGAATGTATCCTTGAATGACAGACCAAATTAAGTTAAGAGGTTAACTAATTAAAGAGGTTACTTGTAATGCTGGTACATTAGGCTGTTGTTAGTCTTTTTATTACATTGAAGGAGTGACACTGGTCTCAAATTGGTCGTAATGCTGACTGGCTATGGTGAGAGATTGGCAAACCTAAACAAGGCGATGTTTCAATTTAATAAAATTATTTGACAAAACCCATCTGGACAAACCCCCTCCGGACAACATCCACCTCACTTTAATATAAATACGGACAAACCCCCTCCACACATCAATATGATTTTAGACCTATTATTCCACTGAAATGAATTTATATTATATGGTGTTGATGTTTTTTACATTATCAACAAAGTATAATTAATGAGTACATATGATATATATATATATATATATGTATTCGCATTAATTCAGATCAGGGAAAACGTCATGGACACAAGCATCTGCTTAGTCTAACTTTCTAACAACATTTTCAAAATAATATGTTGCTTTTGTTTGTTACATTTGTCCCGTTAGTTTTTTCCTGTCACGTACTTTCTTTCCGACATTCGTCTTAATGCAACGGTAGTCAATCAGGTTTCGGTGAAGCTCCTGATTTACGCAGTTTATTTACATTTCCTGTGACAAAGTCCAGAATAGACACATATGTGTATTTTCAGCACTTTTCTTAATGTTTGCCATGTCAATATTATTATTTACTTCGAAATAACTTCTCTGTCCGCGTCCGGCTTTCATACTGCCCTCTATTGGTCCCGACTTTCATACTGGTGTCCGGGTGGCCCGGCGCCCCCAACTGAGCCCGGCGCCCTCTATTGGTCCCGACCCCTTCTACCTGGCCCCGGCCCGGCTTTCACACTCCACCTACCAGGCGCCAAGACTCAGGCCAGGCTTTCATACTGTCTATTTCCTGTTACTTTCTTTCCTACATTCATCTTGGTACAACGGTGGTCGATCAGGTTTCTGTCAATCACCTGATTTACGCAGATTAGGGGAACGAACCTCGTGTAAATACCTTGGACATGTTATTTGTAATGATTTATCTGATGACGCAGTGGGTGAAGCAGTTTAGTACCCCATAGACCCGTCCCGGGGGGGGGCTACAAAGGTGACAAAGTCTACTATGCACACATAGTTGTATTTACGGCACTTTTCTTGATGTCTCCTATGTCAGTATCATTATTTTATTCAAGATAATTTATCGGTCCGGCGTCCGGGTCTGGCGTTCGAATCCGGCATTCATACCGTGACGACGGTCGAGGGCCGATCGCCTGACTCTGGGTGCCGCTAAGGCAGCGGGCCGTCTCAACAGCGGGGGCCCTCTCCACTGCAATAACGATTCACACACGCACCGTGACGGTCTCGCCTTTCTTGCGAGCGCTGATAACGATCGACGATTCGGTGGTCGCGTCTAAAGCTAGCCACAAACCGCCCGATTGTCTACGCTGCGACGGTCGAGATGCGGCGGATCGTAGACAATCGGGCGGTGTGCGGCGGGCTTTACCGCGACGTCTGCGTTTTTCTGGATAGGAGGGCTCAGCACTGCACTGGCCTATTATAATGGTGACATAAGAACAATGATTAGGATATATAGTTTTAACTGTTAATTTGCGGTGACAGAGTCGAATATGCACACATATTTGTATGTATGGCTATTTTCTTGATGCTTTCTTTATGTCAATATTATTATTTCATTCAAAATAACGTTCTGGGTCGGCGTCCGTGTCCGGCTTTCAAACTGTACTTACAAATCACACCCGCACGCACCCACGCACCCACGCACGCACCCACGCACGCACGCACACACACACGTGAAAATTAAGAGATACATAAATAGTTCGTTTGATGGAATTAGATGTATGAAACCCTACAAATCCAACTTCCTCCTTCCATTGCAGTATATGAAAATAAAAAAAAACATGAAAGCAAAACACAGAAAGATGCATAGCAGTGTCGCCATCTGGCGACTAATTGCGAATACAACGTTTGCGCCAAAAACTACGGGAGTTCGCTGCATCGTGGAAGGTGGGGCATGCCCGCACGCTGAGTCATGTCTGCATACCTCGTTATTGACCAAACCGAGTAGTATTTGGTTTCAAAACTGTGGTCTACCGTAGCATCTAACTCATTCATCGAGCATTTGAATCCGCGAATTGAAATCCTTTGCGTCGGTGAGAAACTATAAACTAAAATATTGTTTTTGCAGAGTCTCATGTAACTTTATACATTTATTGATACGTAACTCACACTCTTAATAATATATGCGTATTGGTGTATCTATGCATTTTTTAATGTGTGCCATTAATGTAGTCGTTGCACTAATAAACTTTGCTGCCATAGACCGGGTGTACGGGAAAAAAATGTCCCGCTTGTCGTTTGGGACATTTTCGCATAGACGCGTGCGGATATGCCCCAGTGAAGTAGTTAGTTTACATAACGTGATGGCATGATGTAGATTAATTCACCAACATATTTGATTTATAGATCAATGGGACCTCTCGGTGCCTACCATTTATTGTAAAAGCGCGTTTTGAGATGTAAAAATGCATACACTTAATTACCCTATAATTGTAATTTGGCAACCTAAATGCGTTGTGTGCGTTAACGAGCGTTATACACAGGAAAACATACCCATAAAACGTGTTTCAATTACGTGTTTCAATTACGGAAACGATGAAAGAAGCAAGACCCCAGTCATCTTAAATACGGTAACACTTTGAGCTTCAATTCTTAGCGGATGAGTAGATTTTGAATTCCAATTGTTAGTGTGCGAATAGATTTCACAGAAAAATACGGCTGTATTCGCTTCATGAGCTACATTGGAGCAGTTCACACGTTAAAATTCCTTTTATTTACAGGTGATCGAGAAGGAATTATTTCTGTAATGATAATTCTTTACAACTGTTTTATTATTACCGACGTATGTGAAAGGAAGCGAAGGCGAGAAGACTTGTCAGGAATGAGCAGATTTAAAAAACGAAAAATCGATGATAATACATACACTACATTACACGACATACAGTGTATTTGCTAAATGTGCATTGGTGTTAAAATGGCATGCATTGGTATAGCAACTTTTCCAATTCCCATGATGCTTCAGTGCCCATATTTACTATATTTAAGTAGTTGGGTAGCTATTATATGCTTGTATTGAATTGATTAGCTTCAGTAGACGTTTTTAAAATAAATTAACAATTTCTTCACAGATTGTAGTTGAAATACTATATAGTATGCTAGATTACAAAATTTTGTTTTCATTTATTGATTATGTTACAAGGTTTTAAAAAAAAATGTGTAAATGTAAAAAAAATAGCCACTAAAAACGAAGTTTAATCGCTTTGAGAAAAACCCTCAGAAATAAATGACATACATATAAGTATGACAGTGTAACTGATAACTTTACAGCAGATATTGGTTAACATAAACCAATTATGTCTGCTACACCACCGTGAATGAATTAAGCAAAAGTTGAATGACAGCCTAAAGTGGCAGTGTATTTTTGATACAACCCCTTCACCAATCTTAACTTACTGCTGTATTACGTTGCATGCACGTAAGACGCGTTCATACGCAAAATGTCAACGCCGTGAGTGTTGTAGATTTTTTCAAACAATATTTGAAACATAATTTCTTGGTCATTAATGAAAGCACAATCTCAACAAATGCTTGTTTTTGTGTTGAAATTTACGGTTTTTCACTGGCGTTTTATGTATTGTTGACAATACATAATGGCCATTTGTAATATTGACATGTCCCCTTAATTTGCCGCCACAACAGCCATTGAATATGTACTTTTAACGAGTTGTCGTCTACGGTATCAGGTTACGCCAGCCATATAACAAACACGTGGCAGGGTGTGTACGGTCATTTTGATTGGCCCATTATTCCGCGGGGTCACCAGGTCACATATGCGTTGGATTTTCCGTTAGTGTCAAATGCTCAATAAACTAGGTTAACGCTATGATTTAGTTAAGTAAATATAATACTGATGTGTACTAGCACTACAGTAACCAGACGATGTGTTCCGCTTTCGCGGCGAACGAATATAGCAGGTTCGAACATCGTAGCGAACGCAGACGTTACGACGGAAACATTGTCGCTTTTCTGGGAACTCAAGGGGATTTCCAAAAGGACTGCGTTTTTAAAGGATGGATTGGCGAAACATGGCGTTAGTGCCGGGTGATTTTTTGTGGTGTCGACGTTTAGGTCAGTATATCCTAGCATGTTATGAAGAACAAAATTAAAAAATCAACTGACACGCTAGCCGCCCCAGCCACCTTAAGGTCACCTCACTATTAAAGCCACTTTGCCCAGTCCCGTCGGTGACCTTAATAGTGAAGTTCCATTGTATATGTTTTCCTTTGTGGAGTTGAAGTTTGATAATTGGTAATAGTAAACTACTAAATATACAGATTAACAAGTCGAACATTTGCCCTTCTCGCATAAGCAGTTAGCTAGTTATGACAAGTTATACCTATAATTGTGCGGACATGTCCCAACTTCCCCTACACAGTTCACCAAAGTACCTCCTAAATCATACAAATCAAACATGATAACACTGAGTTGATTAAATTGTCCTGAGAACCCTGACAAATTCTATACGACATAAGCAAGACGTACTGCCTGACATTATCGCTCACGCATAAACAACACAACTAAAACCTTGCATGAAATACAGCATTATGCCATTAGGAATGCAACTCGCTCGATATAAAAGCCCTGAAGACATAATAATTATGAAATGCAACGTTTCACTAACCTCAGTTATGGGTGGAATAGATCTTTCAGAACAAGCTATTATAAGCACGCCATACAAAATAATCTTAGCAGGCGGTATCAACTACAAACAGCGTGTCCAGGGCCGACCACTGATCTAGGCACCATACATCAGCGGGGCGCACCAAATCACACGCAATCACATTCACAATCACGCAAACACACATGTACGCGCGCACACACGCACGCACGCACGCACGCACGCACGCACGCACGCACGCACGCACGCACGCACGCACGCACGCACGCACGCACGCACGCATATAATGAAACATAATAATAATAATATAAAAAATCTCGATCAGTGCGTGTATATATATATATATATATATATATATATATATATATATATATATATATATATATATATATATATATATATATATATATATATATATATATTTAATGAATATCGGAGAATGTCAAAAGTTAAATATTTGAAATTGTTGCCCGTCAAAAAATTATTATATTCTGATATAAAAATCACGCAAATCTTGCGAGGCAACTGCCACAATCAACAATAATTATTTATGTAATATTTGCTGTGCAACGTTTTTCGAGTCGAAAACACTGTTCTAAAGTAAATTATGTATTATAATATAACAGTGCCAACGCACAAATTAGTGACATATTCAAAAGTGCTATGGCAATCCCTGGAATTCGACCGGAGCACCACATTAAAATGATTGATTAAAAACAGTGTATTTCACCATGTGAAAGGAGAGCTGAATACCCTCAATTAATTTCAGTATGACACATGGTGGGTAATTGGCATGGTGTTGAATGTAGAGAATCATTGTTCCCAAAATAAATGATAGGCATAGGGTTGTAGTTCATCATAATTTCCATATGCACGCTTGTCAGATGTACAAATCTATACAATGGGTCAGTCTCGGTCACACGTTTAAACGAAGTCCGCGAGATGGCAGCACCTGACGGGGGTCACAATAGCCTCGATTATCCAGGCTCCGGGACGTGACGCCACGGTTAGTCGCCCATACCAGAGCCTGGATACATAATCAGATTAATTAGGCTCTCATCCGAGGATTTGGTTGGCTCATCACGTAATAGTGAACTTTTATCCGTTCATATGATGTTATTAGAATAAACTTTGAGCTTTGCTTATATTGACACAACTGTCACACCCGTGTCAAGTAACTCTTTGATTGCAGTTGTTATTGCATTGAATGGGTATGAACATATTGATAGAACTATTTTTTTCTCACCCAAGAAAGATAGTTGAACTAGAGGACAATGTAATATTAATAAAGGATCAATGTAGAATTGATATCAGGAAGTAGCCGTTCTCAGAGGACAATAAACGAATGAAACAAATTACGTACAGATTGTGTAACTGATTGTGTAACAGCGTGAATATGCTTAAAAACAATGTTGACACATATGTTAGGAGTGTGGGTTACACGTAGATGAACAATGTTGGACTCTTGATTAGCCAATGGCTTCCTTGTCCACTTGCCACTTGGGTATTTGCCTTGGATGGCAATCTGGTTAAATCTCATAAACAGCAAAATTGCTAACAACAAACTTCCTAGCTACGTGTTCTGTATATAAGAGTATCATTGTTTTATATTTGTATTTGTTGTCAGCATAAAAGTAAAGCTGCAATTGCAATGCAAACATCATTAGGGGGTAATGGGAGTAATGTTTGAAAATACTTCCTGGCTGTTACATCCATTGGTCTGCCTCATCTTTATATTAAATAAAGAAATAGTCATAAAGCTGGCATGCACAAGGAATTTTTTATAGGTAACCCGTAAAAATTCTCTGTAATTTTTTAATCACTAAAATGTTAATAAAATGTCATTAATTTCCAGGCACAATTAATAATGCCTTGATAACCACCATACATCACACACACAAATACATTGAGAGTAACATCAGACTATAGCAATATCAAATTAAATAGTAATATGAAATAAAAACTAAACATTACATCGTGATCAGTTGTGACAGGTAAATGGGGTTTCAACCGATAAACTCACACTGGACACCTTGAAGGCCTACAATTACCTTTGCCTTTGAAAATAAATATAAACTACAATTACTTGATGAATGTTTATTTTATTTTGTTAGATTATTATACTATAATCATATTATTGTCGAAATAACTTAAATTTTTTTGGTCAAAATGAATGATTAATACTGTAGAGGGTGTGGTCTAAATGAATAGCATACCGGTTTTGTTTTATATAAGAATTTCATTATAAGACTGTTTGTGCACGGAATATATGTTTTTTGTAGAACATGTAACCATCGGAAACATCGCAGTAGTGGTGACTTCAGCCGTTCGGCAGCCATGGCTACATCAACTTCAGCCACAGTGGCAGCTACAACCACAGCGCCAATTGTAGTCCAAGCAACAACCCCAACACCAGCTCTACTACCACAATCAGCTGGAACAACACGAAGTGTAACACCAGGGACAGCTATACCTCCAGTGACAACCGTGGCAGTACCAAGTGTAGCATCAGGGACAACTACGCATCCAAGAACAGCTGTGACAACACCGAGTGTAACACCAGTGACACATCCAGCAACAACTGTGACAGTAGCACTTGGGACAACACCAAGTGTAACAACAGGGACAGCTGCTGCCTCAGCAGGTACATGTCTAGTTGTTGGTCAGTTGAACGACCGTGCTTACATTCGGTGGTTAAAGGCAACTCATGCACTGAATCGAACAATCGATGTGTTACGCAATTTCTGTAATGTTGAAATGAGCACATTTCACCAGTTCCTAATGGGACGCTGTGGAAGTACTCTGTGCAGTGGTACATGTTCTTCTTCTGATGCAAGGTTCGTCAGAGGGAGTTGGACCATCAACTGTCCAAACAATGTGTGTTCAAAGTGGCTAACTGAGATTGCAGCATGGCGTACCCTACCATCAACTAAGTTGACGACGCATAATGCTGATATCCGGCAATGGCCGCAACAACCTTGGCAAGTCGCCAAGATGTACATGGGCAGAGGACAGGACCAATTAAGTATCAACTCTTCCGACATTGACGCATCAGGTGTTATGCAGCTTCTTACAAATTGCAAGCACTTCGCCAGTGTTGTTGATGCAACTAAAGTTGATGCTGTGAGTATAAATCTTATTATTTTATTATAATCCAGCAAGTGTTTGTACATACGTATGCACGTACGCATGGACGTACACACGCACGCATGCATGGACGCTTTGCATGTTTAGCGCCAAAATCATTGTGTGTGTGTGTGTGTGTGTGTGTGTGTGTGTGTGTGTGTGTGTGTGTGTGTGTGTGTGTGTGTGTGTGTGTGTGTGTGTGTGTGTGTGTGTAATCATACAGACGCACGCATGCATGCACGGATGCATGGATGCATGCATACATGTTTGTGTATATCCCTACTATGAATAGCTAGCGAAATATTCGCCCGGATTATGCAAAATCGGCTGGAACACTATATAGCCGACAATGTCTTACCAGAAAGGCAACGTGGCTTTCGGGCAGGGCTTGGTACTACTGATATAATATTCGCGACAAATACCTAAACAATTTTACGAACCAAACGAAGACCTCTACATGGTTTTGATTCAGTCAACAGAACAGAACTCTAGAAACTGTTTACAAAAGTTAGCTGTCCTGACACGTTTGTTGACGTAACACAGTCCTTCCACGATGGCATGGCGGCCAGAATGAATGCAAGATCAGGGGACAAATTCAGATGCGGATACTGTATCAAATGGCACGAAACAGGTTTGTGTGATGGCGCCAATGCTGTTCTCAATTAATTATATTTTCCATCATTCTCCAAGATGCTTTCTGCGATAACGATCTAGGCGTTTACGTCAAATTTCGCACCAACGGAAATATATTCAATCTACAGCGCCCGAAAGCCAAGATCAAGATTACAGAACTACTTGTCCGAGACCTGCTGTTTGCTGATGACTGTGCACTCATTGCACATTCAATCAACGACATAAAGAGAATCACTGATTCTTTTGCTAAAGCAGCCCGCCGACTTAGACTCAAAATCAGTCTTAGGAAAACGAAAGTTATGTTCCAACCAAAGCCTGACACCAACCATGTACCACCAAATATTACTATTCACAACGTCACCCTGAATGTCGTGGATAAATTCACCTATCTGGGAAGTACGTTGTCCGAAAATTCAATGCAGGCAAAAATGGTTGATGATAATATTCTGTCCGTCTTGGGAAAGGCAAGTGATTCGTTTTGTAGACCAAACATGCGTCTCATTTTCCAAGATAAATCATACGGTACATAGAAGACATCATCGCAGCAAATTTACCAGCGCTCTCAGACCGGAGGGAGAAGTTACGCTGAACACTATTTATAAACACGCAATAACCTACACATAAATTACACCATCTTCTGCCTCCCTCCGGTAAACCCCGTACACAACTCGAAACACGAGGACTTACTGTGTGCCGCGTTGCAGAACTGCAAGATTTCAGAACTCTTTTATACCATAAGACACTGGCAGTAATGATGAATTCATTGATATATTAGCTACTTTTTACGTAATAGTAGTAGGCCATACAATTAATTTTACTATTGTATTTCCTGTCTTAATTTATGTTTACGTCCTTTATATTTACCTTGTTTATTTACAAAGATAATGTAAACATGCTGTTCATGCACCTTTTAAATGTGTTATATTTAAAGTCATACATTTTATTCTTAATTAATTTATTATCATTGTTTTTTTTACTGTGCCAATTGTATAATTCAACTTCTATAGTTGCCATTTTAATAAAGTTATTATTCATACACAATTATCTCGAATGAACGCAGTGTGCAGTTGTACTTAAACCCTGCTCTACGATTGTGAGGCATGGACCCCATACCAATGACATATCAGACGACTACAGCAGTTTCACATGCGCTGCGTTAGACAGATAGCAGGCATCAAATAGTAAGATATGGTGCCATACATTGAAATATTCGACCAATGCGGAACATGTGGATTCGTGTTCCTCATCAAACGAGTACAACTCCGCTGTTCTGGTCACCTGTTCCATATGATTGATGACTGCATACCCAAGGCGCTGTTCTATGGCCAACTGGAAACCAATTGCCTAACAAGAGACGGCCAAGGAAAAAAGATACAAAGACGCTGAATTCTTGCTCCACCCCATTAACACATGGTAAACGACAGCAACAAATCGTTCTCCATCTCTCTCTCTACGGAACTTTGAGTAAAAACGACTACAAATAACCAAAGACCGAAGAACACAGCGGAAGAATGGTCAACCTCCACATGGACCTCCGACCACCTATGGCTGCACTATCTGTGAACGTCAATGCGCGTCATGCATCGGCTTAAACAGACACCAGAGAAAACACAACTGACTCGGGACGAGATCCGTCGTTCGACGGCTCACTCCACCCATGTATGTGTGTGTGTGTGTGTGTGTGTGTGTGTGTGTGTGTGTGTGTGTGTGTGTGTGTGTGTGCGTGCGTGCGCGTGCGCGTGCGCGTGCGTGCGTGCGTGCGTGCGTGCGTGCGTGCGTGCGTGCGTGAGAGAGAGAGAGAGAGAGAGAGAGACAGACAGACAGACAGGCAGAGAGAGACAGAGAGATAGAGATCTGTGTAATGTATTAGTGTCTTCTAACCGTCATGTATTGATTAGTGATAGTGATTGCGGTGGTGCCTGGACAGCACGCATCCTAATCACTTGTTCACCGTGCAGCTCGCAGTGCATCGCCCCTCGCTGGGCAGTGCGTTACCCGTTTCTTCAGCGTCAAACTGTCCTCTATCACCAAAGAAGCACTCGGCGCAGAACCAGTTCCGCGAAAACAAATTTTTGCACGACATTGCTGCATGCACACATGTCAATAAGGTTAATATAGACATTAATGTGGAGAGAATCGCCCACCGTAACAGTCGTTAGTGCCTAGGCAAATAGATTGCATGAACAAGAGTGGAAGATCATTATTTCTTCTGTGCCTGTGCACTCCGTTCGATTTTCCCAAACGTCCAAATTATGATTATGTTTAGTAATTTGATTCTCATGTACTTCATTTTTTAGGTTTGCATGAAACAATATGGAACACATTATCATATAAACAACTTACTATTATGAATCCAGAACGTTTACAGTCACATACAAAATACCAAGTCATGCCGTCTGGAGAATGGGTATTTTTGCTAGTTTATAATAATATATAATTTGTAATATCATAATATAATAATAATACATTTTCATACAGTAATAAATATAATATAAAATAAATCTTCTTTTTTATGCAATGCCATTGTGTTCATCAAGGCTCATTTCTATTATACTCTTGCGAGAATTGTATGTTGTACTTTACTGTAATACGAATAGTAGACAACACTCTAGTGTCATATGTTTTAGGTTAGAGAACAACGAAATAAACTCATGCACACAGCAACGATGAGGCTGACAGTGGCTGAACTGTCCGATGTCAAGCAGGCGATGACGGACATGTTGTTTGATCATCACAATCAACATCGTGATAGGGCGTCCCTACAAGCCATAGCTGATATTAATCAGGTACCGCACTTTACTGCATGAGCTATATAGTTAAGAAAAAGTTATTATATCTACACAATTATATTTGGAGCATATAATTGCATTTTGTTACCCGTGTATGGTTAGATCTGCCATATACTCTGCGACAACAATGATCTGCCACATTGACATTCATTGGTACCTTAATAAGTACTAGGAGGTGTCAACCTAAAATTATATTTGCACATTGCATTAACTGCAGCACATTTCTATTTTAGATCTACACGACTGTCGTTGACGTCAATGACAAAGTATTCCTTGACAACGAACGTAAGACATGGAAACAAGTACTTGCTAGTCAGTCGTCTGACATCACACAGCTGTCGTCAACAACACAACAACATTCGTCGGACGTCACGCAGCTGTCGTCAATAACACAACAACATTCGTCGGACATCACACAGTTGTCGTCAACAACACAGCAACATTCGTCGGACATCACACATCTGTCGTCAACAACACAACAACATTCGTCGGACATCACGCAGCTGTCGTCAACAACACAACAACATTCGTCTGACATCACACAGCTGTCGTCAACAACACAACAACATTCGTCGGACATCACGCAGCTGTCGTCAACAACACAACAACATTCGTCGGACATCACACAGTTGTCGTCAACAACACAGCAACATTCGTCGGACATCACACATCTGTCGTCAACAACACAACAACATTCGTCGGACATCACGCAGCTGTCGTCAACAACACAACAACATTCGTCAGACATCACGCAGCTGTCGTCAACAACACAACAACATTCGTCGGACATCACGCAGCTATCGTCAACAACACAACAACTTTCGTCAGACACCACACATCTGTCGTCAACAACACAACAACATTCGTCGGACATCACGCAGCTGTCGTCAACCACCCAGCAGCATTCGTCAGACATCACACAGCTGATATCAACCACCCAGCAACATTCGTCAGGCATCACACAGCTTTTGTCAACCACCAAGCAGCAGTCGTCAGACATCCAGCAGGTAAGTATTGAATACCAGACGCTGATTGTGTTGCTCATCTAACTATAATTGAGCTAGCGTACGCATGTGACTATACTAACGTTTTCCTCCTAGACGGCTTGCACATCGGGCGCCAAACTTTCAGGGATTATTCCACGACCCCACGAATGAAACGTAGCGCCTTTATTTTTTCGAAATACCCCGTATGTCAAGGGTTCTTGTTGGTTTTTATGGTAAATCAAATGTTCGCGTGCGCGCGGTGAATACTTCGGTACGTTAACCGTTTCAGAGTACGTAGTGCCATTTGGGCGGTTTATATTACAACGAACACAAGTATCCATATATCTAAATTCACCCGACCTTCAGCATTTTGAAAATGCAACGAGTATTGTATCACGTGCATGACTCGGTTTGTTCTGGTAAACGTTTGACATTGCCTTACACAATCCCGAGCGTATTTAATGCATATTGGTTTGAGTAATTTGGTATACATTACTATCTTGACTGTCATATATGAACTACCAAGTTATCCCGTCCTGGGGACGAATTTTGGGACATAATCCCCCCAGACCATATCACCCGAGGACAAAATAACTTAGGAATATACCCTGCTCATAGGCAACACTATATATATATATATATATATATATATACATATATATATATATATATACATATATATATATATATATACATATATATATATATATATATATATATATATATATATATATATATATATATATATATATATATATATATATATATATATATATATATATATATATATATATATATTTATATATATAAATAATTAAAGGAACAAATATTGGGGTTGGCACACCTGGTCTACCATACAACACTTCGTGCACTCTATGTGTGATTAGGGGATTGTCTTATCTACAGAACAGCTTATGTTTGAATGAACTGAAGCGTGACGACAATGCCTCTAGGTGTGGCTGCGAGTCCACACCCCTATATAAGGAATGAATTTTGTAGCACTTGCATTAGCTGGTTTTTACAGATTTTTTTATAAACTGAAAAATATTGTCCACAAATGTTTTTTAATAACTTGTATGTCCTCCTCTTGCATTTACACACTCCTGGCTACGACGTGGCATACTCCTGATGATTCGTCTGATGTCATTTCGGTGTATGGCCTGTCATTCCTGAACAAGGGCATTGGTCATTGGTTCTCTACATTCTCTAGAGGATGTGGCCTTCGTCTAACACGTCTAGAAAGCAAGTCCCACAGATGTTCTATTGGGTTCAGGGCAGGAGACCTAGCCGGCCAGTCCATCACAGTGATCATTTGTGTAGAGTATCGGCCTCCGGTGACGCCGCTGCCAGTTCTGGTGCTCACGTGCAAAGTCCAATCGTGCTGTACGGTGTTGCGCAGTGAGAATAAGGCCTGTGGCAGGTCGTCTGACTCTCATACCATCCTCATGGAGTCGATTCCTAACAGTCTGGTTGCATAAGTGAACTTGAGTAGCACGGCGGAAGTCAATTTCCAGGGATCGAGATGTACTCATGCGATGAGACAACACGACGATATAACTGTCTTGTATTGGGGTTGTCATCCGCGAACGACCTTGACCTTGTCTCCTGGTGTACTGCCCAGTCTCCTGGTAACGTGTCCATAGTCAGCTTACTACACTTGGGGACACATCAAACCTCCAAGGTACCACCTAAACCCGTTCACCATCTTCTAGCAGTTGCACAGCCCTGGTAACCTCATTGGGGTCCAAATGCCGCTTGACAGCACCAGCGACCATCAGGAGACATCCAGCAATCACTATCCACGCAGCAAACATCATGACGCCCAAGGACTGGAAAACCAGCTAATGCAAGTGCCACAAAATCCATTCCTTATATAGGGGTGTGGACACGCGGCCACACCTAGAGGCATTGTCGTCACGCTTCAGGTAATTCAAACATGAGCTGTTTTGTAGCTAAGACAATCCCCTAATCATACACAGAGTGCACAAATTGTAACTTGTATGGTAGACCAGGTGTGCCATCCCCAATATTTGTTCCTTTAATTATTTTGAGTAGTGTATATATTGCATCAAAACACCCCAGTATCAAACATTAAAATCAAATAATATCCTACACAAAATCTGTATCATAAGAATCTAGACAACACAAACATAATGATGGTGGACACCAAAGTGCATCTGGTACAAGATTTATAACAGAAAATAACTTTACAAATGTTTTTTTTATCTCAACCCATTGTTGAAAGTGAGAACGTAAACATATTTACTTCATCATTATGTTGTCACCGACACAAATCAATATCAACAACTGCTAATATCTCAATATATTTGTTCTCCGCCATAACTAAATACTAACACAAGGATCAACAACATCAGTAAACAACGAGTTTTCCAATGATACCAAACATGACTACATTTCGTTTATCTGTTAATCCGTTATAACGATACATTTTCCGAAATCTTGGTTTGCCATTGGTCGCTATTCGGCGCCACTAGCACGACTTTCAATCACTAAGTAACATGGCTTGGCGGTTTAAGTACATAATTTGATTCCATACAACTCACACGATCTTTGATCTGTGACAGTTTCGAAACGAAACGTAATTGTCATATAACTGTTGTTTTGCATTACAGAATAGAATTGATATTCTCCAACTGATCAGCTCTAACACTGCTTTGATGACGCGGCTGCAAGACGTGATAGGTCATACAATCGGACCACTTGAAAGAAAGGTAGAAGACATGCAAGGTAGGCTTACGTCTATTATGATCATTTAGTTATGATTTGTGATCATTTATTTATATGAATATATATATATATATATATATATATATATATATATATATATATATATATATATATATATATATATATATATATATATATATATATATATATATATATATATATATATATATATATATATATATATAATGTTATATAATTATATGTACTCGATATATATATATATATATATATATATATATATATATATATATATATATATATATATATATATATATATATATATATATATATATATATATATATATATATACTACGAGAGCATTCCAGTCAGCTGAAAATTCATGAACAGCAGCTGCAAGACGTCAGGATAACTCAGGAAGGTATGGTGCACACTCCAAATCTACCAACGATAGTGTATCATACCGTACCTCCCCAACTAT
>OY759273.1:26740455-26770455 GCA_963662155.1 Lamellibrachia columna | reverse complement strand
TAGTTTTTCTGGCTGGTCTGCTGGGAGACTCTAGTCATCAGTATTATGTGGAACGTCTAGTGCCAGGAGGTGCAAAACTAGACTCACGGCTGTTGACCACTCAACTCACAAGAAAGCTGAACGATGATGCAGTGACACTTGCGGCAGTGTTTGAAACACAGAACTCTGGTATGGTGGACATCGTCGGAACTGAAATCGAATGCAGCAACATGACTCCAATGGATGTGCGCTCGCTGGCATGGGTGCTAGAAAAGGAAGAGTACTGCATTACCAGTTTGTGGTAAGTTCAACAAACTTCGCTTCTAATAATGTTAGCGTACTTAATACTACTGGTACTCGTTCTATTGCCGATGATTGCAAATTGTTTTACTTAGCATTTCGACTAAACGAGGCGTAGTCCCATTACCACAATTTGCATGCACAAATGAAGCTATGATTAGGCACCGATTAGCCATTTGTAAAATGTTAAACTATAAACGTAAACACTATAATTATATATATATATATATATATATATATATATATATATATATATATATATATATATATATATATATATATATATATATATATATATATATATATATATATATATATATATATATATATATATATATATATATATATATATATATATTTATATATATATATATATATATATATATATATATATATATATAATTATAGTGTTTACGTTTATAGTTTAACATTTACAAATTTGTAAAATGTTAAACTATAAACGTAAACACTATAATTATATATATATATATATATATATATATATATATATATATATATATATATATATATATATATATATATATATATATATATATATATAATTATAGTGTTTACGTTTATAGTTTAACATTTTACAAATGGCTAATCTGTGCCTAATCATAGTTTCATTTGAATAATCATTTGTATAATCATATATATATATATATATATATATATATATATATATATATATATATATATATATATATAATTATATATATATATATATATATATATATATATATATATATATATATATATATATATATATATATATATATATATATACAATTGTACAATCGGTAAGGCCCAATTTCAATTTAGTCAAGGACTGGGCTCCATAAGAGCATTGCAAGTCCTGCGGCGTGTTTCTACATGTCGTCCAGGCTACCTGCCCGGCGCTTCTCACCCGCCGGACCGTCTAACACGTTCAGTACAATTGTTGGCTATCAAGCGCTTCCGCGAACAGTACCGATTCGTCGTGTCAGTATCATTAGAGAGTTTTTGCAAGTGCACCGATCTCAACTCCCTTCCCGATCCCGATCTCGCCATGCGTGCTGCGTCATAGCTTCTTGTGTTTATGCGATCGGGGCTGTGTCGATCAGATAGGGAAACACCGATCTCGCACGTTCATTCGGTTAGTGGTCTCCATATCTACATTACGTTGAAATTATGGTTGATTAAAACATATTATACAGCAATTGTACATACATCTGTTGTTGAATGATTAGCCGCCTCATTTTAGTTGCCAATGGGCTTAGTGCATCGGAAAAAAGTTTTAATTGTGCACTGTCGTGGTAAAAAAACACGAAACTATCGACTGCACCGTAGTCGTAGACTTAGATTTAGACATCGCATTGTAGATCAGTCCTATAGTATAAACTATGCCAACAATTTAAGCTGAAATGGACTGAAATTATGTACACTGAATGTAGAAACGAACAGTTATGGCTAACATTCTATACTGTATTTTTTTTATAAATAAAATATATATTCTGTTTTGGTTCGCATATGCATGGTTAGCACAACTATCCGACTATTATTTTCGGAAATAAATTCATATTTTGTTGTGATGCGATGTCCACAACTGCAGCTGTCAGCTCAGCGTAAACAATGACTTACAACGACCAACAGCTAATTGCAGAACGATAAAATACCGCATTACCACGGAATTGTGCGACACACGAATTTTGGGCACGCAAACATAAGTGTTTTTATTTTACATATTTTCGGAAATCATGAAGATTTCTTGTTCAGCTTAAGATACCTCATTGTACTTATACTATAACTATTTGAGTAAGAACACTGAGATTTTTGCATGGTTATTCTCCATCATTTGTAGATGCTAGACAATAACAGACAAACCACTGTATATTACTTCTCCCACAATCTGCCATTGAAGGTGCGTTTTTTAAGTGTGAAATTGAGCCACGAGTGAGTTCAGCAATAAAACATGCTAGAACACAAGTAAATCTTATTTGGATCAGTAACACACCTACATATATGTGAACTTTGCTATGGCCATAGATATAAAATTCCAATTTATGTTTTATATGAAAGGCAGGTGCAATGCCTTGTAATGCATCATATTTGGATTCCCTATTCAAATGACTTCATGTTGAAAACATATTTCGGATGGATTCATCAGAATACAACACAATTTGAAATAAGTGATTTTACTACCTATTACGTCTCTAGTAAGAAAATTATATAAATATTGCTGTCAAATTAAAAAAAACCTTCTGAATACATAGTTCAGGATTATATATACCTGGGTCATTCCAAGTGAAATCAAACAATGGTCAAAAAGTTGATATCTCAGGGTTTACTTAAATTTTAACCAATGTAGATCAGGTTACGTTTACGCGTGTTGCAAAACTCGGTCCCCGTTCTTCTACTCACCGTACCGATCGCGCGCGAGATTGGGATCGGGAACGGGAAGGGATTCGAGATCGGTATATATATATATATATATATATATATATATATATATATATATATATATATATATATATATATATATATATATATATATATATATATATATATAATTTCATCTCAACGCGAAAGTCTGTTGAACACGCTCTGAAGTCGGCGGCGTAATCGACCATCGTTCGGACCGCCCCGGCGGCCAAACGAGACGTTCCATACTGCGCTGACATTTCTGCAATGTCCAAAAACTGAGACTACAGAGCACGTCAGATGTCACTCGCAGATGTGAAATGAAACGCCAGCGTAACATGATTATGTACGCTCTACTCCTCAAAGCTCGAGATAAAGCCAAGTCGAGACTAGACAACCTAGCCTTAGAAGTCGAACGCCCACATGACGACGCGAACATATTCGTAAAATGACGCGAAAACTGACGATCCACGACGATGCCGGACGCATTATTTGTAATGCAGCCGAACTGAACGCGCGAATCACTGAACATTTTCGGCCGGGAAGGTTTACTGACATTCGTAGGGACATCGTCACAGAACCGATTACCGATAACGAGGTCAAGCAGGCGATCAGCCAATGGTCATGACGATATACCTGCCGAACTTACGGCTGGTATGCTAGCATGCACGATCGCCAGCATCTTCAATGACGAGCTGGAATGCCAAGAACCACTACAGCTCGGAAAAAGTGTCCTGATACTACTGCAGAAGTCGGACAAGCCAATCTGTCCACTGATGAGTATACGTATGATTATATTACTATCGGAAGACTTGATCACTCGTCGTCCTGACGAGGATTGCGCCAAAAGTCAACGACTACCTGTCGCCGTCCCAATAGGGACGGACGTAGTCATCAGACACCGTTGAGTGTGTGCGAAAGCGCAGCATCAGTGCGTATCGGTCGAGGTTCTCCACGTCGACTTGAGTCGCGCTTTCAACACCATCCGTCGCGACAAGTTGATCGACGTACTCTCGATATTCCTCGGCGAGCCGATTGCGTCTTCCGACACGCCCTCCAGCCGAGGCCAACCTTCAACTTGATGTCGAATACGCTGACGACACCGATTTCATCAGCTCGTCACGTTCGTACCATGATTATGTAGTGGGCATTGACCATCAACACGATCAAAACCGAACGAACCACTGTTTGCCGGCATGCTGGCCGCATCGACGAGGAATGGCAGATGACAGCAAGCTCTTTTCGCTCCTCGGTGATGCTGAACACGTCGCCCGCCGCAAACAGCTAGCAAACATCGCCTCCCGGAAGCTATGGACTGCCTGCAACTGCGTCTACGATTGTACGGATCGTTTGTCATGCCCGTGCTGAAATATAACATGGGCACGTGGGGCTTAATGAAAGCAGCAGTGGATCGCCTAGACACGTACCAACGTTTTCATATGTGCCAGGCCGCCATCATCCACTAGCCACATTGCATTTCAAATAATGCAATCGGTGTCGATGCCGCCCAAATCACGGAAGCCATCCTGACAGCTCGATGACATCTGCCGACGTCGTTGGGTGCGAATCTGCGACACATTGGACGTCAAGTACGTTGCCCCGCCGACATCGAAGCTTTACGTGAACAGTGGCGAGAGTTGACACGGAACATCACGACCCGACTGTCTATTTAGACGTAGACAACAGCAATGACTTTTTAATGAAACTGTTTTAATGACATGGATTAATTTATGAATTTTTAATTTATTGAGTTAATTAATTATATTTTTTAATTAATCATCTATTTAATTATTTATTACTTTTGGAGTGATTTTAACTACTTTTAATAGTACTTGTTTAATGGCAATTTATACATTCATGTACGAACTGGCAAAAGCGAAACACACGTGATTAATTTCACGTCTGCAAGGTGAAAATGCACTTAATAGTACTATGATATAATTGTCTGCATTATATATATATATATATATATATATATATATATATATATATATATATATATATATATATATATATATATATATATATATATATATATATATATATATATATATATATATATATTTATGCAATAACCAACACAAGTCCGATGTGGGAGAGAATTGAAACAGGCCAAATAAATGACGTTTTTTTATTGCAAAGTGGACTGCTTATCACGCAGCCACTTTGGGAAGAACATTAACAGGAATGTGAGCTCCTCTAAGCAAACCCGACAGGAACTGAACACATGTACAGCCCCGTCCGGCAAGTTTCTCAGAGCCCACATTCCTACAAGCATGACGATAACATATATACATCAAGAAGTCGTCATGAACATGTAATGCAAAGAATACAGACATTCCACCACCAATACACAAATTTAATTACAAACAGGTGGGGCCATTTCGCTAACCTATATAAACATAAGCCAAGAATACCGATGAAGAAACAGGAAGCCTGTCTGCGCAGAAAACCCCATGAACACCAAATACTAGGGGACAAACCCCCGTGTTCACCTTATATTAGGCCAAAAGTGGGGAAAGCGGTTTCGACATCTTCCAACTTCCTATTTCATCAACGATGTACAATCGTATTTAAACTAAGCATTGAGAATAAGGAAGAAAGGTGGGGAGGAGGGCGGATTTCGAGAGACAAATTTTAGTCACAACTTCGCAATGCAGAGACTGAAGCAGGAGCGAAAGATTCAAGCTACTGGCTCCGGTTTGGACTGGTTTCCGCTAAGCCGTGATTGGCTGGCTAGCGCGGAGTAATACAATTTATTTGGCCAAATAGTTCCGGTGTAGTCTCTGACACCCAGGGCAAGTTTAACGACGACCTGTCTTGGTTATCTCATAAAATTTGTTGTGCACCTGGTGAGTTGCATAAATTCATTTATGCAATAACCAACACAAGTCCGATGTAGGAGAGAATTGAAACAGGCCAAATAAATGACGTTTTTTTATTGCAAAGTGGACTGCTTATCACGCAGCCACTTTGGGAAGAACATTAACAGGAATGTGAGCTCCTCTAAGCAAACCCGACAGGAACTGAACACATGTACAGCCCCGTCCGGCAAGTTTCTCAGAACCCACATTCCTACAAGCATGACGATAACATATATACATCAAGAAGTCGTCATGAACATGTAATGCAAAGAATACAGACATTCCACCACCAATACACAAATTTAATTACAAACAGGTGGGGCCATTTCGCCACAAGGTCACCTATAAATATATATATATATATATATATATATATATATATATATATATATATATAATGCAAACAATTATATCACATTATTATTATTATATATATATATATATATATATATATATATATATATATATATATATATATATATATATATGTATATATATATATATATATATATATATATATATATATATATATATATATATATATATATATATATATATATATATATATATATATATATATATGTATATATATATATATATGTATATATATATATATATATATATAAATATATAAATATATATATATATATATATATACATATATATATAAAATTGTCTGGATTATAATATACATATATATGTATGTATATATATATATATATATATATATATATATATATATAAAAATATATATATATATATATATATACATATATATAAAATTGTCTTGATTATATATATATATATATATATATATATATATATATCAATATAACATCTTGGTGGTGACCATCTCCTCTCCGATAGTTGCTAGTTGTCCATAGCTGGGACATGGGTTAGAACGGCAGAGTGTCTCTACTAGTGTGTGTCACTCGGATGCGCACTGCATCTCCTGGACCCCAGACTGCTAGATCCCACGTCTGATTAGTCTGGTGACTCACGGTATCCAGTATCCGTTAGTTACCTCGAGGAGGTTACGACGATAGTCTTGTTTTACGAGAGGTTATTGTACTGGCACATTGGACATATCCACACGGTGAAGGAAGGAAACAGTTTATTGTTTCGGAAATAAAAAAATATGACGCCATTGAAAGTACGAGTAGGCAAACAAACGATTCCATAGTATAACTGTACATGACCACTGCTAATTATTTAAGCATGTCGGCCAAGGTTGAACTTTGAGATGTAAGTTTTAACTTTGTATTATTTTGATTATTTTAACATAGTGGGACAAGGAACAGTCCTACACCCTGTGGCATATGATTCGATGACGATATTACAAAGTTATGTATATTGGGGTAATATTATGTGCATTGTTACCCATTTGCCTGTTGGTAGGGCAACCGTATAAAATACACATTATAGTGGTTTAAAATGTATGGATTAACCAAATGAATAACGTGTTTACTGTTTAACGTGACATAGTTCACATTTGTTTCTATATTTGTTGTATTGCAGTTTGAGTTCATGTAACATTGGAGCCGATGGGATGAAGTCCGTGGCCACGGCCCTATTGCAATGCCCACAAGTTGAGCAACTTTGGTATGATTGAATTTTATATCTTCTCCTGTATGTGCTTATTTGTTAATATTTATATAAATATACAGTTACGTTTCTTTTAGGTGCTTAGGTGAAATGTTGTGTTGATGTTATTCTTGTGCATTTTTTTTCATGCATGTTATTTTTAATTATGTATAACGTATGTTTCTTAAAACTACTTGGATGAAAAATATTGTTTATGTCTGTAATTAAGTTATTGGTTGTTGCTCTTATAACATGTGAAATACATTATTTGTTTGGGCCAGTTAATAAAGTCCTCACTTCGGTGTATATCCAACACACCAAATCAGATAATATAAATCATAGGTTTAATGACAAAACATTGGGGACATTACCAAACACGCAGTACGTTGCAATGTGGCGAAAACACGATAGCCACTCCCTCTATGGGCGGTTTACATGGAGCGCCGAGCTGAATGTTTACTCAACGGTGTGCGAAATTATTTCTGGCTTGACTACTTTTCTCTCTTCCTATTGGAACGAGACATACATAATGACGTGCAGTCATTAAAACAACGATAGAACACAGATTAATTGTATACTTAATAATGCACTTCGCAATTAACGACAGTCTTGGTACGCAAACTAAGCACAATGTTGTTGAACTAAGGTATATTGCTCAAATAAATGTCTCTAGATACATGGTTTTATGTTCAATTTTTCAGATAATGGCAACGTAGTGTACGATCTCGATAGAAATAACATAACAATCCACACAGTTATAATGAGGCTATTGTAGGATAGACTGCCCTTCAACCTTGGGCATTTTTTCAGCCCGTTACACAATAAACGTTAATTGTAAGTCTGTGGCACAGTCACCATGACGCTGCCTAGGACGACGTTGGCGAATTGAGCGTCTGGGAAGTGTTGATTCGTGTAGAGTGTCGTTAGGATGTCACTTGGTAGGTCACTACGACTGTCCTGTATATGTTAGTGCTGTCCTGTGTGGGAGGACATTGGAGGTGGGTCGACGTGATCAGGAACATCTTATTGAGAACAAAGTATGTCAGCAGGTTCCGATGGGCCGAGTGACTGAATCGGAGGATCTACCCCGTCACGGGAAGAGTCCTGGTGTGCACTTCTTCGGGAATACCGGGGAACACTTTTAACACCGACAGTTACTTTGTAACACTTAGACAGTTTCACTTGGAATGACGTGCTGCGTAACTGAGGGCCACACAATTTCCTCTAAATACACCAAACACCTTCGACTGAAGCAATTAAGTATCGATCCCGTGTACAGGATTTATTGCGGTCCGTGTGAAGATATAACAAATCTCCTACATACAAAACTCTGGTATCGGAATTCTTGCGCAGTGGTGCCTTAAATTTCTCACAGTGAGGGTGGTTAGCGATTCTTAGTTAATTTTGTGTGAGAATCAACTTTTGATCAACCGGAAGTATCTGGCTATTGGAAAACTGATCCCGATATGTCCACATCTGTGTAGTTGACAACCGACGATTGCGGAGGCGTGTGTTCAGACATGTTGCAGCCACAGACACTGCTACAGGCGATACTGTTCCACCCAGAGTCCGAACCAGTCCATTTTCCAGTTCTTTGACTGCTTTCTTAGCTACAGGATTCTTGTTGGGATATTTGACCTTCCGGTTTCTAGTGTCATTCTGATCTGAACCTTTATGCAGGGTCTGTGCAATGACGGCGGTCGGGCCATTTAATGGACGCATTTATATGCACAAGCGGATTAGTATGTCGCGTAGAGCATCGTGCTGTTCACTGTCCACTAGCATAGTTGCGGTGTAAGATGTCACCCATTCTCTAACGACGAGAATGAAGTACTCCATTAATAACGATATTTGGTAGAAATCATTTGTGAAGTCTGAGGCGATGATGTACATCCACTGAGCGGGCATAACGGAAGGTTGAGGCTTGCTTTAGCTTCCCACATCAGCGAATGCAGTAAAGAGACGAACATTTCCACTTGCTCCATTTGAAAGACGGATTGAAATACTCAACTGAGATATCTACATCTTCAGTACGGTTGAAGACACCCATTTTCTCCAGATCGTCGAACTTTTATTGAAGATCCACAAGTTTGTCGCGAGCGTACTGAGGTATACAGCCTTTCCTCTGAGGTGGTTCGGACCCATGTTGGCCTTTGCTTCAAATGGACCAACCTCACAATTGTACCCTTTGTTATTTTGGGTCAAAGACGCGGTCATGCTCATCGAAGAGTGAGCGAAATGTTGTTCTCACTCCTGGAGAAAGTACACTGTCGGGATCTAAACGCATAGCGTCAGTATGCTTTGTGTCGAGTGGGGTAGGCAATTGCACTCCTGGAAGCAATTCAAATGTATCATTTTCGAGATTGTCATTGTTAGTTAGTACAAGGATTGGGGCGAATCTGACAAAAATGCTCGTGACGTTTGAGAACGTGTGGTTCACTCGACAAGTTGGGAATGCGGATTTTCCCAGAAACACTTGAAATGATACTAGGCAGAGGCCACAGTTGGGAAATTGATGACATGCGTATATTGGAAGTATCAACATGCTAGAAATTATCCGGCCCACACTGTTGTAGAGGTAACGGGGCGAACGCGAGTACGAGTGCGCGGCGGATTGCATGACAGTCTGCCGATTTGTTTGTTGATGCGTATGTATATGTGGTCCCATCGCCCAAGATGACGTGACGTTTGGCAGGTCGAACAGTTACGTCGTTAAATTTCATGAAGGGAGTGCCAGCCAGAATGTCAAAGTCATTATGTTTTTCGATTAAACCTTCAAACAGGAATTCTTGGTTGTCTCAGACGAATATTAATCGCATCTCACCGATAACGTTCAGGGGTGATGATCCATCGGTTTGGTGACAGGATTGCGAGCTTTTATGAATTGCTGCTCCAAGTCGTTACACGGCAGAAAGGCTGATCATATTTCCCGTAACGCCACTATCGATTATTATTCGAGCAGTATGAAGGCGACAGAATGTGTCTGTGTACGGTGACTTTCGCACGTGTACCCTGACAGTTGTAGGGGGAGACTCGGATCGACATCTTCGCTTGGGAGCGCGTATATGTCGTCTATAACAAACACATGCTCGTCATCGAGATTGACGATAATCTGCCTCGCCTTTGTAATGTATCTGTGGTCGCGCTTTGGTAGATGCCTACACTATACATTCGCTGAGAAAGTGCTTGTTCTCATCCCGACCAGCTTGTTTGCATAGCGGGCATCCTTTTCACGATGTACACATATGCCTGGGGTACTGTTCGGTCGCGTAGGCTTCATTGAAGCAACGCTGCGAGATCCGAGCTTTGTCCCATACCTTTATTTGACAAGCTTGAACAGTCCAGAGTGAATTAATCTCAACCACGTGAGAACGATAATGTTTCCTAATGTGGGAGAAAATTCTTCTTCGTTGACCACGATGACCTCAATGTGGCGGGATGTGCCGTTGTTTCGTAGCAGTCTGTCTTCCACAAATGCCACGAGTCGTTAGTATAAATCTTCAGGAAGTTCGTGTGGTTCCAAGCGAATCTCGGCCAAATCGATAAAGTGCACACCAGTTGCTTAAAAGCCAAACTAGAGGCGAACGACTTGCCAGATGTATTCTACGATATTTTCTTCGCCCAATTGACGCCATTTACCAGGAACGGTGCGAAGTTATGGTCCAGTGATAGGGAGTATTGTCAATTTTGCTTCCAGCTTCCAGCAAAAGAGTTCACAGTTTTTTATTTAGATACAAACCACTGCTTATATACACGTTGCATGCTTGCTAACGTCAGTACGATGTGGGTTACCTGGTCGATGCTTTGTCAGTAGATATTTCTGCTGCTTGGGCACTCAGCGATTGCTGATTCACGATGTGAGAACTCAATGTTTACATTTATATCGACCAATCTTATCCGCCCGGTGACGTGGAATACATAATGTCGGTGCCATCGCGCCAGTTAATAAAGTCCACGCTTCGGTGTATATCCAACACACTCAACAAGGTAAAATAAATGATAGGTTTAATGGCAAAACATTGGTGACATTACCAAACACGCAGTCCGTTGCAATTATAGCGAAAACACGAGAGCCACTCCCACTAGGCGCGGTTTACATGGAGCGCCGAGTCGAATGTTTACTCAACAAATATGGTGCGCCAAATAATAACAAAGACTAATCGCCTAATACTGGTGCTGCTGTAATACATTGACACATATGTTGTAATACCTGTACTTTAAAATCATAGTTAGATGCAATATGTTGGAACACTTCCGTTTCTATTAAGGTTCTTGTGCGAACAATTATGTAGTTATGGTAGAGTTTACTTATATAATTCATCGTTGCTCGTGTAGCTGTATAGAATAATGTTCTGAATTGTGTGTGTGTGTGGGCTATGCGTCAATCAATGTTAATACTTATTATGTTGTTGTAATAAATAAACATGTGCAGGTTGGAAAACATCGATCTCAGTGATCCGGAGGCCAGCAACACTCTTGGAGGCGCCATTAAGAAGATGATTTCTTTGACGTCATTGGAGTAAGTAGTTCATCAACTCAGTTCGACCTGACTATAGCTGTGGAGAAATCACTGGTACTTACGTTGTGCTTACCACAGACCGACCTCTTTGTCGCACGCATGGGTGGCGTTTCGTGGTAGTAGGTGTAAAGCAGTCATACATAGGAGTACTATTGGCAGTGTATAAGCACACAGGGCTTACGTTACATAGAAATGATTCGTTACAAGTAAAAGTATTTAGTCAACATTTTACTTCGATACAAGCCAATTACTTGAATTAACTAATCAAGCATGGCAATAAAGTAATTTTACTTCGCTACATTGACGCTATTTTGACGTTACTTTGTATCTTCATTTTGAAGAAATTATGCCATTTTGTAGACAATGAACTGTAGAATTTTTTAATGTGCTGAATATATTGTGAAGCGATACATTTTGGGAGAAACCTGTGGGTTGTTACCTATTTAACCGTTTATTGGGCAATCGTACAACAATAACCATTCTAGTGGTTTACAATGTCTGGATTAGCTAGCCTAACCGCACACCAGTTGAAAGCATTGGGGTAGGTAGCCCATCAACACAGTTCGGCTTGACTACGTAGCCATTGTGACATCTTTATTACGTCTGTAGTCCACAGATCGGTTTCTTTTCCAAAAGCTTAAGCGGATCTCATGTCAGTTGTTGTAAGATTGTCGTGCCTAGGAATAATATTGGAAGTGGAGAAATATAATGGGGTGAATCTGGATTCAATATGAAAACCAACATTAAATTTAAGAAAACAATGTATTATTTAGGAAACAGCAAATATGATATCATTGCAATCAGTAGGTGTATCAAATTAACCATGCAAACAAACGACTCCATTGTATATATATATATATATATATATATATATATATATATATATATATATATATATATATATATATGGATTTACTTAATATTAAGGTCGAAATCTCAGATGTAAGTTTTACATTTGTATTATTTTGATTACCTTAACACAGCGGGACAAGGATAATTCTTGTACCAAATTGTATATTATTCGCTAAAGATATTGTAAAGGGAAATAATATCCTTGGAATAACTAGGTGTATCGCATAAGAAATATCAAAGCCTGGTGAATTATGTATACAATGTGCACCTTCAGCAGATGTCTAGTACGTGTTCTATGGAGTGCACTAAATGTGCATTTATCATCCAAAATGGGAAGTGGTTTTGTTGTATTGCAGTTTGGATTCATGTAATATTGGAGCCGATGGGATGAAGTCCGTCACGACGGCCCTATTGTAAGATTGGAGCCGATGGGATGAAGTCCGTCACGACGGCCATATTGTAAGATTGGAGCCGATGGGATGAAGTCCGTCACGACGGCCCTATTGTAAGATTGGAGACAATGGAATGAAGTCCGTCACGACGGCCCTATTGTAAGATTGGAGCCGATGGGATGAAGTCCGTCACGACGGCCCTATTGTAAGATTGGAGCCGATGGGATGAAGTCCGTCACGACGGCCCTATTGTAAGATTGGAGCCGATGGGATGAAGTCCGTCACGACGGCCCTATTGTAAGATTGGAGACAATGGAATGAAGTCCGTCACGACGGCCCTATTGTAAGATTGGAGCCGATGGGATGAAGTCCGTCACGACGGCCCTATTGCAATGCCCACAAGTTGAGGAACTGTGGTATGAATACATTGTATATCGTCCCCTGGATGTGTCTAAATGTTATTATTTATATCAAATGTACAATTGTTTTTCTTTAGAGTGTTTGGGTGGACATTTTTTGTGTCTGTAATATTTGTAATTCTGTTATTTTGTTATTTTGTTATTTTGTGTCTGTAATAATTGTAATTCTGTTATTTTGTTATTTTGTTATTTTGTGTCTGTAATAATTGTAATTCTGTTATTCGTCGTTCGCTGTTTTTAAATAATGGCCACCGCTGTTCTACACTCCCGAAATGTTGAGGCACTTTGAACTGTGTAAATTCACATTTGATGTATGACCTGTTTTTTCACACTTGGTATATTGTGTATGTAGAATTAGGCAGAGCTGGGGATGCGAGTCGGTAACTACAACGTAACTACAACATTATCCAGTACGTGCTTTACACATCACCCCCTGGCAGACGTTTTTATTTCAACTGAACTTCTCTGGGAAGTTACTATTACTGTTTGTTTATATACACGATGGTGCATCGTGTAATTGTTTATATACACGATGGTGCATCGTGTAATTGTTTATATACACGATGGTGCATCGTGTAATTGTTTATATACACGATGGTGCATCGTGTAATTGTTTATATACACGATGGTGCATCGTGTAATTGCAATCTGACCAAAATGATGTCGCCTTATGTTGTTTCCTAATGATTTTTTTTATAAGATATGCACATTTTTTTAAAGTAACGTTCTTGTGTGGTAAATTGTGTAATTGTACTATAATCGTATGTCTTATGGCTGTATTGAATAATATGCTCTAAATTATATTCTTGTTGTGATTCTTGCATCAATCCATGTTAATGGTTATTTTGTTGTGATAATACATAGGTTGAGAAGCAACGATCTCAGCAATCCCGAGGCCAGTACAGTTGTGGGAGACTCCATTCAGAAGATTAAGAAATTGGAGTAAGTAGTTTGTCTACATGTAAAATGTAAATGTAAGGTTATCTTACCTATAAATTGTGTTGGCAGTGGATAAATACATGGAACTTAAAAGAAAGTTAATAGACACTACAGTGAAGTAATCAGTGTATTAGTTGAAAAAAAAAAAATAATGTCATTGTAATCACTAGGTCTATCACATTGCTGTAAACGAACAAACTGCTATATTTTAATAACATACATGATCATATCTACCTAGTTAATTATGTAGGTCGAAGGCTGTTGCTTAGTGCCGCGTAATTTCGGTGTGTGTGGGCTCTGCGGCACAACACTGGCGAACAATACTTGGCCAGAGTAAAATCAAGGGCGATTGTTGATTTCTGGAGAACGGCGAAGTTTGTTCCCACTGCGTGGCTGCCAGTCGTCGGAGTAAATTGCACCGTGCATTTTCGTTCTTCCATAGCTAGGTTAGGTGCTGCGAGTAGATCAGCTATCGATCGAATGTAACTCCGTTATTTGGGGTTCGTTGTGTTCTCTCCGCATGGAACGCGGTTTGTAAAGTAATATGTCAGGTGTAAACAGCTGCTAATTGGTTTGTTCATGTTGTGTATTGGAGACGCCATTGTTTGAAGTACGAGTCCAAGCAGGTCAGATTTTTGGTTAGAGTTTGGTGGACGTCAGCGTAGCTAAGTCCCAAATTCGTCAAGGCGATTTAATCAGCATATATGTAGTGCTTTGATTTTTGTGCGGAATGTCCGACGTGTAGATGTTGAAGAGCATCGGAGTAAGGACTGAATCTAATGGTACCCCATTCTTCATGGTACAGAAACTGCCTCGGTGTCTTCTACCAGTTTGTCAGCTGTGGACCAACGACTGGAAGCAAGCGGTTGTAGATCAGTCGTTCGTGAAGTTTGTGTCCAACGGAGAGTAGGCTTATCGGACGATTTCTAGCAATTTCATATGGAGCTTGCCTGGCGTAAGGATGGCAAAAATCTTTGTACGACGCCAGATCTTTGGAATCTTAATGCGCTGCAGGCAGATGATCATGAACAAACGCAGCCAGTTCTACGATTTGTTTCTGAAGTGCTTCAGGAATTCGATAAAAATCGAATCTGGTCCGAGGGCTTAACCGTGTTTGAGTGATATTAGAGCACGCTGCTTTTACGACTGAAATGGTGATTTATTGCAGAATAAGAGTCATCTTCTCTCCCCCCCCCCCGGTGGGTGAACGCACTGAAATCAATCGTCTTCCCGATTTCAACCCATGTTTCATATCGAAGTGTTCAAGCAGTAATATCGCTTTGTCGTGTATTTGTTGTTGAGATGTGGCGTCGTGATGTTTCACTGCTAATTCGTCACATTCGTTGTGTCGTCTAGACATGTACGTCTAACGGTGGCCTAGTTGTATGTGTCGACAGACAGTTGATATGTATTGGTTGGATAAATACTCTAACCCATCGAATCTTTGTGCTAGCATTATCTATGCACATTCATCTAGCTCCCTAATTGTACGTTTGTCATATATTCAAGCGCACTTTTCTCCACTGACGCTAACTGTGAAAGAGAACACTTTACGCGTTTTATATTACATTCTATGTATTGTAATTATTTATTTGTCATGATTATTTGTTTATTATTATTATAATGTTATTATATTTCATTTATCTTTTAAATCAAATACTTATGTCCCGGATGTTAGTTATAATAATAATGCAAGCAAGATCAGACAAGTTAATAGTATAACAGAAAAAACTATTATGTGGCTTATATATGTATAATGGGCGGATATGTGATGGTTGGACAACAATTGTACATTTAGCGTTACGTCATATGTCCAATTTGCTCGAAGGATATCATCATGAAGACACGGTCTGATGGTATTGTGATGCGCTTTGTGGAATATCCTGTGGGCTGTTTGTTACCCATTGGATTAACCACTCTACTGGAATAGCACGTCAGGAATTACCCAACCACTTGTTGTGTGAAATGTATTGTTTGTTGTTGTGCTGGGAGTCATAACATAATAACCGGTGCCAACGTGGGCTATGTCTTGTATTGCAGTTTGGAGTCATGTCATATTGGAGCAGATGCGATGCTGGCAGTTGCCACTGCCCTTTTGAACAGCCCAAACGTTGTTGTTCTCATGTAAGTATTAATTCGATTCATTCAAATGTGTTTTATTTTTTTACTCTTTAAAGTGACGTTATTTCAAGACACGTACATGTTTGTATTAATAATATTGTTTGGAAGATTATATAGTTATATTATAATAGTAAAATTATAATCCATTGTTGGTCGCATAGTTGTATTGCATATTATGCTGTGAATTGTATTTTTTGTAAGTCATACTTCAACCCATATTAATACTTATAATGTAGTGGTAATAAATGTAAATGACCAGGTTGAGAAACAACGATCTCAGTGATCCCGAGGCCAGCAAAGCTCTGGGTGAATTCATTCAGAAGATGACGTCTTTGCAGAAATTAAGGTAAGTAGGTGAACGACAAATTTCGTTTTGACTATTTAGCTTTCAACACAGCACTGGTAGGAACTTTGTTCTGATCACAAATCTGTGTATTTGTCGTACACATGGGCACAATGTGTAACAATGGGAGTGAATAAGAAAAAATATCTAACAAGAATTGAAAGACGAATATTAACAGTACAATGAAATAAATAGTTTACTCTTGCAGATACATAACTCAGTGGATGTCATTAAAATCAGCACCTGTGCCACATTGATGTAGACAAATAAACCACTCCATTTTATATATTTATAACCACCTCTATCTAATGAAGTCCTTAGGACCTGTCTGAACTCTGGAATATAAGGTGCAACTTTGCATTATTTTAATTATGTTAAGACATTGTAGCAAGGCTAATTACTTACGCTTGTAGTCCACTTACTGTGGTAACATGATGATTTCCTTCTAGTGGTTTTGGTTCGTTATTTGCTAAGATAGTTCCGCTGAGCCTGGTGTCTTTCTCCGTGATATCATGAAGAGTTGTGGTTGGTCGACGTCTTCTCCGAGGGTCATCGGTCTTTCAGAGTAGGATGTTGTTGAGTACTTCGTCATGGCGCATCAAATGCCTTGCCAGACAAAGACGATGTTATCTAATAATTCCTACTCATGTTGATAATCAATTATACATTACTTGTCACCTAAACGTCAAATCAAAGCTACAGTTCCAATATATTACCGAAAGCGTTTCATCAACTCGTTGTTGAACTTCACCTTTGATGTGATAATTCGAATGGAATTATAACCCACTTAGAAGCAAACAAATAATAATACCGAGGATTTATTCTAATTTACGCATACTTGATCTAGGCACCTTTTAGAATGGTTACATATAAAAATACAGTTTACCACCATTTGTATACTCCCGAAAAGAGTCAAATAACTGTAAAGAGATACGAGAAGGAACACGTTTTAGCTGGTATCATTCATATCTAGTCAAGTCTACTAATACACATATGGAGCACCAGACCGTTAGCTGAAATATGAGTGCAAAAATAAATAGCTTAGTATAGTATTAATTTCAAATGTGTTAAATTTGACATCATAAAAACAATCATTTTCCAATAGGAATTTACCGATTTTAACTTATTTTCACATTTCAGTTTCTCACGACTGCAACGATATCATAAAAATAAACATTCTTTAACAATTAAGTAATAGCAAATACCATTTCTGGTAACGGTAAAGACATGAATCAGCCACAACCATCTTGTAAATATAGCTTTTACAAATGTTTGATTGAATAATATAATAGATTCCCTCAATTTTCAAGGCACCTAGTGAATAAACTAATACCACATTTGGGGAATATATCGCATCATGGTAACGGTGAAGAAATGATAAAATAAAAACTAAACCATTACTAAATGGATATAGTTATTCAAGTTGTCATATCTAGGAGAGATACTAACCATATATATGCATTTACAGTGTAGTCAATAAATTGTAGAAGTTGTAAAGTTGTTTCTTGAATAGTAATCCATATGTTTAATGTTGGAAGCACATGGGTGAATTAAAGATTCATCATCAAAAGTTCTCCCTACTTGTCAGAAAGGCATGATTAAAATTCGAAATGATATGGTCTTGGCCAAGATAACTATGCTGTCATATTAAAATGTATTTTGTCATGTAATCGCATTTACGGTGAATAATGATTGGACAAAGTAATCAAGTATTGTAAGTTGTATTGTTTGATAATTTGGTAATTTTAGTGACCCGGAGATACATTTAATTTTGGACGAGTTAAATAACTTAGTATGGTGAATCCTTAACCAAATGGAATTTTCTGTATCAATTGCTAATCAAGTACTGTGGAGTAAATGTGTAATTAATGTCCACGAAATAGAAACAACCAACTCGTATCATGTTAGTGGTTGGTGTTATAACCACGATCCTGTTTTGAAGGAATGTAATGCGAAAGGTGTCCGTTGTAACTATATGTGTAACAAGATAATGTCAGTTAATAATTCAACAAAGAATTATTCAGTGGCTTAAATATAATGAGCCATTGTGTATGGGTTGGAAACTCCATGTATATAATGTAACTTTGTGGAAGCTTTCAAAATACACATTCCTCTCTCCTCCAAGTTGTACAATTGGTGTTTTATTATATATTAGTTCCATACGATCGACGATTAGAGTAGCAGAAATTACCCAACAGCATTCCACCTTTGTTGTGTGAAACGCAGTGTGTTTACAGTGTACCACACCAGAGTCTCTATGTGTTGTATTGCAGTTTGGCGTCATGTAACATTGGAGCTGGTGGTATGCAGGCGGTGACCACCGCTCTTCTGCACTGTCCAAAAGTGGAGCTACTAGCGTGAGTTGAAATTTGCACATTGAAACATGGTCTATAACCTGATTTTATATCATATATTGATATAATTATGTGATAATATTAATTACGCACTCCACCGTTGCTCGTATAATTGTATTAACTAATATGTTGTGAAGTGTATTCTCGTTGTCAGCTATGAATCAATCTATGTTAATACTTATTATGTTTTGTTACTAAATGAAACATATAGGTTGGAATACAACGATCTCAGTGATCCCGAGGCCAGAGAAGCTCTGGGAGATTCCATTAAGAAGATGCATTCTTTGCAGACATTGGAGTAAGTAGTTGAACGATGTAGTTCTTTTTGACTGCGTAGTGGCATCACTGCTGCATCTCGAAACACCGGTGACTTTGTTGTATGCATGAATAGTATTCGTGTTAGTATTTTCAGATTGTCGTAACCTGGAGTAATACTGATACTAAGTACAATGGGCTACCAATATGATTGATACAGCATCAAAATTAACACCTCATTAAGGCAAGCAGTGTATTCTTGCGGACACATAGCATATAGAATATCCTTCGAAACAGGAGGTGTATAATTCTCTTGTAGGCAACCACACCGAGTGCTAGCTTTTGTAAATTTGTGTGACCATCTCTATCTAGCTAAGTCTGTGGGACCTGGTTGTACTCCGAGATGTAGACCTGAGTTGTAACTTTGTTATTGGTTTCATTATGTATTTTAACATAGTAGGTAGGCAGAAACGTACATGGTTTAATTATTCTCGTCAATGGTATATTTCTTCTTCTTCCTGCGCTTGATTCAAGTATTTATAATGTGTTGCACTCCAAGTCCTCAAGCCAGGCGCGTGCAATTTGGTCCTGCCCGACCAGGTCCCCGGTGCATTTGTACAGCTGACGCACACTGTTGACGTGGCGAGCGGTTTGTCTTTAAGAACCACATTCGCACGGTGCTGATGGTGCCAGCCCACTTGATCCAAGTTGTGGTTGACTCGATCGTATCCTGTTCATGTCCGACTGTTTTGGGTAGCATTCCTTCTTCTCATACGTGCCTCGTTTGTACACTCGTTTTTTTCTGGCAGCGTCCGATCCAATGTATGTTCGGATGCCATGTTTGGGGTGATGGTTGGCGGGTACGATGTCGAGACCGGAATGCGCAGTTGTTCATCACTAGTCGAGCGCGTTTCCTGCAGGAGAATCCCCACGACGCTGCACTAAGGGATGAATCGCTTCGCGTTTGGCTTTAATGAGACCTTCAGCGTTTAGTTGTAACAACGTTGGGACACGGACCTCTTGAAAGTGACTCGCATGGTTGGCCATTGATTATAAGTTGAGCCGTGTTGAGAGCTCTTAGCGTTATCCTTGGGACTCGTGGAAGTGGATCTCTTCTTCCCCGCAATATGATGTAAATCAATAATTACATTTTCCTCCCAGCGCAAGGGGGCCCCCCTCTCCCCAACTTGATATAAATAAAAATAATTAATCTGTTAAAAGTAGTTAATCAATTAATAATAAATCATTATATGACTGAATTATAATGAGGTGCTAGGCATTGGTTGGACAAACACTTTATCCCGATGTAGTTTTATTCTAGAAAGTGTTTTGACCAGTGACGGTGTCAGCCAGGCGCGTGCAATTTGGTCCATCCTGACAAGTCAACTGTGTACCGATACAGCGAACACTCACGGTTTGCCTATAAACTTCGCATTCGCACGATGCTCATGGTGCCAGCCCCAATTTGATTCATATTGTCATTGAACCGACCGATCCTGTTCTAACTCGGTTCAGGTACGCACATCATGATCAATTGTTTTTTTAGGGAACTGGGAGGAATTCCCTGAGTTTGCATGGGGTAGCATTGTACCTTCTCACAAGTGCCAAGTTGGTCCACTAGGTCTTGATTTTCCCGGCAGCGTCGTTGATGATGTAGCGGGCATCTTCCAAGAAGGTGTGTCGAGACCGCAGTCGTTTCCGACCAGATACAGCTGTTGTGACCGTAGCGGGTAGTGCATGTTTGTCATCTGCTTCAGACATGCGCACTAGTGCGAGGCATTTTTGTTTCGACAGGTGTCAGGTGGCGTTATCCCACCAACAACTTGGAAAAGGTCCATTGGTGTCGATCGGATGCATCCGGACACCAGGCGAAAGTTGTTGTTTAGTACTGCGTCAAGTCGGCGTGAGAGGGCGCTGCGGCACCACACTGGCGAACAATACTCCACCGGAACAAAGGCCAGGTCGATTGTTGCAATTGCGTTCTCTCCGAATCGAACGTGCAACTGATGGTTTGCAAGCCAGTCTGTCAGGTGGAAATAGCTGCTGACTGGTTTGTTCACGTTGAATGGCAGATAAGCCATCCTTTGAAGTCCAGTTTGAGTTCAAGCAATTCAGATCATTGGTTAGTGTTTGGCGGATGTCCCGATTTCATGAGGGCTATTTCATCAACATAGATACATTGTGTTGACTCTGTGTGCGGAACGTCCGACGTGTAGATGTTGAAGAGCATCAGACCAATGATTGAATCTTATGGTACCCCAATCTATATATTGTATGTTTTTGTCTTGTTTTCACTGGCGTGTAGCACAACGCTTCCATTTGTTATCAGTTCTTGTACAAACCGGAACACGTGTTTGTTCAGTATTAAGCGAATAATCTTCAGAGTCACACCCCTATTCCACACAGTGCCGACTTATCGGACGATTGCTAACAGCTTCGTCGGGGGCTTGCCCGGTTTGAAAATGGCAATAATCTTTGTAAACGCCAGATCTTTGGAATCTTGATGCGTTGCATGTAGCTGATCACGAACGAAAAGCAGCGGGTTCTAGGATTCGTTGCTGAGGTGCATCAGAAATTAGGGATGGATCGAATATGGTCCGTGGCCTTTACCATATTTGAATGATCTTAGAATATGTTGTATCTCGTCACGTCCGATCAAAGATGAGCGGTGTTGAGAGCGTGGAATATGTTTGGTTACAGTAAGAGATACAAAGTCCGTTGAACAATCGATTGGGTGCTTTGATCCAAGAAACATAACATTACCATTGGCAATAAAGTTTATATTAAGCATCCTAAACTATGGACATTTTATATCAAACGTGCCCCAATATATGCATCATGCTCTAAACTATCAAATAATGTGAATCAATTTAGCTGAATCTTTTCACATTATGTTAACACAGTTGGTCAAGGATAGTTCTTTTTAAAGTTAATCGTACATTAATTTCCACCAAAACGTCAAATCCAGTTCAGTTCCATTATCTACTTAAATTAGCACTTGGTGAACTTCTCTTTTGATGTGACCATTTGTTGTGTGGAATTACACCTGACTTAGAAGGACGAACAATAATGCTACCAGTGCATTTGTCAACTTTTCCAGCTACATACTTGTCCAAATACTTAAATAGCCCTCTGAATCCTGAACCAAATTGCACATGTTTAATTTGTCTGCACATGTTTAATATGCCTTCTACAGAATGCACTTAATGTGTTATTAATGTTCAAGATGGATATTATTCTAATGGTTTGTATTAGCACGTTGATCTTGATTTAAAGGAATGTTATGAAACAAATTGCCTGTAACACTAAGTGTAGCAAGATGACATCATTAAGAAAATCATTAAATAGTTAAGACTTGATGAAACACGCGCTGGTTGAAAAAATACGGTTACCCATCTGACGTGCAAATTTATTATATACGTTCCTGTCTCCCAAATTATGCTGTAGGTGTCATTTATATATTCATTTCGTAGGATATCATCCTGTAGTCAACACCTTGTTGTTGGGGGACTGTACAACAATGATCAGTTTATCTTCTTGTTTTTGTGAAATGTGTTGCGTGTTTACTGTGTATCATGACACGTTTGTCAATGCCTCTTTCTATATTTTATTGCAGTTTGAGATCATGTGGCATTGGAGCTGATGGGTTGCTGGCAGTGAAGACCGCTCTTTTACACTGCCCAAATGCGAAAGTGCTGTGAGTACGAGTTAGTTGTATGACCTCTGTACTTGTATTTTTCTCACGCCTGCATTTCGAGTCATTAAATTGAAACTCCCTAATTAATCAGACCGAAATTGCTATACTAAATGGACGTGTAACCTGAGCTCGTTTTTTTAAATATCCGTAATAACTAGAACGTACGCACTTGGAGTAAAATGGTATCTCATTTATTTAACACACACATTAATAGTATGGGATGCCGAAGCGCCCATAGCTAAAATGAGCTTCTGGTTGTAACAGCGCGTTGCGTACATCAAACAAGCGGATAAACCATATTGTAAACACATGACAAAGTGTACTATCCATATGTACATTGATGTAAAAACAGAAAGGCGGATGAACATTGATCCCCAGCTCGCACGGACCGAGGGAGACCCCCCACCCCAGGCGAAGCGTCAGCAGTCATGTATATACCAATGAATTAAAAAAGATACATCGGTGTACCAATTGTAATATATATTAGTTGAACATACAGTAATGCGCCAAGGTAGAGAGGCCACAGTCCTAAAATGAGCAGGGGTGAATATGCATATGCACCATTAACCAAAAAAGACTGCTCGTTTAGCAAAAGCGCAAACCCCCCTCAGTATGACTCGAGAGGGATAAAGGGAATTATACATAGGCGGTGAGGGGCTTGGCAAAGTGTCCCCACACTAGGGACACACACCCCTCAATGGGAAAACACCCACTTACAGCTTACAACGCTGGCCGGACCAGGTCCATTTCATTCATCGCCAGCTATAACTGCCATTAACCAAACAATTACCGCTCATTTAACACGAGCACAAAGCCCTCTCAGTATGACTCGAGGGGGTTAAAGAAATTACACATAGGCGGTGCGGGGCCTGACAAAGTGTCCCCACACTGGGGATACACACCCCGCAATGGGAAAACACATATAGCCACCATTAACCAAAAATGGCCGTTCGTTTAACTCGAGCACAAAGTCCCCCCTCAGTATGACTGGAGAGTGGAAAAGGGAATTATACATGGGGAGCGAGGGGCCTGGCAACAGTGTCCTCGCAATGGGAAAACACATACCGGGCATTGTAATCCCGGAAGCAGTTTACGGTCAAACCAGTTCTAGCGGCCACTACGTTAAGAAATCGTCCGTCATTAACAGTATATTTTTTGTAAATCTGTTTCCTTGATATCCCTAAGTTAAAATGCAATAACTAATATTTGATAACATTAAATTATTATATTTAAAGGGAATAAAAACAATGATTGCTTGAAATCATATTATATTACATCTTGTGGATTACACGTAGATTAAAAATGTTGGAATCTCCATAAGTCAATGGCTTCCTTGTCCACTTGCCGTCTGGGCCTTTGCCTTGGATGGCAGTCTTGTTAAATCTTGTTAAATTATAGCCCATAAACTTCGGGTCTAATTAATTAGCAACTACTAATGTTACACGTTCCATATGTAATAAAATACCTGCCTGGAACGACTACTCGACACTCCCTTGAAAGGCCGCTGAAAACAGGTGAGTCTGTATACAAACACAGAGAACCTCCTCCCGCTAGGGACATCCCTGGCGAGTGGCAACAAGACTACTCAGCACTGGAGATAAACAACCCTGTTGTCGTAACAAACATGGCTGGACATAGGCATACATGTAGGCTAGCCAGACCCGGCTTTCTAGGACACAGCGCATATGTCAACAATTAAATGCAGCGCCGCACATATATTCAAAATTATCAACGACATTTTGCAATTTGTTTAATTAACTCAAAGGTGAACGTTAACTTAACATAAATCTTTATAAATCTGAAACCCAGGAACAATTACAAGGTAACAAACCCGTCTGGGTGTTTGAATGCGTAGAACGGTTTTACCGGCAAATAAAAATGCAGTGCAAGAATGAGAAATAATAGCGCTTTAGGCCGTCAGCATTCAAATGTACGCCACCATGCAGACAATGCACAACATTCGTTAACCGTTTATGCCTCCACAGTTCCACGGAAGCGTGAGTTTTACATAGGGAAGATAACGTATCTAAATTATGATTCACATGTTGCGCACAGAAACATTCGTACACGATCACACGCAGATATAATAAAAATGATATATAATAATTATAGAACAATATCAATAAAATAAAAATCCAACCTTCTTTGTATCTTTGTCTGTATATATGTTTATGCTTAATAAAAATTATTTAATTATTAACGCATTTGTATGTTTTTCAAGGTAGAATTAATTAATTAGAATATGTGTCCAAAAACGCTAATAATTTAGCGCATAACACGTCCCAGTTACAACACGCAAACAGACGAGTCGAAAATAACCAACGTAATAAGGTTCACGGACCCCATTTCCCAGTTAGAATAAGTTACTCGTTTCGGCCCACGGAGTCCTCTGGCACCTGTTGCATACACGGGTTTCGGACCATGCGAGTGAAAGCACTTCACGGTTTATCGGTTGAGAAAACGGTTGGTTCGGCCCATGGGCCGAACCAGTTATGGGCCGAAACATCCGCAACTTTAGCCCTTATCTTCGGCGAAAACAAATTTGGGGTGTTCAACCCGCCGACTCCCCAAAGTGTGTGCGTGGTGCGGTCATGTTTGAAATCGAAATGTTTTTGCTTCGTATCTTCCATAAAAATCTCGCAAAACGGTGGACGAAAGAATGCCATATCAGCGTAACATGTTGCACCATAACACTCATCTTTTCACAAGCGTCTCGGTAACGTGAAGGTGTTGGGCGAATTCGTCTTAGCAATCAATTTAAACTTGAGCACAATTGTTGTCCTTAGTAACTGGGTGAGTACAGATAAGCAACTGGCCTGTGTCTCCACTGGGCACGGACCACTGACAGTTTTTCCATAGACGACCGTTATAACGTTCTTATGCCTACCTGGAAAATTCATCCTACGATTTTCTAAAACTTTCACAGCACACGACAGACCCACTAAGATACCTGCTGTGTGAAATTCGTGAAAATGACATACCTCCTTTTCGCACAAATTGCTTCAACGCATGACACTC
This sequence comes from Lamellibrachia columna, assembly GCA_963662155.1. NCBI lineage: Eukaryota > Metazoa > Annelida > Polychaeta > Sabellida > Siboglinidae > Lamellibrachia > Lamellibrachia columna. Next base: position 26,744,416 of record OY759273.1, on the reverse strand, counting down.
CTGCATTTCTGCCACGAAAGTTCACTCTTTCCAAAATATGAATACATCCTGCCTAATGGCCACTGTGACCTTACGCAACCGGCATACCAACTGACAAATGGCATAATTTCAAAACTCATATGCTACCGTGCACAAAAACATCACTTCCGCTCACTCTTTCACACACTTTCTGCTCTCACAAATACACCCCAACTGCACAATTAATTTTTTCCTAGGGACTCTTTATCTGTAATGGCTGATTGATTCTAACTATGGTACGTGGCCCACTACCCGTTACAACTCTCCCGTCCAAAGCTTTCTCACTTTGGACCAATCACCGGCCTGATAACTTGCAAACCCGATCAGCGCCTCCTAGTGATTAACAGTCTTAACGGCAGTACCTGCGTAGCTAGCACTTCTTTACACCTGTATGAGTGTACGAGTATGAGTCTGATTTAAGTTGGAATGCACATGTAGATGAACTTGTTTCAAAAGTAAGGAAAATGGTGTATATGATTTATCAGTTGAAACGTGCTGGTATCAATCAAACTGATTTGGTTAGAATTTACGTATATGTAGATAGGCAAGCATTAGTATAAACACACCAACGCTGCACGGTAGACGCAATGAGTTATGTAAAGCGTGTTTCGGAAGAATAAGGCTTGGTGACCACAAACTGAATAAGCTCGAATTGTCCAATATGTTCTGAGGTAATTTTACGATCTACCTGTCCCAGTGGCTAATACAAATCACTACACAAACTCGGTAATACCATGGTGTTCATTACACCGTCAAAACGCTTAAAAGTTTTTTTATCGTGCATGGTTTATCACGCATGGCCTAACATGCAATGTTAATATTTAATGTACTGTTCTATTATTTCATTTTAATGTAATTCAGTTATTTAATAATAATCTAATTCACAAATATTAAAGTATGTGTTATTAAGGTAATTCTAATGCAGTATTTTAATTAATTAGTGGATGTGTGTATTTAATCGCTTAATGTGTGTACAATCCTACTGTAGTTGCCAACAATAAACCAATTCTGATTCTGAATCTGACCTGACATGGACGTGCATGTTGCTGACTTGGAATTGTGTTTCTTTGAAAGTTCTTGTGTGGGTGATTATGTGGTTCTATTATATAACACTAATTATTTAAGTAATTGTTATAATATATGTTGTATAATATATATATATATATATATATATATATATATATATATATATATATATATATATATATATATATATATATATACGCTCACTGACTCACTCGATGAATGACTCACTGACTCACTGTCTGACCCATTGGCTGACACACTGACTTGACTCACTTACTGACTCACTTTCTGATTCGCTCTCTGGCTCTCTGACTGAAACACCTACACAGACACAAGCAGGCGCACACGCACATGCACACGCACATGCACGCGAACATGCACACGCGCATACTAATTACAAAAAGTGTTACCGTATTGATCCTCCCTCTTTCACTTCCTAACTGAAAATATTGATCATTTAACCATGGCATATTCTCTTGTGTCCATCTGATTAGATAACTTTCCTATGCAGGTGGTGACTCTGATTCCTGCTGGAACAAACATCACTGGATCCGATGCTGCCATCATGTGTTTGTTGATAAACGCAAATAGAGCTTCAAGTGACTCAGATCTTCACCTGTGAAGTCTTTGCAGGGGTGAAGACATCACCATTAGCTGGGATACAGTGTCACATATGTGGAAACAACACTAATCAATTACTTGATTATACAAGTGTGAACTTGGTAGAGCTTCTATGATTTAACGGTACATCATTAATATATTTAGACATGTCGGTGCTACTAGTGAAATAAAGAATGCAATATATGAACTATAAAAATGCAAATCACTTTGGGTTTAAAAATAAGTTTGGCAGAAACAATTGTATATACAATATGTAACATCATTGCATATTCGTTGTATTTTGCATCAAAGCCATAATTGTTATTAGGTTATTATTTTTTAATTATGTAGAACTGTACATAGTATCACATAAAATGTTGTAAGTTGATAAATATATAACATTTGTGTATGTTCACTGTATTTTGCATCAAAGCCATAATTGTTATCAGGCGATTATTATGTAATTATGTAGAACTGTACATAGTATCACATAAAATGTTGTTGTAAGTTAACAAATATATAACATTTGTGTATGTTCACTGTATTTTGCATCAAATACATAAATGTTTTCAACTGACCATTTTGTAACTTTGGAAAACTGCCACTGTACATGGTATCACACAAAATATGATACGTTGGCAAATATGTAACCTCCGTATATATGCATTGTACTTTTATAGAAAGTAACGATACATCAATGGCAATTCTAACTTGTGTTTGTGTGCGTGCGTGCGTGCGTGCGTGCGTGCGTGCGTGCGTGCGTGTGCGTGGGGTGAGTAGTGTAAGCCATGTAAGCTATGAATGTAAATGTTACATTTTATTACTTCAAGAGTGTTATTTATGACGTGTGGCAAATATTATTTAAGACATTTTATTGCAATATCATCATGCTCAATTATAAATGTATATATGTTATTTATTTGCCGAGTATTGTAGTTGTGTAAATTAGCGTGTGTGATTATTTGCCAGTATAATCAATAATCTGATAGACTTTTGTTAATGTATTTCAAATAAATTTCAGTTCCTGCGATTTCATTTACTGTAATTTATGTTTGTTTTCAACATTTTGAGGATGTTAATTTCTTTACAGTGCTTAGGTGTGTGAGTTAAATTTCCTTAATATTATTGTTCGTATTGCACTTTTTGTATTTTTTGTAATTATGTTTCATTGATATCCCTATGTTAATGTAATAATTAACATGTGATAAAATTAATGTATTATATAAGAGAATGTATATAAGAGAATATATGTCTTAATCTATTTATTACTCCACTTGCCTTTGAACATTTATTTGATATTTTTAGTATGTTTTTTTATAGTTTCAAATTAAATGAATTAACCCTTTAAATATTTGTGTCATCTATTTGAAGTGTAATGATTTGTGTACTGTTGTGTGTATGTACTATTTTAAGAAATAATTTTTTCATTTAATAGAAATTGTATGCTTTAGTTATATTTTGTGTTATCATTAAATTATTTTAAAGCACTAGATAATGTTGTGTCGTCAGCGTACATGATAAAATCAATAAATTTGTCGAAGTACTGAACCTTGTTGAACACCGATTGTCATAGGTAAAATGTCAGACTTGTTTCTTCTATTTCGATATTTATGTTTGTTAAGTAACTTTTGAGGAGATACAAAGTTGGACCATCTAGGTTGGACCAACTTATTTAAAGGAAATAAAAACAATGATTGCCTGAAATCATTATTAGATTACATCTTATAGTATATTTCCGTTACCACAATACCAAAAAAATCATTAGAATTCAATTAATTAATAATTCCAAATAATACTCAGTTCTACCGACCTGCCTCAATTATGGATATTTTCCCCGCGATTATCGGCAAGCTTCGACGTGACGTCACTAGTGACAAGGAAGTGTTACGAGATAAGAACTTTCCTTTCATTCACCGTACCGTTCACATCGATTGCGACTGTTCAGAAGCGAGTGTCAGAATGGTTTATTGTGCGGCGTTCAATTGTAATGCAAACAGCAGTAAGAATAGCGAAACACGTAGTCGGCTTAAGTTCCCTACGGAGTCAACTTTGTTTTAAAAAAGCAAAGCCGACGAAGCACAGCCGGCTTTGCTCGCTTCGAGAAAACTTGTTTCGTCTGCGATCCGGGCCAGAGAAGATGGCAGCCCTGAGTCATCTTGGTGCTAAAATCGCTTTGAACGAAGATGGTGTGCCAACATTATTCCCAGTAGTGGAGGCTATGTTGATGCCATTAACCCGTAGAACTCAGGCAGGCAGCGACAAGGGCGTTCACGACTACGGTCCACCTCGGAGCAAAGCGAGCTGTTAGCTAGCAGTC
>OY759273.1:26735455-26737955 GCA_963662155.1 Lamellibrachia columna | reverse complement strand
ATATTTGTTTCCAAGCACTGGGTTAACAGTAGTTTTGGGGATTTTTTGTATCGCATACGGAATAACTGATAGAGCCGTAGTTTCATTAGTATTGATATACTATTGTTGAATTTGAAATATCCTTAGAATACTCAATTATTCATCATGGATATGATTAGTTTAACTGAGTTGGGTGAAAGGTGCGGATTAGTGGGCCAATATCTTCTTAACTGTGTTAAAGCGGAACAAGATAAGGATCGTACTGCCAGAGCATTACACAGGGAGTTAGAAAAAGAACGGCTAGAAAGAGACAGGGAAACGGCTAGGATCCAAGCAGAACTAGAGAAGGCAAATGAGGAACGAGAATGCTTGTTAATTGAAAAATAAGCTAGCCGAATTGACTCAGAATTCCAACAACAGTAATGATTCTGAAGCCACATCCATGCAGAATCACCCCTCGATAAATCACGTACCCAAACAGCCCATATTTTCAGAGTCCAAAGATGAACTAGAATCGTAGTTGCAGCGATTTGATCGCTATGCTGTCAATGAAAGATGGTCACGACATTCATATGCTCTTAACTTAGCATCCCTTCTAACGGGAAAGGCTTTCAATGTTTACTCGCGGCTACCCTTGCTCTAGCAAACAATTATGATGTCTTGAAGAAAGCTCTCCTTCAGCAATATCAGCTGCCAGTTGATGACTATCGTAGGAAGTTTTATCAAACGAAACAGAACGTAGGCGAGAATGCTACATAGTATGCGAGCAGGTTAGAACATTTCTTTGATTCGTGGATTGAATTGTCAGAAATCCCCGAAACGTTTGAGAAAATGAATGATGTTATTTGATCGCACTATTTTAAAAGTGCCTGTTGCCCACGTCCAAATGAATACTCCCTGATATTCAGGTCACACAGATGCTTTATGCATCGATGATCCGGTTTATGATTTGATCATTGGCAACATAGAAGGTGTGCACTCTGGATGTGACATGGAATAAATGAACCATTAGGAAGCGGAAGATATCTTGCTAGAAGACGACGCGTCAGTGGAAGATCCTCCTTGTTCTATTCCTCAAAACGAACCCACACCAGTGATTACTGAAATGGGAACCCAAACTTTGGGATGTGTACGGAAACCGAGCATGATGAAAGTATTAGTGGAAATACCTGTATTATCGTTCACTGGACGACAGAAGGGGATGCGGTGGTAGGATCGCCTGGGGATTATTCGAGGGGTCATCTAGCAGTGGTCATCTAGCAGGGGACATAGGTCGTCTAAGGGATCATCTTGCGAGAGGGGTCAAAGGGCGTATATATATATATATATATATATATATATATATATATATATATATATATATATATATATATATATATATATATATATATATATATATATATATATATATATATATATATAGGTGTTGCGGGCATAAGTCTTATTGGTTGCGTGAATATTTATTTTTCAGCATCCCAGTCTTCACAGCAATGGTGTATAAGTTGTTGTTGCCACGGTCAATGATGACTCCCCAGGATGTTACGTGGATCCCCCTGCCTCCACCATGGGGATGGGAACTGCAACATTATCACCAACTTCGCTTGCTTTAAGGTCGACTCGGCTGTGTTTTACCAGCCTGTGACATCTGTGCTTCTCTTGCTCGTTTACTTGGCTGAGCGAGATTCAACGGCGGCATGTGATGATGGACTAACGCTTGGCACATGGCGGTGGTCTTGCGGAATGCCTGGCTTTGCAAAAAGTCATGTGGGTGCAGGGATAGCAGCAACAGCAGGAGGAGGACGCGGTTCGTGGTGGATCTCAGCATTGACACTCTCTGTATCCGGAGTGGCTGGTTGCAAGGTTGGATCATCCGGTGTTGATTATGTGACGGGCACTTGTGGTTCTGTTGTAGCTTCTGTAGGGGTGCTGAGAACAGCCAGGAGATCATCCTCTGTCTGAAGCCTTTCAAGTATTTCAGATTGCAAGCTGGAAGATGTCGGTCCCACTTTGGGGGATGTGCCAAAAATTGCGGCATATGGTGTGCGCTTAATGCCAGAGTGATACGCAGAGTTCTTCATGTTTTGCACAAAGCGTAGATCCTGTGTGTTGTTGTCAGTCATCCAAGCTGCAAGCATATCCTTGATGTCACCATTTGCACACTATACTGATCCCTGACTTTGTGAATATCTTGGTTTTACATGAAGCATGGTCAACTGAGGCCAAAGCTCCTTCAGTTCCCTAATGAGTTGCGCCGTGAATTCAGAATTTATCACTCTGCAGTATTGCCCAGAGAGGGATAAATTATTACAAAAATGTTGTCATTTACAAATATATAGCAACTATTTATTCACTTTGTTTATTTACTTCAGTAATGTGAATGTCTGAAGAATTATGAAAGTTGACATTAACGCACAATTAACAATATATAATGACAAAGGTGCACAAATTGTCAAATTGTTATTAAACAGTATGACTGAAATGGTCACCAGTCAAACTGTGTAATAATATGCAGTGACTTATT
>OY759273.1:26697955-26730455 GCA_963662155.1 Lamellibrachia columna | reverse complement strand
TGATCTAGGTCATATTTCTTAAATCGGTTGTCTGCGTGTATTGCATATATGCTTTATACGATGCCAGCTTGTACAAGTGCCATTCTTTCTTAATCGTTGCAGTGACCACAGCTGCATCAAACAGTTGATTTGATATTCAACTTCAAGCAATGGACGTGTAGGAATCTGCTGTTGTTCGCAGATACACAGTCACTCATGGGAAGCAATTCTAAATACATCGGGTTCGGTCCAGATGCCCTGACGCACTATATCCCTACAGTAGTTACCATGGAGTGGTATTACCTACATGACATACTTGTTGACACAATATATCAATTTGGGTTAGATCAGCCGGTACTGTTTTTTTTTAGGTAACATGTCGGTGCATATCATAGGTACCTAGTATGTACAATAGACTGCATATTGAGTAATATTTTTACTTATTTCACAGTCAGGTTACCTTTTCCCCGTGACGTTTCGACTGCTATCAGCAATCTTCTTCAAACGACTACCGCAAGATGGCGACACGGTAGTCAGTCTGCGCAGACGTATCACTCTGGTGTGTTCCCCCCGCGGCCACGCCCTGGAGATCATCGTAGATATGCGAGAGTCGGTATCGGCCGTCATCTCGATTCTTGCTGTCTTTGGTTTTTCTTGTCCACATCACTTCTTTGGTGCCTCTTGTTCTCCAGTCCGACTCCCTGTCTACAAATTTGGCCCCCTCCCAGTCTACTATGCGATTCTGTTGAGTCATATGATCTGTGATAGCTGATTGATGCATCTGTTTTTCCAATGTTTTTTGTTGTGTAGGATCTGCTAACCGATGCTTTTTCAACGTCTTCTTTTTGTTCTTTGATGCGGGTTCCTAAGGTATGTTTAGTTTATCGAATGTATGTAGCATTACAGTTCTTACACGCTATGGAATACACCCCTCGCACATCTTTTGTGGTTCGACTTTGTCTTTTGGTCTTACCAGTGACTTCTTGATGGTGTTGTGAGGCTTCACTGCTGTATTCACCTTGTACTAGTTCATGATTCGTGATGTTGTTTCGGATAATCCTTGGACATATGGACGTACCACCATGCCTTTACCCTTGTCTTTTTCAGCCGTCTTCTTCATGATGTCGTCTTCCTTCTTTATTAATCCTTCTCTCTACTGCTGATATCGGCCATTGTGGATACCCACATCTCGTTAGAACTTCCTTGATGTCAAACTGTCAAGTGAAGTCTCAAGACAATGACTCGCAAGTCTCAAGTTAGTGACCTCTAAGTCCAAGCCAAGTCTCAAATCAACTCTCTGAATTCCAAGTCAAGTCCCAAATCACTATGGTTCACTGTTCAAGTTACAAGCCAAGTCGCACGTGACAGTTGCGCTTCATATCCAGTGAAATATCAATAATAAATAGGTCAACTTGTTAGCAGTATTATTTATTACGATGATGATTAATAACACACACACACACACACACACACACACACACACACACACACACACACACACACACACACACACACACACACACACACACACACACACACACACACACACACACACACACACACACACACACACACACACACACACACACACACACACACACACACACACACACACACACACACACACACACACACACACACACACACACACACACACACACACACACACACACACACACACACACACACACACACACACACACACACACACACACACACACACACACACACACACACACACACACACACACACACACACACACACACACACACACACACACACACACACACACACACACACACACACACACACACACACACACACACACACACACACACACACACACTTACTCGTCATTTCAACAATCTATGTTATAGTCATTATCATGGTAATGAAATTGTGTTAATTTTCATTATGTTAGTTGCAAAATGGCAATGATAGAGATTTCGACGGGTAGCAAATATGTGCATTGATATTGACTCCGTTCACAACAAGTACGCGTTCGTATGAGTATGAAAGAAGTTACTAGTTGGGTGAGAGCCGTCCACTACCCTGGTGCCACAATATTTACCATCCTCGATTCGTTTTTGTGGTGCCTGTACGAAACGGTTGAAACCAAAGCTAAAAACATATAGTCCATTAGTTGAAGTTGCCATAGTTGCTGTGTTTGGTATCGAATGTTTTTACAGGATATTTAGGCCGATACCGTTCCGCCACAACATTGACCAATCATAACAAATGCTAAATAATGATTACTGTAATCGATGAGGCTTGTCACCACAACGTGGTGTCGTTGTGTGCACGCTTCGAGCTACCAGACTTGTTAGCAAGCCACACACTGACAAGTCAAGTCAAGTCTCAAGTCATTGATCTCTGGGTCCAAGTGAAGTTTCGAGTCATCTTTGTGAATTGCAAGTCAAGTAACAAGTCGAAGAAATGGGCAACTCAGGTGCGACTTCAGTTATTCCCTATGACTCGGGTCTATCAAAATATGGAATCGGGTGAACTTTCAAAAGTTAATATTTCTGACATATATAAAAAGGACACGAGACATTACAGTGCTATTAACTTCAGTCTTCAACCCAATCGTGCATAGTCATATGAAGAAGCACCCCCATAATTGCAGTGTTCTAAATTATGCCCAAATGGTCTTATCTAACAACTAAAATTAGAATTAAAACGTTTTTTGCAAGTAGTGTTCCTTGTCCTCAAGGAAGAGTCCTCCCTACCTAAATCTGTTCCTGCTAAATCCTGGATATCCACGTTATGTATATTTAACAAGATTTAACAAGATTGCCATCCCAAACAACAAGTTCCAGATCGCAAGTGGACAAGGAAGCTTATCGAGAGTCCAACAATTTTCTCATATATGTGTAGCCCGCCCTTATAAAATAAATGTCAAATCTATTTTAAAACATATTCACACTACTAGCATTAACACAATCATTTGGCAGTTTGTTCCATTCATGTATCACCCTCTGTGAGAAAGAGTACTTTCTCATGTCCAACCTACACTGCTCCTTAACTAATGCTGCTTTGTGTCCTCTGGTTCTACTGCCTTCTTTAAGTTTGAAGAACATATTCCTATCAACATCCTCATAAACATTAACTATTTTAAACACTTCTATTTGGTCTCCTCTTAGTCTCCTGGTCTCTAGTGTTGTCAAACCACATTGTAATAAGCGACTTTCGTAACTAAGATCTCTCAATTCTGGAATCATTTTAATTGCTCTTCGTTGTATTCTTTCTAGCTTGTCTATGTCCTTTTTACGATATGGCCTCCATGCTTGAATACAATATTCCAAATGTGGTCTAACTATTGCTTTGTACAGGGGTACAATTAGCTGTTTCTCCTTATACATGATAGTTCTCCTAATTAGCCCTAGAATTTGATTTCTTTTCGAAGCAGCAATCCCTCATTGCTCTGAAACTTTCATGTCAGCACTAAATGTTACTCCTAAGTCCTTTTCTTGTGTGGTTCTATCTAGTACAGCATCCCCCATTTTATATTCTTCGTCCATGTTTCCATGTCCTATGTGCATGCATTTACATTTCTCTAAATTTTATAACATTTGCCATTTTTCTGACCAATTATCTAATTTATCTAGATCATGCTGTAAACTTTGTTTATATGTATCATTAGTAACCTTTCTGAATACTTTTGTGTCATCTGCAAATTTGAGTACTTTGCTAGATATGTCATCTTCCAAATCATTTATATATATTAAAAACAGTATAGGGCCTAATACTGATCCCTGTGGTACCCAACTCAAAACAGATTTCCAGTTTGAAATCTCACCATCTATTATTACTCTCTGTTTTCTGTGTGTAAGCCACTTTTCTATCCAGTTGAATACATCATTACCATGGGCTTTTAGTTTAAGTAACAATTTTTTATGTGGCACTTTATCGAAAGCTTTCTGAAAATCTAAGTAGACAACATCCACTGGTGACCTGTCATCTACCCACTTTGTAATTTCTTCTAAAAAACATAAGAGATTGGTTAGACATGACCTTGCTTTTAGGAATCCATGTTGAGATGTATTTATTAATTTATGTTTTACAGGGAATTCCATGCACACGTGCACGCGTGCGCGCACGCGCACATATACGCACACGCACTTATGAACACACGCACGCACGCACGCACGCACGCACGCACGTCTTTATATTTGCGCCTAGTCGGTGTCGACGGACCTATGGCAAGAAACTTCTGTTGACTCGGTGGATTGCTAGTCGGCATTACTGGATGTAGACACATGCCACATGTTACTCAACTGCTCGTTGGTTTTGATTTTGTAGAATGTTACATCGTGATATGATGACTTTGTAATACAATCTACCTCACCAACACCGCAGAATGTTTGCGCTCAAAGCAGCATACACAACACGGTGTTACTTAGGACATCCTAAAATGTATTACCTAAATCGAGTGTACGACATCTCAGCACTGCGAACCCCTATTTCACTGACCGACTTTTTTCTATTACAACCCGAACTGTTAACAACTTTCACAAACAATTCTTAAAAAAAAAACGGAATTGAGACTTAGTTTACTTCTGTTGTGTGCGTTAACAAAAGGAATTGGACAATAAAGGGCCCGGTCGAAATTCGGCTAACAAATCTAATGATCAAAGTAAGCAAAAAGCAAAAAGTATGACTCTCAGAATTTCCGTCTCAGCTCTGAATTTAGGAGTCACCTTTGATAATAAGTGGTGACTTTGAATAACTGAACTGAGTGGAGTAGTGTAGAGAGTAAAAAGTAATGGTCCAAGAACATAACCCCGAGGAACACCACATGAAGTAGGTATTGCTGATGAAAAGCAATTAATCATATTTACTCTTTGGTATTTATCAGTTAAGTATGATGAAAACCAGCTCAGGGCTGTGTCATATATGCCATACCAAATTGACAAGCGTTTAATGAGTACATTATGACCAATAGTATCAAAAGCGGCAGTAGCGATTCGTGATGGGCTACGTGAATTTAGGATGGTGCTTTAAAGTATGGCACTGCGCGTATGAGGCGAGACCATTAACTCCGAATGATGTATGCGCGTTAATTCTGAACCTAGTATGATCAATAACCACAAATGTAAAAGATGTGCAGAAGAAGACAATAGAACACAATTAGGTGAACCGGGATCTGCATTTGCAAAGCTGCAATCCCTATGGAAGTCCTCAGTGTATTTCCGAAAGACTGAACTCAAAATCTATTAGAACAATGTCCTCTCCGTACCCCGCTACGACTCGGAATGCTGACCCTATGGCACAATAAGATACTAACAGACTTAAGGAAGAAGCTGCAAGTGTATGGGTCAGAGACCATATGCAACACAAGACTCCACAAAACATGAGAACATTTTCATCATCCTGTACAGGAGAAGGTGGAAATGGCTCTGTGATATCTTCAGAAGGACCAAATTTCTAAAGGCGAAAACAGAAGGGAAGAGGAAAGGAGACATACCCAAAACAACATGGTGAAGAACCAGGGAACAAAAACCGTAGGCTGCAGGGCTGACATGGGGCACAGCGGCAAGGAGGGCCCAACATAGTAGAGGGGACTGGCAAGATGTTGTTACCCGTGTTTGTTGGGACTAGATTGCAATGAGGCCATGGTCTGTGTAGTTTAATTGGTGGGATGATTCGAAATGTCGTGCCTCTGATCAAGAGGGAGCCCTTCCCTTGGGAAAACGAGCAATACATACCGGCATGGGAGTGGCTGGTGACGTACTGTCGGGACAGAATATTAAAGAATTCACTGGTTAAAAAACGGAAAGGACACAATCAGCAGAGTACTAGGAAGTAGTGGAGTTGGTGTGGTGGTGGGGCGTCTGACATAAGAGTTGCTCCCTGTTCTATAAAACGTAAGCCGACGAGAACTCTTATCAGTGTGGCAAAGAAATGCAGACGACAGAAGACGCGTCGGGGCGATATATTAGGCTAATCGTCGACATGACTTTCGTTCACCAGCTGTCATGCGAGGGAATTAAAGGCGAAATGGACCTGTTTAGTTTACCAGCGACGCAAACGAGCATCGAACATGCTCAATGGATCGAGCATCGACCTGTCGTGTCCATAGGTACGGGTGGACCCATCGAATTCTTGTTGCCCAGATCGGGAGACAATTACGTGGACGTGGCCGTCACTTGCCTCATGGTTCGAGCACGCGTGGTTAAGTCGAACGGAACAAATATCGACCTGATTCAACAAATGGATGCATTCGCTGTTTAGGCAAGTTGACGTATCGTTGAATGGAATGCTCGTGACGCCATCCAACAATTCCTACGCCTATCGTACATACATCGAAACTTTGTCGAGTCATGGAGCGAGCGGGTACAAAAGAGAGTCAACTGACTGGCGTAGTGTGGTTCAAAGACACGGTCGGACACATGGACCCAATACACGACGCTAACAAGGGTCTGCAAAAAAGAAAGGAATACACTACCGGTGGTCGAATCAGTCATGATGGATCGTTTACTCGTGGACATCTTCTTCCAAGATCGCTACCTGCTCGACGTCAACGTGAAAGCTCGTCTGGTGCAGAGCAAGAACGCATGTGCACTCATGGCTGGTGGTGACGACCCAGATTTGTTTGCTGGAAAAGCCGTGCAGATGGGTCACATAAAGGCGTTAGAAAATTGAACGGCCAAGTATCCGTTGCGAAGTGTCGACTGCAAAGTGTTTTCGATACCGCGGCCGCGGGGTGCAATGTCGCACACTCACGAAAACGTTTACTTGGGCGTCTCGCCTAAGAGAGTGGTATTGTATTGCATCGACAACGAGGAATACAATGGAGCATAAGAGAGTGTTGTTGTATTGTATCGACAACGAGGAATACAATGGAGCCTAAGAGAGTGGTGTTGTATTGTATCGACAACGGGGAATACAATGGAGCCTAAGAGAGTGGTGTTGTATTGTATCGACAACGAGGAATACAATGGAGCCTAAGAGAGTGGTGTTGTATTGCATCGACAACGAGGAATACAATGGAGCCTAAGAGAGTGGTGTTGTATTGCATCGACAACGAGGAATACAATGGAGCCTAAGAGAGTGGTGTTGTATTGTATCGACAACGAGGAATACAATGGAGCCTAAGAGAGTGGTGTTGTATTGTATCGACAACGAGGAATACAATGGAGCCTAAGAGAGTGGTGTTGTATTGTATCGACAACGAGGAATACAATGGAGCCTACGCCGAGAAGTTGTTCTATGTAAAACACAACTTGAACTTTCTCGCTTTGTACGTAGACAGACGGGCAAGTCCTGGCGAAACCTCTCCAGCCTCGCTGCATAGATGCTGCAACATTGTTGCAGACTGGTGGGGGGGGGGGAATTGTACATTTGAAAGACAAAACGGTCATTTGTTTATCTGTTAAGGGTATGTATGCACATGACTAATCCTATGCTGTTTTTCCCTTGGTAGGTCATGAATATATGCTCTAGCTGTTACATAGGCCGTTAAGCAGTGTTTTAAGTGTTTTAATGTAAGCATATGTATTGTGAATGAGATGGTGCTTGGGCAAGTTGTAGCATTTCCACGGACAAATTCTAACATTACGATATCAAGCGAAAGAAGACAAAGTGTCGGGAAAGTGTCATCCATTGTGAATCAGGTGGCGATTAATAAACATTTAGTGTAACATGATTCTGTCCACTGCACGGTGTTCCAAAATGGGATATGCCCATTACTTTATATATAGGTATGCTAGGTAGGGCCAGTTAAATCTTATAGGTATGCTAGGTAGGGCCAGTTAAATCTTATAGGTATGCTAGGTAGGGCCAGTTAAATCTTATACGCTGGACGTATACCCAAGATATGGTTTGAAGCAATTCAAAAATATGAAATGATTCCAATAGTATGTTACAGTTTGCCGCAATGGTAAAACATATATGTTACAACTTGCACCGCTGGTTCTTACAACTTGCCCCGCAACGGGCTAAATTATAACACTTTAGGAGACCTTATCAAACGAATTATTGCGCAAATGTGTATTGCATTAAGCACGTATTTCTGCTCTTGCTATATGCCGGGGATATTTGCGGTTACGTTGTCATTAAAACGTTTCGATAGGATAACAATTCGAACCGCAATCCTGAAGTATGCTGTTATGTAACAACTAGCCCCGGTCTCCCATAATCACAGGCTACAGGGTTTTTGGACAAACTTGTTCTTTGGGTGTTGCATATCTAGTGGAAGAGCCATTTGCATCTAGGCGTACTTAGTTACCTAGTGTAATTGGTCCCTGTAGAAATATTCCCACATTTTTGGTCGAGACGTCCGCCAGGCAACTCGCGATTCCGCCAGTGAATCAATGCGAGTCGTCTGTGTATTCGATTTAAAGCTCCATCTTCAACTGATTTAGGTTATCGCAAATCAATGCGAGTCGTCTGTGTATTCGATTTAAAGCTCCATCTTCAACTGATTTAGGTTATCGCAAATCAATGCGAGTCGTCCGTGTATTCGATTTAAAGCTCCATCTTCAACTGATTTAGGTTATCGCAAATCAATGCGAGTCGTCTGTGTATTCGATTTAAAGCTCCATCTTCAACTGATTTAGGTTATCGCAAATCAATGCGAGTCGTCTGTGTATTCGATTTAAAGCTCCATCTTCAACTGATTTAGGTTATCGCAAATCAATGCGAGTCGTCTGTGTATTCGATTTAAAGCTCCATCTTCAACTGATTTAGGTTATCGCAAATCAATGCGAGTCGTCTGTGTATTCGATTTAAAGCTCCATCTTCAACTGATTTAGCTTATCGCAAATCCGGTTCGTTGATGTCCAAATATGTAGTGTGTGAACAGCTGATGTAACATCCGCAAAAATGCCTAGTTTTCTTCTAATCATCGATAGAATTGACTTTAGTGGTTCTGGTATGGCTCAAAATAGTGGATATCCAAAATGTTAAACACTGTGCGGGTTATGCCGATAATGGGCGTGACTACCACCATCTCGCCGATCACATGACAAAGTTACGAAATTTCACCAAGGCTGAAATTCGTGAGTTTTCATCGTTTCCATTTTCACTCATTTTCAAGTAATGTTTTACCAAACAGTAAGTTATATAATTGTGTGTCTGATGATTTCACAAAAATCATCAGAACAAACTAGCTGGCATGTTGCAGTAGATACTATGTAGGTTTGATGTTCCGCCAAATAAATTTGAAATTAAATTAGCGAAACAATCGAATTGAAGAGGGCCTTTATGCAACTCACCAAAACTCTACTCGCGCGTTCAACTGACCGGCGCAACAATTGTTGAACCGATTCTAAAATTTTATCGCAGCAACAAATGTAACATTTTAATGTGCGCCGGTCAAATCGGACAATTTACGCAGGTAAGCACCTAAAAAAATCAGGCGCTGTAACGGGCGAAAAACGCCGCTGGTGTGTATCGATTCCACCCCAGACTCAGTGCGTACGTTGTACAATGTACGGTGGCCAGTCGCATGGAGTCGTGGAGTGTACGTTGACGTGTACGTGACTCGCAACACAAGGTATACAATGTACACCTAGATCTAAGGATTTGTCCTCACACGGTCCAGAATGTGTTTGTTACATGGTCCACACATATTCATCATATGACCCTGTCCGTGGACGGCTCATTCGGTTGTGTGGATCTGGGTGTGCTCATAATTTCGCTCTAGGTCCATTAATATTGTGTTCATGTATCTATTCGTTGCTGGGTCTCCTGTCAATTCATGGAAAAATTACTTAATTCACGTGTACTAGCATATCATCATGACGATACTGTCACAGATTCACTCACCAGCACACACGAACATTAATTGCAGTAGAAGATGCACTAAGGCACAAACACGTTTCAACTTTCAACGTATCATGCCCTGATGATCTCGATCTATAAATTCACTATTCCACCTCCCAGTTTAGTTGTTCAGGGAATATCTCGTCAAACATAAAGTAAGCACATTTTATTCGCAGGGTAATAAAGTATAACAAAACGGTCATTTATTAAACTTTTGCTAGTTTGCCAGTTAAGGGTTTGTGTGCACATGCCTAATCATATGCCTGTTCCAACATTCCGATATCAAACGAAACATGTCACTCGGTGGAAGCAAATTGCCATCCACTGTGAATCAGATGGAGATTAATAAACATTTTGTATAATGGAAGAGCCATTTGTACCTTGGAGTACCTAGCTAACTAGTGTAATTGATCCCTGTAGAAATCTTCCCACAGTTTGTCGAGACATCCGCCAGGCAACCCGCGATTCCGCCAGTGAACCAATTCGAATCGTTTGTTTATTCAACTTAAAAGTCCAACCTCAGCTGATTTAGCTTATCGCAAATCCGGTTCGTTAATGTTCAAATATGTAGTTTGTGAATAGTTTATAACACATCCGCAGTCGATTTAATAAAACAGTGCTTATTTTTGTTCACATGATCGAATGAATTGACTTTAGTGGTTATATCTGGTAAGGCTCAAAATAGAGGATTTCCAAAATTGTAAGCACTGTTCGGGTCAATGCTGGTCGTGGGCATGACTACCATCGTCTCGCCGATCACATGACGAAGTTACGAAATTTCACCAAGACTGATTTTTCAGAGTTTCCATGAAACGAAAATTTTATCGCAGCAACAAATATTATGTTTTTATGTGCGCCGGTCTATTCGGGCAATTTACGCTGGTTCGCAACTAAAGAAAATCAGTCGCTGTAACGGGCGGAAAACGCCGCTTGGTGCGTGTCGGTTTCACCCCAGATCAAGTGTGCATGTTGTACAATGTACACTGGCCAGTCGCACAACCACGAAAAATGGGTGCTAGTCGTACAAATGCGTGACTCGCAACACAAGGTTTGCAATGTACGCCTAGATATAAGGGTTTGTTCTCACACGGTCCAGAATGTGTTTGTTACATGGTCCACGCAGAGTCATGTTCATGACATGACCCTGTCGCTCGTGGGTCCATTCGGCTGTATGGATTTGTGTGTGTGTTCATCATTTAGTTCTAGGTCCGTCAATATATTAGTCATGTGTCTATTCGTTGTTGTGTCTCCTGTCAATTCATGGGGAAATGACTTTAGTCATCTCTACTAACATATCATGGCCATACTGTCACTGGCGCACTCACACGCGAACACTAATTGCAGTAAAACATGCACTAAAACACAAACACGTTTCAACTTTCAACGTATCATGGCCACACTGTCACTGGTGCACTCACACGCGAACACTAATTGCAGTAGAACATGCATTAAAACACAAACACGTTTCATCTTTCAACGTATCATGCTGATAAGTATTTATTACCTAGTTGTAATACCACTATTTGCTAAGTGTTGTTATTGTTGTTGTTACAAACTGGTGAACAACACAGCTGCGGCACATTATCAACGCAGCTGTTGCTAACATGTTATCAACGCAGCGTTAACAAGATTTAACCAGATTTATCACGACTGCCATCCAAGGCAAAATGCCAAGACGGCACGTGGACAAGGAAGCCCTGGGCTTGTCGAGAGTCCATCAAATTTTTATCTAACAAGCCTGTCCACCTAGCGAATAAGCAGAACACTGTGTAATCAAAACAAATAACATCAAAGTAGACAAAGTAACTAAAGTTAATTTGAATACATAATTAGTGTGAGTAATATTATTTTATTAACATTTAATGGTCAGCTTAAAGGAGTTTTTAGTAAGACTGCTTAATGATTACACGTGTCTTTATAAAGACCGCTAAACATTATCAATGCAGCTGAACACATTATTAAAGCAGCTCTGACACATTATCAACACAGCTGCAACACATTTTCAATGCAGCTGCAACACACCGTTATTCACGTCATCAGAATATTCTGTCGTGATTACTTCTCTCACAACGTGGTCATCCACACCAGCATCACGCATCAGTGTGACAAACTTCTCAACTGTGGCGGATGAATCATACTTTCGCCAGTCGAAGAACATGAGAGTGAATTGTTGAAGAACAGAGTGTGGACACTGATCTTGATATTGTCTAATCTGTGCACTAGTAAAACCCATGATGTTGCCGACACTTACTATACCACTGACTCCACTGGCTACACGAGTCATTGCTTGCTCACTGATCTTGCTTTGTATGTGTGTCTGGTCCAGTTGATGCAACCAATGGTCGTCTGCAACAGCAACAACGACCGCCATGTTACACGAAGATATCATAGTGCGAGCAAGTTTCACTGACAATAACTCGTACATTAATACTGTGCTCGTAAATCCGAAACCTCCAAATAATAAGAAGGCATATGATGGTAAGGCTATCCAGATAATTATGATATGGATAGCCTTCTTATATGCATATGATATATCAGTAAATGATACTATTGCGAAAACATAGGCCGCACAAAGATAATTATTATGAAACGGCTGATATTACACTATAAATAATTGTGCTACACTCCATCCAAAATATAATCTTTATTACAAATACAGTATGCCAACCGACGTGCTTTACCAACATAAACTATTAGAAAATGGAAACTATAATTATATATATCTTAGTACAACAACGTTAAACATATAATAATAATAATTAACGTATGTGGGGCCTATATCCTCAGGAATCTGAGCTCAGAAGTACAACAAAACATTAAGCCTAATCGTGAACAGGGGCGCGCAAAAGTCATTATCAGAACGAGGGACATCCGAAGATTTATGGTGGAAATGCAATTTGGAATAAATATGTCTTGAGTTTTTTTCGGAAGATAGCTATAGTTTCAGATGTTTTCAAAATGATGGGAGTTCATTCCATACCCTACGCGCAGCGACAGAGAAAGCACGTTTCCCAAGTTAAGTTTTGTTTTAGGCACAAAAAGGTGTGAAATTGATGATCTGAGCTGCCTAGGGATATTTGAAAGATGCAGGAGACCAGCCAAGTAGGGTGGTTGTTGTGTAGATACAGCACGATATGTAAGAGTGGACAGTTTAAATGAATTCGATAAGTAATAGGAAGCCAGTGTAACTGTTTAATTAGTGGTAGTGACGGTGAAAACCGTAGCTCCCCGAGTACCACACGTGCCAGCCAATTTTATACCCGTTGGAGTTTAGCCAAGTCTCTTTTAGCCAATGTTATTTAGTAGTGAATTACTATAGTCAAGGCGGCTACCAATTAATGCCGTTGGTGTTGTTTTAGCAATATATACAGATATGTGACGTCGAATTCGACGGAAAACACGTATATGGTAGACATAGGATTTACATGCTTGAGAAATATGCTGGCTAAAGTTGAAGTCATTGTCAAAGAACACCTATATTACGAACAGTATCTGTTGGGAATGTATCACTGCCACTGATTAAGCTTTAGCTTACTTGATAAATACGCATATCCATACATGAGCGATAACAATTAAACATACAATATTGACAGAGGCAATATAAAATACACGAGAATGCAGATTGTGTGTACATTAAGAAAATATGGATATTTCATTGGCATCTACAGAATGAGTACGCTATGAAATCTGAAACATTAATTTCTTATTTTTGATATTGTAGTGCACGCCGCATTAACCATATGTATTCCGATACCACGATAATATACAAACTTAATGATTTTCTTTATTGTAGGTTCTCGAAACACTCTCCCGCCTTTCTCCCGGGCATTTTCTCGAATATCTCATCTTCATGACATGATGCAATTCCCAAACTAAAGAACGGCCATGGACAACATTCAAACTACTAAGAGATAACAAGTGGCCCCCACCACGAAATTAGCCAAAAATAGTTATGTGACAAACTAAATCCATACTACATACCCATGAGGCACGAACTTGTTCAACATAATTAATGCGCCATTTAAGACATTGAGAACCCGGATGTTCCGCTTCAAGCCTATCACAACCCAGTCGCCCGGTATCGCCACCTAACTCAGCTTTCAGCCACCCGTGTGCCAGGTTTGGCGATTAAAAAAATTCCAGATCCAGGGTGTGCCCCCCTCCCCCCCGCGGACGCCTGTAAAAACGATAGCAGATTTAAATAAATACAATAGTAAATATGGATGTATTAACAGGGCTTTCAAGGTTTTTTTATATGACTTTAAAGCAAGCAAGGTATACGTTATTTAGGGTTGTTTGATTGATTTTGCCATATCAAATTACCTTTCCGCTATTTATCAATAAGAATTGATAATACGACCCAAGTAATCCTTTTTTTGTGTAAATTGATATCATAATATTTGAAGTAAACTCTCGTCTTACCGTCCAGTTTGGGTGGTTTCGGTTGTGCGGAGAATTGTGTTGGTACCGCGTCGACTTCTGCAAAAGTTAACAAAACTGTGTTGCTCAAATGTGAGTTGATTCGTGTAACTATGCTGCATATCTACGGTCCATCCAATCCCTGCCGATACATGCATCCATGTGTGTGTGAATTTACCGTTATCCGTGCATTTGTTTTATCTTTCACAACTGCTCTTTCCTGGAATGCGAATTATACTCTTCATATTTCGACACGTGTCATTTCGTCATGTAGATAAAGCGATTGTTTTTGTTGCACGTTATGAAAGTTCAAGTGGTATATCTTGGAAGAATCGGTTTATATACAATATTTAAGATATTCCATTTAGTACATAGCCTGCAATAGTAGCACAGATGAAATTTGCAGGATAAACTCCACCACGAAGCAAATCACTTCAGGATCATATTCCTGCATCACATGCAAACTGAAGAAGGTTGCTCGTGCAAGTACATCATATTGGCGTCGGTGTCCATTTTGCTTAAACTAGTTTATGTCATTTATCAAACCCGCGTTAATGACCATAATCACACATTATATGCAATGGACAATATGAAATTACGCATGGCAAGTTGTTCTATATGCGGTTAATATTAATCCCCAGAAATATCATTTATTCCTAAGGTTATTAATTAGGTTCACGCGTATGCAAACATGTACCCGTTGAATTACTTCAATATGCATCAAAAATACTTTACCGGGTCTATTCAGTGGACTCTCTATTTCTGTTCTCTGTGAGCCCCAGTTGGTGGAGATTCCTGCATAAATAACACAGCGCAACCAGAAATCCTATCAATTAATTATCTCAGAGGAATTCAAAATTATGAGGAATTATTAGTGTAAAATAAGTGAACATTTGTTTGGCGTTGGCAGGACCAAAAAAAAATGGTTCTTTTGATTATATTATTAGAACATCAGGTTTGTTTCTCAACAAATGACATAAATACTATTAATAGCAAAACATTGTTTATTCACGATAAACCTTATCAAATATACATTTGATCTTCCTAAGGGTCGTGAGTTTAGAACAAAATATACACCGTTTAAATTAAGGAATTAAATAAGATAGTATAATGTAAGATGCACTAAAGATGAATCCTCTGGTGGCTATCATAAGAACCATCCATCAACCTAATTTATCTTCAGGCATACTATTAGCATCAACCCTTAAAAATCGTTTCGACATATTACACTACTTACATACATAATAACCTGATTGGTGTTATTGATTTTTCTCCCAATTTCGAGACTATGAGTAAAATAACACACAATTATGAGAAATACAACTTACAAGTTACAAGGGAACTAATTATACCTCTGTATAAAGCAATAGTTAGGCCTCATTTATCGTATCGTAATAATATATAGTAAGAAGGAATGTGTGTGTGTGTGTGTGTGTGTGTGTGTGTGTGTGTGTGTGTGTGTGAGCGTGCGTGCGTGCGTGCGTGCGTGCGTGCGTGTGTGTTTGCCTTTCAAACTTTGTTTGACAATATTGTTAAATCTGGTGCGTATATGGTTCGATGCTGCTTTAGGAAAGTTTACGTCCCTTTTGCGTTGTTGTATGACGTTTCACTGTTGATCCTCGAGTGTACGACGGGAGAGACAGGTCGCCGGCATCAGAGACTTACCTCCAAAAGATCAGCTGACTGCCAAAATTACCACGAGAAGCACTATTGTTCCAACCGCAATTCCAATCAATGTACCAGTCCCCAGAGAAGTCGCGGATGTGGGTATGATTTTACCACTATCACCCGAGAACCCGTTTGAAGGCATCCTTGTCTGCGACGGTGTGGTAGCTGCAAAGTCATCAACAACTTCTTGAACTATATCAAAGTAATTTGTATTTTTAGACAAATGCTGGCGATACACGTGGCATTCGTTCTTCGTTTAAGGACATGCTGGTCATGTACTACATTCAGATTTATAAAACACTCATTAACATACTGTGCAATATATTTGACAGTTCCACGATAATTAGCCGAAAAGCCTGTTACATGATGCTGTAAACATATACACTACATGTCTAACCTTTTACAGTAAATGTATTCATTTTTGTTGAGCAATTGCTTATTTTTACAGAAAATGTATTCATTGTTGTTGAACAATTGCTTATTTTCCTTGAAAGTATGAAAGATAAAATTGACAATTCTAGAATACGATATGGAATGTCAACGTTCTATCGGTGTCGTACGCTTTACTCGTGAGCTGATCCAGGGGTGTTCATCAGGTGCCCAGGGCACCCTCTTTTATTTGGACCGGATTTGTTTATTAAGTCAGAATAATTTAATTAGTAGTTGATACACCGCGAGGTGGCGACCTGTTGGACTTGTTGGTTACATGAGGACATTTCTAACATGCAAATTAGGGGAATTGTCCCCAGAACAGCGATTTGTTCCTCAGTCGTTCCTAGAGTTTGCGGACTGCTGATATAGGACGTCTTCTTGATACCTGAATCTTGCGATACGTTTTTGTGTAATTCGATAATCGTATGTATTTCACTAAAACTTAAAAAGCAATTTGTCTAATCTAACAATTTGTTTGCACTCTATTGGCCATGACCATGACATGTTCACAGTACAATAATGAGTATCTCCAATGTGCCAGAATCAACCACACATGCATAGAATCCAAAGGATTGTTTACATTACCATGCACTTCATACCTTAAAAAGACAAAACATTATACCCAACAATGTATGTCAATGTAACTAGATAACAATTAGTTATATAACTTTGGGTTATAAAGGTACTATATCCTAGTGATTATCACAGTAATTAAACCTCACTTGGCCATGCAAGCACACGATGTACACATATGAATGTACACACACTTATCATCACTTATACTAATTTGTTGTGCTGATCATCATGAAGTAGAACTTTTAAACAAATTAACATTTTATTAAAAGCACATATAAAAACGATACACGAAAATCAACCATTAGCACATCAACAATGAACATCCCTTGAATTAGGACTTTTAATGAAAAATAAGTAAACTTTTGTATGAAAAAAACAAATATAGTAACGATATACAATGATAAATGATGGCTTTTTTGCAACACATGATTTACAAAATATTTTTAAATTTAACAAGATTTAGCAAGATTGCCATCCAAAGCAAAGGCCCAGATGGCAAGTGGAAAAGGAAGCCATTGGCTTATCAAGAGTCCAACATTTTTAATCTATGTGTAATTCGCCCTTCTGAGATATGTGTCAACCTTGTTTTGAAAAACCTCAATTTGATCTCCTCTTAACTGCCTTGTTTCTAGGACCACAATGGGAGAAGTGCAACATATGAAGGATTTATGATTACATATCTCTCTCTCTCTCTCTCTCTCTCTCTCTCTCTATATATATATATATATATATATATATATCGTCACTTGTGCCGCTTTCAAGTGGCCCGCGTGACCGTGCCAGCAATATTTTTTTCAGTACCAATTTTCCAGTTGTTCTATGAGCACTAAATAACGTGTTTCCTGATGGTTTTCAATACAATTATGCCAACTGTTTCAACTTTACAAAACAGGCATAGAGCTTATTCAAATTTGAAATATTATGAAGCATTAATTTTGTTGTTCCCTTAATGTAAATTCGCCAGAGTAAACTTCGTACACATTAATAGCAACAACCTTCACCTTTGCAGTGATGTTCGCTAGGGGGCGCTACTGTTAATATAACAAGCTAACGCTCGATTCCTAGTCTCGCTTATCCGACTTTCTCTCGGCTTCGTGAATCCGCTGAGAATAGCGTCTGGCAACAGAAGCATGTTTTGACTGTTACCGTCGTCAGATGGCACCACTGGTATACGCAAAAATTATGGCGTCATCAATATTTGAAGTAATCTGACGTATTGCTGCATTTTCGTGATCTTGTGACCAGTTCTGGTCTTACCTTATTATCTGAGTTTTCTCAATAGTTCGCAGTCCTTTTTTAGACAGGATGCGTGAAGATGCGTGTCAAATGGAGACGGACGCAAACATTTTCAAATCATTTAAACACTTCAGTGTGATAAAGTATGTTGTGCAATGTATAACCCTTTTTTTATTTTTTTTAAATATTTATTATTTGCGAAGTTTTTTTAGTGCCATAAAAAGGGCATTTTTTACACTTGGAATAGAGTCCATTTCTTGTGATCTGGATGTTTGTAGGCTGTACTGCCACTGAATGTAAGGGCAAACGGCATAATGCGTACTAATGAAGATATTGAGGTGGAATAAAAAGGTTTAAGACCTAATAATGTGTGAACTCGACATGACCTTGCAATGACCGTTGACCCATTTAAGTTAAAAATGCCCTAATTAAGTAATCATGTAGACATGAGATCAATAAGTTGAGGGAGGAGTGTATACACACATCAACCTTAATACCCATTATTGACCTTACGTGTTACTGAATTATGTGTGTTAATGATCTATTTATTTTTAATTAAGTATGGATTGTGGTGCTATCATGTCAATAGAGGCTGTAATTGTTGACCATAACACTAATCTTACAGTGACCTGATTATTTGACCTCCAGTGACATATTTACATTGATAAATTACCTATTTTAGCCACAAATAAATATGCACGACAGTGGTGTTTACACATGTACTGGGCAAATGGTGTACACAATTAACTTTACTACAATGTGATCTTTTGGAGACTGGATTATGTATAATTAAAGAAGCCTTCTCAATAAAATTTGTTTGTTTGTCCTTTTTCAAGTTCATTTTGCGAAAATGCAAGCCTACCTAGTATTCACTACGACTCCACGATTAAATTACTTAGTAAAAATCGAAATGCTGAACTCACAATTTTTACCTTTGGTAAAATTTCATAACTTTATCATGTAATCGGCGAGAGGATGGAAGTCATGCCCATGTTTGGCACTGACTCGCACAGAGTTTACCATTTTGGATATCCACTATTTTGAGCCCTACCAGATTTATTATTATTAAACATTTATAACATGCCATGTATCCGGGTGAAACACCTGCTCAAAGGCTTTATAGTTAGTTGTACATATATAAGTAAAATACATTAAAATGAGCTAAAACAGATAAAAGGAATAAATGAAATGACAAAAATAAATAAGGTGCTTAAATTAGTTAAAGAAATAGGTAGAATAAGTTAGTTTATAAAACATCAGCAAATACATAAATCAAATGTATAACTAAAATGTCACTGGAATATCACTGCTGCAAAGTGCAAAGTTGCCTGCTGGAACAAATGAGTCTGCATTCCTGTCATGAGGCAGAATCAGCACAGCCACCAAGAATGAACAACTAAAGTCAATTTTTTCGATGATTTCAACAAAAATACGCACTTTTTAATTAAACCGATTGCAGATATTACAATTCACACACTACATATTAGAATATAAACAAACCAGATACATGATGGGCAAAATATGTAGAATCTGTAGTGTTTACTGTATAATTATAAAGAACACCAATATATTCTTGCATATGGAAATAATTGTTTGAAAAAACACAATTTAATATACATTATGAGAGCTTTGTAATTTCCTGCATGCATAATGCAACAATATTTATAGTCCAATGTCAAAACTGGTTTACAGTACACTGCAGGCCCAGTACATCAATATTCATATTTCACTGTGTCATGAAATAATATCCTGTACTTCAACATGAAGTAATGTTTATTTATTGTTTAATGTAGGCTGATATGAAGACATGGAAAAAGACAATACCCAAAGTTGGCATACACAGATGTATAAGGAAGACCATAATAATAGTATAATGCAGCAATATTCACAGTTCACTGCTTCATATATCCAATCCATGGCAATGTTCACAGGACATTATAGGCTCATTGCAGCAAAGTGCATAAGTCTATATGACATTGTCGGCTAAGTACAAGGTATACACATATTCACAGTTCACTGTTTCGTAAATCCATGCATGTGTAATGTGTGGATTTCACAGCCTGATATACAATATTTGGCTGATCTAGACATGCCAAAATTTCTAGTGAAGCTGTCATGCAAAGTTCATTCTGGATGTCGATCCTCTTGGCTGGAGTAACTGTTGCAGTCTTCACGGAAGTCACTGACCCAACAATAACCGGAACGTAAAATAGGAATAGGAATGTAAAATAATTAAATTAGTAGTTATTATCGTATGCACTATTTACTACAAGGTATGGTTATAGGAAGTTACTCGAACTTGTCTAGTTCTAGTACCCATTGTTACATTATGTAACAGATGAATATCAATATTGATGGATATCAATATTGCTCATTGGCACAGGTCAAAGTGTGATAAATTTACAAATGTGTACAATCAGCCCAAACGAGATCTGACTGATTGAAACTTATAGGTGTTGCAGACAGTAGACAATCAAAACATGTTTATAATATAATTTAATCAAACAAAATGCATACTGTACACATGCACAAATTGGCCACCTTTAATAATTGTTATTTCTTATTTAATTAGGCATGTTGATCAATATTATTATTCATGTGTATTGTTTTACATCAGAACATCATAATTTATCATATTTTATGTGTGTACAACATAACAAGTGCCCAATGTGTTAAGTTGGTGGCATACAGGAATTAAATTATTAAAAACAGATCTTGTTATCAAGTAATACTTGCCATAATTGTTATTGTTATGCTTTTTTCATAATTGTCTATGTAGCATTGCACAGAGTGGAAGGTGTATACCATCCACTCATTACCACCATTTCCTCCCTAACTTACATATACACAGTACACATCTAATGTAAGTGGATCAACCAATTAAGTACAGCTAAAATCAGACTTTTACAGAGGTTATGATTTGTGAATGATTTTCATTGAAAATCAAGTTCTCAGTGCAACTTCGCATCAATGTTAATAAGCATCACAAATGATACACATTCATGTGCACAAACACAACGCCAAGTTTGGAATGTGTCTATACATGGGCCACCCTTAATATTTTGTATCTGCTTTTAATTGTAAGTTGTGGAACTAAAGTTCTCTCTCATGACAGTAATATCCATTTTAGTAGTTATATCAATGTAATGAACATTGAAAAAAATATAAATTAAAATAATGTAAACCTAATTATTAATGTATGAAAAACAATGAGGAATTGCATAGTCAGTGTTTTTGTTAATACATTGTGGTTCAAAGAAATGGTAGTATGATACTGCTGATATAATTATGAAAGTTTCAATTACCATTCGGTAATGCAGTGAGCCTCATCAACTACAATTGTATGTAGTCTCTCCTGAAAAAGCTCATCTGACATGATGGCCCTCCAGTGTCCTGCAAACATTGCTTTGGGATTTGGTAGCATAACTGGAAAGTTTCACCATTTCCCTTGTCTCTGAAAAATAAAATTGTTCATATTCTGAAGATGCTATTAAAATAATATATCGGTATCTAGGCTGCTGACTGAAGTATAATGTCAATAAGCAGACAAAAACTATTGACACAGTAGTTGCTTTTGTCACCGGGCAACTACAAATTCACTATGCAGCAGTCATGCATATACAGTGCATGTGTATGTTTATAATACCATGTTAATATTTTTATAATATATATTATAAACATGGCCAAGGCTGCATACAATTACACAAAATCAAATCAATTACGTTTCATTTTAATTACACTAGTCCTGTTTCAATTACATATGCGTTATATGGATCTCCCCACAGAAAGGCACATGCATGTATGCAAAAACGGCACACACCAAAGAATGACAAAAAAGGCACATTTGAGCATGGTATAATTAAGATTAATCTAACTTTTATTTCTACACTTCAGGAACAAATGTAAATCTGAACTGAAACAAATAAGAAAAAAACAAATTAAATTAGAATTGAAGTTGCAAAGTGAGGTGCATTCAGCAGATGAGATACATTTTTTAAAAACTGACAGTTATGTTTCTGCAAATTGAATGCCCCTGAAGCCATAAAGAAGTGCTCATCTTTTCTCTGGTCAGCAAAAACGTGTACTAGTTGCAATTTCAGACCATTGGCCATTTGTGGGTGCGTTTTTGGACACTTTCACATTACATACACTGAAGTGCTCAGACATAGCTATTAATCATCAGTTAAAATTTAAGCAAATTCTGAGGCATCAACTTTTAAAATTTCCTGATAATTGGTAGATTTGACACAGATTAACCCATATAAGATAAGATAAGATAAGTTTTATTACCAAGTAGCAAGTACAAGGAATTTGTAGTGTTGTGGCGTTAGCACAAACATACACTCATGCACCCAATCACACACGGAACTAAACATTACATATCACAATCGTAATACTAAAAACAGTTGAAAACAAGCGAGAGTAATATAATAGGTTGCAAGATTTAAAAAAAAAAAATTTAAAGATTAAAAAAAAAAAAAAAATTAAAAAGGCGACATTGCATCTACCTACCAGAGGCAAGACATTTATGATGGCTCTCCGTTTAAAAATCTCAGCGCTTGAGGATAGAAACTATTGTTAAATCGCGTCGTTTTAGTTTTTATGCTACGGTAGCGCTTACCGGAGGGAAGGAGTTCAAAGAGATGGTTGGCTGGATGATATTCGTCTTGTACAATGCGCTTGGATTTGCGCAAACTGCGAGATAGATAAAGAGATCTGATGGACGGCATATTTAACCCGATTAGTTTAGAGGCGTACTTGACGACTGATTCAATTTGATTAATTTCATCTTGGCTGGCGCGACCAAACCAGACAGTGATAGAAAATGACAAGACACTTTCAATAACTGCGCGGTAGAAACGTGTTAATATTGCTTGAGATAAGCCGAATCGTTTGAGGTGTCTAAGGAAGTACATGCGTTTTTGTGCTTTTTTAATGATGCCAATCGTGTTATTACACCAGGAAAGATCTTTAGAAATAGTCGAACCCAAAAATGTTACAGAGTCGGCTTGTAAAACTTCAGTACCGTCAATGACAAGGGGGTGGATGGGTGTTTTATTTTTGCGAAAATCAATGATCATTTCCTTCGTTTTGGATATGTTTAGTACCAGTTTGTTGTTCTTACACCAGCCGACCAGTCTTTGAACTTCCTCTCTATACACAGACTCGTTAGCATTGTTGACACAGCCAATTACAGTGGTGTCATCCGAGAACTTAACCACGCGAACAGATTGGTTACCAGATACACAGTCGTTTGTAAAGAGAGTGAAAAGGAAAGGAGAAAGCACGCAGCCTTGTGGGGCACCAGTATTAAGAATAACAGGTTTGGAGAGAGAGTTTTTGACCTTGACAGATTGAGGCCTGTGAAGAAGAAAGTTGAGAGTCCAGTGACAGATGGCAGGATGCACATTCAGAGATACAAGTTTATCAAACAACTTCACAGGAATTATGGTGTTAAAGGCCGAGCTAAAGTCCACGAAAAGAATCCTCGCATAAGTGCTCGGTTGTTCCAGGTGATTCATAACATAATGTAAACCTAAGGCAACTGCATCGTCCACAGATCTGTTAGTTTGATAAGCAAACTGGTGAGGATCCAATAGACCGGCCGTGGAAGATTTCAGATAACGGAGCATAATATGTTCGAAAACTTTCATCGCAACTGAGGTAAGTGCCACTGGACGGTAATCGTTCATGGTAGAGACTTTAGCCTTCTTGGGAATAGGTATAATCACAGAAGTTTTAAAACACGTTGGAACTATGCACTGTTGTAAAGATGAATTGTAGATGTCAGCGAATACTGGAGCAAGCTGATCGGCACAATTCTTGAATGTATATGATGAGATGTTATCAGGACCCGAAGCCTTGCGCATATCAGTCAGTATGGGAAAATAACTGGTTATGTTTGGTTATGTTTACATACAAGAAACAGAGTACACAGAGGAAAAATTTGCTATTTCGGTTATTCGCATTACATTTATGAGGGGTCTATCTTTGGCTGAGAGCTACATCAATACCATATTATATTAGTACCTGCAATACCAAATGGGTGTACCATATAGGTCTCAAGTCTCAAGTGGTTATACTCCAAACAGCCCAAACGTGGGCTAACGCAGGAGTTTGTGGTTGACTGTGCGCATGCACTGTGGGTGGTACATTCGACTAAAAGACTAGTAACTTTAATGTTGCTGAAATGGTTTTTATCTTATATTTTTATTTATTTTATGTATAGGATGTTAAATGAAAATTTTTAATAGGTTGGTTATGTGTATGGATACTGTCGCTGTCTTGCCACATGCACACAGACAGTCTCTATACCCACACCATGGATAAGTTTACGCTGAGCACTGTGTTTTAAAGGCAGTTTAGGTGAGGAGGTGTGGTGAAAGGGAGTTCCATAATAGCTTCTTGAAATGATTTGGGTTTTTTTATGTTGGTAATTTTTGGTGGAATCATATTCCATATGCGAATGGCTCGGGGATAAAATGAAAAGACCATTGCACTTATACGACACCTGGGGGCTATGTATTGTTCACGGGTTCGAGAGCGGGTTAGTAGGCCTGGAGGGGGGTGATCTCAATAATGTTATTTAGAATTTTGTAAAAGGTTGTGGCTTGTTTAATGATGCGTCTTCATTTGAGGGTTGGCCATCCAAGGACAGTAATTAGATCTGCTGGATTTGTGTTCCGTCTGTAATCATTTTTAACAAATCTGGCAGCTGAGTGTTGCAATCTTTCAAGGCTTTTAACTTGTGAAAAGGTGTGGGGATTCCATATGGGTGAAGAGTACTCGAGTTTTGGCCGGATTAGCAGGTTGTAGGCTGTTTGTTTAACTTCGGGTTTACATGGGCCAAGAGTTCGTTTAATCATGCCTCAAAATTTCGAAGATTTTGAAGTTATGTCAGTGACGTGATTTGTCCAGGTTAATTTGGAATCCAGTTTTACTCCGAGATATGAGTGGCTGGATACAGTGGATAATGGCTGGCCAGAAAGCGAGTACTCGTGTGGACTTTAGTTTTGTTTGTTATTGGAAGGTGGACACATTTAGATACATTAAATTCCATTTGCCATTTGTCTGACCATGTTTGGAGTTGGTTTAGGTCAGTTTGGAAAATTTCGTGGTCGGTTTTGGAAGAAATTTTACGATATATAATATTATCATCTGCAAAAAGGCGTATAGAAGATTTGATGTTCCCATTTATAGATACTAGGGAAGCTAATTAGGAAGTAATATAGGCGTATGCAAGTTTGATTTAATTGTATAAAATATAATAAATTTATTAAAGTAATGCTTTACTAAAAACAAGAGGTAAGAGCCCCAAATCACACTTATTTTCACCTGTTTTCAGGTGCCTTTTTTAGAACTAACTTGATTGCAATGCAAACATGAACCACGATCGAGTGACATGAGAAATCTGCGTTACCGTAATACTAATAGTCAGCCATATATGCTATATGTGTGAAACTGAAATCAATACAATATGGCTTACCCGTATCAATAGTGCTACCGCTCAGCTTTGGGTGAACCGCGCCACCAAGTCCAAGGCCCATCGTGTGTAGTCTTTCTTCCGATGACCAACAGTAAATAAAAAGCAACACTATGTCAACGTGTGCCAGCCGATATTGCCGGGTAACATATCAAGTACACGAGGGAGAATTGTGTATATGAGGGTTTCTCCGTACCCTGTTGGAAGTATTCCCATCACATAACGTCCATCAATAATGTTCTGGATGCAGGCAAACTGTTGCAAATTCTAAATTTAACGACTCTTGCTCTGTCGATAGCACATGCGACTCGTAGCGACTCCATTTGTATTTCTGTAGGCGTTACCGGATGAAGTGCAAGCAGCCAATCAGCGTCATCATCCAGCTTAATGAGCTACTTATGTATGCGCCCAGAATCTGGGCGCATACATAATTTCCGTCACAATGAGAACCCCACTCTGTGTCAAGGCGATGATGTGCGCGACAAACGGTGGCGCCACATCGCGGAGTCTGGATAATCGAGGCTACTCGATTCCCAGAAACCCGGATGAAACATCGCTCAATAACAAGTCATCTTCGACACAGCTAACATTGAATTTGTGAATATCAGGACTATAGCGTATATCGATAAAAAACGTCGTTTTGATTATTCCGGAAAGAGAGTGTTTGACGCTGCCTGGGAGCACGAGTACTTATTTTGCTATGTGTTTGATATGCAGAAAGTGTTGCTGATTTGAAACGCTATAACGTGAAACGACATTGCGATTCGAAGCATAAAAAGTGCTTTGACGGTGCATATGTGGGAAAAGACGAACGCATGAAGGAGTTCAAGAAACGATTTGATGCATACTTGGGCGAGACGAAGAGAGTATCTGTGTTTACAGACACTTCAAGCCATCTTAATGAAGCCAGCTATCGCATCTGTTACTTACTCGCTCAACACCAGGTGCCGTTTACTCACTCAGAATTGTTCAAGAAGGCTTTCATGGCCAGTGCCGAAGTTCTGTTCGCTGGTTTTCAGAACAAAGATAAGATCGTGCAACAGATTGGGAAACTGCCACTTTCACCCGACACATGTGCCGGTCGATGTGATGAGTTGAGTGGTGACATTTTCACGCAGCTGATGACTAAGTTGCGAGCCTGTCCTGCTTTTTCACTTGCTCTCGACAAAAGCACTGACACAAGTGACACGGCACAGCTGATGGTATCTGTGCGGTATTTCAACGAAGGTGTATCAAAAGACTTCCTGTGCCTGATTCCATTAAAGGGCACAACTACAGCGCGGGACGTTTGCAGTATGAAAATGATTTGACGTGGGAAAATTTGGTTTCTCTGTGTATAGACGGCGCGCCCAGCATACTTGGTCGTCAAGCTGGATTCGTTGCGTTGTTCCGTCAAGAAATCGGAAAGCCGAATCTGATAACATACCACTGCATAATTCACCAGCAAGCATTGTGTGCGAAAGCAGGCTGTGATCTGCAGGATACGATGAAAACTGTTGTAGGAGCGTGAACCTTATCCGCGCACGTTCTCTCAACCACAGGAGGTTCCAAAATCACTCGGCTGCACTTGATGATGCAGAATTCGGCGATGTGCTACTCTACAACAGTATCCTTTGGCTGAGTCGAGGCGCATTTCTTGAGAGATTTGCTGAACTGCTTCATCACATCGTCAGTTTTCTCAAAGAAATTGATCACCCAGTTGCAATATTCTGCACTTCAAGTTCACCAGAGAATTATGTGGCGAAGACGATGAACGTATCACAGACGCCAAGCGGGTACTTGCTGATGTGCTTAACAGCCTGGAGACCGCATTCAGCGGACGATTCGCTGACTTCGCTGCTATCGAAGACGTTTCCTGCTTCTTTGCAAGCCCTTTTACTGCGGAGCCAGCTATTTGCCAAACAGTGTCGCAAACGTTTGTAATCGACGAAGCAGCGTTGCAGGACAATTTAATCGATTTCAAGGTGGTGCCAGGACTAAAAAATTAGTTTAGTGCTGCGAAAGATACCGTGCTTTTCTGGGCAACGCAAGTGCCTGTGCGATTTCCAGTGCTGATCGAAGCAGCACAGAATTTTTTTGTGCTTTTCGGCAGCACATGGTCGTGTGAATCAGGATTCTCAGCCATGAATCACATCAAGAACAACTTCCGGTGCCGACTCAAGGACACGTTTGAGGGATATTCTGCGACTCTCGATCTCTCCGCTCTGCCCACAGTTCGGTCAGTTGTCGAAGAATATGCAGCACCATCCTTCGCATTGACTGCATTCATTAGATGTGCTGACTTCTCTTGCGTTGTTTCGAAAATGTTTCCATGTTCTACTTGTACAGTACCATATTTTTAGCCTGGCAAAGCAGATAATAAAAGCAATATTTGTGCATTGTGTTTTTCCGTGCTTAAAAGCTTTGGCCCGCCTTAACATAGCACTCCAAATTTTGGCCCTCGTAGCAAAAAGTTTGCTGATCCCTGCCCTATATATTATGGCTATAACACAGAGCATTTGTTACGGCGTATTCAAAAAGCCTCACTGTACTGCAAGACAAACAAATTAAATATTTAAACATCACGTTAATTGTCATGTGGTGATCATTACGAATTGTTGCGTACATTTTCGCCCGATAAAGTGAAATGTGACTTATTTAAGACACGTCACCTGTGTCGTGACAGTACTGCCATCTATATAGGCAGAGCGTAGTCTCGAAGAGACGGTGCTGATGCGCCCCGTTGTCGTGTGAAGTGAGGCTGGAGTAGCCTCTCCAGGGCGCAAGCCTGAGCAAGAGTGTACGAGATCCTGGGTTGCCCAGTCATCAGGATCCCTCTCTCGGCCTTACCGGTGGGATCCAAAGGAATGCGAAGCATGACGTTTGGCACCAGCTTGGCTGCAGGAAAAGTGACAACGTGATCACCAGACCGTCTTCGGGGCTGCACTCCGGATTTGTGTAGGGTTTACTCCCCTAGCCTTCCCCATGAGAGGGTATAGCCGCAAGGCAGCGGAGGTTTGAAATAAGAGTTTACCTTCTCCTAGACGGGCGACCAGTCAAGGTTAACAAGCCCCATCTGCCCGAAGTTTCTGGTTTTAAGGCGCCATATATCCGCCTTTGCCCCTTCTTCTGTCAGTAAAAACAGTTCTGCCGCAAGAAGGCCAGGAGCTGGACTGGACTGTCAGAGGCTTTACGAGGCGCAAGCCGTTGGGGCATTTTATAAGTAGTGAGAGCTTATCCTCACACACCCACCCCGGCTTAACAGTCTTGGAACCACTGCCATCTAGCGATCGATATATCAAAATATTGTCTCAAAAAAGTAAACTTTGTCGGACGATTATATTCCTAGTGACTGACATATCTGACTAATGATGTCTTTATGACGGCCAGATCGAACGGACCAGATTGCAAGGGTAACCAATTGCTCTGAGTAGCAAGAATTCCAAGCGCTACTACTCTATATGCAATATTTCGTCGTTCACTTTCTTCTGTGGCATATATGGGTATGCCTGGCCCCAGGGTCGCTAGGTGCAATCCGATTGAGATATCCAAAATTGTAAGCACTGTGCGGGTCAATGCCGATCGTGGGCATGACTACCATCGTCTCGCCGATCACATGACAAAGTTACGAAATTTCACTAAGGCTTAGTTTTCAGTGTTTCCATTTTCACTTTAATTAATGTTTTACCAAACATTGAATAATTTAATAGTTTGTATGATTATTTCACAAAACAGTACTTACAAACTTTGCACAAGCGAGCTAGAATGTTGGTAGGTTTGGTGTTTCAAAAAAATAAATTTGAAATGAAACTAGCGAAAAAAATCGAATTGAGGAGGGACATTTATTGACTGACGCAACAGTTGTTGAACCGATTCGAAAATGTTATCGCAACAACATATATTATGTTTTTATGTGCGCCGGTCTATTCGGGCAATTTACGCTGGTTCGCAACTAAAAAAAATAGTCGCTGTAACGGGTGGAAAACGCCGCTTGGTGCATGTCGGTTTCAGCCAAGACCAAGTGCGCACGTTGTACAATGTACGCTGGCCAGTCGCATAGAATCATGGCATGTGCGCTGACCCAGTCGCACAACCATGAAAAATTATTGCTAGTCGTACAAATGCATGAGTCGCAACACAAGGTATGCAATGTACGCTTAGATTTAAGGGTGTGTCATCACACGGTCCAGAATGTGTTTGTTACATGGTCCACGCAGAGTCATGTTCATCACATGACCCTGTCGCTCGTGGGTCCATTCGGCTGTATGGATCTGGGGGTTCTAGGTCCGTTAATATATTGGTCATGTGTCTATTCGTTGTTGTGTCTCCTTGTTTCTCCTGTGAATTCTTAGGGATATGACTTTATTCACGTCTACCAACATATCATCATGACCATACTGTCATTGATGCACTCACACGAGAACATTAATTCCAGTAGAACATGCACTAAGACACAAACACATTTCAACTTTCAACGTATCATGCTGATAAGTATTTATTACCTAGTTGTAAATCTACTTATTACCTAGTTGTAATACTACTATGTGGTAAATGTTGTTGTTGTCACAAACTGGTGAACAACACAGCTGCGACATGTCATGAAAGCAACATTAACAAGATTTGATAAGATTTATCACGCCTGCCATCCACGGCAAAATGCCACGATGACAAATGGACAAGAAAGCCATGGGCTTATTTTAGTCCACCAAATTATCATCTAATAAGCCTGTCCGCCTAGCGAATACGCAGAACACTATGTAATCAACACAAATAACATCAAACTAGACCAACTAACTAAAGTTAATTTGATTATATAAATAATTTGATTAATATTGTTGTTAATATTTAATACTCAGCTTAAAGGAGTTTTTAGTAAGACTGCTTAATGATTACACGTGTCTTTGTAAAGACCGCAACACATTATCAACGCGACTGAACTCATTATTAAACAGCTCCGACACATTATCAACACAGCTGCAACACATTTTCAATGTAACAACACACCGTTATTCACGTCATCAGAATATTGTGTCGTGATTACGTGTTTCACTAGGTCGCTACTCACGTGAGCCTCATGCATCAGTTTGACAAACCTCTCAACGGTGGCGGGTGAATCCCACTGTCTCCAATCGGAGAACATGAGAGTGGTTTGAGTTGGAATAGAGTGTGGATAAGTATTTTGATATTGTGTAATTTTTTCACGACTAAAACCCATGATTTGCCCGACTTCGACTATGTCAGCGATCTCTCTGGCTACAAAAGTCAATGCCTTCTCACTGATCCTGCTGTAAAGGTGTTGTTGGTCCAGGTCATGCAACCAATGACCGTCTGCAACAGCAACAACGACCGCCATCTTACACGAAGATATCATATTTCACTGACAATAATTCATTCCTTAATATTGCGCTGGTAAATCTGAAATCTAATGTAATAAGTAATAAGAAGGCGTGTGATGTTAAGGTAATCCAGAACATTATGATCTGGATAGCCTTAACAGTGTATGCTTTCTTACGGGCATATGATATATTATCAGATGAAACTATTGCGAAAACATGGGAAGCACAGTGATAATTATTATGAGACGGCTGATATTATATTATCAATAATTGTGTTAAAATCCACCAAAAGTATAATCTTTACAACAAATGCAGTTTACCAACTGAGGTGCTTTGCCAACATAAACTATTAGTAAATGGAGAATATAGATCTTAGCACAACAACGTTAAATATATAAATACGCATATGCATACATGAGCGATAACAGTTAAACATACAATATTAAAACATTCAATATAAAATACATGAGAATGCAGGTTGTGTGTACATTAGGAAAAGATATTTCATTGGCATCTATAGAATGAATACGCTATGAAACCTGAAACATAATTTTTTTCTTTGATATTGTAGTACACGCCGCATTAACCATATGTATTCGGACACCACGAGAATTTACAAACTTATTTAATTTTTTTGGTGGTAGGTTCTCGACACTTTCCCGCCTTTCTCCCGGGAATTTTCTTGACTCCGATTGTATTTGTCATCTTCATGATGCAATTCCCAAACTAAAGAACTGCCATAGACAACATTCAAACTACTAGGACATAATACGTGGCCATCACCAGGTCGAAAATAGTTAAGTGACAAACTACACCGATACTATATACCCATGGGGCACGACCACGACCTTGTTCAACATAATTAAAGTGCAATTTAAGAGATTGATAACCCGGATGTTCCGCTTCAAGACTATCACAACCCAATCGCCCTGCATCGCCACCAAACTCAGCTCTTGTCCATCTGATTTCAAGAGTGTTTCTTAGCAGTGACGATTGCACTGTTGCTTTTGCTATGCTGAAATGTGCGATTAAACGCAGAAAAATCGGCAATAACGCTGCTGTGCTGTGCGGTTAAATTGTTAGCAACATT
Organism: Lamellibrachia columna; assembly: GCA_963662155.1. Classification (NCBI taxonomy): domain Eukaryota; kingdom Metazoa; phylum Annelida; class Polychaeta; order Sabellida; family Siboglinidae; genus Lamellibrachia; species Lamellibrachia columna. The sequence continues at coordinate 26,698,488 of OY759273.1, read as the reverse complement.
TTATGTACATATAAAAAACATGTTTCTATCAGAACATACTGTTTTAGCAATCTGTCATCAAGCCACTTTAGGCTTGTTTGCATGAAAGGATGTTAAAATCCATGACGTCAAGATTCGTTCACGTGCATAAACATTTGTTAATTACATATATGTGTACCATACATTTTAGGACAGATCAGATTGTCATTATTGTATGTGTCCGAATACATATGACTAACACGGTAGTAGATGATTTAGATAAATGCAATGGTAAATATTGAAGTATTAACAAGGGCTTTCAATGGTTATTTTATCTTGCTTTAAAGCGAGCAAGGTATATGTTATTGAGGATTGTTTGATTGATTTTGCCATATATTGAATTACCTTTCAGCTATTTATCAATAAGACTTTAGTTTACGATCCAAGTAATCCTTTTTTGCGTGTGGTCCAATTTGTGTAAATTAGCATCATAATATTTGAAGTAAACTCTCGTTTTACCTTCCAGTGTTGCAAGCACTGTTGGTGATCTGAAGCTGGGCGGTGCTTCCTCGACG
>OY759273.1:26327955-26695455 GCA_963662155.1 Lamellibrachia columna | reverse complement strand
GTTGTGGGTATGATTTTACCACTATCACCCGAGAACCCGTTTAAAGGCGTCGTTGTCTGCGACGGTCTCGTAGCTGCAAAGTCATCAACAACTTCTTGAACTATATCAAAGTCATTTCTATTGTTAGACAAATTTCCGAAATGCGAAAGGTGTCTTTTTTATTCCATCAGCTCATGCAAGAGATGGAAGACAGAACATGACTCCTTTCAGTTTTGATAAGGATCCAATTCCTACTTGGGAGAGTGCATTATCCCTGTGGCAAGATGATTATGTGAGGAGACATTCCGTCTCCATCGGTCTAGTGTGTCTCCCGGAGAGGGGCAACATCTGGTCAGGGGTGGCATTGTCAATCATCGGAAAGTGGTTGTGAAAAAAACTTATGGTATACAAAATGTGCTGACAAAGACACTCAACTGGAATTCCTGGGACAGGACACACGCCTACGGCGTGGTGTCGTATAAAGGCTAATTTAACTGGGAAATGAATTCTCAGTCAAAACATGTGTTACCAATTTCGCATGTGCATTAGAACAACTCTTGTCACCCCACTTGTAACCCCTGTCTACGTATTGGCCGTTTACTACCACGTAAACCTATGCGCCAAATTGTGTGGCACGGTGCTTACCTGCGGAAGATAACGTCTTCGTACGATGCGCGGTGGTGGTCTTCGTGTGCGGCGTAGTCGTGGTGGTGGTCTTCGTGTGCGGCGTAGTCGTGGTGGTGGTCTTCGTGTGCGACGTTGTAGTGGTCGTTGTAGTCGGAAGTGTTCCTACTGAACAAACCCCTCTTGGTGTGAACTTGGTGTGAACAAACATATCCTTAAAAAGACTGCGTTTCCAGGATTTATCACTCGATGCCCTCTGATATATGTTGATGTTTTGCTTGATGCAACAATTACACGGCAATACACAATTACACAACAACATAATTAATACAATCAATACAATTTATTTTCGAACTGCTGTTTCTTATATGGAACTTATTTGTGGATCTTGAATCCAAATAGAGATAGTAATAATAATACGTAAGGTATACTACAATGGCTTAACATGTGTTATAATAATAATAATAATAATAATAATAATAATAATAAACGTCACTTATGCAATACCCAGTTAAATTGGTAATTGTTTCAATTGTTGCATAGACAATTATATCTGTTTTACGAAATGACTGGAAACATGGCATTGTTATTATACAGTTTGACCGGTGACCATTGCAGGCATACTGTGTAATAAAACATATTTACTTTTATCATTGTATATTGTTCAAATGTGATTTCTAGGTTAATGTCAGCTTTAATTATTCCTCAGACATTCTCATTATTCACGTAAACATTCCCCATAACTTGGTATTCGCCATTTGCTTCTCCAAATAGCTACACTTTGATGATAAATTATCCACATTTGTGTACAAGTATCTAATCGATCCTTCTCAATTTGATTGGCAGCTATGTCATTAGGGCTCTCTGATTTCGTGGACAAGTAATTGAAACCAAGGCATTGGGAATCCTAATTGCCCAACAGTGGTGGGTTAACAAATTAAAATAAATATTATTAAATTATCCACATTTGTGTACAAGTATCTAACCTATCTTTCTCAATTTGATTGGCAGCTATGTCATTAGGGCTATCTGATTTCGTGGACAAGTAATTTAAACCAAGGCATTGGGAATCCTAATTGCCCAACAATGGTGGGTTAATGTCTCAACTGGATGTTGTGCATTGCCTCTCCCTTTAAAAATAATGGAAATCACCATGCGTTAATCACTTGCCTTTTGACATTGCTGTCACAATGAATTAGGATAATCTTGAAACAAAATTAAAAGAAGATCTACACAAAAAGTATTAGAAATGTCGAACACAATTAATTCCAAAAGATTGGTTTTTTAACACAATTGAACTGCTCAATAGTGCAGCTCATGATGACTATGATTTTCAAAATCACGCCATTTCACAAATGGATCAGCCATTTCGCAATTCGACTAAGCATTTCGTGATTCGACTAGGCATGAATATGCATGAAATATGCTAAATGTTTTTCTGAGGTAGTGTATTTTATATGAGCCTGTAGTTTGTTTTAGCACAAATAAGGTTTTCGCGAGACTAAGCACTCACATTTCACATATTGACTAGGCATTTCATGAACTGACTATGCATTTTACTGATGTTTTAATATCTAAGATTATTACAATTATTATTACTATGATATAACGGCTAATATATCGGGAAATGACATCTCACTCGAAACAGTTTAAGACGTTTTACCAGTTTCGCATATGAACCCATTTGGACGAAGGCAACTCATGTCTTTCCACTTGGAACCACTGTCGATTACGACGCATGCTGATGTTTCGGAATTCGGACTGTCGGAAGCCCAGTTTGTGTACAATAGTTCGTTTCCTGAAAACGATATGCATTTAACAATATTCAGCACCATTGCCACCCGGGGCTTCTTGTAGTGGTTGGCAGGGAAGCCATTGGTATATATATATATATATATATATATATATATATATATATATATATATATATATATATATATATATATATATATATATATATATATATATATATATATATATATATATATATATATATGCGTGTGGTTAATTTACGTTTAGCCCGTCCATGTTAATCATTTGTCAATCCTGTTTTTAAATTAACATTAAACTTACAAATAACATTAATTCTGTTGGAACTTGTCCAGTTAGTTTGTTCGATTAATTCAGTGACGCCACACCTAAATGCCGTTTATGTGTTCTATTTATGAAGGAACGTCAAGGATAATGAAATCAATTAAATATCTCCAGAACACTAAACTAAATAAAGATGGTTTACAAAATATCTGCAGAATCTCTAGAAATTATAGCAACACTAACTATGTGGAATATTGTGAAATATGTGAAAATAGTTTGGCAAGCAATCGAAGCTATCATATGCCTGTGTAATATACCAGTGAGAATATTACGATTCCATTACCAATTGCTTTAAATCGAAATGTATTGTGGATATCAAAAACAATGTTGATAAACGTGGCCTCTCCAATATCTAGCTTGGTTAATAATAATTGCAATAAACTGTAAACTATTCAGTTATAAGAAGCTAATTTATTCTATTCATCGAACTGTGGGAGTGGTTTGTCAAAGTTGGCACGTGAAGTAAATGTGTCCCATTGTTTCTCAGTTTAACGGTGGATTTGCATATATATATGTTGCCCAGCTAAATGACAATTTACAATAATCAATCTAGTTGGAAAATTCACTTACCATTCGGCCACTGCCAACGAATTCTGCTGCTACCTATCCACCACGTATGCCCCTCTAGAAGCACCACATTTAGGTGGTCAAAAAACGCCTTCGTTTCGACCTTGAAACAAAACGGAAGCAATAATGTTCTTATAATGATATATTTTAAATGTATGAAATCTTTGTAGACGGCAACCGACAACTGTGGTAAAAAAATTATATACTTTGCATAAACCCCAATGTACGCGTGCCAATCGTTGCCATTTTAAAGTCTCACCCCGTATCAACAACACATCAAATGAATTACACGCCATGCAGCTTCTTTAATAAACAACACTTCTTCAAGCAGAAACACATATTCGATTCGCAAAAGTAAGTTGTTTTAACTTTGTACGTACAAAAAGGAAACATCACACGGTATAACTATAATAATACTAAACAATGAAAACACATGTATTGCGCTAAAATCGTCTGCATAATACATGTGCGCGTATCATGACAAAAACCAGTCACTGCGCGCACCCGTTCTGAACGAGCTTCACTGGCGTCCAGTCCTTTGCGGTATACAATAAAAGAACCTGTCGCACACCTTCCGTGCTATCCAGCACCAAGCACCGGAATACCCCTGCTGTCCATGTATAAACTGACGTGTTCACTGCGATCTGAAACGACCTTTTCATTGACCGCGCCTCGAACCCGAACATCTACGTGTGTGTGTGTGTGCGTGCGTGCGTGCGTGCTTGCATGCGTGCGTGCTTGCGTGCGTGCGTGCGTGCGTGCGTGCGTGCGTGCGTGCGTGCGTGCGTGCGTGCGTGCGTGCGTGCGTGCGTGCGTGCGTGCGTGCGTGCGTGTATTTGTGCATAGCAGCCAGCCTGCCGACCGCTGATTTTTAATGCCGTCATTCGGCTATTTATAACCCGATAGGTTCATATCTCGAACAGGACGAGGTACGACAACGAGGCAACCACGTGGCATCACCATTTTGGCATAGTCATTTTTGTGTCCCGCCCAAGGATATAGTCGCGTCGTTTGATAGTTTTTATTTCAATGATCTGGGTTCGTTTTCCGAAAAGTTTGATTCAGACATCGACATTAGCAGCGTTGTCGACAGCGATGTATTATTGTCCGACAACGATGCGATAATTGGACTTGGGTATTGGAAGACGACCACCCACCGGCTGCCATCGCCGAGTTCACGCAGTTGCCTGGCCATATTGTTGATCGTGGCATCGTCCGTCGTCAATTTCACTTTATCTTTGTTTATTTCAAGTGGATTTTTGGTAGTTGTTAAGCATATTTTGGGTTTTTGTTTTATAGAACAATTTTGAATTGAAACAAAAACATTCCAGCCACAATTCACACAACACAATTGGTAGCCATCTTGAAATTTACGATTTTCTTTCACACACGACGACAAAAATGTATGCAATGTAAAAAGTAATCATCTGAATTGGGTAATTATCTTAGTGGGACAAAACTAAAAAATATGGCTACATTTGATTCTCTGTATTTCTAGATGCCAAAATGGTAATGACATTGGAATTTGTGTCATACATGGTGAAATTAATATTTATTGGGTTTTTTCTTTTGATGATTTCAAAATTAAATAATTGTAGCACAGCATATTTCATTTACAAATATATTTGTGTAAAGTGTAATTCACGGCACAGTTGGTTGTCGAGATATCGTCAATTACTACAAGCAACGGGCGACTTAAAACACATATTTGCTTATGAACATGGCATGGTGTCTCTTCCCAGTAAAGAGATAAGGTAAACTAATTGTCAAAACAAGTTGCCAGTATGACATTTCGCACTGCCCGTATGGGCTGAATCTTTAAAAACTTGACCGAACACAGGAATCCCTTCATCATATGGTTACAACATAATACTATCCGGATTTTTTTTTTTTCATAATTGGTTAGGAAAAAACAAATGTTTGCAAGAATGTCGTAGAATATTAAACATCAAAACATAGTCGAAATGATCAGCAGTACAGTTTACAATAAATATCTTGTTAGCATAATGTACGTTATTTCAACCAGAATGTGTTTTCTAACCTGGAGTAGCTCCCCTCCGTTGTCTGCACACTCCCAGCGAGCTTCATACCACGACAGGCCTGTTGATGAAGCGCTATGAATAGAGTAACATTTTCCTGCTTCGTAGTTGCCGCGGCAGATGTTCTGGGGGGTGTCTGCAGTGAACAAACAAGAAGACTACGCATGTACCTTTGATAACTGGTAAACGTATACATATGCCACTGGGTTGAGTTTTGTTCATGGGAAACATGTTTTATTTTGGGAATTAATAGTATAAAAATAAAAAAAACCCAAAGTAGACACGTTGTTTCATACATAAAACCTGGCATGCAATGTGGTGTACCTAGTACAGGAAGTAGGAGTACGGTACTTATATCTACCATACTGATCTACCCTACTCATCGAAGTCCCTAAAGCCAAAGGAAGACGAAGTCTGAAGTACATATATAACTTAAGCAAATGGTCGAATGGCCAGCAACTTAGAACCGCCTGTTAACCAATAGAAAGGCCGTAATTGAAACAGAGCTGTTATCACAATGGTCACTAGATACTACTCCAGAAGCGAAATAAAACAAAAATATGCAGAATATCTCAAGGGTTTAAAAAGCTGATAGTAAAACAAAGGGTTGGCAAATATGCAGTAAGGAGCAAAGCATTCTATTTAAACTGCGCCCCTCCAACAATCGAAGCACGGGGAACATTTTGCAGATCTATTTACACAAATATAATTTTTCCACATCTTTAAAGCAAATCATCCTGCCACGCTGTGCTACAGCTGTTTGTATAATTCCATCAATGGAATCCTACTACTGTCTACTACCATGATTGTACTCATTTGTGTAGCTGATTGAAAGTCGGCAATCAGGACTGAACGAAGTGGGTTGGTACCCCGGTCCGCTCAGTTGAGAGTCGGACCCTCTACGCTTGCCCGACCAACGTGTAGCTTGTTTCACCATGCCGCGTTCTTGTGGCGTCACATAGTGAAATACAAGTGAAATAAAACCACCCATCATGAGCAATGTTTAATTATAACTGCTTTCTTACTTTTTATTACCAAGATGTTTTACATTGAATATATGCATTCAAATGTCAATGCAGTATTTACAAATGCATAAATGCAATCGTCTTACTGTATTCGCACAGGTATCCATATCCATTGCTTTGTGCGTGAAAACATCGGACGTCTCCCCAAGTCAAACCGTCGAAGTTCCGCAGAACCAAACACGGATCATAATTGTCAGCATTATCCGGTTCGTCGAAAATAAAGCCAATCACTCCGACACCTGAAACAAATGTAGGCGAGTGGGTGGCTGGCAATAAACAAAGGTAAGATTGCGAGAGGTAGTCGCATGGGTGTAGTGAAAGACGACATAATGCAGAATAAAACGACACATAAAACATACATAGACACACGTAGCATCAACAAGTTTGGTTTAGTCGCATTCTGTTTGTCAATAGCGACATTTTCAGTATAATGGGAACTACTCATCCATGATTTGCCACCTAGTGTTATTTTATAATGTTCTATGTTTAAGATGCGTGGCTACCACAAACGATTGAAACGGTGCGCCGTAAGGGCTATTTTGAGGAATTTCGATATACCTGAATAACAATCTTTACAAATTGCGCCTATTTGTGAGTTCGTGAATGAAATTATATTTGGAAAAAGGCAAACAACGACATTCATTTGGTTTACTTTGGGATTAGACATAAGTTTCGACTTCGTAATTGTTGTCCAAAACTACATCAGGAAAACGAGACGTCTGCTCACATATCATTGCTTAATTGGTGTACCAATTCGAATGTATCGATCTTGAAGAATAATCTGTTCGGAAAGCACGACGTTAAACGGGCAGATATTGAATGCCAAAGCATAAATACATTGATATGCAATCCATCGTCATGTCACTTACTGTCAACGGCGTAGATTCGCATGCGGTTTGGTTTTCCGCATTTCTGGCGTCCGTCTGTCGGACAATCGTCGTTGCAATCGTTTACGTGTGAGTCCCGTTTGAAGTAATCTCCACAACGACACACGACCTTGCTTCCGTCCTTGCAAACATACAATTATCGTTCTTGTAAAAATTACGCATATCACGTAAAAGCATGTAAATTCACATATCTTTAAATCGAATATTACCTTTCACCACAGACATGAATGCTATACGAATGATACAGGGTCTCCAAATGGGCCATACAGCGATGTGATCATCTCTTCAGCGAAAACAAGATTATTATTATTATTAGTATTACTAACATTTATATAGCGCCATATATCCGGGACCAGCCCGTTCATAGGCGCGTTCACACATTATAAGATGTACATGGAATCATAAGAAAAGTTTAAGAAATGTATATATATATATATATATATATATATATATATATATATATATATATATATATATATATATATATATATATATATAATATAAGATAATCCCAATTATCCAAATCAAAATGAATAAATATTGAGATAGTATGGTCATGTGATGAGAAGATTATACTGGAATACAAGTAGCCCTTAGCAAGAAGATGATCTGAAAGACCGCAAAGACCGAGAAGACCGCGAAGACCGAGAAGACCGCGAAGACCGGGAAGACCGAGAAGAAGGCGTTTGTTACGTTGGCAACCACCTGGAGAAAAAGAATATTAGACTCAAAGAAGTTGTAGAAAGGAAGAGCATGCTCTACATACGTCGACAGATTAGTCAAGGACACATTGCTAGAACCGTTGTATGAGCAGATGTGGGTGTCATCACTGCCGGAGGACACCCGAGAACACCCGAGAACACCATTCGACACAATCAGGTGGACACATAAAACAATTATACAAGTGGACAGCCAAGCCTTGTCTGCAGTCTGCTACACGGCATTATAAGCACTAACCGGCTAACAGGTCCATTGTCCTCGAAATAGCATCCCATGCCATGCCTGTCCGAATGAACCCCCTTTTGGGATAATTGCGTTTAACTGTAATAGTTTTAAAAAATAATTCAAGAAATCCACGGCTGATTGTGTACGCTGAACCCCCCCCCCCCATTTCAAAACCATGAGGACGGGCCTGCATTCTTAGTATTGTCTAATATCAACCACTACTTCCACGCTCGCGGTTCAATACTTGGCCCAGGCTTCACCTTCGCAGATACAAGTGCGTTATCTAGGTCTTATTTCTTAGATCAGTTGTCAGTATGTATTGCATATGCTTGATACGATCCCAGCTTGTAAAAGTGTCATTCTTTCTGAATCGGTGCAGTGACCACAGCTGCATCAAACGGTTTCTCTGAAATTCAAATTCTAGCAATGGAAATCTGCTGTTGTTCGCAGATACGCAGTCATTCATAGGAAGCAATTCTAAAGACATTGTGTTCGGTCCAGATGTCCTGACGCATTATGTACCTACAGTAGTTGCTTACATGATATACATGTGTCGGTGTTGAGGGTTTTTAGGTGACATGTCGGTTCATATCATATGTACCTGGCATGTACAATAGCTTACACCAAACATAGAGTGTTTCTGGTTGCATCAGCATAGAGTTTGTTTTGAAGTATTTGGTATTGAGAATGCTGATACATGTAAACAACAATATTCTTAATACTGGTTTTAATGCACATGTTATTCCATAGCAGGGTGTTCATACATGTGTGACATTTCAGATTACTGTTAGGTAATCCGGCAATACCATTTGCCCATTTTCAAAATGTTTTCATGTGTTGGGGGTTAATTTCACATCAAACAAGCTGCGGCCACACATAATTATTATACGCGAATTTCAGTTAAAACACTCCCAGACTGGAGACATAACTGTTAACTTCAGATCGATCACAATTTTGTTGATGTATCTGATACGAAGTGTGTAAAGGAACCCGTCTTCTCTCAAAATGGACTCGCCCAACGCGTATCATGTCTGAAGTTGCTGTTTGAACCGTTAGTCTGAGTCTGAGAGATGGCATACGTACGAAACAGTTGAAACCAAAGCTAAACATATATAGTACATTACTTGAAGTTGCCATAGTTGCCTGTTTTGTCTGGGATATTTTAGCAGGATATTTAGGCTGATACTGCCCCGCCACAACATTGACCAATCATAATAAGTTCTAAATAGTGATTACTGTATTTGGTGAGGCTTGTCATTACAACGTGGTCTCGTTTTGCGTAAACTTCGAACCACCAGACGTGTTGGCAACTCACACACTGACAAGGCAAGTCAAGTCGCAAGTCGTGGTAATGGGCAACTCGAGTGCGACTCCAGTTAATCCCTATGACACGGGTCAATCAAACTATTTCAATATTTTTCAATATTTCTTACATATATAAAAATGACGCAAGACATTACATTGCTGTTAACTTAAATGTGCTGCACGAGTCTTCAGCACAATCGTGCATAGTCATATGAAGAAACACCCCCATAATTGCAGTGTTCTAAATTATGCCCAAATGGTCTTATCTAACAACTAAAATTAGAATTAAACATTTGTTTGCAAATAGTGTTCCTTGTCCTCAAGGAAGGGTCTTCCCTACCTAAATCTGTTCCAGCTAAATCCTGGATATCCACGTTATGTATATTGGTGGTGTCCATTATGTGGTAGTTGTGATAACGCAATTATGCTATGTTATGTACTGTAAACAATAGCATGCTGTGACCACAGTTCAGCTAAGCTGAGATCCATAGCTCAATATCTGCAGAAGACGAAGACCATACGTACATTACTGTCTCGTTTCACGCCCGCATACTTGTTGTTGCGATGACGGCATTCGGCAATGCAAGAATCTGGAGTATTGTCTTGCTTTGAACTCACGGAGACACTAAGTCTCGCATCGCCAGTATCACTGAAGCAGCCCTGATATTTCAAGGATTTGCCACCTGAAATAAGACAGGGACAGAAAGGGGCGTCAGTTAGGCAGAATGGAAATAGCGTAAAATTGTTGGCTTTTAGGACTGTTTTCTGTGTTAATACTGTAGTTTACATTTCACCAAACAACCAATACAATTGAGAGTGAGCATTGTGTCTAGATCGCTTATTATTTTACCTCCTCGATGGAAGTACGTGATAATAAATATTAATACAACACTAAGTGACGTCATTCTAGTTTCATCAATTTCAAATATACATGGTGGTGACCGCGCCGAACAATTGTAAAGTGATGTGTATCACATATTTCACTGCATATATATATATATATATATATATATACATATATATATATATATATATATATATATATATATATATATATATATATATATATACAAAGAATTAACAGTATCAACGTATACGAGGTTAATATATATATATATATATATATATATATATGTGTGTGTATATATGTGTGTATATATATATATATATATATATATATATATATATATATATATATATATATATATATATATATATATGTGTGTGTGTATATATATATATATATATATATATATATATATATATATATATATATATGTGTGTGTGTATATATATATATATATATATATATATATATATATATATATATATATATATATATATATATATATGTGTGTGTGTATATATATATACATATATATATATATATATATAAATATATAAATATATATATATATATATATATATATATATATATATGTCTAAAGGCAGCATACGTCGACCAGTGGCTGCAAGTGCATACCGCACCGCTTTAAGAGGACCGGGCATATATTTTATTTAGTAGATTTTCCAACGATGTGAAGTTGGAACATTATTTGTAAAACTAATTTAGAACATATACTAAAGGTTCATTGGAATATTTCAAAGAATGACATATATACAAAAAATGCGGTCTGCTTAAAAACTTTATGCACAGATGCCGACTTACGCAGACCAGAGCGAGACCGGAAGTTGTATATATTTTGTTAGCCTTTTTTGTGGTAGTGTCACATAAACACTTGCGAAATGTAAACGAAGACGAAAACCGACACCAGTAAAGTTCTGTTTGAACACGGGATGTCTCAATACGATAACAAAAACTATATTTAATATACAGTATAGTACAAGAGTGATATTGGGGCATCGCGGACAGAGCAGTATTTTATGCGAGGACGAGTTATTGGAAGAGGACAACATAAATAATAATTAATCTGTCTGTGGTTATTATCAATTCGCTAGCCCATAGGAAATGCCGGAGTGCTTACACTATGAACATTTAGTATATTATGCATTATATGAATATAATTATAGTAAGTGAACAGTATATTATATTGTTGTTAATTAATATGCAATTAGTGATTGATGGAACTACGCGGGACGGTCACTCAGTCTCGGACACTTCCTAGCCTGGCCGTGGCTGTGTGGATTGATTCTTCGAAACAAATTCGGTTGGCTGCGATCGCATCGGATGGTATATGAACATTAATCCTACCCTAAATTATTAATGAATAGTTTTCACCATTCGTAAAATGTTGCCTTGTAATACAAGTCTGCTGAGGCTGAGCGATAGTTACATGACATGTTTACGTACCTATACTAGTATACTATAGCAATAATCCGTAGTATACCTGAAAACTTGAGTTTCGAAGTCCAGGAGATTTCAGGCCCACCGAAAGCCTCCAACTGCACCCCCTTGAGGGTCACCAAAAACTTCCAACTGCACCCCATTGGAACATCCAACTGTTCCTCTCATTGAGGCTCACCAGAAACTTTAAACTGCACACAAAAACCTACAATCCGGGATTTTCTTCTTTTCTGGGTGTTTAACAACAAATCTGGGAGGGTTGTCAAGTATACCAGTGATATTTTTTATTTCCATTACATTTTGTATAATTCATTAAGTTAAGTAGTGGTAATAAATATCAACACTGGTTAGTAAGCATATTGGCTTGTGCAAAATTATGTGTATAAACACCATGCCTAGCCTATGAACCCATGTTACTGAATTTGTAAACCACCATGGCGTTGTCATTCACATTTTACTGTTATGTTTTAACAAATGAATACCCACAATGATTTTAATGGTGCTACTGTTGTTTTAATAAATCATCCTGGTAAAAATGCTAGTTTGTTCTTTCATTGAAACTCTTTTTTATTCCAAATACATGTTATGCATGAATACTACAGGTCTACACAATCCAATTTCACTTGTCTTGAGGTGGTCAGGAGGGGTATGTCTGGGGTATCAACATCCCATCTCCCTCCTATTCAAAGAGGGCCAACCTCTCACCAATTATTAGGACACAAACATCATTTAAAAACAAACAGCACCATTTAATCCATGTTTGTAGTACCACCAATTACAATAGTAGGGAATTTATGAAGTAATATATTGAAGAGCCATATTATTTTTAATCACTTCAATCAGTCATTTATTTCATACAAAACAGTACAGCAATATACATCATGTCAACATAACAATAAAACGTAATAATACTACATTGTACTAGATTACAAGAGTGTATAAACTGCAAGTACCCATTTCATGCAAAGTACAGAGGAGTTGTACTCATACCTATTTCCAGTACTTTGAAAAAAGTTGTTCCTGGATGCAGATACCCTGCATAAAAAACAGACTGCACTAATAATTTTTTATAATCTGAATATTACAACAATCAATGCTTGGATAGCAAGCATAAGACTAGCATTACATTTCATCTAGGTAGGCTGTACAAAATGCTAAATGCAATGTAATAAGAAACGATAAAAAGCTGCACAACTGGCTTTTCTATAATTAGTCCATAATGAACAAAAATACACTGTATGGAATTTACTGCAATATATTTAAGTTGAAAAGAGCTTGTTCTTCACCTTCGTTGTACAGAAGTAGAATTGCCTGAGTAGAAACGATATTACATCTCCACTAAAGACTTCTTTGTATTTTATATCATTTTCATCACAAATTATGTCCGAGATTTTCATAATTGCATTCAATACTACGTCACCAAGCTTAATATCAATCATAGAACATTATCCTAGACTGTACTCTGTTAAAGGGTATATCATTGTTAGTGTCACATCCTTGAGTATAAGAAACATCTAACAATCTTTGCATCCCCTTAGTTTATGGAACAAGCATTGCAATGTCATCAGCATGAGATGACTAACAACATCCACTCAGGGCAGCTCAGAATCTGCTTTTCTTTCGAAATTACACATCATAACAAAATGATACTCTATGCAAATTTATAATAGAATGTTTAGTAAATTCAATATGTTTATTATGAACTTAACATAAATAAATTTAATTGATATATGTTAAAATTCTGCCTGTGAAATATTCACTTGATTGTCACTTGTCGGTAGGTATGTTTCCAGTTCTCTGCTGCCTTGTCCATATAAGATCATGTACACAAAAGATTGCTCTCTCACAGCAAGTGTACCCACAGTCGTATTCAATGCGATGAAGCTAGGGTTCTCTACATGCTATATACACACTGTGAGTACAGGTCTTCAAACAAGAGTTGAAGACAATGTGTTTCCTCATCCCAAAGTTCATCTGCTGCAGCGATACTGTAATATAAAATGAAAAATATATCATCTACTTAAAAAATGTATTACTGTGTTGACGTGTTTTTTTTTACAAATGAAAACATTCAAATATAAAATATGCATAGATAATTTGCTATTTGAACCCAGTGACTGGCTAAGTACTAAGGTTTTAAAGATGAGTCATGCTGATTAATACAATGTTGTATTCATGACACTTGAGAAACCCACATTACTGCCACCTTACAATAACATTCCAGAAAATACCTCAAAAAGCATAGGTAATTCCACAAAATGGGCATAACTGCACATTATTGAGATAATATCATATTCAGGTGGTGTGACTAAAACATACAAACACTACTTTAAAAACTGAAATAGAGGACAACAAATTGTCAGTGCAGGTGTTGTTTTGAATTTGAGGGTGTGTGTAGTGTGTGTATATCAGACAAGGAACAATTAACTTTTAAAAAGTTAGTTACATTACCATTAATTAAGATATTTCCCAATAAAAATATACTAACTTCAATTTAATTAAAGTTACATTTATGTTGGTAAATTGCTGATTAGATGCAAGTGGACTGTTACTTTTTTATAAGTCTATGAACTTGAGTTGATGGAAGGCACCATTCAAAGCACTTTACTTGTCATTGTTTACACATTTAATGACATCGATTGCTATAAAAATAACTAACACAATTCATACCAATTTTTCCCAAACCCAAATTTGTCCAATGTGGTTTTCTGGCTAATTAGGGGTTTCTCAGTTTGTCTTCTGACCAATTAGGACCTACATTCTCTTTGCCTACTCATGGATTTACCCACTTGGCCTACTCGTTACTGGCACATCAAAGGAATTGTTTCGTTTTTGTGAGCACAATGTTCACTATTTTTTCACAGATATTCCCCAAATACCCAATTGAACAAATCTAAAATTTTACCTTCCAACTCCTAGTAGTGTCTGAGATTAATAATTTTGTGACCTTGTAGTACAGCGGTTCTTAACCCCAAAATTGAGTCGCCAAGCCATTTACAGTGTTCCGTGTTCAGCAAGCAAGTTTAATAAATGTGAAAAAAATTTTTTTTACCTATTTATGTCATCATTATTTATTTTATTATTTATTTGGTAATTTATCACAAGTTAACTGCTTGAAGGCATGGGTTGCCAAGCAAGTCCCATGGCCGGAATTTGGGTTAATACCAAAACAGGTTAAGAAAGTTAAAAGGTAAGGGCATGTTCTCATATGGTGCGGTATCCAGTCTGCAGGACCACTCAAAATGCTTTACACTTCACCCCCTGGCAGACCTGTTCATTCAAACGCCATCTCAACTTCTCTGGAAACCATTCAGCTGTGTACATGAGTACCAGGGGGAGACAGGAGCAAAGGAGGGAAGGAGAAGAGTGGAGGCGATGGGAGTGAGGGAGACAGGAGGAAAGGTGTCAAGAGGGAAGGTAACAGTAGCGCAATTTAGCCAGGAGACAGGAGGGAAAGGTGACTGGTTGATGGGTGAGAGAGAGAATGATAACAGTCTGCCAGGTGACAAGGCTGCAGGACACAATGTGATGGAAGGGATCCAATGGAAGAGGTACCAGTTCCAGATGCTAAATTTCAGGAGGGTAAATCTGACTATTCAGGACCGTTAATTGTAACTCCAGAAATGGTAGCTAAGAAAATGTAGAATAATAAATCACCGGGAGTGGATGAAAGTCCTCCAAAACTACTAATGGAAATAGTAGATCAAATCAGTATACCACTTGAAAGAGTGTTCAGCTTGTCATTAAAAGAGGGAGGTGTTCCATTTGAAAGGAAATATACAAACATCATATCATTATTTAAAAAGGATTTAAGAAATAAGTCATAATCACAGGCCAGTGAGTTTAAAGTCAGTGATTCGTAAATTATTAGGAAGGTTAATTAAAGAACATATGGTGGACTTCCTTGTTAGGCATAACTTATTAAATTCATCTCAAAATGGATTCCTAAAAGTGAGGTCATGCTTAACAAATATGTTATGTTTTTTGGAAGAAATAACCAAGTGGATACACAAGGGATAGCCAGTAGATATTATCTACTTAGATTTTCAGAAAGCTTTTGACAAAGTACCACATCAAAGATTACTACTTAAATTAAAAACCCATGGTATCGGGGATTGCATAATTGACTGGATAGAACAATGGCTGACTGACAGAAGACAGCGTGTTGTAGTAGATGGAGAAGTTTTAAACTGGAAATCAGTTTTGTGTGGGGTACCACAAGGATCAGTATTAGGACCTTTATTATTTTTAATATATATCAATGACTTGGATGACAATATAACAAGTAATGTACTTAAATTTTGGGATGGCACAAAAGTGTTTAGAAAGGTTAACACAGATGTTGATAAACAACATGTACAAAACGATCCAGACAGAATAGTGAAATAGTCTGAGAAATGGCAGATGTTCAATTTTGGGAAATGCAAATGGCTACATACAGGACATTGGAACTTGGATGTAAAATATAAAATGGGAGATACTGTCTGGGTACTACTGTAAAAGAAAAGGACTTAGGAGTTACAATAAGTGCTGATATGAACGTTTCAGAGCAATGTGGTATTGCAGCATCAAAAGGTAATAAAATTCTTGGGTTGATTAGGAGAAACATAACATAAAAGGAAAAAAGGTAATTTTACCTTTGTATAAAGCAATAGTTAGACCTCATTTATAATACTGTATACAAGCGTGGAGACCATATCGTAAGAAGGATATAGATATGCTTGAACGCATACAGATGAGAGCAACTAAAATTACTCCAGGACTGAGAGACCTTAGCTATGATGAACGCCTGAAAGAATGTGGTTTAACAACTTTAGAGACAAGGAGGTTAAGAGATCAGATTGAAGTTTTTAAGATATTGAATGGGTATGAAATATTGATAGAAATATGTTTTTCTCACTCAAGAAAGATAGCAGAACTAGAGGACATGAGGTAGAATTAGTAAAGGATCAGTGTAGATTGGAAATCAGGAAGTACTCTTTCGTACAGAGGACAATAAATGAATGGAACAAATTGTCTACAGATTTTTAACTGCTAGCAGCATGAATATGTCTAAAACAATGTTGACACATATCTCAGGAGGACGGGTTACATGTAGATAAACATTGTTGGACTATCAATATGGCTTCCTTGTCCACTTGCCATCTGGGCCTTTGGCTTGGATGGCTAATATTGCTAAATCTTGTTAAATCATAGATAGAATATCAACTTGTGGGTACACTGACTTTATTTATAATTAAATCATATAGTTGTGCATCCAGAGCCTGGAATATTTGTAAAATCACAGTTGCTGTTTTGCATAGTACCGTGTATAAAGGCTACAAATTAACACTTATGTACATGGTAACTCCATTTCATGATTTATCAGTGTGTATAAATATATAATTTGAATTTTGGACGGTAAATACTGTAGTTATGCTTTCTCGAAAGTGAAACACCACTTGCGAGCCTGATTTTTCTATACACAATTCATCAAATATGTTGGAACATGAATTACTCCCTTTTATAGCTTAGGGTGTGTAGTTTCTTGTACAGAAATGTTGTTTTCACCAGAAAATTTCTTCAAACAAAATATGTTTCACAGATGGTATCTCGCAAAATGGCAAATGTGATTTTACAAACTTTCCCAGACTTCAGATGCAAAACCATCTGATATATTAAAATGAAGGAAAGGGGGTATTCTGTCTATATGAGAGTAAACATTCACATTGTCAAGGCTGTAGCCCTATTAGTTATCGGACCTCAAACTTTCCTAAAATTACATTAACGGATATCCAAGGTCATAAAATATTGTTTTCTCAGAAGCTACTAAGAGTAGGAAGCTAACATGTGACATTTGGTGAATATCTTGTATAAATATTGAAGAAATCTGAAGACACAAGAGTCTGGACTATCCAGTGATTTGATGTAAAATCCATTGTTGACAGAAAAAGGTCATCATAAAGATGACAGCAAGGACACATATATTAATAGCATTGAGATGACACCAGTTTGAAGAATCATGAATATTATTATATCAACACTGTGGTATGTGCACCTGAATGGTTTGTGGGTGTTAAAATCGTGCACCATTGAAGAATAAAGTTCACCATCACAGACTTCCAAATGGATCATTAAATTTTTCACACATAAATTACAAATCACTACCTTTAAAGTGAGACCAGTTTCATTTAATATGCCTACATCTCCGAAACTACTAGGAACAGAAAGCTAAAATTAGATTTGTTCAATTTGGGTATTTGGGGAATATCTGATAAAAATCCTGAAGAGATCTGAACTTCTGAAAATACAATGTGTGGACCATCCAGTGATTTGATGTGGAATGACCTATTATTGAATATTAGAGTTCATCATGCATGAAGAAATGTCCTATTAAAGATGAAAATTAGCACACATAACCAATATATCAATAGTATTGATATTACAGTAGTTTGAAGAATAAGGAATCATATTAACATTGTGGTGTAGCACTTAGTTATGTGCTCGTGAATACCTTGTGAGTGCTAAAATCATGTATCACTGAAGAATTAAATCACCAGGAATTCTGAATGGATCATGACATTTGGCACACAAATTACATACCATTATCCTTAAAGTAAGACTGGTTTCATGATTTTTTAAATATAGCCACACTGGGTTTTGTTCCATTGAAAATGTCCCCTAAATTATTTTTTTCTGATTTCACAAGGGTTTTGCTCCATAATTAAAACTTACCAACGAATGAATGATGCCCTCAATTTCACGTTTTAAAATATTTCAGTATTCTATTGCTGTCTCATTATTCAGTGTGTTATTCCAGTCTATCTTTGCTAAATAGTTTCTCATATCTTTATCTACCTTTGTGGAAGTTTATCCTGTACTGCTTTTTATTATTCGTTTCTTATTTTACTTTGATGTAACATGTCCTTATATATATCTTAACATAATTCATTTAGTAAGGACAAAGCTATATCTAAAACACTCTCTCCCTTGTTTGGTTCTAGCACATGCTGAGAAAGGAAACTATGTTGTATTAAAAATAGGAATGTTTGATCCCCACCCCATGTACTCTACAGATTTCTATGGTATAAGTCTGTGGTTAATCTTGATTAAACATACTTCAAACCAATTGATGTAATCGATCATTTTAAGAGTGGCCTGTTTATAGCATGTTGAGGGTTTCCATTGATTCAGGTGTTAAATGAGAATCATCACCTGTGTTTGATTAACTGATGAGGTTTCCATGTCATCATCCTCTTGTGATCCATCTGGTATTTCAATGTCATCACACTTCTGTGAAAAAATGTTTTTGAATATGCATTAATGTCAGAAAGAATGTCATTTCAGTAATGCAAACATGTAAAAGGATATTCTGTAGGATTGACATTCATTGTTTTAAATGACAATATATGTGATATACATAAATCATTTTGTTTTTGGTTGAAATTACTTGAAATTAATATATTTCAATGGTTTGTATATATTTTTTATTAACTCTTAATAGTGTATCTTATCACAAACATATCAGGACTCATTTGCTGCATAGCTTTGCCAGCAGTTGTTGATGTTTTGCATTAAACATGAGAAGATCTAGGAAACTACTGCACTATACTACCAGTATACGCTACCGAGTATTCAGTGCCAGTGGTTGATGGATTAGAACTTAACGTAGGACAATGTGCACAATTCTTGTTCTCAAAAAAAGTACAAATGCCAGTGGTTGATGGATAAAGAACATAATATACGACAAAGTGCACAGTTCTTATTATCAAAAAGTACAAATGTTAAAATTGACAGATGTGTAGTGATATGTTCATTTGGAAGCGTTATATTACCTCGTCAATATCAACATATTTACAAGGTGTCCATAATAATAATTACTGATTCATATTTCATTGATTGCTAAAAAGACCCCAAGTAGCATGATTTATGATAGACAACAGAAATGGACTAAACAAAATTTTTTAAACGATCTCTCAAAATTATAATTATACAAAAAAGTAAAATTTTATTGGATATTTTAATAATATTTATTCGTAGCTTTGAGTTTTATATTCTTAGATAATGATGTTGCAAATTAGTTATCATACCAAGTTATACTCAGTGCATATTTGAGATGAGTATCATTATGCAGACAATCGTTTTGGTAAAGTAAAGGGTCATATCTGCCACAGTATCTGTGTCATATTTGTTACACTAGTCAATAATATGACAAGATACCTTTACGTCCTGCTGGCTTTTCTGATGGCTTGTAGCAACTGAAAAATAAATAATGTGAATTAAAACAACAAATTAATTTTATTATTAAATGAGTTTCCAGGTCTACGATAAATGTAGGGCTGTAAAGATATGATACGTATCAGAATACTTGCTAAAACGGCATTGGTTGTAACGGCTGTTATAACTTAGAGTTATTATGTGTAGTATGTTTGCTGAAAGCATTTACAACAAGTTGAGTGTGCCCACACAATAAAAATGTTTTATAGGTGATAAGGTGGCAAAAAATGTTCAACCATCAACAATGTGATTAAATTTACAAAATAAGTCTTCAGCATGTTTAAAACAAAATCTGCACCCATAAAGTTGCTGATATTAATGTGGTGTGACTACCATATAATATACATGTAAATAAATATATATTTATTATATAATTTAGCTGTAACTCATGTTGCATGATATTCAAAGTTGGACACTATTTTGGACAATGCATTTTATTTTAACCATATCTTCTGATTGAAACACACATTTAAGTAAATTCAGTGTATTTTTAAATATGATTACTAAAATAGTATATTTTGTTGAAAAATTATTTCTAAATCATATATAACATAATTAATGTGATTTTTAATTACACAGTAAGAAATCAATTACAATTACGGCATCATGTCAGAACCTTAGTTGACTACATGTTGTATATACTTGAAATAGATCAATTATAATTATGGCATTATCTCGGAACCAGAATAAACTACATGTTCAACTGTTGTAGTTACATAAAAGAAAGTAATTACAATTATGTACGGTATTAATTCAGAACCTTAATCAACTACATGTTGTAGTTACATGACAGAAAGTCATTACAATTACCCTAACCCTAAACAAATGTTAATCCATTGAGTGTGGACAAAGTATTAGTAAAGTTGATTTTAAGTGAAATACTTACGAATACACATCCAACGGGCAACGACGCATTTCGCAGACACCATCCAATGCCGGAAGTCGTTTCGCGATGTCGACTTACGACAAATAACATTTGTCAAAGTAATCGAACTACACATCATAAATTAAACAAACATTATACAAATTAGTTGAACATGTGTTTTCAGCAAACGTCAGTACGCGCATCACTTTCAACTTTATATACTGAGTATTTAGCGAATTTTTGCGACACGAACGCCAAGTCGAAGCCGAAGACGCGAAGTCGGAGGCCAAGAACAAACGCAAAAACGCATATTACTTAATTTACACATTATAATAAAACATTGTACATTGCTTCGAAGCATATTACATAATAAACACGAAACGGTGACCTCTCATTCAATATATAGCAGGAATATTAAGTTATAAGCATTTTTACATATATATATATATATATATATATATATATATATATATATATATATATATATATATATATATATATATATATATATATATATATATATATATATATATATAGCTCCAAAAATAGTGTAGCTTACATACAATCAAATGAATACATGACTTCAACAATAGCCCAACTCCGATATTTTGCGATATTGAGTTGAGTACGCCTTGCGGACCAAATTTTTAAATAGCTATCTATCTGCCATGAAGAATCATCAAAATACACAACAGAGGCCGCATCAAAGGCCGAGTTAAAAACTTCAACACTGTGTTGTACTCAGACTATGTATTCCGCTAGATGGAGTTGCAATCGCTTAATGTTAAGTTGTCGCCATTTAGCACTGCAGTGAGCTGCGATGGATGAAGCTGCAGTTATTAATAAAAGAAGGAGAAATGAAGAGGAGTCGGGGGCGAAATTGGAGTCTCAGATTGGAAAGGCATACATTGATGCACGTAGAAAGACAATATCCGAAAGAAAAACAAGTGACAAGTGCAGTGATCTCTTACGAGCATGACTTCACTCACACATGTCAAGGAACACGTCTATGGACGGTGGGAAAAGCTGAAATTAAAAATCATTTGTAAAAATAATAGGGACACAAGGAAGCGGTTGGATACTGAACTCAAGCCGTGTAAGAGGAAATCTGCAGCATACCACAAAAACGTGCGACAATTTTACTTTGACTTTGAGCAAAAATATACCATTTCCACATCTCCCAGTGGTTAACATATTTTTATACGGCAGATGTGGCTTTATGTAGAGAGAGGATGTAGAGAGGTGATGTCTTGGTCTCGATCCTTAAGCACTTGGATGTTTTCAGCGACGGATGCATGGGACAGAACCGCATCGAAATGATTATTCGATTTTTTTTCACACATTTTTACAGCATATATTTTCATTTATGCCCATACGTGGATATTCGATCTAGCCGCGCGATCGCGAGTTTGGAGTGATTGAGAAGAGAAGAAACATAAAAAATACAGTGTCAATATTCACTGAATGGCATGATAATGATTGCAACAAAGTTCGAAGCTGTTGCAATGACGGGAGATATAATCAAGGACTATAAATGCCACTTCAACTAACTTTTCAAAACGTATGTCACTAGAAACAAAGACAAATTCAAACGGAGCGAATATAAGCGATTCCACTTTGAGAGAGCTGACAAGCTACATGTGCATGTCTCAAGATCAATGTTTGGCAGTGCGGAAACAACGTTCCTATCATGAAGCCCAGTGTCGATGCTATACATATATATATGGTACGAGTAAAGAAAGTCAAACTAATTTTCTGAGCCAATATAAATTCAGTGGTTCCTAATATGGTGTTTGTACCATGTTTTAGTCACATTAAAAGTAAATACCCAGTATCTTACGTCAACACTAGCCAACTCCATGACCTTTGCCCCCACCCCCCCGACCTCTAAACTATGACACTTACCTAACTGAAAAGTGGTCAATCTTTGTGTAGTGGCAATGTTAACAACCAATGACAACACGATGGCGTTTGGTTTATGAACCACGGAATAGGACAGTTTTTTGCTCCCACCAAAATTCACCATCAGTGGAGTTGGGATAATGTTGAAGTCAGGTATTCAAATATGAAAACTCTTTTATTGTACCGAAAACGGTATCGCCTTACCGACACATCCTTGTTGTCCAGTTTACTCTGTCAGTGTCCACACTCGAAATACAATATAGCGGGTTTTAAATAAATTGAAATGATCTTATATTAGTATGTGCTTTAAGTGAACAAATCGGATATAATAATATTGTAGGCAATTAATTGTAGCATTCTGAACAGTAATTGCAGTACTCACTTCCAACCCAGCGCCAGTCTGTCTTCGTTCTTTTAGCCCCGAGCCACGCCTTTGTAACAATGCTTCTTTCCATCAGGGTCTTCAAGACCCGCTGCACGCCTTCGCCGTCGACGGTAACTAGGTGCCCGTCATCAGTCGCTTCACATGCCGCCTTTGCGTCATTGTAGTTTTTTTCTTCCCTGTAACGTCGGTCAGCACCCGATGATATAATATTTGTGTCGTCTGGCCGCTAGGGGAATGTCAAATATTAAAAGCATAAATGCTGATTTAACAGCGACACACTTAGTCTGTCTGCAATCATTCCAGTAATTTCAGTACGTATAATCCTTATTTTTGGTAGACGTTTTACAATCGCACATGCACACGCACACCACGCACGCGTGCGCGCATGCGCACGCACAAACGCACACGTACGTACGAACACACACACGTACGCACCAATGCTCACACACACTCATACGCGCGCACACACACACACACACACACACACACACACACACACACACACACACACACACACACACACACACACGCACGCACGCACGCACGCACGCACGCACGCACGCACGCACGCACGAACGCACACGCAAACACACACACACACACACACACACACACACACACACACACACACGCACACACGCACACACGCACACACGCACACACGCACACACAAACACGCACACACGCACACACACACACACACACACACACACACACACACACACACACACACACACACACACACACACACACACACACACACACACACACACACACACACACACACACACACCCACACACACACACACACACACACACACACACACACAGAACAAACATTCGCCATATTGTATCCGCTGTCGTTATGTATGAGTTATACCAGTGTAGGATTGGTGAAAGTGGCTCGTGTTAACACATTATCTCACGTTAGTGTTCAATATCCAACTGTATTAGATGATCACAAAATATGTACTTTTCATAATGTAGAAATAATCGTATTATGATATTTTATTGATATTATGTTATTGCATGTATTCACAGGAATTGGGGACAGTGTATAACAAGTACGTCACTTCGACTATCTAAATTTCCACAAGAAATGTAAAATATATACTCTTATAAAAACATGTACAAATTATTTATGTGGAAATAAACATTAATTCATTCATTCATTCGTTTTATCTTAACTACTTTTTACACATTTACATCTTTTGTAAACAATGCTATATGTAATCGTTTTACCGGCATTGGAACTTCACAAATCCATGTCAATATGGATAAGACTTACTTGTAAACTTTGTACACTTTCCCATTGTGTTCGCCTGACACGTCGGCATCACCCATTGCTGAAAGAATGAAACCGTTTATCGATTAACTAAAATGTGATAACAGGAAATGCAGTCAAATCCGCAAAACGTAATTCCAAAGTTTACGATGATATACCGTGACGACTGTTCTGCATGACTCGATGTTGGAATGTGAAAACATTCACATAACTTGCAAAGGAAATGGATAAATATAAATCGATAAAGTGGACATTGTTGAATGCAGATGGATAAGTCACAGGAAAGCATAGTTGGACACCGGAGATAATGTATTTTTACTGGAAGAGATGAAAACCTGCGCAAACATGGAATGACAATTATGATAAGAAAGAAAGGACAACAATATTTAATGGACTGAAAAAATATCAACAATATTATTATCTATGTTATATTCTACTTTATAAATGTGAAGCTATCGATTATACAAATATGTGAACATATAAATGAAGCAAATGATGAGTATAAAGGAAATATTGATCAGTTACAATCATTTGTGTATAGTGTACATAAGCTTGAAATACTCTGAGTAATGAGGACCTAAATGCCAAAGATGGAGAAGAAAATGAGGGACATGGAAACGTAGGAAAGGAATAGGTGAAAGATATGACAAAGTCGATATATGTGGACTCAATAAACTATTGATAACAGATATCATCCTTCCGCTTACGTTTAGCCATATGTAGACTTGGAATTACCCAGGAGGAAGAACAAACATTGAAATATACCATGTTTTAGAAAGCCATGTGAGTAGATTTGGCGATTAATAATTCGTTCGTGTACTCAAAAATCAGGCAAAAGGAGAAGAGAAAACAAAAGACCAGGGTGAAATAAATTCGACACAATCAAGTTACAACAACCTTTAAAATGCAATGTTCACTGAGTCTTTTTTGTGACATATGTAAAAAACATACCAATGCCCTGTATGTGTTTTTATTGTATCTACCTATGTGTCTACCTATTCAATGGTGTCGAATATTCTGTCCTCGGAAAATTCCTCCCAGGGAAGATTTAAGGGTCTTAACTTCGTGTTGTTCGTAAATCTGAGTTATCTCTCATGTATTAATAGTAATATGACTATCTTAGGGACTTGGAACAGATTATGTAATTGTTTGGGTGGCCTTAACATTGGGTTGGTTGCTGGGTTCATTCTTGGCCTTAATATCGGGGTGGTCGCTAGGCGGGGTTCCTGTACAAGGCCTTAATTCAAGGGTGGTCGCTAGGCGGGGTTGCTCTGTACGGTGAAGAAACACGTACGTGTAGTTTTGTGTTCATCTACCACTATCGTTGACGTTGTACTTCCATGTGTTGTCGTCTTTATGACCAGGTGGTGTGTCGTGCCAGACCGAAGTCCATTGATTGTGACAGGTGGTTTAGCTGTATCGTCGCCACTGAACTTTAACTCATCATCCAGCGAGATGGTGAATACGCTTAGTCCGGATATCGTAGGATCATCCCAAGTGACAGTGATGCTGTTCGTGTCCGCCGTCACTACGAAGTCTGCCATCACGCCGCTTTGAATCTATTAAGTCAGAACGGCAAACATGTTAAGTCATACAATAAATTACCCGATGTTGTTTATAAGATATTGATATCCACACATTTCATCGTAATGTGAACATTGTGAAGAGAATATTAAATATTTGGAATGTGGTAGCTTAAAACTACACACTAGCAGTAATAGTCATTTTGCATTTCTGGGACTTAGTAATGGAAACACAAATGTCACGAATACATTAATTGTCAATTTAGCATGTACACTGTACATTGTAATATATTTACAATCTATCAATATAAGTTAATAATAACATACTCAATTTACATTTTCTTGTGTTTGTGTAGCTATGCTAATATACATGTCATTGTTTTTAAGAGAATGTAAACATCTAATTGTTGTTTTCCCCCAGCATGATACATGGTGGGTGGGTGGGTGTGTCGGATGAGTAAACACCGAATGGTGATGTTAACTTGTAACACGCACGCACGCACGCACGCACGCACGCACGCACGCACGCTCGCACGCACCCATGTGGATGGGTGGATGGGTGGATGGGTGGATGGGTGGATGGGTGGGTGGATGGGTGGATGAGTAAACACCGAATGGTGATGTTAACTTGTAACACGCACGCACGCACGCTCGCACGCACCAACACACAAACACACGTGTTGATAGCAGTGTAATATATGTTATCATGGGTGTGGCACTATTACCATTTATAAATATAGCTAAGTGCGAATGCTTAGTTACCTTTAGGGCGAGTAAGGTGAGCGCCAGTCGCCACAGCCGGTACATTTTGAGGTCGACAAATGGCGGAACGTATTGATTTTTTCAAATCAACTGACTCGATCCTCCACGGTCGTACCAAACCTCACTTCTTGTGTAGACGTATCCAATCACTAAACTATTCTAACCTAACTAGTGTATTCTCACTCTCATTGTACGTAAAAGAATGTAATAAATCCACGGTTATGCAGCTAAGCTGGAACCTTGATCAGTCGAGTTATGTAGAGGAAGTAAGTAAATGGGGAAACATAGTCTTGCTCAGCGATGCGTGGGGCAAAGTTCTCCGGCGACTGGTGGCGACATCGTTGCTCGGTG
Source organism: Lamellibrachia columna (assembly GCA_963662155.1). Classification (NCBI taxonomy): domain Eukaryota; kingdom Metazoa; phylum Annelida; class Polychaeta; order Sabellida; family Siboglinidae; genus Lamellibrachia; species Lamellibrachia columna. The sequence goes on along the minus strand of OY759273.1, from coordinate 26,668,356 downwards.
ACCCGTGGCGACACAATTTTATAACGCGTGGTTTGGGACCATCCATAAAGTACGTGCGCTCGGGGGGTGTCCGGGTAAGCGTTACGTGGAGTTGGGGGTGTGTTGGCGATCGTTACGTTCGTCATTAAACGTATCGTACATCAGTGGAGTATATCATGGTCCGCGATAAGTCTGCAAACTTGGTGAAAATGGATGTTTGCATAACAGGTGTGGGGGTCTTTCTCAAAACGAACGAAGTTTTAGGCCAGCGTTACGAAGCGTGACGTGGGGTGGGGGGAATCTCAAAAACATCCATGGTCATCAGCTGACCCTGATCTATTTAGGAGAAATGCGGGCCTGCGGCATTCACTTCAGGTCACACGCCTTCCACCACACCAAGTGGATGTCCAAAATTATAGCATGCTTTAAATGTGGCTCTTTCATAGACAGTTTAAGCTCAATGCTGGTGAGAAGGGACTGCAGATGTTCGACCTCTTCTGTGGATTGCTGTGTGCATAATGGTGGATCACATATGCACCAAGCAACGACCTCACTTTCTTCGGGAAGTCATATCATGCTGTTGACAGTAATGTAGCAAAAGTATCTAACACTACCTTTAAACCGCATCTCCAACAACACGGTATGCGACATTGACGCGGAATTCGGCGGGGTCTCGATCCGCGTATACCTGGCTCGGGTCTAGGACGGGTTACAATTTATAGCTCAGTGCTTGCGACTAACGGTCGCACAGATGAACATAAAAGTAAAGGCAAATGAAATATGAAAACACGACATTTAATGGAGAGAAAAAATGAACACAATAGAAAAAGACAAACAAAACAGTGTTGCTACCAATTCCACAGCATTGCCTCGACTCTAAACCTAATCCCGTTACATGACTAATAACGAACTATCTAACTGCTCTACACGGCGCATATCCCTCGTTCTACATAGAATGTTCACCACGGAGAAAATACAGCTTTATCCTCATCATCAGTATTCAACCAAACCAAACATGAATGATCACACGAAACACCAAACAAGCGTTCTAGCAGCCGGTCAGCTACAGACCGTAGTCAGGGCGTCACGGCTAATGTTTACACTGCATTACTGCGGTTGCTCCTTCTCGTCCCATCACTTGCATCGCTCTCTGACTCGCCGACTCTGTCACTTAGCCTGTCACGCCAAGTGTCACGCTATCTAGCTGTTACGCTGTCTCTCACGCCGTTCGTCACTCGGTCGCCCGCCGAATTACCGTCGGCGCTGACTGTCGGCACGCTCTTTGACGTCACCTGAGAAATAAGTCCCGTACTCCCGCACTCTTCGAAACGTCCGTTTGAACTAGTCGTGAAGCACAGTGTTTTCCTCCACACAAATTGAACTCGGAGTTCTCTCTGATTCACATGTAACGATCATACCACGTGGCGTCTCTATTCTCAGGGGTACGCTAATACACTGTGCGCCGCGCGTACCTTGTCCACTGATCCCTGTCATCCCGTGTAACAGTAGGGTAAAGTGGGGCAAGACGCCCCTGTGCGAGAAATTGCGCCCCTCTCCATCTAGCCATGATGCTCGAGAATAAGAATTTCGAGATAGCCACACGGAGCCGCATATCATCATGTCATCATGTCACCATATCATCATGTCACCATGTCACCATATCACCTTGTCACCATGTCACCATGTCACCATATCATCATGTCCATCTGATTACAGTTATATGGCTGCAGCAGAAGCAAAACACGTGATAAGCTACTCACATAATTATGGTAATCGTCCCTATCAAGTGGGACTATGTACAGTAGCCACGGGAAACTGACACAAAAGAAGTAAATGGTAAATGGTAAATGGTAAATGGTAATCGTCCCTATCAAGTGGGACTATGTACAGTAGCCACGGGAAACTGACACAAAAGAAGTAAATGGTAAATGGTAAATGGTAAATGGTAATCGTCCCTATCAAGTGGGACTATGTACAGTAGCCACGGGAAACTGACACAAAAGAAGTAAATGGTAAATGGTAAATGGTAAATGGTAATCGTCCCTATCAAGTGGGACTATGTACAGTAGCCACGGGAAACTGACACAAAAGAAGTAAATGGTAAATGGTAAATGGTAAATGGTAATCGTCCCTATCAAGTGGGACTATGTACAGTAGCCACGGGAAACTGACACAAAAGAAGTAAATGGTAAATGGTAAATGGTAAATGGTAATCGTCCCTATCAAGTGGGACTATGTACAGTAGCCACGGGAAACTGACACAAAAGAAGTAAATGGTAAATGGTAAATGGTAAATGGTAATCGTCCCTATCAAGTGGGACTATGTACAGTAGCCACGGGAAACTGAGACAAAAGAAGTAAATGCATACAATAGGCTATGCTATTAAATCGTTATATAAATGTATCCGCTGTGTGCGATATATGAAAACAGTTATGTCAAGTAAAGAAAATAGAATATTGCAAACGCCCAGAGGGGTTTACTTGACCAGTGTATGGGCTTAATTCTTGCCCCACACCATAGGAACCTACGCTAGGATAGCTATATATACAACTTTTTTAGAGACTAGGTACGTCAACAACTTCATCACACGGAATGTGCCTACGATAATGAACTAGATCATTCATAGCACATATACGATATTTACCTAAAGGATTCTTTCCTGCATGCGATTTTCCCTTAAAGGGGGCTCCTTGCCCCACCCTACTCTATGTGGCATTTCTCTACCGTACGTCGCACCGTCAATCGTGTTCCCCAGCCCCCGTTCTAACCTCATTTCTTATTTTTATTCTAATTAACATAACTTAAATGGACATAACACATTACCCGATCCCACCAACAGATTTATATTTGCGCCTAGTCCACAGTGAAAACACCCCTTAGAATGTCCTACTGATTATCTAGAAACACCCCTAGAGCAAGCAATGCGCTAGTTCATATCTAATTAAAATTAATCGTTGTCCGACCCCTCCCTAGTGTATAGGCCTACATTTAACAAGATTTGTCATCCAAGCTAAAGGCCTAGATAGCAAGTGGACGCGGAAGCCATTGGCTTATCGAGAGTCCAACAAGTTTCACCTACGTGTAACCCGCCCTCCTGAGATATGTGTCAACCTTGTTTTTAAACATATTTACGCTGCTAGCAGTTACACAATCCATAGACAATTTGTTCCATTCATGTATTGTTCTCTGTGAGAACGAGTACTTCCTGATATCCAATCTACACTGATCCTTTAATAATATTACCTCATGTCCTGTAGTTGTACTATCTTTCTTGAGTGAGAAAAACATATTTTTATCAATATATTCATACCCATTCAATATCTTAAAAACTTCAATCTGATCCCCTCTTAACCTCCTTGTCTCTACAGTTGTTAAACCGCATTCTTTTAGGCGTTCTTCATAACTAAGGTCTCTCAGTTCTGGAATAATTTTAGTTGCTATCCTCTGTATTCGTTCAAGCGTATCTAGATCCTTCACGTACTGTATCCTTTAGACCAAGTTGCACCCATTACACAGGGAAGCCGCTAAGTGTCAATGTCATTCGTAGTTTTGGTAGGTTCCGTAGTGCAATAATTGTCTTAGTTATTCGGCAAGTACTTAGTTAATCACGATTTATGGACGTAATTATGTACGTGCTTTTTATGTTGGATGGACCTGAAATAAAGATATTGATTTGTTGACTAATGATCGCTAGGTGACAGCACCTTTATAACTCCAGCTTGTCTGACTAATAACTAGGTGGCAGCACATTACCATTACACGTTACCGTAGCCTCACCTTAGCGCGGAATTCGTAAGTCGCTGTTACTTGTATTGTAGTGACTGCATTGTTGTGTAAAGTGTTTGGAAGTGCTTTCTTTTTGTCGAGATATTAGGTAATAGCGAAGCACAAACACTTAATAATAAGGGCCCTGTTTATGGAAGACGTAAACGATTGAAGCAAATAAACATCTTTACCATGTCCATGGCCATGGGCCAGGCCTATGGCCATGGGGGATGGGCCAATTGTTTGATCGTTATGTAAAAGTAGGTGTAATTTCTGATCATGCGATCGTGCATAGGCATGGTAGATATGTCAGGAGAGGTTTGGCGGCTCCGGGTGATCATTCTATGGCTAGGTTAGTCATCAGCCAGTGGCAGTGAGCGAAAATAGGACGTTTTCACATTTGCAGAACTAACTAGACTTGGGGACAATGACATATTACACCCAGTACAATTCCATATATAAATAACATCATGTGAAAAGACAAACCATAGACATATGCGGATACTTTGCACCTGTTAATTGCACCACAATTGACAGGTGTGTCAGGTCCATAGAAATAATGACACAGTAGTACACTAAGTTCCAACTTTGGTGGACCACATATATATTCGAAGGGTGCGTCAATGTCTGCTGCACATTTTAGCCACAAAGCCACAAAACGATTTGAATGACGGCGACCAGCGACTTAATTGATTCCCCGATAAACGACCATGCGTGTCCACACTGGGGAGAAACCCTATAAATGTGACACCTGTGAAAAAACAGTTTGCTTGGAGAAATTCACTAAAGACACACATGCCTTGTTATGGTGACACACATGGAAAACAGTTTACATGTGATTTGAGGAAAGATGTGCATTGGGGAGAAACCCTATAAATGCAATGTAGTAAACAGTTTAGATGCACCAGTGCTATGAATGTGCACACTTGTACTGTTGAGAAAAACTACAAATGTAATGTAGTAAACAGTTTAGATACACCAGTGCTCTAAATGTGAATGTGCACATTTGTATTGTTGAGAAACCATCCAAATGTGACAATTGCAGAACATTATTTTACAGAGTTGGGGATTAAAGGTATGCTTGCATAGTCATGCTGGTGAGAACCTGATTACATGTTACACCTGTGGAGCAATGCTTACATGCACAAGTGATGACATATATATAACACGTAATCATAAATCCTTCATATGTGGCATCCGTGGTGTGCACTTCTCCCACAATGGTCCTAGAAACAAGGCGGTTAAGAGGAGATCAAATTGAGGTTTTTAAGATATTGAATGGGCATGAAAATATTGATAGAAATATTTTTTTCTCTCTCAAGAAAGATAATATAACTAGAGGACATAAGGTAACATTAGTAAAGGATCAGTGTAGATTGTATATCAGAAAGTACTCGTTCTCACAGAGGACAATCAATGAATGGAACAAATTATCTACAGATTGTGTAACTGCTAGCAGCGTGAATTTGTTTAAAACTTGGTTGACACATATCTCATGAGGGCGGATTACGGACTCTCGATAAGCCAATGGCTTCCTTGTCCACTTGCCATCTGGGCCTTTTGCCTTGGATGGCAATTTTGTTAAATTTATAAATATTTTGTAAATCATGTGTTGCAAAAATGCCAACTGTTTTATCATTGTATATCGTTATTATATTTGTTTTTTTTCATACAAAAGTTTACTTATTTTTTATTAAATCCTAATTCACGGTGTTTTTATTGTTAATGTGCTAATTGTTGATTGTTGTGTATCGTTATTATATTTGCTTTTAATAAAACGTTAATTTGTTTAACGTTCTACTTCATGATGACCAACACAACAAATTAGTATACGTTATGATACGTGTGTGTACATTCATATGTGTACATTGTGTGCATCCATGGCAAAGTGAGGTGTGATTACTGTGTTAATCACTAGAAGACAGTACCTTTATAACCCTAAGTTATGTAACTAATTGTTATCTTGTTACGTTGACATGCATCGTTGGGTATAATGTTTTGTCTTTTTAAAGGTATTAAGTGCATGGTAATGTAAACAATCCTTTGGATTCTATACATGTATGGTTGATTCTGGCACATTGGAGATACTCATTACTGTACTGTGAACATGTCATGGTCATTGTCAATAGATTGCAAACAAACTGTTAAATTAGAAAAATTGCTTTTTAAGTTTTAGTGAAATACATACGATTATCGAATTTCACAAACACGTATCGCAAGATTCAAGTATCAAGAAGACGCCCTATATATTATGGCTATAACATAGAGCATTTGCTACGGCGTATTCAAAAAGCCTCACTGTGCAGCAAGACAAACAAATTAAATATTTAAGCATCACGTAAATTTTCATATGGTGATCATTACGAATTGTTGCATACATTTTCGCCCGATAAAGTGAAATGCGATTTATTTAAGACGTCATCAGTGTCGTGACAGTATTGCCATCTAGCGATCATGACGGCCAGATCGAATAGGCTAGATTGCAAGGGCAACAAATTGCCCTGAGTAGCAAGAATTCCAAGCACTGCAAGATTTCGTCTTTCACTTTCTACTGTGGCATATATGAGTATGCCTGTCTCCAGGGTCGCTAGGTGCAATCCGATTGAGATATCCAAAATTGTAAACACTGTGCGGGTCAATGCCGATCGTGGGCATGACTACCATCGTCTCGCCGATCACATGACAAAGTTACGAAATTTCACTAAGGCTGAGTTTTTAGCTTTTCCATTTTCACTTTAATTAATGTTTTACCAAACATTGAATAATTTAATAGTTTGTATGATTATTTCACAAAACAGTACATGCAAACGTTGCACAAGCGGGCTAGAATGTTGGTAGGTTTGATGTTCCACAAAATAAATTTGAAATGAAACTAGCGAAAAAATCGAATTGAGGAGGGACATTTATTGACTGACGCAACAGTTGTTGAACCGATTAAAAAAATTTATATTTATCGCAGCAACAAATGTTATGCTTTTGTGTGCGCCGGTCTATTCGGGCAATTTACGCTGGTTCGCAACTAAAAAAAATCAGTCGCTGTAACGGGCGGAAAACGCCGCTTGGTGTGTGTTCACCCCAGACCAAGTGCGCATGTTGTACAATGTACGCTGCCCAGTCGCATAGAATCATGGCATGTGCGCTGACCCAGTCGCACAACCATGAAACATTATTGCTAGTCGTACAAATGCGTGAGTCGCAACACAAGGTTTGTAATGTACGCCTAGATTTAAGGGTGTGTCCTCACACGGTCCAGAATGTGTTTGTTACATGGTCCACGCAGAGTCATGTTCATGACATGACCCTGTCGCTCGTGGGTCCATTCGGCTGTATGGATCTGGGTGTGTTCATCATTTCGTTCTAGGTCCTTTAATACGTTAGTCATATGTCTATTCATTGTTGTGTCTCCTGTCAATTCATGGGGAAATGACTTTAATCACCTCTACTAACATATCATGGCCATACTGTCACTGGTGCACTCACACGCGAACATTAGTTGCAGTAGAACATGCACTAAAACACAAACACGTTTCAACTTTCAACGTATCACGCTGATAAGTATTTATTACCTAGTTGTAATACCACTATGTGCTAAGTGTTGTTGTTGTTGTTACAAACTGGTGAACAGCACAGCTGTGGCACATTATCAACGCAGCTGTTGCTAACATGTTATCAACGCAGCGTTAACAAGATTTAACCAGATTTATCACGACTGCCATCCAAGGCAAAATGCCAAGACGGCACGTGGGCAAGGAAGCCCTGGGCTTATTGAGAGTCCACCAAATGTTTATTTAACAAGCCTGTCCACCTAGCGAATAAGCAGAACACTGTGTAATCAAAACAAATAACATAAAAGTAGACCAACTAACTAAAGTTAATTTGATTATATAATTAATGTGATTAATATTATTTTGTTAACATTTAATGCTCAGCTTAAAGGCGTTTTTAGTAAAACTGCTTAATGATTACACGTGTCTTTATAAAGACCGCAACACATTATCAACGCAGCAGAACACATTATTAAAGCAGCTACGACACATTATCAACACAGCTGCAACGCATTTTCAATGCAGTTGCAACACACCGTTATTCACGTAATCAGAATATACTCTCGTGATTACGTTTCTCACTAAGTTGTCATACATAGCATCATCACTCATCAGTGTGACAAACTTCTCAACGGTGGCGGATGTATCATGCTTTAGCCAGTCGGAGAACATGAGCGTGAATTGTTGTTTAACACAGTATGGACACTGCTCTTGATATTGTTTAATCTTTGATTCAGTAAAACCCATGAACTTGCCGACAATGATTATACCGCTAATCTCACGGGCTACACTAGCCAATACACTCTCACTGATCTTGTTTTTGATGAATGTCTGGTCAAGGCAATGCAACCAATGATCGGCTGCAACAAATAAAACAACGACCGCCATCTTACACGAAGATATCACAGCGTGAACAAGTTTCACTAACAATAATTCGTACATTAATATTGTGCTGGCAAATCCGAAACCTCCAAGTAATAAGAAGGCATATGACGGTAAGGCTATCCAGATAATTATGATATGGATAGCCTTAACATTATATGCCGTCTTATATGCATATGATATATCAGTAGATGATACCATTGCGAAAACATAGGCCGCACAATGATAATTGTTATGAAACAGCTGATATCATACTATAAATAATTGTGTTACAATCCATCAAAAATATAATCTTTATTACAAATACAGTATACCAACCGACGAGTTTTACAAACATAAACTATTATAAATGGAGAATATATATATCTTAGTACAACAACGTTAAACATATAATAATAATAATAATTAACTTATATGGCGCCTATATCCTCAGGAACCTGAGCTAATAGGCACATCAAAACATTAAGCATAATCGTGAACAGGGGCGCGCAAAAGTCATTACCAGAACGAGGGCAAACCGAAGATTTATGGTGGAAATGCAATTTGGAAGAAATATGTCTTGAGTTTTTTTCGGAAGATAGCTATAGTTTCAGATATTTTCAAAGTGATGGGGAGTTCATTTCATACCCTACGCGCAGCGACAGAGAAAGCACGTTTGCCCAAGTTAAGTTTTGTTTTAGGCACAAAAAGGTGTTGTGAAATTGATGATCTGAGCTGCCTAGGGATATTTGAAAGATGCAGGAGACTAGCCAAGTAGGGTGGTTGTTGTGTAGATAGAGCACGATATGTAAGAGTGGACATTTTAAATTAATTCGATAAGTAACAGGAAGCCAGTGTAACTGTTTAAGTAGTGGTAGTGATGGTGAAAACCGAAGCTCCCGAGTACCACACGTGCCAGACAATTTTGTACACGTTGGAGTTTAGCCAAGTCTCTTTTAGCAATGTAATTTAGTAGTGAATTACAATAGTCAAGGCGGCTACTAATTAATGCCGTTGGTGTTGTTTTAGCAATAGATACAGATATGTGACGTCGAATTCGACGGAAAACACGTATATGGTAGAAATAGGATTTACATATTGAGAAATATGCTGGCGAAAGTTGAAGTCACTATCAAAGAACACCTAGATTACGAACATTATCTGATGTGAATGTATCACTGCCAAGCAGTTTAACTGAAAAATGGCTGATGACCCTATTTCGTTGTTGCTTAGTGGCAATAATAATAAGGTCTGTTTTATATGGATTAAGCTTCAGCTTACTTGATAAATACGCATATCCATCCATGAGCGATAACAATTAAACATACAATATTGACAGATGCAATATAAAATACACGAGAATGGAGGTAGTGTGTACATTAGGAAAATATAGATATTTCATTGGCATCTACAGAATGAGTACGCTATGAAACCTGAAACATTAATTTCTTATTTTTGATATTGTAGTGCACGCCGCATTAACCATATATATTCCGACACCACGATAATTTACAAACTTATTGATTTTTTTATTGTAGGTTCTCGAAACACTATCCCGCCTTTCTCCCTGGAATTTTCACGAATCCGATTGTATTTGTCATCTTCATGACATGATGTAATTCCCAAACTAAAAACGGCCATAGAAAACGTTTAAACTACTAGGAGATAACAAGTGACCACTACCACGAAATTAGCCGAAAATAGTTATGTGGCAAACTAAATCCATACTACATACCCATGAGGCACGAACTTGTTCAACATAATTAATGCGCCATTTAAGACATTGATAACCCGGATGTTCCGCTTCAAGCCTCCCACAACACAGTCGCCCTGTATCGCCACCTAACTCAGCTTTCGCCCACCCGTGTGCCAGGTTTGGCGATTTCAAAAGTGTTTCTTAACAGTGTCGATTGCACTGTTGCTTTTGCAATCCTGAAATGTGCGATTTTTACGCAGACAAAAATAAATCGGCAATAACGCTGTTTTGACGTGCGGTTAAATTGTTAGTAACATTTTATGTACAGATAAAAACATGTTTCTATCAGAACATACTCTTTTAGTAATCTGTCACCAAGCCTCGAATGCCTGTTTGTATGAAAGGATGTTAAATGGGCCATGACGCCAAGACTCGTTCGCTTGAATAACTATTTAGACAGTGTATCTGTTAATATTACATATTTGTGTATCATGCATTTTTTCGAACAACTCAGAATGTTATTATTGTCTGTGCCCGAATAAATATGACTAACACGATCAGGGGCGTCCGCAGGAATTTTTTCACTGAGAGGCAAGAAAGAAGATGTGTGTGTGTATGTGTGTGTGTGTGTGTGTGTGTGTGTGTGTGTGTGTGTGTGTGTGTGTGTGTGTGTGTGTGTGTGCGTGCGTGCGTGCGTGCGTGCGTGCGTGCGCGCGCGCGTGTGTGTTTGTGTAAAGTTAACATATACTTTGAGCTCACGTCCGAAAAAATTCCAGATCCAGGGTGTGACCTCCAAGGACACCCGTAAACACGATAGTGGCAGATTTAGATAATACAATAGTAAATATGGATGTATTAACAGGGCTTTCAAGGTTTGTTTTATCTGACTTTAAAGCAAGCAAGGTATACGTTATTAAGGGTTATTTGATTGATTTTGCCATATCAAATTACCTTTCAGCTATTTGTCAATAAGAATTGATTATACGACCCAAGTAATCCTTTCTTGTGTAAATTTATATCATAATATTTGAAGTAAACTCTTGTCTTACCGTTCAGTTTGGGTGGTTCCGGTTGTACGAAGAATTGTGGTACTTCGTCGACGTCTGCAAAATTTAACAAAACTGTTTTGCTCAAATGTGAGTTGATTCATGCAACTATGCTGCATATCTACGGCCCATCCAATCCCTGCCAATACATGCATCTATGTGTGTGTGTGTGTGTGTGTGTGTGTGTGTGTGTGTGTGTGTGTGTGTGTGTGTGTGTGTGTGTGTGTGTGTGTGTGTGTGTGTGTGTGTGTGTGTGTGTGTGTGTGTGTGTGTGTGTGTGTGTGTGTGTGTGTGTGTGTGTGTGTGTGTGTGTGTGTGTGTGTGTGTGTGTGTGTGTGTGTGTGTGTGTGTGTGTGTGTGTGTGTGTGTGTGTGTGTGTGTGTGTGTGTGTGTGTGTGTGTGTGTGTGTGTGTGTGTGTGTGTGTGTGTGTGTGTGTGTGTGTGTGTGTGTGTGTGTGTGTGTGTGTGTGTGTGTGTGTGTGTGTGTGTGTGTGTGTGTGTGTGTGTGTGTGTGTGTGTGTGTGTGTGTGTGTGTGTGTGTGTGTTTACCATTATCCGTGCATTTGTTTCATGTTTCACAACTGCGCTTTCCTGGAATGCGAATTATACTCTTCATATTTCGCGATTGTGTTGCTTTTGTTGCACGTTATGAAAGTTCAAGTGGTATATCTTGGAAGAATCGGTTATATACAATATTTAAGATATTCCATTTAGTACACAGCCTGCAATAGTAGCACAGATGAAATTTGCAGGATAAACTCCACCACGAAGCAGATCACCTCAGGATCATATTCCTGCATCACATGCAAACTGAAAAAGGTTGTTCTTGCAAGTACATCATATTGGCGTCGGTGTCCATTTTGCTTAAACTAGTTTATGTCATTTATCAAACCCGCATTAATGACCATAATCACACATTATGTGCAGTGTACAATATGGAATTACGCATGGCAAGTTGTTCTATATGCGGTTAATGTTAGTCCCCAGAAATATCAATTATTCCTTAGGTTATTAATTAGGTTCACGCGTATGCAAGCATGTACACGTTGAATTAGTTGAATATGCATCAAAAATACGTTACCGGATCTATTTGTTGGACTCTCTATTTCTGTTCTCTGTGACTGGTTCGATTGCTTCGTTCTAAAACACGCCAATAAAATGTATATTATTTAAACAGATAATGGTTAAAGGCGTAGGGTTCGTGTACACTCCTACTGCCGCCTTGTAGATTGCGACAGTAATTAATTTACCAACGTTTAATAGTTCCACACAAGCCAGCATGTGCACGCACGCACAGACACACGCACACAAGCACGCACAATCAAGCAACCAAGCAACCACACACATACGCACGTACACTCACACATTTTAACGTATAACGATAATCGTATTCTTATTTTCTTTTTACCCTGTTGAATATTAGGTGAGTGGTCTGGCTGATTAAATTGTTAATATGCCAATCCCAGTTGGTGGAGGTTCATGAATTGATAAAATAGCGCAACCGGAAATCCTATCAATAAATAATAATAAGAGGAATGCAATATTATGAGGAATTATAAATATAAAATAAGTGAACATTTGTTTGGCGTTGGCAGGACCAAACAAAAACTGGTCCTTTTGATTATATTGTTAGAACAACAATTTTATTCTCAAAAATAACATATACTATTAATAGCAAAACATTGTTCATTCACGATAAACCTTATCAAATATACATTTGATCTTCCTAAGGGTCGTGAAAAAATATAATAAAAATTATATATACACCGTTTAAATTAAGTAATTAAATAAGAGAGTATAATGTAAGATGCACTAAAGATGAATCCTCTGGTGGCTATCATAAGAACCAACCGTCAACCTAATTTATCTTCATGCATAATATTACTAGCAACCCTTAAAAATCGTTGGAATGTTAGTTGTGATGCATACGCGATGGCTTAGTGCGCAAGGCAAAACATTTGCAGGACAGATTTGTGCATGTTACTATTTATGTTTCGACATAGTACACTACTTACATACATAATAACCTGATTTGTGTTATTGTTTTTTTTCCCAATTTCGAGACTATGAGAATTACAACACACAATTATAAGAAATATAACGTACAAGCTACAAGGAAACTAATTATACCTCTGTATAAAGCAATAGTTATGCCTCATTTATAATACGTATATCTTATCGTAATAATATATCGTAAGAAGGAATATATATGTGTGTGTGTGTGTGTGTGTGTGTGTGTGTGTGTGCGTGCGTGCGTGCGTGCGTGCGTGCGTGCGTGCGTGCGTGCGTGCGTGCGTGCGTGCGTGCGTGCGTGTGTACTTTATATAGATATATAATACCGATTGATTCTTGAACTGAGGGACATTAATTTTTTTAAACTAAAATGAAATTAAATTGAAGTGCATAAGATATTGAAAGGTTAGGAAAATATTGACACAAGTATTTTTTCTCACTTAAGGAAGATTAGAGGACACGAAGCAGCATTGTTAGTGAAAGATTAGTGTAGATTAGATATCAGAAAGTAACCAATCTCTCAGAGGACGATAAATAAATGAAGCAAAGTATCTACTAATTATATAAATGCTACAGCAACGTGAACATGTTTAAAAGAAAAAATTACCACTATCTCAGAATGGCGGATTACACATAGATGATTTGCCAACCATCTGTGTTTGCCTTTCAAACTTTGTTTGACAATATTGTTAAATCTGGTTAAACCACGTATATGGTCCAATGCTGCGTTAGGACAGTTTATTTCCCCTTTGCGTTGTTGTATGACGTTTCATTGTTGATCCACGAATGTACACGGGACAGACAGGTCGCCGGCATCAGAGACTTACCTCCGTAAGATCAGCAGGGTGACTGCCAAAATCAACACGAGAAGCAGCGCTAGTATTCCAACCGCAATTCCAATCACTGTACCAGTCCCCAGAGAAGTCGCGGCGGATGTGGGTATGATTTTACCACCATCACCCGAGAACCCGTTTGAAGGCGTCGTTGTTTGCGACGGTGTCGTAGCTGCAAAGACATCAACAACTTCTACCAACAACTATATCAAAGTCATTTGTATTGTTAGACAAATGCTGGCGATACACGTGGCATTCGTTCTTCGTTTAAGGACATGCTGGTCATGTACTACATTCAGATTCATAAAACAGGCGGTTCAGTACACTCATTAACATACTGAGCACTATATTTGACAGTTCCACGATAATTACCTGAAAAGTCTGTTACATGATGCTGTAAACGTCTACACTACATATCTAACCTTTTACAGTAAATGTATTCATTGTTGTTGAGCAATTGCTTATTTGTACAATAAATGTATTCATTGTTGTTGAACAATTGCTTATTTTTACAGTAAATGTATTCATTGTTGTTGAGCAATTGCTTATTTTTGCTGTAAACGTATTCATTGGTGTTGAACAATTGCTTATTTTTCTTGAAACTATGAAAGATAAAATTGGCAATTCTAGAATACGATATGGAACGCTAACGTTCTATCGATGTCGTACGCTTTACGCGTGAGCGGATCCAGGGGTGTTCATCGGGTGCCCGGGCACCCCCTTTACTCGTGTGCGGATCCAGGGGTGTTCATCGGGTGCACCGCCTTTTATTTGGGCCGGTTTTATTTAGCAAGTCAGAGTAATTTAATTAAATAGTTGATACACCGCGAGGTGGCGCCCTCTTGGACTTGTTGGTCAGATGAGGACATTTCTAACATGCAAATTAGGGGAATTGTTACCAGTACAGCAATGAACTGAATGAATGAATGAAATGAAATTTAATAGACCAATAATTACAAGTACATATTATAATTTAGTATATACAATAGGTCAGGAGATTCCCGTTAAGGCATTTAAATGCCGCTACCACTAGAGCCACCTTAAATAATAATTGCAGTATAATAATAGTAATAATACATTTACAGAGTAATTTAGCTAATAATACATGAATATGCCATAGTAAAGAATACAATCAAAAGTTCATACAGTGGCTGACATATACATGTGCACATATACACATATAATAAGCAAAAAAATAAGCAAATAACAAAATGCATCAATAGACATTACAATAAATTTATTTTAAAGACATTTACTCTGCCAAGATATAATTAGCTAGTAACTAACTACAAGGCGACGTATACATAGGGATTTAAGTTAATTATGTTCTACATATATAACAGTTAATAATAGTACAATCATTTTGATACCTTTCAATAATGTATATTTTAATATAGGTGGATAATCCATGGATACTGTGGGTGAATATTTTATTAATAATGATATCGGGAGAATTATTACATATCTTTGCTATGCTGAACCTGATGTTTCTTTTTGCGAATTCGTGATTGACTCTAGGGATAAATACATTTGTGCATGCCCTAGTGGCATGTTGATGGCGCTGGGTATTGTATAAGAGTAGGTTTTGATTGAAATAATCAGGCAGCTGCTTGTTGATCAATTCATAAATAAATGTGAGTAGTTGAATTCTATATATGTCATCAAGCTTTAAGAGGTAAAGTTTCTTAAAAATTGGTTCACTGTGAGCCAGGTAATTACTAGAAGTTATAATTCTAACTGCCCTTTTCTGTAATTTGACAATTTTATTATTTAGATTACTCTGAGTCCCCCAGACCAACACTCCATAATTGAGGTGGCATACGATTAGGGAGTTATAGATTGTTCTCAGGATGTTGATTGATAGGATGTGTTTGAGACTACTTAACACTCCTATGGTTTTTGATATTTTGGAAGCCAGTGCATCTACATGACTAGTCCAATTTAGGTGTTTGTTAATAGTGATAACGAGAAAATTGAAATTATCTACATATTCAATATTTGATTCAGCTATTTGAAGGAGAGGAAGCTGAACCTTTTTATGTGGCATATGAAATATCATGGCTTTTGTTTTCTTTACATTTAGTGAAAGTTTGTTAACTTTGAGCCAAATACTTATTTTTTCTAATTCGTTGTTTAGTCTTTCATTGTGAATACCGTAGTGTTCATTAGAATTAGTGTAGTGAATAAGGTGGTGTCATCTGCAAACACTATGAACTGAAATGAATTACTAGAGTGGATGATATCATTCATATATATATAATGAACAATAAAGGACCCAATATTGAACCTTGGGGTACACCCATTGTTATATCGGCTTCGAAAGAGTTAGCATTATTAATCTGAACAAACTGTTTCCTGTCTGATAAGTAGTTTTTGCACAATTTTAGTGCCGAATTTGTAAACCCATAAAACTGTAATTTAGATAAAAGAATATTATGATCAAGGGTGTCAAATCCTTTTGACAAATCAAGGTATACATTTATTGGAGTGATACCTTGATCAAGATCCTGAGATATTCTGTCGATAAGTTCAAGTGCAGCTAATTGAGTGGAGTGTTTTTCTCTAAAACCATATTGTCCATTGTAGTATAAACTATGAGATGAGAAGTACATGTGAATTTGATTGAACATTACTCTTTCAAAAATTTTGGAGATTGATGGTAATATGGAGATTGGACGATAGTTATCAAGTAATGTCCTGTCGCCTTTTTTATAAAGTGGTATTACTTTTGCAATTTTTAGGGGGTCCGGAAAAATGCCTGTTGCTAGTGACTGATTAATTATGATGGTGAGAGGTTTGCAAATTTCTTGTTTTATTGCTTTTAATAATTTAGTGGAAATGTCATCATTGCCACAACTAGGTTTAAGTTTTAAGCTATCTAATATGTTTATGGTAGTTCCTTCAGAAATTGGTTTGAATGTGAAATTATGTAATATCGGATTGTGTAGGTAATCCATGAAATTTGCGTTGTCTGTATTAGTTATTTCAGCTGCTAGCTTAGGTCCTACATTTGTGAAGAAATAATTAAATTGGTTAACAATGACACTGGTATCAGTTATCAATTTATTGTCAATCAGAAAGTGATCAGGAAATTCCAATTTCTTTGAAGTCCGATTAATAACTTCTTTGATAGTACACCATGTTTGTTTAATGTCATTCTTACATTTTTCAAATCGATTTTGATAGTATGTTTTCTTGGCATTATGAATTAGTTTTTTCAGAATTGTTTGGTAAGTGGCAAAGTTAGTTTTATGATTTATATATTGGTCAGAATCTGTAGGTGTTTGTTTTAATTTCATATATAATTTGTCTTTGTAAGCAATTGACCGGATTATACCTTTTGTGATCCACTGAGACTTGCCGTGTTTATGCTTACTGAATTTGATCATACGAACTGGCAAATGTTTATCTTTTGCTTTGGATATCACTTCATTAAGAATGTTGAGATTGTCATTTGGATTGGCATGGTTAGTTGTGTTTAGTATGTAACAGATACCTGCATTATTTATTTCCGATTTAAATTTATTTATTGATTTTGTATTCCAAGTTTGGATTCTAATCGATTTGGTGGCATCTACACGCTTTGGTTCCAGATAATCTAAAAATATGAAGTATGGTAGGTGATCTGATATTGTGTTTATTAATACACCGGCAGTTGCCTGTGAGAAGCCATGTGATAGCTTACATAAGAAATTGTCTATGAGCGTACAGTTTCTGCTTGAAAGCCTGGTGGGTAGTGTAATTTTAGGGAAAAAACCTTGAGCAACAACAGAATCAAATCAAGCAATTCGTCCCTCAGTCGTTCCGATTTGTTTCCCCCATCCTGCCTTATCCGCCTAGCAGGCACATACCCGTCATTTAATGCAAATGGATTCTTGTTGTCAGTGCTCTTGCTGCAGAGAATGTTCGCTGATCAGCAGCTTTAACAAGATTTAACAAGATTGCCATCCCAAACAACAAGTTCCAGATGGCAAGTGGACAAGGAAGCCATTGGCTTATCGAGAGTCCAACCATTTTCTCATCTATGTGTAGCCCGCCCTTATCAGATATCTGTTAATTCTATTTTTAAACATATTCACACTTCTAGCATTAACACAATCATTCGGCAGTTTGTTCCATTCATTTATCACCCTCTGTGAGAAAGAGTACTTTCTCATGTCCAACCTACACTGCTCCTTAGCTAATGCTGCTTTGTGTCCTTTGTTTGAAGTTTAAAGAACATATTCCTATCAACATCCTCATAACCTTTCACTATTTTAAACACTTATATTTCTCCTCTTAGTCTCCTGGTCTCTAGTGTTGTCAAACCACATTGTAATAAGCGGCTTTCGTAACTAAGGTCTCTCAATTCTGGAATCATTTTAGTTACCCTTCGTTGTATTCTTTTTTCTTCATCTAAGTGGAAAGGGGGCAGCAGTATTTGCGGATGGACTCTCAGCAGCAGTAGGCAATGGCATGGGTAGCATATCAAATATTTTTGGTAGTAAACACTATTTAAACTAGAAGCGCGGGGTGGGAGGGTTACTTAGAGATGCCTCAAGCAGGGCAAGAGACCACTAGTACAGATAAACCAAGAATGTCCGAAAAACATGTCTGAAGCAGGTTATAGATGCATGTGTTTAAATGCTAGGAATATAGTAAATAAGAAAAACGAATTAAACATTATGGTAGAAGATATTGACCCTCACATAATTGGTATAACCGAATCATGGGCCAACACAGACATTACAGATGCTGAATTAGGATTGACAGGATACGTAATGTTTAGGAGAGATCGAATAGGAAGAAGGGGAGGGGGAGTTATTTTATATGTTAAAGAATCTATTCAGGCTTGTGAAATAAAATTAGAAAGCGAAGCAGATTACGATGAAGCTGTTTGGTGCAAAATAGTTTCAGGAAATAAAAAATTAACTATTGGATTCGTTTACCGAAGTCCAAACATAAACGAAGAGGATAACACAAAAATACAAAATGCTATAAAGGATGTTAGTAAAGGGGAATGTATCATAATGTATTATATATAGTTTTATCATCACAAAAAGAATTAGTGGACAATGTAAAAATTCATGAACCATTGGGTAACAGTGACCACAATCAAATACATTTTGACATCAGTGTAAAATCAGAAAGTAAAAATAAAAATCGTATAGAAGAAACTTCCACAAAGGTAACTATAAAGATATGAGAAAATACTTAGCAAAGCTAGATTGGAATAATATGCTGATGAATAAGACCGCAATTGAATGTTGGAATATTCTAAAATATGAAATTGAGAGTATCATCGATAAATTTCTTCCCTTGAAAAAACAAGGAAAATGGTCTAGAAAGAAAAACTTGCCAAAGGAAGCTATTAGAAAAATAGTGTTTAAGCAAACTATGTGGAGGGTTTATAGGCGTACCAGAAAGGATGAAGACTATGCAAATTACAAAGAGGCACTTAACCTAGCTACAACTGAAATTAGGAAATCTAAGAACCTTTGAAAACAAATTGGCATGTAATATAAAAAATTACAGCAAGAGTATATATGCTTATGTAAGGAGTAAACAGAAAGTTCGAGATAAGGTCGGACCACTGGAAAACAACAGGGGAAACATAATGTCAGACGGGTTTCAAATGGCAGAGGTCCTGAATGAGTATTTCAGCTCAGTTTTTACCACAGAAGATATCAGCTCACTTCCAGTTCCATTTACTAAATTTGAGGGCAATACATCAGAACATTTAGGCCAGTTATTTGGAACTCCTGAAATGATAGCAAAGAAAATTAAGAAGATGAAAGATAATAAATCACCTGGAGTTGATGGGATACCACCAAAACTGCTTAAGGAAATTGTTGAGCAAATTAGTACACCACTTGAAATTTTTTTAACTTGTCACTAGAAGAAGGAATAGTTCCTTCAGAATGGAAAGAGGCAAACATTACGCCGCTATTTAAGGGATCGAGGAACAAGCCAGAAAATTACAGACCAATGAGTTTAACATCAGTTGTATGTATATTACTCGAAACATTAATTAGAGACCACATGGTGGAATTCCTTGTAAAACATAAATTAATAAATACATCTCAACATGGGTTCCTAAAAGCAGGGTCATGTCTAATTAATCTCTTATGTTTTTTTGAAGAAATTACAAAGTGGGTAAATGACGGGTCAAAAGTTGATGTTGTCTACTTAGATTTTTAGAAAGCTTTCGATAAAGTGCCACATCAAAGATTGTTACTTAAACTAAAAGCCCATGGCATAGGTAATGATGTAATCAACTGGATAGAAAACTGGCTTACACACAGAAAGCAGAGAGTAATAGTAGATGGTGAGATTTCAAACTGGAAATCGGCTTTGAATGGGGTACCACAGGGATCAGTATTAGGCCCTATACTGTTTTTAATATATATAAATGATTTGGAAGATGACATATCTAGCAAAGTACTCAAATTTGCAGATGACACAAAAGTATTAAGAAAGGTTACAAAGTTTACAGGATGGTCTAGATAAATTAGTTAAATGGTAAGAAAAATGGCAAATGTTATTAAATTTTGGGAAGTGTAAATGTATACACATAGGAAATGGAAACATAGTTACTCCTAAGAAAAGGACTTAGGAGTAACATTTAGTGTTGACATGAAAGTTTCAGAGTAATGTGGGATTGCTGCTTCGAAAGGAAATAAAATTATAGGGCTAATTAGGAGAACTATCATGTATAAGGAGAAACAGCTATGAGGATCACAGATGAGGATCATAGCGATGTGGTTCTGGGACACATTTGACGACACAAAACAATAAAACCCTGTAGACCTCGAAGAGATCATTTCCGAAATGCGAAAGGTGTCTTTTTTATTCCATCAGCTCGTGCAAGAGAGGGAAGACAGAACATGACTCCTTTCAGTTTTGTCAAGGATCCAATTCCTGCTTCGGAGAGTGCATTATCCATGTAACAAGATGACTGTGTGAGGAGACATTCCGTCTCCATCGGTCTAGTGTGTTTCTCGGAGATGGACAACATCTGGTCAGGAGTGGCATTGTCAATCAGTCGAAACAAGTGGCACCAATTTCGCATATGAACCAATGTGCATCAGAGCAACTCTTGTCACCCCACTCGTAACCCCTGTATTGGCCGTTTACTACCACGTAAACCTATGCGCCAAATTGTGTGGCACGGTGCTTACCTGCAAAAGATAACGTCTTTGTACGATGCGCCGTAGTGGTCTTAGTATGCTGCGTGGTAGTGGTCTTCGTGCGCGGCGTGGTAGTGGTCTTCGTGCGCGGCGTGGTGGTGGTCTTCGTGTGCGGCGTGGTGGTGGTCTTCGTGCGCGGCGTGGTGGTGGTCTTCGTGCGCGGCGTGGTGGTGGTCTTCGTGTGTGGCGTTGTGGTGGTCTTCGTGTGTGGCGTTGTAGCCGGGAGTGTTCCTACTGAACAAACCCCTCTTGGTGTGAACTTGGTGAGAACAAACGTTTCCAGGATTTATCACTCCATGCCCTCTGATATTATGTTGTTGTTTTGTTTGATGCAACAATTACACAGCAACATCATTAATACAATCAATACAATTTATTTTCAAACTGCTGTTTCTTATATGGAACTTTATAATTTGTTTAATATGTACATGTTTATAATACAATATAATAAACGTTACAGATGCAGTACCCAGATGAACTAGTAATTTTCAATAGTTGCATAGACAGTTATCTCTGTTTCACTCAGTCTTTTCACGAAATGACTGGAAACATGGCATTGTTATTATATAGTTTGACTGGTAACCATTTCATTGTAATAAAACATTTACTTTTATTATTGTGTATTGTTCAAATGTGAATTCTACGTTAATGTCAGCTTTAATGGTTCCTCAGACATTCTCATTATTCACGTAAACATTCCCCATAACTTGGTATTCGCCATTTGCTTCTCCAAATAGCAACATTTTGATAATAAATTATCCACCTTTGTGTACAAGTATCTAACCCATCCTTCTCAATTTGACTGGCAGCTATGTCATTAGCCCAGGCATTGGGAATCCTAATTGCCCAACAATGGTGGGTTAATGTCTCAACTGGATGTTGTGCATTGCCTCTCCCTTTAACAATAATGGAAATCACCATGCGTTAATCACTTGCCTTTGGGGAATCAGGATAATCTTGAAACAAAATTAAAAGAAAATCTATACAAAAAGTATTAGAAATGTCGAACACAATTATTTCCAAAAGATTGGTTTTTCAATATAATTGAACTGCTCAATATTGCAGTTCATGATGACTATGATTTTTTCAAAGTTACGCCATTTCACAAATGGATCAGCCATTTCAGAAATCGACAAGGCATTTTGTGATTCGACTTGGGATGAATATGCAATAAATGTGCTAAATGTTTTTTTTCTGAGGTAGTGTATTTTGTATGAGCCTGTAGTTTGTTTTAGCACAAATAAGGTGTTCGCGAGACTAAGCACTCAAATTCCATGTATTGACTAGGCATTTCATGAACTGACTATGCATTTTACAATTATTGTTACTATGATATAACGGCTAATATATCGGGAAATGAAATCTCACTCGAAACAGTTTAAGACGTTTTACCAGTTTCGCATATGAACCCATTTTGACGAAGGCAACTCATGTCTTTCCACTTGGAACCACTGTCGATTACGACGCATGCTGATATTTCAGAATTCGGACTGTCGGAAGCCCAGTTTGCGTACAAGAGTTCTTTTCCTGAAAACGATAAACATTTAACAATATACAGCACAATTGCCACCCGGCGGTTATATATATATATATATATATATATATATATATATATATATATATATATATATATATATATATATATATATATATATATATATGTATATATGTATATATGTATATATATATATATATATATATATATATATATATGTATATATGTATATATGTATATATGTATATATATATATATATATATATATATATATATATATATATATATTTATATATATATATATATATATATATATATATATATATGTGAATATATATATATATATATATACATTTATATATATATATATATATATATATATATATATATATATATATATATATATATATATATATATATATATATATATATATATATATGCGTGTGGTTAATTTACGTTTAGCCCGTCCATGTTACTTATTTGTCAATCCTGTTTTTAAATTAGCATTAAACTTACAATTATCATTAACTCTGTTAGTTTGTTCGATTAATTCAGTGACGCCACACCTAAATGCCGTTTATGTTTATATGAAGGCATGTCAAGGATAATGAAATCAATTAAATATCTCCAGAACACTAAAATAAATAAACATGGTTTACAAAATATCTGCAGAATCTCCAGAAATCATGGCAACACTAACTATGTGGAATATTGTGAAATATGTGAAAATAGTTTGGCAAGCAATCGAAGCTATCATATGCCTGTGTAATGTATCAATGAGAATATTACAATTCCATTACCAATTGCTTTCAATCGAAATACATTGTGGATATCAAAAACAATGTTGATAAATGTGGCCTCTCCAATATCTAGCTTGATTAATAATAATTACAATAAACTGTAAACTATTCATGTATAAGTTACTAATTTATTCTATTCATCGAACTGTGGTAGTGGTTTGTCAAAGTTGGCACGTGAAGTAAATGTTTCCCATTGTTTCTCATTTTAGAATAATCAGTCTAGTTGGGAAGTTCACTTACCATTCGGCCACTGCCAACGAATTCTGCTGCCACCTATCCACCACGTACGCCACGTTGGAAGCACCGAATTTAGGTAATCAAAAAACGCCTTCGTTTCGACCTTGAAACAAAACGGAAGCAATAATGTTCTTATAATGATATATTTTAAATATACGCAAATCATTGTAGACGGCAAACGACAATTATGGTAAAAATATATTTTGCGTAAACCCCAATGAGCGCGTGCCTACGTATTTTGCAACGAATCGTTGGGATTGTAAAGTCAGCATCAACAACATATAAAATGAATGACACGCCAGCAACACACCAGAAACATATATTCGATTCGCAAAGGTAATTGTTTTAAATTTATTAGATTGTACCTACAAAAAGGAGCATCACACAGTATAACTGTGTTTAAGTACGGTGGTCCATATATAACGATAATAACACAATACAATGAAAACACATGTATTGCGCTAAAATCATCTGTTCATCTGTTCTGAACGAGCTTCACTGGCGTCCAGTCCTTTGCGGTATACAATAAAAGATCCTGTCGCACACCTTCCGTGCTATCCAGCACCAAGCACCGGAATACCCCTGCTGTCCATGTATAAACTGACGTGTTCACTGCGATCTGAATCGACCTTTTCATTGACCGCGCCTCGAACCCGAACAGCTACGTGTGTGTGTGTGTGTGTGTGTGTGTGTGTGTGTGTGCGTGCGTGCGTGCGTGCGTGCGTGCGTGCGTGCGTGCGTGCGTGCGTGTGTGTGCATAGCAACCAGCCTGCCGATCGCTGATTTTTAATGTTATCATTCGGCTATTTATAACCAGATATGGTTCAAATCTCGAACAGGATGAGGTAAGACAGCTAGGCAACCACGTGGCATAGCCATTTTGGCATAGTCATTTTTATATCCCGCCCAAGGATATCGTCGCGTCGTTTGACAGTTTTTATTTCAATGATTTGGGTTCGTTTCCCAAAAAGTTTTGAGTCAGACATCGACATCAGTAGCGTTGTCGACAGCGATGTATTATTGTCCGACAACGATGTGATAGTTGGACCGTCGTCAATTTCACTTTATCTTTGTGGATTTTTGGTACTACGATCATATTGTATAGCACATTTTGTGAAAGAGGTTGCTTGTATACAACAATTTTGAATTGAAACAAAAACATTCCAGTCACAATTAACAAAACACAATTGGTAATCATCTTAAACATTACGACTTTTATGTTTTCACACACGATAACAAAAATGTGTGCAATGTGAAAACCATCTGAATTGGGTCATTATCTTAGCGGGACAAAGCTAAAAAATATGATTATATTTGATTCTCTGGATGTTTAGATGCCAAAATGGCAATGACAATGGAATTTGTGTTACACTTGGTGAAATCGATATTTATTGGGTTTTTTCATTTAATGATTTGAAAATTAAATAATTGTAGCACAGCATATTTCAATTACAAATATATTTGTGTAAAATGTAACTCACTGCCTAGTTGGTTGTCGAGATATCCTCAGTTACTGTAAGCAACGTGCGACTTGAAACACACATTTGCTTACGAACATGGCATGGTGTCTGCCCCGTAAAGAGCTATGGTAAACTAGTTGTCAAAACAAGTTGCCAGTATTACATTTCGCACTGCCCGTAGGACATGAACCTTAAAAATTTTACCCAATACAGGAATTCCTTCATCATGTGTTTACAACACAATACTATTCGAAAAAAAATTTAGTGATAATCGTTTAGGAAAAAACAAGTGTTTGCAAGAATGGCGTAGAATATCAAACATCATGGCATAGTCGAAATTGATCAAGTATAAGTATCTTGTTAGCATAAAGTATGTTATTTCAATCAGAATATGTTTTCTAACCTGAAGTAGCTCCCCTCCGTTGTCTGCACACTCCCAGCGAGCTTCATACCACGACAGGCCTGTTGATGAACCGCTATGAATAGTGTAACATTTTCCTGCTCCGTAGGTGCCGAGACAGAGGTTCTTGGGTGTGTCTGCAGTGAACAAACAAGAAGACTACGCATGCATCTTTGATAACTGGTAAACATATACATATGCCACTGGGTAAAGTTTTTTGTTGATGGGGAAACATGTTTTATTTTGGGAATTAATAGTATAAATAGAAACAAAGTACACACGTTGTTTCACATATACTACCTGGCATGCAATGTGGTGTACCTAGTACAGGAAGTAGGAGGAGTACTGTACCTATATTTACCATACTGATCTACCCTACTCATCAAAGTCTCTAAAGCCAAAGGAAGACGAAGTCTGAAGTACATATATAGCTTAAGCAAATGGTCGAATGGCCAGCAACTTAGAGCCGCCTGTTAACAAATAGAAAGGCTGTAATTGAAATAGAGCTGTGATCATCATGGTCACTAGATACTACACCAGAAGAGAAATGAAACAAAATATGCACAATATCTGAAGGGTCTAAAAAGCTGATAGTAAAACAAAGGGTTGGCAAATCAGCAGTAAGGAGCAAAGCGTTCTCTTTAAACGGCGCCCCTCCAACAATCGTAGCACATGGAACATTTTGCAGATTTATTCACACAAAAACCATTTTATCACCTCTTTAAAGCAAATCATCCTGCCACGCTGTGGTTTTGTATAATTCCATCAAAATCTACTACCCTGATTGTACTCGTTTATGTAGCCGATTGAAAGTCGGCAATCGGGACTGAACGAAGTGGGTTGGAATCCCGGTCCGCTCAGTTGAGAGTCCGACCCTCTACGTTTGCACGACCAACGTGTAGCTTGTTTCACCATGCCGCGTTCTTGTTGCGTCACATAGTGAAATACAAGTGAAATAAAACCACCCATCATGAGCAATGTTTAATTATAACTGCTTCCTTACTTCGTATGACCAAGATGTGTTACATTGAATATATGCATTCAAATGTCAGTGCAGTATTTACAAATGCACAAATGCAATCGTCTTACTGTATTCGCACAGGTATCCATATCCAATTGTATCTGCGTGAAAACATCGGACGTCTCCCCAAGTCAAACCGTAGAAGGACTGCAGAACCAAACACGGATCATAATTGTCAGCATTATCCGGTTCGTCGAAAATAAAGCCAATAACTCCGACACCTGAAACAAATGTAGGCGAGTGGGTGGCTGGCAATAAACAGAGGTAAGATTGCGGGAGGTAGTCGCACGGGTATAGTGAAAGACGACATAATGCAGCACAAAACGACACATAAAACATACGTAGACACACGTAGCATCAACAAGTTTGGTTTAGTCGCATACTCTTTGTCAATAGCGACATTTTCAGTATAATGGGAACTATTTATCCATGATATGCCACCTAGTGTAATTTTATTATGTTCTATGTTTAAGATGCGTGGCTACCACAAACGATTGAAACGGTGCGCAGTAAGGGCTATTTTGAGGAATTTCGCTATACCTGAATAACAATCTATACAAATTGCGCCTACTTGTGAGTTCGTGAAAGAAATTATATTTGGAATAAACAGCAAACAACGACATTCATTTGGTTTACTTTGGGATTAGACATAAGTTTCGACTTCGTAATTGTTGTCCAGAGCCACATCAGGAAAACGAGACGTCTGCATACGTATCATTGCTTAATGTATCGATCTTGAAGAATAATCTGTTCGGAAAGCACGACGTTAAAAAATGCAGATATTGAATGCCAACGCATAAATACATTGATATGCAATCCATCGTCATGTCACTTACTGTCAACGGCGTAGATTCGCATGCGGTTTGGTTTTCCGCATTTCTGGCGTCCGTCTGTCGGACAATCGTCGTTGCAATCGTTTACGTGTGAGTCCCGTTTGAAGTAATCTCCACAACGGCACACGACCTTGCGTCCGTCCTTGCAAACGTATAATTATGGTTCTTGTAAAAATGACGCATATCTTGTAAAAGCGTGCATTATTCACATATCTTTAAATCGAATGTTACCTTTCACCACAGACATGAATGCTATACGAATGATGCAGGGTCTCCAAATGGGCCATTCAGCGATGAGATCATCTCTTCAGCGAAAGTAAGATAATCCCAATTCTCAAAATCAAAATGAATAAATTGAGATAGTAAGGTCATGTGACGAGGAAATAAGATAATTCTGGATTACAAGCAGCCGTTAACAAGAAGATGACCTGAAAGAGACCGAGAAGACCGAGAAGACCGCGAAGACCGAGAAGAAGGCGCTTGTTAGGTTGGCGTCCACCTGGAGAAAAAGAATATTAGCAGCAAAGAAGTTGTAGAAAGTAAGAGCATGCTCTACCTACGCCGACAGATTAGTCAAGGACACATTGCTAGAACCGTTGCATGATGGGTAAGCAGATGTGGATGTCATCACTGCCGGAGGACACCCGAGAACACCCGAGAACACCACTCGACACAATCAGGTGTACACATAACACAGTTACACAGGTGGGCAGCCAAGTCTTGTCTGCAGTCTGCTACACGGCATTATAAGCACTAACCGGCTAACAGGTCCATTGTCCTCGAAATAGCATCCCATGCCATGCCCGTCCGAACCCCCTTTTGAGATAATTGCGTTTAACTGTAATAGTTTAAAGAAATAATTCAAGAAATCCCCGACTGATTATGTACGCTGGAACCCCCCAATTTCTAAACCATGAGGACGGGCCTGCATTGTTAGTATTGTCTAATATCAACCACTACCTCCGCGCTCACGGTTCAGTACCTGGCCCATGCTTCATCTTCGCAGATACAAGTCCGTTATCTAGGTCATATTTCTTAGATCCGTTGTCAGCATGTATTGCATATGCTTGATATGATATCGGCCTGTACAAGTGTCATTCTTTCTGAATCGGTGCAGTGACCACAGCTGCATCAAACGGTTTCTCTGAAATTCAACTTCAAGCAGTGGACATGTGGAAATCTGCTGTTGTTCGCAGATACGCAGTCACTCCTGGGAAGCAATTCTAAATACATCGGGTTCGGTCCAGATGCCCTTACGCACTGTGTGATTCCTGCAGTAGTTGCGTGCATGATATACTTGTTGACACAGCATGTCACATGGGTTAGAAGAGCCGGTGCTGGTTTTTTTATGGGACATGTCGGTGCATATCATATGTACTTGGTATGTTCAATACACTGACTATTGGTCCAATGCTTACGTCAAACACAGAGCGTTGCTGGTTGCATCAGCATAGAGCTTGTTTTGAAGAATTTGGTATTGAGAATTTTTACACATGTAAATAACAATATTCTTAATACTGGTTTTAATGCACATGTTATTCCATAGCGTGATGTTCATACATGTGTGACATTTCAGATTACTGTTAGGTAATCCGGCAATACAATTTGCTCATTTTCAAAATAGTGTTCCTTGTCCTCAAGGAAGAGTCCTCCCTACCTAAATCCGCGGATCTCCACGTTATGTATATTGGTGGTGTTCATTCTATGGCAGTTATAATAACGGAATTGTGCTATGTTATGTACTGTAAACAATAGCATGCTGTGACCACAGTTCAGTTAAGCTGAGATGCATAACTCAATATCTGCAGAAGACGAAGACCATACGTACATTGCTGTCTCGTTTCACGCCCGCATACTTGTTGTTGCGATGACGGCATTCGGCAATGCAAGAATCTGGAGTATTGTCTTCCTTTGAACTCACGGAGACACTAAGTCTCGCATCGCCAGTATCACTGAAGCAGCCCTGATATTTCAAGGATTTGCCACCTGAAATAAGACACGGACAGAAAGGGTCGTCAGTTAGGCAGAATGGAAATTGTGTAAAAGTGTTGGCTTTTAGGATTGTTTTCTGTGTTAATACTGTAGTTTACATTTTACCAAAACAACCAATACAGTTGAGAGTGAGCATTGTGTCTAGATTGCTTATTATTTTACCTTCTCGATGGAGGTAAGCGATAATAAATATTAATACAACACTAAGTGACGTCATCATAGATTCATCAATTTCAAATATACATGGTGGTGACCGCGCCGAACAATTGTAAAGTGATGGGTATCACATATTTCACTGTATATATATATATATATATATATATATATATATATATATATATATATATATATATATATATATATATATATATATATATATATATATATATATATATATATATATATATATATATATAAAAATAATATATATATATATTAAAAATAATGTAGCTTGCATACAATCAAATGAATGCTTGACTTCAACAATAGCCCAACTCCGGTATTTTGCGATATTGAGTTGAGTACGCCTTGCGGACCAACTTTGAAATAGCTATCTATATGTCATGAAGAATCATCAAAATGCACAACAGAGGCCGCATTAAAGGCCGAGTTAAAAACACCTGACTTCAACACTGACCCAACTACATGTATTTGGGTAAGTGTTGTACGCAGACTATGTATTCCGCTAGATGGATTTGCAATCGTTCAATGTTCAGTTGCTGCCATCTGCAGTGATCTGTTACAAGCATGACTTCACTTATTTCAAGGAACACGTCTATGGTCGGTGGGAAATTAAAAATCATTTGTGAAAATAATAGGGACACCAGGAAGCGGTTGTATACTGAACTCAAGCTGTTTAAGAGGAAAGCTGCAGCATACCACAAAAACCTGCGACAATACGCCGAAAAGGCCATCAACAGTTTGTTTTGACTTTGAACAAAATATACCATTTCCACATCTCCCAGTGGGTGACATATTTTTTAAACGGCAGATGTGGCTTTCTGTAGAGAGTGGATGCAGAGAGGTGATGTCTTGGTCTCGATCAATTTATCTAGACCAAGGTTCCTCGAAATGTTAAGCACTTGGATATTTTCAGCGACGGATGCATGGGACAGAACCGCATTGAAATGATGATTCGATTTTTTTCACACATTTTCACAGCATATATTCTCATCTATGCCCATACGTGGACATTCGTTCTAGTCGCGCGATCGCGAGTGTGGAGTGACTGAGAAGAGAAGAAATGTAAAAAAGATAGATACAGTGTCAATGTTCACTGAATAGCATGATAGCAACAAAGTTCGAAGCTGCTGCAATGACGGGTGATATAATCAAGGACTATAAAGGCCACTTCAACTAACTTTTCAAAACGTATGTCACTAGAAACAAAGAAAAATTCAAACGGAGCGAATATAAGCGATTCCACTTTGAGACAAACTACACGTGTATGTCTCAAAATCAATGTTTGGCAGTGCGGAAACAACGTTCCCTATCACGAAGCCCAAGGTATATATTATACATACATATGGTACGAATAAAGAAAGTCAAACTAATTTGCTGAGCTAATATAAATCCGGTGGTTCCTTATATGGTGTTTGTATATGTTTTAGTCACATTAAAAGTAAATACCCAGTATCTTACTTCAACAGTAGCCAAACTCCATGACCTTTGCCCCCCCCCCACCGACCTCTAAATTGTGACACTTACCTAAATGAAAAGTGGTCAACGTTTGTGTAGTAGCAATGTTAACAACCAGTGACAACTCGATGGCGCTTGGTTTAAGAATAACGGAATAGGACAGTTTTTTTGCTCCCACCAAAATCCATCATCGGTGGAGTTGGGATAATGTAGAAGTCAGGCACTCAAATATGAAAATTCTTTTATTGTACAAAAAATAGTATTGCCGCATCCTCGTTGTCCAGTTTACTCTGTCACTGTCCGCACTCGAAATATTATACAGCGAGTTTAAAATAAATTGAATGAAATAATCCTATAATAGTAGGTGCTTTAAGTGAACAAATCTGATATAAATAATATTGCAGGCAATTAATTGTAGCATTCTGAACAGTAAATGCAGTACTCACTTCCAACCCAGCGCCAGTCTGTCTTCGTTCTTTTAGCCCCGAGCCACGCCTTTGTAACAATGCTTCTTTCCATCAGGGTATTTAAGGCCCGCTGCACACCTTCGCCGTCGACGGTAACTAGGCGCCCGTCATCAGTCGCTTCACACGCCGCCTTTGCATCATTGTAGTTTTTTCTTTCCCTGTAACGTCGGTCAGCACCAGACGATATAATATTTGTGTCGTCTGGCCTCTATGGGAATGTCAAATATTAAAAGCATAAATGCTGAACAGCGAGTTTTTGGTAGATGCTTTACAATCGCACATTCACACGCACACCACGCGCACACGTGCACGCTTGCGCGCACGCACACACACACGCACGTACGACCACGCTCACACACACACACACACACACACACACACACACACACACACACACACACACACACACACACACACACACACACACACACACACACACACACACACACACACACACACACACAAACACACACACACACAAACACACACACACACACACACACAGACACACACACACACACACACACACACACACACACACACACACAGACACACACACACACACACACACACACACACACACACACACACACACACACACACACACACACACACACACACACACACACACACACACTCAATACGTTCAGCTTGTATCTAATTACCCACAACAAGGACCTATGGCTAACAAGTAAGTGTAATACACGGCTCACAGAACAAACTTTCGCCATATTGTATCCGCTGTCTTTATTTATGAATTATACCAGCGTAGGATTACTGAAAGTGGCTCGTGTTAACACATTATCTCACGTTATTGTTCAATATTCAACTGTATTAGATGATCACAAAATATGTACTTTTTATAATGTAGAAATAATCATATTATGGCATTTTATGAACATATGTATACTATATACATGTATATTATTATAATTTTGTTTCTATTATTTTTATATTGATATTATGTTATTGCATGTATTCACAGGAATAGGGACAGTGTTTAATAAGTACGTCACTTTGACTATATAAATTTCCAAAAGAAATGTAAAATATATACTGTTATAAAAACATGTAAACATTATTTATGTGGAAATAAACATTCATTCGTTCGTTTTATCAGAACTACTTTTTAAACATTTACATCGTTTGTAAACAATGCTATATGTAATCGTTTTACCGGCATTGGAACTTCACAAATCCATGTCAATATGGATAAGACTTACTTGTACACTTTGTACACTTTCCCATTGTGTTCGCCTGACACGTCGGCATCACCCATTGCTGAAAGAATTAAACCGTTTATCGATTAACTAAAATATGATAACAGGTAATGCAGTAAAATCCGCGAAACGTAATTCCAAAGTTTACGACGATATACCGTGATCACTGTTCTGTATGACTCGATGTTGGAATGTGAAAACATTCACATAACTTGCAAAGGAAATGGATAAATATAAATCGATACCGTGGACATTGTTGAATGCAGATGGATAAGTCACAGGAAAGCGTAGTTGGACCCCGGAGATAATGTATTTTTACTGGAAGAGATGAAAACCTGCGCAAACATGGAATGACAATTATGATACGGAAGAAAGGACAACAGTATTTACTGGACTGAAAACATATCAACAATATTATTATATATGTTATATTCTACTTTATAAATGTGAAGCTATCGATTATACAAATATGTGAACACATAAATGAATCAAATTATGAGAATAAAGGAAATGTTGAGCAGTTAAATAATTTGTGTATAGTGTACATAAGCATGAAATACTCAGAGTGATGAGGACCTAAATGCCAAAGATGGAGAAGAAAATGAGAGACATGGAAGGAAAGGTAGTTTTGAGTTTTTTGTGTGACATATGTAAAAAACATACCAATGTCCTGTATGTGTTTTTATTGTATCTACCTATGTCTCTACCTATTCAATGGGGTCGAATATTCTGTCCTCGGAAAACTCCTCCCAGGGAAGATTTAAGGGTGTTAAGTTCGTGCTGCTCGTAACTCTGAGTTATCGCTCATGTATTAATATGACTATCTTAAGGACTTGGAAAATATTATGTAATTGTTTGGGTGGCCTTAACATTGGGTTGGTTGCTGGGTTCATTCTTGGCCTTAATATCGGGGTGGTCGCTAGGTGGGGTTCCTGTACAAGGCCTTAATTCCAAGGGTGGTCGCTAGGCGGGGTTGCTCTGTACGGTGAAGAAACACGTACGTGTAGTTTTGCGTTCATCTACCACTATCGTTGACGTTGTACTTCCATGTGTTGTCGTCTTTATGACCAGGTGGTGTGTCGTGCCAGACAGAAGTCCATTGATTGTGACAGGTGGTTTAACTGTATTGTCGCCACTGAACTTTAACTCATCATCCAGCGAGATGGTGAATACGCTTAGTCCGGATACCGTAGGATCATCCCAAGTGACAGTGATGCTGTTCGTGTCCGCCGTCACTACGAAGTCTGCCATCACGCCGCTTTGAATCTATTAAGTCAGAATGGCAAACGTGTTAGGTCATACAATAAATTACCCGATGTTGTTTATAAGATATTGAGATCCACACATGTCATCATAATGTGAACATTGTGAAGAGAATATTAAATATTTGGAATGTGGTTGCTTAAAACTACACACTAGCAGTAATATTCATTTTGCATTTCTGGGACTTAGTAATGGAAACACAAATGTCACGAATACATTAATTGTCAATTTAGCATGTACACTGTACATTGTAATATATTTACAATCTACCAATATAAGTTAATAATAACATACTCAATTTACATTTTCTTGTGTTTGTGTAACTATGCTAATATGCATTTTTAAGAGAATGTAAACATATAATTGTTGTTTTCCCCCAGCATGATACATTGTATAGGTGGGTGGGTGGGTGGGTGAGTAAACACTGAATGGTGATGTTAACTTGTAATACGCGCGCACGCACGCACGCACGCACGCACGCACGCACGTACGCACGCACGCACGCACGCACGAACACACAAACACACGTGTTGATAGTAGTGTAATATATGTTATCATGGGTGTGGCACTACTACTATTTATAAATATAGCTAAGTGCGAATGCTTAATTACCTTTAGGGTGAGTAAGGTGAGCGCCAGTCGCCACAGCCGGTACATTTTGAGGTCGACAAATGGCGGAACGTATTGATTTTTTCAAATCAACTGACTCGATCCTCCACGGTCGTACCAAACCTCACTTATTGTGTAGACGTATCCAATCACTAAACTATTCTAACCTAACTACTGTATCCTCACTCTCATTGTACCTAAAAGAATGTAATAAATCCACGGTTATACATCTAAGCTGGATCCTTGATCAATCGAGTTATGTAGAGGAAGTAAGTAAACAGGGAAACATAGTCTTGCTCAGCGATGCGTGGCAGCAAAGTACCCCGGCGACTGGTGGTGACATCGTTGCTCGGTGACCCATGACGACACTATTTTATAACGCGTGGTTGGGGGCCACCCTTAAAGTACGTACGCTCGGGTGGTGTCCGGGTAAGCGTTACATGGAGGTGCTTGGGGTGTGTTGGCGATCGTTACGTTCGCCATTAAACGTACCATGCATCAGTTGAGTATATCATGGTCCGCGAAAAGTCTGCAAACTTGGTGAAAAATGGATGTTTGCATAACAGGTGTGGGGGTCTTTCTCAAAACGAACGTAGTTTTAGGCCAGCGTTACGAAGCGTGACGTGGGGTGGGGGGAATCTCAAAAACATCCATGGTCATCAGCTGACCTTGATTTATTTAGGAGAAATGCAGGCCTGCGGCATTCACTTCAGGACACACGCCTTCCACCACACCAAGTGGATGTCCAAAATTATAGCATGCTTTAAATGTGGCTCTTTCCCAGACAATTTAAACTCAATGCTGGTGAGAAGGGACTGCAGATGTTCGACCTCTTCTGTGGATTGCTGTGTGCATAATGGTGGATCACATATGCACCAAGCAACGACCTCACTTTCTTCGGGAAGTCATATCATGCTGTTGACAGTAATGTAGCAAAAGTATATAGCACTACCTTGAAACCCCATATCCAACAACACGGTATGCGACATTGACGCGGAATTCGGTGGGGTTTCGATCCGCGTATAGCTGGCTCGGGTCTAGGACGGGTTACAATTTATAGCTCAGTGCTTGCGACTAACAGTCGCACAGATGAACATAAAAGTAAAGGCAAATGAAATATGAAAACACAACATTTAATGGAGAGAAAAAATGTATACAATAAAAAAAAGACAAACAAAACAGTGTTGCTACCAATTCCACAGCATTGCATCGACTCTAAACCTAATCCCGTTACATGACTAATAACGAACTACCTAACTGCTCTACACGGCGCATATCCCTCGTTCTACATAGAATGTTCACCACGGAGAAAATACAGCTTTATCCTCATCATCAGTATTCAACCAAACCAAACATGAATGATCACACGAAACACCAAACAAGCGTTCTAGCAGCCGGTCAGCTACAGACCGTAGTCAGGGCGTCACGGTTAATGTTTACACTGCATTACTGCGGTTGCTCCTTCTCGTCCCATCACTTGCATCGCTCTCTGACTCGCCGACTCTGCCACTTTGCCTGTCACGCCGAGTGTTACGCTACCTAGCTGTCACGCTGTCTCTCACGCCGTTTGTCATTCGGTCGCCCGCCGTTCTAACCTCATTTCTTATTTTTATTCCAATTAACATAGCTTAAATTGACGTAACACATGACCCGATCCCACCAATGCATTTATACTTGCGCCCAGTCCACCGTGAAAACACCCCTTAGAATGTCTTACTGATTATCTAGAAACACCCCAAGACCAAGCAATGCGCTAGTTCATATCTAACTAAAATTAATCGAAGTCCGACCCCCCCCTCCCTAGTGTATAGGCCTACATTTAACAAGACAACAATTTTCACCTACGTGTAACCCGCCCTCCTGACATATGTGTCAACCTTGTTTTTGAAAACATTCACGCTGCTAGCAGTAACACAATCCGTAGACAATTGGTTCCATTCATTTATTGTTCTCTGTGAGAACGAGTACTTCCTGATATCCAATCTACACTGATCCTTTACTAATTTTACCTCATGTCCTCTAGTTCTACTATTTTTCTTGAGTGAGAAAAACATATTTCTATCAATATTTTCATACCCATTCAGTATCTTAAAAACTTCAATCTGATCTCCTCTTAACCTCCTTGTCTCTAGGGTTGTTAAACCACATGCTTTTAGGCGTTCTTCGCAACTAAGTTCTTAGTTCTGGAATAATAATATTTTTGTTGCCCTCCTCTGTATTCGTTCAAACGTATCTATAGTAATAAATTACCTGGAGTTGATGGGATACCACCAAAACAGCTTAAGGAAATTGTTGAGTAAATTAGTACACCACTTGCAAAAGTTTTTAACCTGTCATTAGAAGAAGGAATAGATCCTTCAGAATGGAAACAAGCAAACGCTATTTAGGAAGGGATCGAGGAACAAGCCAGAAAATTACAGACCAGTGAGTTTAACATCAGTTGTATGTAAATTACTCGAAACATTAATTAGAGACCACATTCCTTGTAAAATGTAAATTAATAAATGCATATCAACATGGGTTCCTAAAAGCAAGGTCATGTCTAACCAATATCCTGTGTTTTTTGGAAGAAATTACAAAGTGGTTAGATGACGGGTCACCAGTGGATATTGTCTATTTAGATTTTCGTAAATCTTTCGATAAAGTGCCACATCAAATATTGTTACTTAAGCTAAAAGCCCATGGTATATGTAATGATGTAATCAACTGGACAGAAAAGTGGCTCACACACAGAAGACAGAGAGTGATAGTAAATGGTGCGATTTCAAACTGGAAATCGGTTTTGGGTGGGGTACCACAGGGTTTAGTATTAGGCCCTATACTATTTTTAATATAATATATAAATGATTTGGAAGATGACATATCTAGCAAAGTACTCAAATTTGCAGATGACACAAAAGTATTCAGAAAGGTTACTAATGATATAGATAAACAAAGTTTACAGGATGATCTAGATAAATTAGTTAAATGGTCAGAAAAATGGGAAATGTTATTAAATTTTGGGAAGTGTAAATGCATACACATAGGACATGGACACATGGACGAATAATATAAAATGGGGGATGCTGTACTAGGTAGAACCACACAAGAAAAGGACTTAATTAGAAGTAACATTTAGTGCTGACATGAAAGTTTCAGAGCAATGTGGGATTGCTGCTTCGAAAGGAAATCAAATTCTAGGGCTAATTAGGAGATCTATCACGTATAAGGAAAAACAGCTAATTGTACCCCTGTACAAAGCAATAGTTAGACCACATTTGGAATATTGTATACAAGCATGGAGGCCGTATCGTAAGAAGGACATAGACAAGCTAGAAAGAATACAACGAAGAGCAAATAAAATGATTCCAGAATTGAGAGACCTTAGTTATGAAATCCAC
This sequence comes from Lamellibrachia columna, assembly GCA_963662155.1. NCBI lineage: Eukaryota > Metazoa > Annelida > Polychaeta > Sabellida > Siboglinidae > Lamellibrachia > Lamellibrachia columna. The sequence goes on along the minus strand of OY759273.1, from coordinate 26,630,632 downwards.
TTATTACAATGTGGTTTGACATCACTAGAGACCAGGAGACTAAGAGGAGACCAAATAGAAGTGTTTAAAATAGTGAACGGTTACGAGGATGTTGATAGGAATAATATGTTCTTGAAACTTAAAGAAGGCAGTAGAACCAGAGGACACAAAGCAGCATTAGTTAAGGAACAGTGTAGGTTGGACATGAGAAAGTACTCTTTCTCACAGAGGTGATAAATGAATGGAACAAACTGCCAAATGATTGTGTTGCTAGGAGTGGGAATGTGTTTAAAATAGAATTGACAGATATCTGATCAGGGCGTGCTACACATAAATGATAAAATTGTTTGACTCTCGATAAGCCAATGGCTTCCTTGTCCACTTGCCATCTGGAACTTATTTTTTGGGATGGCAATCTTGTTAAATATCCTTCACAGATCCTTCATACCAATTGCACCCGTTACACAAGGAAACCGCCAAGTGTCAATGTCATTCGTAGTTTTGGTAGGTTCCGTAGTGCAATAATTGTCTCATTTATTCTGCATGTACTTAGTTAATCACGATTTATGGACATAATTGTGCACATTCTTTTTATGTCGGATGGACCTGAAATAAAGATATTGATTTGTTGACTAATGATCGCAAGGTGACAACGCCTTTATAACTCCAGCTTGTCTGACTAATAACTAGGTGGCAGCACATTACCATTACACTTTACCATAGCGTTACGTTACTACGGAATTCACTAGTTGCTGTTACTTGTGTTGCAGTGACTGCATTGTTGTGTAAAGTGTTTGGAAGTGTTTTCTTTTTGTCGAGATATTAGGTAAGAGTGAAGCACAAAGCCGTTATAATAAGGGCCCTGTTTATGCAAGACGTAAACGATTCATGCAAGTAAACGTCCATGGCATGGACAAGTATGGGCATGGCATGGCGTTGCATCATGCATGGTTGATTGGCCTTGGAGCAACCCGATTAATTAAATTACCCATTTGTTTGATCGTTATGTAAAAGTAGGTGTAATTTCTGATCATGTGATCGTGCATAGGCATGGTAGATATGTGAGGAGAGGTTTGGCGGCTCCGGGTGATCATTCTATGGCTATGCCTATATTGGTCATTGAAATTGGCCAGTGAGCGATAATATAGGACGTTTTCACATTTGCAGAATAGCCAGACCAAAAAAATATCCATATCAAAATAACAGCATGTGAAAAGAAGAACCATAGTCGATAGTGTGGCATATATGTCTTATGAAGATACTTTGCACCTGTTAATTGCACCCCGACCCCTGGATATGGTAAATATGTTTACGTGGGGGCGCAGTGGTAAAGATGTTTACGTGGGAGTGTGGTGGTCACGTGATAGAGCGTCGGGCTTTCGGTCGAAGGGACCGGGGTTCAAAAACCACCTGTGGTAGTGCGTCTGACTTTTTGGTTGATGGGACCGGGGTTCAAAAACCACCTGCTGCCATTTTGAAACTTGGGCACTTTTGTTCACCCCGCTTTACCTGTGTCTTTTGGAAGAAACACTAAAAGCTGTTGGTCCCTTCTGTCTGGTGTTTATGTCAGGGGAAGTAAAAGATCCCATGCAGGGAAATGGAAACAACCTGTGATGAACTCACAAACTGTAGAGAATGACACTTCCTGAAAACATTTCATGTTGTCGTACACATAGTGACGGTAGTGAAATAATGGAAGAAGAAGGTGGACAACGTGTATCATGTCCATAGAAATAATGACACTGTAGTACACCAAGTTCCAACTTTGGTGGGCTACAAATATATTTGAGGGGTGCGTCAATGTTCACTGCACATTTTAACCACAAAATGATTTGCATGATGGCAACCAGTGACTTAATTGACTCCCTGATAAATGACCATGAAAGACAATATATCACTGGTCCCCTAACTGTTATGCTTATTCAACTGCTAGCCAAGACTCTGCCTATAGCATACAGGCACGTGCAATACATCAATCACATGTTCGCAAAAGTTTGCAAAGTGTTCTATCATGTAATCGATAAGGCACCTGACTTAAAATATCAGTCATTGGTCGAAAATAGTCTGTCAAAATGTCATTATTTTGATGTAGGGGTTGACGCATGCATTATATAGGATAGTATTTAGTCTAAAATTGTTGGGGGCCAGCTGCGTCCCCACTTTGCAAAAATCTATGGAACCGCCACAAAAACTGGGCTAAAACAGGTCGCATGAAAAAAGCCATAATATAAATTTTATTGAGTTGTGTGTGCTTTTTCTGCTCCTTCCCATTTCAAACATTTATCCACACCAACCATGTACTTCAAATCATTCTAAAGTATATTCTTGATTGAAAAACTAACACATTTAAAAGTTATCTTTGACCATTTATGTGGATGTGAAAAACCAGGGATGAGAATTATTATTTTTATTTTTGGGTGAAAGTGGGATGGGGGTTCTCAGGCCCTCAAGTTTTGAGCATTTATGATCTTAAAATTATGAAATCCTTAATAATTATTATTCAACAAGAGCCAGTACATATATGTTAAAGCAAAACAAAAGTTATGGATTTTGGCCTATGCACTTGTAAGAGTTGCTAAAATATACCCACTTGTAACTACAATTAAGAATATCATGCCAGTGGTTTACTAGGAAAACCTTGTTGAACACACAACATCTTAATTTCATGGGCCGCGCCATACTGTTAGATAACACAGTTAACACTACATAACAGGTGCAGTATTCTGGCAATGTTTGCTCGCCAAATGAAAATATATTCATGTACACCTATTCCTGTTCTTGCCAACAATAGGATATGGCCGTGCTATTTGTGTCCAAACTCAACTTATGTAACATATTTTGGCCTTTGTTTACTACCTAAGCTAGTCTTCTTTCTAGCAAGATAACACATTTGTTTGAGACTGTATGTCGACCTCCCTCAATATGTCACTTTAGTCTAGGTTACCCTGATTTCATAGAACTATTGAAAGCACTACCTTGACCAAATGTTCTTGGAAAATGCCACATGGTAACATTGTTATGAAAACTCACATTTCACAAGGAATAATTCAGTAATAATTCCATTTCAGTAGAAGTTTACCAATGTCCATTTATCATACATCTCAACACACATAGAAAAAGTCATGAAGTGCCGGACAGAAATTGAAGTTTTGATCTTAAAATAACACTCCAGAAAATGTTTGCCCATATGGAAGGCATTCAAAACACAGTACATCTATAAAACAAGCAACCTCTGAGACAATAGTACCTCGACAAGGTGTAGTTTTATTGGTTAAAATATAATTTAGCTGTGCATTTGAACTTTAAACCCTTTAGGCCAGTTATTTATTTTTAGGTTTACAAATTTTTTAGTCATGTCTAACATCGGAGGATGGAAAAAAGTTTTACTGAGAAGATAGATGAAGGGGAAAAAAGGGTTAACCAAAGCCAGTTTTTTTTTTCTAGTTTTTATATGGATTATTACGGTAGTATTTAACATTGGAGGAGGGGAAAAAGTTCACCCAAGAAACCTGATGACAGATAAACCTTTCATAACAAATTTACAGACAGCCATGCACATTACACAGCTGGTCGCTTCAGCTTTTGTGCATGGCGGTTAACACCTAAAAATAAGGACGTATTATATCCTATGCTCTTTAAAATTGCATTCTGACAAATAGGGCTGGGTCCAATTATGTAATTGTAATTGATTACAGCAAAATGCTGTAATTGTAACTGACTGGTTTTGAAATTCTACTGTAGCCGTAATTGAAATATGTTGCGTAATTGCATCAATTACAATCAATTACAGTATTTTTTATAACAAACTACCAGAAAAAAAATCTACTAAATATTGTTGAAAAAAATAAAAAGATCAAGATCATAATTAAAACACCTACATGACATGCTCATATAATCAAAGGAATATTCAGGTATAACAAGTGCATCAACAAAATACCTCTGGCCTTCCTTCTAAGCAATATTTAATTGCAATCTGCCAGTAAACATTTCACACCAGGCTTCCAAAAGGTCTCCAAATATGCCAAAAGGCATCAAAATTAGCTGTTTTCAATGTATACCCCAATTGGTCATTGGTCTGTCTTTTCTGTGATTCTGTAATCTTCTACCACAGTGTACATAGTGAAGGGCCAGGTGGTGGTTAATTGAGAGTGAGCTACAACCCACAGGTTTATTATGTAAGAATAGTGACTGGGCTTGAGGCCAAGAGACTCATGGTAGGCAAACTAGGGTTCAACCTCAAAACACAACTGCCAAGTAAACCAATTTTGGTATACACAGTAGATAAAATGGGTATACACCGTGGGGGCATAGACAAAACCCGTTGGGACGTATCTTGATGTGAACATTGCTAATGTACGATATGAATTATTTGTGGTTACATTTTATGAGTAGAATTGCTTTGAAATGGCTTAGTAGATTGGAGAGACTCGTTAGGATTTCAAATGATTGTGGCCTTTATTGTAAACATTAATTAATGAACCAAGCAAACATTACATTATATTTATAAGGAACAATAATACTGATCTAGTCATGGTTCAACAAAATGTACAAACATCACCAAATCCATTATATTTGTTTAACAATAGTATTATTCGTACACACAATCAGCAACACACGTTACATAATTAATAATTGGTTCTGCATAATACAAATGTAATTAAAATTGAAATGGCATAATTGTAATTGATTTGGAAATTTTAGAAGTGTAATTGTAATTGAACTGAAAAAATGTTAAGTAATTGTAATTGATTAAATTTTTTTGTAACTGGACCCAGTCCTGCTGATAAAAACTCATCTTAAGAAAGTTTCCGTATGACATGGCCATCTTTTTATAATAGTAGTAAATTAAGATGTTGGTTGGTTAGTTCACACGTTATATGAGCCTTTCTGAAATTCTCGTAACTCCCAGTACTTATCAACCAATGAAATTATGTGCGGCGTGTTTATGTTCAAAGGGTTATTTTATAATAATAACGCTGATACAAGAAACAAAGAAAGTAAGTGGATGACAACGTCTCAATTGCTAATGGGATTTTATAATAATAACGCTGATACATGAAACAAAGAAAGTAAGTAGACCACAAAGTCTCAGTTGTTAATAGTATTTTATAATAATAACGCTGATACATGAAACAAAGTAAGTGGACCACAGAGTCTCAATTGTTCATAGTATTTTATAAAAATAACGCTGATACATGAAACTTTCATGACTATGAAAATCACTTCTCTTACAGAACATTATTTACATCAATTTGGCATGAGACTGATACATTATATTTTGTATAGGCAATGAGTATTCTACGTATTAATGTGGTACAACGCTACCGTGAATATATTCTCCAGTGTCGTAAACATATTTTCGGTGTCGCAATTCTTCTCTGCCATTCGATTTTTGTGTTTCCGACATTAGATTTGTTTTTAGAATAGATTATTCGTAAAAACAAATCGTCACGTGAGAATGTCGGTGGGACATTAAAAAATAAACTGCTTTTAATTTTTATTTATTTTTTTAATTCCAAAAACATTTGTGGCAGATCTGTAAACCCCAAAAAAATTAAAACCTATTCATTTACACTTGTCATAAAACATTTAATTTGTATGTTTTTTCACATTTTAAACACACTCACAAATTGGGTTTGTTGCATGTTATTCCAACTGCTAGTACATTGCTTCAAGAAGTGTCGTACCAGCAAAGGAAAACAATGTATGATACACACAATGACTGAGCCATTATTCAAACAGCATGAAAATACCTGATCATTGATGCATTCAGAAAATACCTGCTCATCACATCATATAATAATATTACAACTCCCGGAATTCTTCCCAGAGAAGTCAGGTTGACATTGGCATGAACATGTATATCCGGGGGTGAAGTGTAAAGTCCTTTTGAGTTGTCCTGCGGACCATACAAATAGGAAGTGTCTTTACCCTTTTTACCAGTTATATAATAATAATATATATAATTTGAGCAGAGCGTCTGGTGTTTTAGAGGTGTTTTAAATTGCAACACAACACAGGCAACATCTTTGTTCAAATTCTGCCAAATCTTCCACTATAGGTCGTCAGATGATGTACAAATGTGTGTTTAGTTATTACGAAGCCATTGATTTCATATGTAATTCTATTTATTTCTAGGGTGAGATCTATGAATGCAGGTATCTTGTAAAATGTGTCATTAGTTGAAGGTTTCTCCTAGACATAGTTTACTGGTTCTATGATCTACTCAGTGTTTCTGACCAAAATGTCAGTTTGGAATCATTTTGTAAAAGGAAAAAAGATTGAGACTTGACTAGACCGATCACTTATTAAATACCCTAAATCCAAACTGAACAAAAGTAAACATAATTTATGCAATTTATTATTTTCAATCTCCTTATATTTTTAAGCATATTCATAATAACAAAAGGGCTTACTAAGACAAGGGCCGGGGCATTTGTAAGGGTTTCAACTGGAGATTATGTCTTTTTCAAATAGTTTGATAGTGTCACTGCTTTTGTCTCTACCCATAATGATTTTATGTTGTTCTAGATGATTGTGACATGTGTGGAAGCTGCATGCATCAGAAGTGTCTACAATGAAGTGATCAAGCTCGAAATACGCACACACATTAACAGCAACAACTGTCAAGTTCTGCGTGTTTCACCACTCTGGTGACAGTGACAACAGTTTGTAATAGAAAGGGATAGTGCAGTAAAATGGTGCAGCACCTCGAGCCAAGTCACTGACTGTCCACTTCTCTGTCTTTGTGCGCAAGAGAAAACCTGTGGCTGTGGCACCGGTGGGAACATATTTGCAATGAGTAGTGAATTAAAGAGAGACCAACTCCCTCACCTTGGGGAATCCATTCAAGTGTGACAAATGTGGAACAAACTGTTCACAGAGTTCTGATTTAAAGGCTCATTTGCATTCTCAGATTAGTCAGACACCATTTCAGTGTGACACTTGTGGATACATTTTTTTATTTACTTATCAGTGCAAGTGTACACACACACCAGTGAGAATCTGTTTGAGGGTGAAACTTGTGAACCTCAATTTACGTTCAGTGGTGCTTTGAAGACCCCTACAAATGTGATGTCAGTAGAAACGGGTTAGAAACAGCAATTCCTAAACTATGGATGTGAATGTGTGCACTGATGCCATTGAGAAAAAATTCCTGTGTGACATTTGTGGAAAAGTGTTTTTACAAAGTTGTAGCTTAAAGATACATCTGCGCATTCATTCTGGTGAGAAAACATTTAAGTGTGACACCTGTGGAGCAAAGCTTGCATGTTGTAAGAGTTTGAAGATTCACATGCGCACCCATACTGGGGAGAAACCCTACAGATGTGACACTTGTGGAGCACACTTCGCACTGCGTAGTACTTTGAAGACACATATACGTACTCACACAGGCGAGACACCCTTTGAATGTGACACATGTGGAGCACACTTCTCACATCAGGGTAATTTGAAGAAACATGAGCGTATCCACACTGGGGAGAAACCCTACAAATGTGATGTCTGTGGAGCACACTTCTCACAGAATGGTAGTTTAAAGTTACATATGCGCACTCACTCAGGCGAGAAACCCTTCATATGTTACACCTGTGGAGCACAGCATGTGTGTTGTAAGAGTTTGAGGATTCACATGCGCACCCATACTGGGGAGAAACCCTATAAATGTGATGTCTGTGGAGCACACTTCTCAAAGAATGGTAGTTTAAAGTCACATATGCGCACTCACTCAGGCAAGAAACCCTTCATGTGTGACATCTGTGGAGCACAGCTTGCATGTTGTAAGAGTTTGAAGATACACATGCACATCCATACTGGGGAGAAACCCTATAAATGTGATGTCTGTGGAGCACACTTCTCACAGAATGGTAGTTTAAAGTCACATATGCGCACTCACTCAGGTGAGAAACCCTTCATGTGTGACGTCTGTGGAGCACAGCTTGCAAGTTGTAGGAATTTGAAGATTCACATGCACATCCATACTGGGGAGAAACCCTATAAATGTGATGTCTGTGGAACACACTTCTCACATAATGGTAGTTTAAAGTCACATATGCGCACTCACACATGCAATAAACCCTTCAGTTGTGACACCTGTGGAGCACAGTTTGCCTGCTATACGAGTATGATGACTCACATATGCACCCATACTGGGGAGAAACCCTACAAATGTGATGTCTGTGAAAAACAGTTTGCATGGAAAAATTCACTTAATATACACATGTGTAGTCATGCTGGTAAGAAACTAACATGAAAACAGTTTACATGTTCTAGTGATTTGGGGAAAATGTGCATTGGTGAGAAACCATACAAATGTGATACAGTAAATAGTTTAGATACACCAGTGCTCTAAATGGGAATATGCACACTTATACTGTTGAGGAACCATCCAAATGTGACACTTAAAAAAATATTTTTACAGATTGAGGGCTTAAAGTTATGCTTGCATAGTCATGCTGGTGAAAAATTGATTACATGTCACACTGGTGGAGCAATCTTTACCTGCAAAAGTACTTTGACGATATATGTGTGCATGTGTCTGTGCTTGCATGCGTGTGTATATGCGTGTAATCATAAGTTCTTCAGATGTGACAGTGTGCACTCTTCCCATTGTGGTCATTTACAATGATGTGTCCACCCACATACCCTAAACAAATACACAAGTTTGATCTTGTAAATACAGGTTTGATCTTGAGAGAAAGATGAACTATTCTGATGCAGGTGTGAATGAATGGAAGACAACGGAACTGGTCCTCTGTTAGACCCAGTGATTATGTTCTGTTGTTCCTGGTGTGTAAACATATAAATTCACCTTTTCACAATTGCTGTATCAACAAAAGTAATTTGAAGAACCATGTACGTATCCACACAGAGGGAACCCATGCAAATGTGACACCTGTGGAAAGGTTTAAGATGCTTACAACCAAAACACTAGTTTTTATGTGGCCCAGTAGTGTTTGGCAAATGTGTTGTTCCACTTGAAATTGAAATTCATGACATAATTGGTGTTTGTATTTTATTCAAACAAATATTTGTATTGTTTATGTCGGATTGCAACACCTTGTTTATTTTTTTAACATCTAAAACAGACATGTTTTATTACATTTATTTACATAAGTGTCTGTTTTTGTATATCCTGTTATTGTCGGAGCAAGTAGTTACAACTAACTATTCGGCAATATACAACTTGCCTGGATGTTGCCTTGACAGGAATATTTTATACTTCATGTCAGATTGGTTCATTATTATTTCTTTTGTAAATGATTCTTGTTTATATTTGGAAAGACGTTGATGGCCATTTTCTTTGTTTGACCAAACTGATAGTGTACTGTAACTGTGAGGATGTCAAAACACACAATAAGTTGTGTTGTTATTGACACCAAACGTGCCTTAGATGTCAGCCATGGATGACGTTTGGTGACCTTGCATTCAGCCATGGATGACGGTGGGTGTCTTTGCATTCAGCCATGGATGACCGTGAGTGTGCTTGCATTCAGCCATGGATGACCGTGGGTTTTCTGATGGGGTTTATCGTGGGTATCCTTCCATTCTGATGGGGTTTACCGTGGGTATCCTTCCATTCTGATGGGGTTTACCGTGGGTATCCTTCCATTCAGTCGTACGTAGATGAACTTGGGTATCCTTGCATTAGCCATGGATGAACTTGAGTCATATATCTGTGCAGTCTATTCAAACAAAAAGGGAAAAAATGTATTATATATATGAAAATGTTGGTCTCGTTTTGTAAATATGGTGTTGCAATAAAACATCTCTGCAAATAGTTTATCATTATATTTGTTTTTTTCCTTACAAAAAGTTAACTTATTTTTCAATTCTCGATGTTTTCATTGTTGGTGTGCTAATGTTCTGTTGTTGTGTATCATTGTAATATTTGCTTTTAATAAAACGTTAATTTGTTAAAACAGCGTAAATTCGTCTGTGTACATTGTGCATGCGTGGCCAAGTGAGATGTGCTTGCCCAATTAACGTGCATCGTTGGGTATAATGTTTTGTCTTTCTAAGTACTGCCATCTAGCGATCAATATATCAAAATAATGCCTCGAAAAGAGCTCACTTTGTCGGACGTTTATTCCCAGTGACTGATATATCTGACTAATGATGTCTTTATAACGGCCAGCTCGAACGGACTAGATTGCAAAGGTAGCCAATTGCCATGAGTGCAAAGGTAGCCAATTGCCATGAGTGCAAAGGTAGCCAATTGCCATGAGTGCAAAGGTAGCCAATTGCCATGATTGCAAAGGTAGCCAATTGCCATGAGTAGTGAAAACTCTATGCACTACTAGTTTGTAAAAAAATCGTATTTCACTTTCTACTGTGGCATATCAGTATAGCATCGATTATCCAGGCTTTGAGCCACCGTTTGTCGCACACATCTTCGCGCCTGGACACAGTGGGGTTTCCATTGTGACGGAAATCGGTGCCGGTGATCTCGGCCTTTCGGGATCTCGGCCCTACTGAACTCGTTTATGCCTTAGAAACAATTATAGTTGTAGCGTGTACTTATTGTTCGGTACCTGTGATTGCTGTATAAAAATAGTGTTTATGCCTCTGAAATAATTATAGCTGTATCATTCACTCAATATGTTCTCAGAATGTCTCATCTTCTGCCTATAAGCAGAAATGTGTGTGCTAAATTAATCTTAAAATACAGAGAAATATCGATGGTAACGGACATGTTTACAACGATCGATGGCAAGCGTATACGGTCTTTTATCTATACAACGTTTCAAATTTATGGAATCCTGGTTCGTAGCGGTTTTTTTCAAGTGCTTAAGACGAAACCTACAAATTCGATGGTCATACGTTGTATCAAATTGAGATATTCATGCAAAAACAAAATTGAAGACACTCGATCAGCACAGAGGTCAAGTTAAGGAGATGGAAATGGGCAGGACATATCCTACGAATGGAGAAGAACAGCAAATGTGAGACGGCATTGACCTGGACGCCTGAAGGAAGAAGAAAGGTTGGTCGACCAAAGACAACATGGTGATCAACATTGCAAATGAAAGACGCGTACTGGGATGGAACAGCTGGAACGAAGCCAGACGTGTAGCAGCTAACAGAGCGAGCTGGAGGAGATGCACTTCGGCCTTATAGGCCACTGGGCCCGAAGAGGATAGGTGAGGTGAGGCTCGTAGCGACCCATTGTCTGTCCATTCTCTGAGACAGAGCTTTGGACATCAGCGGTGTCTAAATAAACATTGCTTCACTTTGATTACGACTACAGGAATAACAATCGCTGAAATTAAGTTAATCCGTTAGACCCTACTAGCTGCGTTGCACATGGTTGCCCATTAATGCTTTAAGTGGGAAATGAGGACTTGCGTCACTTCGGTCTAGGCCACTAGTTAAAGCATTTCTGATTAAAATAACAATAACTGATTCCATCCTTTATTCAATAAGAAGTAGTACAATAGATGCAGATAGACATATCAAACGTTTCACCGCACCGCAACATCGATCATCATCTGTTACTTTTGCTGGACCAGTTATACGGACGACTAGATGATGATGATGATGATGATGATGATGATGACGATGACGATGACGACGATCTTCTTAGTAGGATCATAACACATCCGCACATACAACAGTGCAGGCTTAGATTCCAGTGAGATTTAGAGCATGCAATGATTGAAATCAACGTGAACTGCGATCGTAATTCAGTACGTATTAAGTTAACAAACTTAACGGAAAAGACGACTGCAGTGCCAGTTACGTCGTACAATGGCTTCACACCAATTGTACTGGTGTTGGGGGTGTTGATCTCCCCAATCAAACATCGCTTTGTTGTGGCGCCTAAAGAAAAACACATCAGAATGAATGGACTTTATGTGCTGAAGCGGTGCGCAGACAGACTGTAAAGATATTTGTGAAAAGAAGGTAGTGCCAACCGCTCGGTGATCTATTGTACTGATCTATTGTACTGATCTATTGTATTGGGGATAAGAGAGGCGCGGTCCAATAAGATATACCATACTTATGATTGGCCGATCAGAAGCGGAGATAAGCCACCACCGGGGTATTTAGAAGGGGGACTCACCGCAATATTCACCAGGCAGAGCGAAAACACGACAATTTAATTATTTACAATCATCATTTGAAATCGCCGTACGCCATGCAGTCCGAATTAAAAGGCTTGTATGAGCTGTTTTCGAATCATCACTGCGCGTCAAGAGGCTCTGTTGTGTGATGCTTGCACCCGCTAACACCACATAGTATGCGGGAGAGGTATGTCGAATATGTTATACCGGTTTTAGATAACTGAACATCTATGTGTTTCTTTTTCACACAGTGACCAGTATCTACATGGTAAATCTACTAACATAGGCCACTTAGAGTTTTTTACTGGCGTCCTTGCGTGAAATGTTTATACCTATATTTGGTATTCTCATATTTTTCTGAAAAACAAACTGATTTTTCATTTAAATCTTCACTGTGCTGGAGGGCAAGGCCACAGCAGAGCCACTGCAGGCCTTGGTGGCCTACACCAAGGACACGTGGATTGGAAGTCGTGTTTAGCCTCCTATCAGCTGGTCGGTGTTTGGACAGAACGTGCGCACAAACAACGACTTAGAAGGGTGACATCACGGCTTCAACAGCAAGGGGAGACAACAGATGCCGTTCTACCAGCTGACGGGTCTGCTGTTCGATGAGGCAGCGCAGATTGAGCTCACTCTGCGACTAGTATCCGAGGGGAAAGTTCGCAGGCACCAGAAGAAAACCTTCAAGGAACTTCAGGGGAAGGTCTCCCTGCAGAGGGACCTTTACAGGGCGGGCGACAGGACTGTGATGCAGTGAAGTGAAGACACACTCTCTCTCTCTCTCTCTCTCTCTCTCTCTCTCTCTTTCTCTCTCTCTCTCTCTCTCGTTTATATGGTCCTGTAGTGCACTAAGTTATCACAACACTATTACTAAGGATCGACATAGCGGCTGGTCAACACAGCGGCTACACGCCAACGGTTACACACTGGGTCGATACAGCGACTACACGCTAAGAGAAGACAGAGCGGCTACACACTAAGGGTCGACACAGCGGCTACATACTAAGGGTCGATAGAGCGACTACACGCTACGGGTCGACAGAGCAGCTACACACTAAGGGTCGACAGCGCGACTACACACTGTGGGTCGACAGAGCGGCTACACACTAAGGGTCGACAGCGCGGCTACACGTTAAGGGTCGACAAAGCAGCTACACACAAACGGTCGACAGAGTTGCTACACACTATGGGTCGACAGAGTTGCTACACACTATGGGTCGACACATCGGCTACAGGCTAAGTATCGACAGAGGGGCTACACATTATGGGTCGACAGAGCAGCTACACGCTAAGGGTTGACAGAGCAGCTACACGCTAAGGGTCGACAGAGCGGCTACACGCTAAGGGTCGACAGAGCGGCTACACGCTAAGGGTCGACAGAGCGGCTACACGCTACACTTGTTAGACGACTTTCTAACTATATATCCACTCAATTCCACGGCAGAGAGAACAATGGCTAGGTTTACCTTGGTACTTAATATGCTACGTGTCCCAATGGCCCCGCATAAGACTGGACCTACTGTACAGTTGCAATATTTAGGGATATTCCTAGACACTGATAGAATGGAAGCTATGTTGCCTGATGACAAACTTAGCAGGGTAATCACAATAATGGATATTTTCTAAAATAAGCACAGTATTTCAAAGAGGGAGCTGTTGAGCTTATTGGGTCACCTAAAATTTTGCTTCCAGGGTAATTCCAAAGGGTCTAAGCTTTGTAGCTTATCTCTTATCTTTTATCTATGTCTCGCTTTCTTTAGATTTGGAGAATTCACAAGTCGGTCCAACACTTTTCACCCTCTAACAGATTTGAGTATAGGTGACACACAGTTGCATCTTCATGAAAGGTATTTCACACTTCAGTTGAAAAGATCAAAGACAGATCCATTTCGCAAAGGGGTAACTCTTATGTATTTTGCAACAGAGCAGAACATTTGCCTTTTCCAAACTATGATGGCCCTGCTGCAGACAAGGAATGATATGGTAGCAGTCACGTGACCCCTTGTTTACCACTTTAACGTGACCCCTTGTTTACCACTTTAACATTGACACTATCATTCATAATAGAGTAACTAAAGATGCTTCTTTTAAGTGTTGGTTACAATCCATCTTTGTATAGCGGTCACTCGTTTCGTATAGGCTCAGCTACCACAGCAACAGCTGCACACATTCCAGATCACATGATACGAACACTGGGCAGATGGAACTCTGATTGTTACTGCAGGTATATTAAAACATCTTACAAATCATTGCGAGAAGCCCAACAAGCCATGTGTAGTAACATGTGAATAATTTGCTAACCATGTATCACTTCAGATAAGAGGTGTTGTAAGTGTGCAGCAAGGCAAGGCAAGCCGCTTTGTCAACAGTATGTATGTGTGTGTGTGTGTGTGTGTGTGTGTGTGTGTGTGTGTGTGTGTGTGTGTGTGTGTGTGTGTGTGTGTGTGTGTGTGTGTGTGTGTGTGTGTGTGTGTGTGTGTGTGTGTGTGTGTGTGTGTGTGTGTGTGTGTGTGTGTGTGTGTGTGTGTGTGCGTGCGTGCGTGCGTGTATGTATGTATGTATGTATGTATGTATGTATATTAATTCATGTGTGTGTGTGTGTGTGTGTGTGTGTGTGTGTGTGTGTGTGTGTGTGTGTGTGTGTGTGTGTGTGTGTGTGTGTGTGTGTGTGTGTGTGTGTGTGTGTGTGTGTGTGTGTGTGTGTGTGTGTGTGTGTGTGTGTGTGTGTGTGTGTGTGTGGTTGTGTGTGTGTGTGTGTGTGTGTGTGTGGTTGTGTGTGTGTGTGTGTGTGTGTGTGTGTGTGTGTTTGTGTGTGTGTGTGTGTGTGGTTGTGTGTGTGTGTGTGTGTGTGTATGTATGTATGTATGTATGTATATTAATTCATACATTCGCCACTAACTGAGTGTGTACAATTATAATTCTCTACTTTACTTATATATATTTATATATTTCCTACGTGAGGAGCTACTATGTATTTCAATATGTCGATAGAACCAACTATAATTACTTCACAGACAAGATTATGCGTAACAATTGTCTTTATTATACTACAACAGGTTAGTTGTTGATTAACAACCGTTCAGTATTATCCAATTTCCACCCTGTCCTTATATCTTGGGGCATTTGGTCTAAACATCTCTTTTGGGCTGGCTGGACACCCAGAAGGAGGCATACCCCAGGATTATCTGGTCATGTGACCGCAGTCACATGATCATGATCAAGTAGCTGGCCCAGGACCGCAGTCCGGTCACGTGAAATATCCGGGTCTCGCACCCAGTTCTCAGAGAGATCTGGCCGGACTGGCCCATTTTATTGCCAAGATGAATAATAAGTATGAAGCTTTTATTACATGAGCCGTTGTGTTGTTCTGTCATAAATTGAAGCATAGTGTTAGCATTGTGCGTGGTTTATGACAGAACAACTGACCGATGCATCTTGGGAGCCTACCGGAGGCAAGGGACCATCCCTACCATGGGCCTGGGGGAATGAAAGCTGACCAATTAAAAGGTTCATCCCCTCGTCGCTGGGGGCCTCTGACCAATTACAAGCATTAACCCTGCTATGGGAGCTGGCAGCACCCCTTATATTCCCTCACTGCAGGGGGTGTCTGACCAATTAGAAGCATTATCCCAGCAGTGGGATCTGGCAACATTCCTTCCTTGGGCCATCTTTGTCTCGTAGCACGAACAAGGAAACATGTCACCCACCAACCAGTCCCCATTTCTCCATCTTTAAAAAAATGACAGGATGGCCAGCATTTCAAAAGACCTGGGGCATACGTTCTAAACGCTTCGTTTTGGGCTGACTGGACACCCAGAGGCCGGGATGCAGACCCCAGGATTATCTGGTCATGTGGCCACCGCATGCACGTTACACCATGACAATAATTAATATGACGAGTCGATGGGAAATAGCACCGCTACTCCGCTAGTATTATTGCTGTATGTTTACAGGTTTTCATTTTTCTCTATGTTATACAAAATAAAGGAAACCACAATTTCCCGTCTTCATGCGATTCCCCGGTTACAAACAATTTAACAAATATAAAATAAAGGTTAAATAACAACTCAACATTTGTCGAATGATCTTTTAATTGTGCATCGCTCAATCGCACATGTTCATATTACATGCACTACTACAATGGTTACACAGGATCATTAATCAACAGAATCATAAACATATATTCTTTGCATAACATTGATACGTAATTATTATATATAGATTATCTCAGACCCTAAATAGCAGGCTGGCTTCTGTGGTATTTGTATCTAGATTTCTATCCAGCAATACTCCATGACAGACTTAATTAGTACCAATAACATACATAGGTTTATAGTCTTTAAACACTGTGTTCCCAGGTTTGAAATACATTCAAATGAACCCTATAAAATACCAATAACACTGTATCAACTCCTAAGTGGTGAATTGTACAAGTGTACTCAGCTAAAAATGCAGCTACAATTAATAAAAAATGGATGTACTCCATGCATAACACAGCACCAGTTATGCTTAACATCTATTATAATATATAAAGGTACACAATCCTTGGAGACTACGAGTACACAAATCAGTACTAATACACAGGCACGCACGTACGCGCACGCACGCACGCACGCACGCACGCACGCACGCACGCACGCACGCACACACACACACACACACACACACTCACATGATATATACAATGTCTATAATTATTTCCTTAATATATTTACGGATGACCGTAAAAATAAATGTTTCCTAACCTAATAGTAATACTTCGTGACAACCCATGAAACCAAAATAACACTGCTCACCTCATCCTGTATATTACAGGGGGTCATCTGCACCTGTAAATAAACAAGCAATAATACTACAAGGCACTGCACTAACAAGACTACCGTTAAATAATATACAACCATGCAATTATCAGTTATAAATGAATAAACAAAAGAGTGACTAACTACATTATTATATGTATGCAAACACAATGATGTCACCAGAAATGTACTAAGATATCAGTACTACATTAAATGATCAAACCAAACACTTGATCCCTGTTTACAAGTTAATTACTATCTAGTGTGGCCCCAGCTTGCTCTCGAGCACTTGTCCCTTGGGAATATTTCATACACCCTACCCAGCCAGTGCCACATGGTGATTAATCAAGACCACATCAAAGAGAGGGAGAGTGCTCCAGTCTGATTCTGGCTTAACTGCACAGAATGTTAAAATTATATAATTATACGGTACATGCACAGTCCATGCATAATGTATTTTGTCTTCATAATGCATTAACTATGTAACAGTACTAAACATGAATAAACTTAACGTTCTAACCTGTTCTACCAGCTACTGGCTACAAGCTTTCAAAATGTCATTAAGCCCTATAGCTGCTAACAGACAGCTGGTGGGGACATTCCTCCCTAAGGTCCGGACAGTTCAGTTGCTCCACATCTTCTTGGCACATCAGTAATCCAAGTCACTATTAAGTAATTATAACTGAACATATAAATATGTTTACATAGACATATGGACAATTCTCTAGTAAACATTATGGTATCATTATAAATTGAAAGCATTCATTTCCTAAGGTATAACATAGTATTTAGAAACTTACTAAAACAGGGTTGTTGTTGTCTTGTTGACTGAGATCAAGCCTGGCCATAGAGTTACATCATTAATCACCCCCCTATAAACAAGAGCGACAAGCCAGCTCACTGCAGTGAAGCGGGTGTGGACCACTGGCCGGCATTTCATTGCACGGCAGAAACAGTTGCATCCACTGCATGACACATAGGGTAGTACTGTTTATAGTGTGAACATAGCATGTTAAAAATAGTTGTCTGACATATGTATGTGAGTGAGTGAGTGAGTGAGTGAGTGAGTGAGTGAGTGAGTGAGTGAGTGAGTGAGTGAGTGAGTGAGTGAGTGAGTGAGTGAGTGAGTGAGTGAGTGAGTGAGTGAGTGAGTGAGTGAGTGAGTGAGTGAGTGAGTGAGTGAGTGAGTGAGTGAGTGAGTTAATGTATTTCCTCCTCACCATCATCATTTACAATATAAGGCAAACAAAAGCAATGAAGATAAGGTGGCTACCAGAGAAGTATAAACTTATCGGGCTAGTAGCCAGTGACGATGACACCAGGAACCAATTAACTTGAAGATTTGTCATTGTCATTTGTTCTTAATGGGGCATGGCCACCAGTCTGATAAATAATTTGGGTGAGGGTGGTCCCAGCAGTTGTGTTATAAGTGTGGGCAGTTGGGTTGTTTTTACATGCATTAGTGTTAAACTCTTCAAGACAAACATCTTGGAGGCTTGCTGGAGAAAGTTGTGGGACAACGAATATGATTATTTCCTGTGTGGCTTACAGCTGTACGAATCAACAGAAGACAGGATCTAACATCTCGTTATTTTCAGGTAATTTATGTTGCAAATGTTTGTGCTGTGTTAGTGTATATGTGAATGAATGTAACAGTTTAGAAAATGTTCTGAAATATCAATATATTACAGATACGTTTGTTTTTCTTGGGGAAGCGTACATTAAGTGTTTCCCAGTAGTCACATTGATTGGATGCAACATAAAATGTTATAGGGGTAGGATTCAGTTTTATAAATAATGTGTGCGTGCATGTATGCATATTTGTAACTCTTTTATAAAACTCTACTAGATGTCAGCTCATTAATAAGATTTTTTTTCTTTATTAAGTCATTTGCATTTAATGAGGCTCTCCCCTTTTTGGTCGTCGTTTGCCTTTTCTTCGTTGTATGAACCACTATCATGAACTCATTCTGTACACATTGCAACATTCATTGCATTCTATGCATTTGTTTGACAAACCATATGAAAGGTTACCTACTAAAATAATTGACAGCTTAAATGAGAGAGCACATTTCTTTACATGAGGCATGTTCTTGGGCAAGTTGGCCAGATAACTTTCGAGAGATCTTGATCTGCAGGTGGAAATAGCTGTGATGGAGCAGCTGGGGAATGTGTTGGAAGATGGGAAAAGAATATTTTGGGGACCTTAGAGAAGAATGTCCAACAGGGCTTAATGAGATTTTGACCGCTTGCAGTCATTATCTAATACATGTATACAGCACTTCAGAAAGTTCAGTTTCGATCATGTTTAGTTGTGCTACTGTTATAGTTAATATGTTATGATATTTGATATACAAGGTGCATGGATAGACTGTGCACGTAATAAGGTATTAGGTATATATAACTATGTAGTATTAATCTCTTATTAGTACTGTATATCTATAGATATATGATGAAGACTGGTTGCTGTACAGTATAAACACTGGGCCTCCAGTGGGTTCTTGCCGTGCAGCAGCATGAGTGTCACTGGTCCATGCCGGCATCACTTTATCATGTGCCAACTGATAAGAGCTTAGCGGTCTTGTTTTACTAACGGGTGTTCTATTTATGTCTATGAGCCTGGCCCACTGGGACACACAGCCCCTCCCCCTGACCGCAAGTGACCCCTGTCTCTTGGGTAATTTTTTTTAAACAACTTAATTATTAGTAACATGATCGGCAACCCATACACAGTAAATACAATTAACCATAAGAGAAATAGTAACCAATTAACTAGATTTTCTTTAGATTACCAAGGGTGCTGCCATATGGTGGCAAGTAATGGCACCTTCAACCCTGTCATGGGGTTGATGGTGCCATGCCTCAGTTAGACTTCCTGGTGTGTTACAAATTATGTAGGGCTTAGTAAGTTTGGATATAGGACGTTTTAAGAAAAATCATACGATCTGACATAAGTGCATTTGTGCAGGAACATTACCAGGTTTGCTGGTGGAAGCTGTTGAGAGTGAAATGGTGGATTTTTAGATGATTTTAATAGGCGGAAGGATATTTGTGATTTTGTTTGGCCACTAGACACGTGTGCGTCGTAATTCGTGCCAAAATTGGTAAACATTGAGGGGTATCGCACATACAGGCATATTACAAGAGTTAGAAATGTATAATTTTTGACAAAACTCGACCAGCATGTCAGTGGGATGATGACAGCAACTGGTATAAACTTTTAGATTTCGTGATGGTCACGTTTTCTTATAATCGTGCAAAACGTTAACATAGCCACCAATGGGAAACGTAATAGTAGGCTGAACCATGTGCTCCTCTGGTATCCTCGCGTGACTTTTGCTGGATGACCGGTGGGGTGATTATAAATTACTGATTGTTCAGTAATCCTGCCGGTTACATGTTGATAACAGAAATCGCAATGTACACACACACACGCACACACGCACGCACGCACGCACGCACGCACGCACGCACGCACGCACGCACGCACGCACGAAAAGCAACAGCAATAAAAGCGACAATAACAACAGCGCATGTAAAACGGGAGCACGGCACTATTACGCATCTTTGTTTATTCATTCCCGCCTTACCCGCCTTTTGGGGTAAGACCACAGTTGACCTTCCTGTTTATTGTTTTACACGAATTCATACGATGTGACATAAGTGCAATTGAGCAGGCATATTCACAGGTTTGTTTGTAGAAGCTATTGGCTGTGAAATGGTGCATTTTTTTGAGAGTTTAACAGGCGGAGGGATTTATGGGAATTGTTCTGCTATGGGCCACGTGGGCGCATGAATACATGGCTATTTTTGTTAAAATTGACGGGCATCGCACATCGGGGCATTTTAAAAGAGCTGGAGGTAAGTGATTTTGATAAAACTCGGTCGGCATGTCAATGAGATGATGGCAGTTGCTGTGAAAAAGTTTCAGAACTTTTAGTTTTCTTATAATCAGACAAAACGTTAACATGGCCACCAATGCAATTCTCAACTGTGGTCTGACTCCTTTTACGTGCTCGTCTTTTAGCCATTTAGGGTGCCCACGTTACCGCGAAATTCTAAGTCGCTGTTACTTGTATTGTTTGGAAGAGTTTTCTTTTTTCGAGATATCAGGTAAGAGTGAAGCACGACGCCGTAATAACAAGGGCCCTGTTTATGCAAGACGTAAACGATTGAACCGTTGCATCATGCATGGCCGCTTGGCCTTGGCCTTGGTGCAACCCGACTCCCGAGTAATTATAAATTACGTAATTGTTTGATCGCTATGTAAAAGTAGGTGTAATTTCTGCATGGTTGATATGTGAGGAGAGATTTGGCGGCTCCAGGTGATCGTTCTATGGCTAGGTCAGTCATCAGCCAGTGAGCGATAATATAGGACGTTTCTTCCGGGTACGAGTCAACCCTCTCTTCAAGGCTTATAGACTCGGTGTGTGTGCACACGTGGTTCATAGTGATCTCGGCCTTTCGGGATCTCGGCCCTAGTGATCTCGGCCTGTTTTGGTGATCTCGGCCAGTGATCTCGGCCTGGTGTCTGGTGATCTCGGCCTGGTGTTTGGTGATCTCGGCCTGGTCTCTGCCTCTGGTGATCTCGGCCTCGTGTTGCAATACATAATTAAGAGTGTCTATGTGATCTCGGCCTGGTGTCTGGTGATCTCGGCCTGGTTTCTAGTGATCTCGGCCTCGTGTTGTAATACATAATTAAGAGTTTTTATGCCACTTTTAAGCAATGTTGCGATATGCGTATGGATGGTCGTTATGTCACAAGTCACATATGTCGTAGACGATGATAATTCATAGATTTGGACGATTTGTCAAAAAATTATTTTACGTTTCAATTATGTTGTTCACGCAGTGAACATAAATCGATGATTATTTGTTGTAATGTTGGCAGGGACTCTGCCGTATATCTACGCGTTTTAGACGTTACTTGTTATCGCCCATCGTCGAGCGCTATAGATGGTACTCGCGCTGTAGAATTCGTCGAAATCAAATAAAGTGATGTATGTAAAGTTAATTATGTTAGCAGTCTCCATCATTCAGGTTAATGTTTGTTACATATACATGATATGTGATTCGTATATTGTATGTCATTTTATGCCAATGTTTTGATTCTGATTTGCGTAATCTTCGTCAAACGTCGCCAAGGATACTGCTGTTGTCGCAAGGGCTGGGTCCAATTATGTACCAGGTAAATGTAATTGATTACAGCAAAATTTTGTAATTGATTATGGTTTCGAAATTTTGCTGTAAATGTTATATTTTGCATAATTAAACATTTATTTCATTAACAATAAATTACAGTACGTTTCATATTACAAATTACCTGAACAAACTGTCAATAAAAATATAATTTAAGTCTCACAAGGACTGAAAATCAAGACTAATAATATCACCTGCTGATATGATCAAACAAGTGCACCACTAAAGGTTTCCCTTTTAAACAAAACTATAGGTTGTACTGTAGGCTTTTGTATGCTTTTCACATTGTGTGATTTTGTCTGTAGGTATTGTCTTAGATTCACAAATTACATATTGACCAGGGTATATATATATATATATATATATATATATATATATATATATATATATATAATAAAAAATAAATAAGAACCTAATATATGTTTTCCTTCTGTCATGTTACAACCTATCAGTGTTAAGTAACAGGAAAAACAAGCCTTGTTGTGTAAAAAGGTTTAGTATTTCCTATGTTCATGTTTATTTGACGAAATGCTGTGAGAAACGCATAGCTATTTTGGGACATACTCACGGAGGTCATTTGCATACGGCTAACAAACGTGGTTGCATTAGTAGATTTATGCAATAAAGATCATTTTTACAGGGACAAATGTATTTACTTCATAATTTCATGACCCTTTACTTGGAAATGCGTAACAATTTTTATTCTGCTAATTTTTATTTATCTTTGTCACGTGCGTGAAGTGTGTCTGTCAAAACAATATTTGTCAGATCTCTATCAATGTTCATAGTAAAATATAGCAGGACGTCAACATTATGCTCTCTACCGCTGTACACATACATTATTAGTTGTGTGAAACTGTTTTCTTATGTTTTCCGGTCTCTGACAAGTACAAATGCCGACAGTAAATCAATGCTGCAGACTGTCTGTCATTGATGACGCACGTGACACTGCGTGGTTATTCTCAGAAAAATAGCCACAAAAGTGATGACGCGGCAAGAGTACACATATTCGTGTATTACGTTTGATTTGCCGACGCCATATTTGAGTGCTTGCAACGTACGTAGATTTATCACATCTAAAACATGTGTCTGTAAAAGTTTATGCATTTGTTACAAGCTAACGCACGTTCGTTTTTGATGATATAAAAGTGATACTATATGGAAGACTTTGTAACAAATGTATCCGTTGTCCATTCAAAAAGTTACAATGATTTATAAGTGACGAATATGCCTTCAGTAAAGAAATGTGTGCGGCTATATTCGTGAGAATTTGACAGATTTTATGCACGTGCGTTATAAATTGACAGACACTGTTAACATTCGTCGATGGGTTGACGGACATACTGTCCTTTGTTTCAATTAAACTGTGCTATGTGTCCGTACAAACATTTGCTAAAATAAATAAAGTCTGCATTTGTATTGCACATTTTGTTTGTTTATTTTTTATATAGATACATTGTCTGTCAAATATAACGTACGTGCGTTTAGCTTAATAAGCAAATAGAACAGCTCAAAACATCCATATTACAGATAATTATGTCCACTGGCCAGTTAAAGTGCTAGGTAGCATCCACATTTATTTAAAGTAGGAAAATAATCCTGTGAAGTTACATTTTCAGTTATTACTACAATTGTTCTTGCTGTAGCACTTCATATGGGTAACGGCGAGTGTTGTATACAACGTCAGTAATGTACAACTTTGTCATACAAATAGTGTAATGTTGTCGAGTACTTTACCTTACACTGTAAATTTAACCATTTTTGTCAATAACAATTGATCAAGTGTGTTGACTTACTTTTCTTCCATTTTTGTCCGTCAAAAATAACGCACGTTAACACATATTTTTTTTAATATAAAAAAATAGGTAAAGGTCACGTGATTGTATCAGGCTTAGTGAATCCTAAACAGATGTTATCCTAGCTTACAGAAAACACCAGTTTCAAAAGGAAATACAAAAAAAAAAAAATAAAATAAAAAGCAATAAACAACTAAGTATTCAAACAACATGGAAAGACCTGATATTGCTTCAGAAAATATCAGCTCAATGAACGAGTGTTAGCTTAGAGCAACGTAAACACATCATACCCTTTTATTAGTATTAATACACCTGATGTTTGTGTGAACCAACAAGGACATTGTTTAGAATGTACTCAAAAATCTAATAAATGATCGATTGACTGGATGTTGTTATTGTTTCTAACGTACATGCCTGCTAACGTATAAATTTTATATAATAAAATATGTTTTAAATGGATGTATTTTATTTAGTATAATTCAAAGTCACAATTCAACAATGTACATACAATACCGTTATATTTGTTGATCAATTGTGTACAAAATATAGAAATTCAGCAAAATATGCAAAAATATATAATAATCAATTAAATGCTGAATATATCTGGTTATGCATAATGTAATTGAAATTAAAACATTGTAATTGATTTGGAAAAACTATGAGAATAATTGTAATTAAAAATGAATTGTAATTGATATAATTTTGTGTAATTGGACCAACCCCTGATCTGGTTGTCCGCTAAGGGTCGACACAGCGGCTACACACTGTGGGTCGGCAGAGCGACTACACACTAAGGGTCGACAGCGGCTACACACTAAGGGTTGACAGTGCGACTACACACTATAAGGGTCGACACAGCGGTTACACTTTAAGGGTCGACAGAGCAACTGCTCTCTACGGGTCGACAGAGCGGCTTCACACTAAGGGTCGACAAAGCGGCTATACACTAAGGGTTTCCAACAGCGGCTACACGCTAAGAGTGGCTACACGCTAAGCGTCGACAGAGTGGCTACACGCTAAGAGTCGACAGAGTGGCTACACGCTAAGAGTCGACAGAGTGGCTACACGCTAAGAGTCGACAGAGTGGCTACACGCTAAGAGTCGACAGAAAGAAAACTAAGCCATGCAGCACCTCCTTTAGGAAGCAGCGCCACGTACCGAGTCTTTGAAGTTTGACGACCACGGGAAGTAGACAAACGGTCGCGGAGTACAAAAACTGTCTGCATCACTGTCTACTGCTCAGGTTGAGCCATCTAAATAACCTGGTGAAGTTTAAACAAAACAACCAGTGGCCGGGAGACCGCCGGCCGATGGTCTACTAGTGCCGTGCAGCATCCTAACTTCACAAGGCTACGATAACCAACATCCTGTGTGAACTGCGCCTGACTGGCCACTGTATCAGAACGTTCGACTCCCGCCTCCCCCGACAAGGATGTCCTTTTAATCTCTCAGAATCACGCACAAAATGCCACCCCATGGTCATGCAAAGACCAGAGAAAAGGGTCTGCAGATTAAGAATCGAGCTGAAGGATCACCTCAAGAGCCACGATCCTTGGCAGACATCACCTCATTCAAAGGGTCCGCTGATTGTGAGTCTGCCTTGCACACTTCGTCCCATTTCGTTATGTTTATATTTATCTCCCAGCCTCGTGTATTCTCTGTAAACCGCGAGAAGTGTAACCAATGTCGGTAACCTATGTGTGACGTCAAACGTCCGTCGAGTATTCCAAACGGAAATCGGTAAATGCCAATGCCGGAAAATCACAAAGTATATGTAGTGAATTGTTTGCTGTAAATGCACACGGTGCTGTTAACTATTGATTTCTGGAATGACATCGTGAGACTTTAAAAAGTTTAAACTTTATGTATGTGGGACAAAAGACGTTTATAGGTATCTCTCATTCTCAGCAACTCGGTAGAAGGCGACACGTGTGCTATTCCGTTGATGGGGCGAAAGAGATTAATAGTAATTATTTCATTTTGTGAAAAATCGTGCACATAGACACAATTCAATTATGTCACCGAAAGTCAAATTCCAAGATGGTGAGTTGCATTACACAAGTACTTCAGCAGCTGTATCCATTTTAGAAAATGCGACAAGAAACGGACTTTAACTGGTATTATCGCCCAAGACATCTGCGTAATCTGTTCAAAACAACCAACCAGAGAAAATGTCCACAAGCGCACCATCACCTCTTAATATTGAATCTGTTTTCCAGCTAATGCTGTATAATATAATAAATGCATGATATTGGATATTGCTGAACATTACGAAAACATATATACTGCATAAACATAATAATAACAAGATTTAACAAGACTGCCATCTCAAACAACAAGTTCCAGATAATAAATGCATGATATTGGATATTGCTGAACATTGCGAAAACATATATACTGCATAAACATAATAATAACAAGATTTAACAAGTCTGCCATCTCAAACAACAAGTTCCAGATGGCAAGTGGGCAAGGAAGCCATTGGCTTATGGGGAGGCCAACAATTTTCTCATCTATGTGTAGCCCGCCCTTATCAGATATCTGTCAATTTTATTTTTACACATATTCACACTACTAGCATTAACACAATCATTTGGCAGTTTGTTCCATTCATTTATCACCCTCTGTGAGAAAGAGTACTTTCTTATGTCCAACCTACACTGCTCCTTAACTAATGCTGCTTTGTGTCCTCTGGTTCTACTGCCTTCTTTAAGTTTGAAGAATATATTTCTATCACCATCCTCATAACCGTTCACTATTTTAAACACTTCTATTTGGTCTCCTCTTAGTCTCCTGGTCTCTAGTGTTGTCAAACCACATTGTAATAAGTGGCTTTCGTAACTAAGGTCTCTCAATTCTGGAATAATTTTAGTTGCTCTTCGCTGTATTCTTTCTAGCTTGTCTGTGTCCTTTTTATGATACAGCCTCCATACTTCAATACAATATTCCAAGTGTGATCTAACTATTGCTTTGTACAGGGGTACAATTAGCTGTTTCTCCTCATACATCACAGTTCTCCTAATTAGCCCTAGAATTTTATTTCCTTTTGAAGCAGCAATCCGACATTGCTCTGAAACTTTCATGTCAACACTAAATGTTACTCCTAAGTCCTTTTCTTGTGTGGTTCTACCATTGTACAGCATCCCCCATTTTATATTCTTCATCCATTTTTCCATGTCCTATGTACTGGCCTTTACACTTCTCAAAATTTAGTAATATTTGCCATTTTTCTGACCATTTAACTAATTTATCTAGAACATGCTGTACACTTTGTTTATCTGTAACATTAGTAACCTTTCTGAATACTTTTGTGTCATCTGCAAATTTGAGTACATTGCTAGATATGTCATCTTCCTAATAATTTATATATATTAAAAATAGTATAGGGCCTAATACTGATCCATGTGGTACCCCATTCAGAACAGATTTCCAGTTTGAAATCTCACCATCTACTGTTACTCTCTGTCTTTTGTGTGTAAGGCACTCTTCTATCCAGTTGATTACATAATTACCTATACCATGGGCTTTTAGTTGTAACAATCTTTGATGTGGCACTTTATAGAAGGCTTTCTGAAAATCTAAGTGGACAACATCCACTGGTGACCCGTCATCTACCCACTTTGTAAATTCTTCCAAAAAATAATTCCCAAGCATATAAAAACCAATATGCAGTAATGAATAGACGTGCAAAAGCTTGAGTGTGCATCTATGGGTTTCCTATGAGTTGCACAAGTTGGCACATGTATAGACTTTATTGCATGTCACGTACGTACAACTCTGTCTCTATGCCAGCATTGCCAGGCAACATTTAAAAAAGACACAATTCAACATATCTACCACACCAATGCTCGATCAGCACACAGAACAAGATTTAACAAGATTGCCATCCAAAAAGAGGAAAATCTGTATTGCAAAGCTGATCAAGTTAAACACGAAGCTGAGGATATTTAACTCATATGTCAAGTCAGTGTTGCTATATAGCTCAGATACATGGATAATAATGACACAGAAAATACTAAGACAAAAACAGAATCATCAACAGGACACAATGGAAAGCTTTTGTGGATGGGCCATGTTTCCAGCAAGCAAATGTGCCTAATATATAAAGTAAGGAACTAAATTAACTGAGTAGTAAAATAAACGAAAATAAACACCAGCGATAGCAACATGGTGACACCTTGTGACTAAAAGCACATATACACAGTATGATTTATTTCAAAGGTGCCACCCGAGGCATTGGTGCATTCACTCCTGAAAATAAATTTTGTAGTTTCATTTCTGAAGGGGGGGTGCATATCTATTAGCTAGTGTGCTTCTATTGGGAACTCTATGGTAGTCATGGTGTATGTTAAAAACTTTTTCTTTTTAATTAAAATGCAATAAACAACAGAATATTTTATGTCAATTTCTATAGTTCATAGTTATGTGTGCCATCAAAGGTTATTACTGATCAGACTGAAATGCAGCTTCTGACATTTTCTCAGAAACTTGCCCGTCCTGGTTATAGTCATTGTGATAATGTTTAAAACTAGTGTTTTCATTTCCAGATGAACACATCCTTAATTTTCATATACCTCTGATGTATGAAGCAAAGGTGAGAACTCAAATAGTAACAGCAGGGATGGCACATTTTTCCTGCTCTGGTTTTTGGGACATGACTAGTTCATTTATGGGTAAACCTGTAGTCAAGAATGTAAATGCTAAATTAAAGTTTTTATATAGGAAAGGTGCTTTCTTTGGTATAACTGAGAGAAGAATGTGAGTAGTAGACGTAAGTTTTTGACCAAGCAAATCCGGGCCCCATGTGTCTGAACGACTTCCGGTTGCGCGCGCAGCCAATCAGAGCACCCCCTGACGGCTGTAGGAACACCAAAAACCGTGTGCAGCGGCCCCTAGCGGCTGTAGGAGTACCGAAAGATAAAATAGATGTAAATATTTAAAAATAATGCGCTTTTACACTTTATCCATAACTCCTACAGTTTACCCATAATTCCTACAATTTACCCATAAGTCTCCTATCGAATAAGAGTACAAGGACATTTTATTAAATATTTGAAAATAATGACACAATATCGTCCACAAACGTTAGACAGAGGACTCTAAAGTCTCTTGCCATACCGACGTAAAGCTGACGTAAGCTATAAACGTGTCAGGACATGCAGCTGACGTATGCCGCACACACAACAATACAAAATAAGGACATGCAGCTGACGTAAACGGCATCAGACGCGTCGCGGAAAGTGTACCATCAGCATATTTTCGTTATATGTCAATATTTTAAAATAATGCGCTTTTACACTTTACCCATAACTCCTACAGTTTACCCATAATTCCTTCAATTTACCCATAATTCCTACAATTTACCCAGCAAACATATGTAGTGTAGTGTGTTTGTTCCTTCACCGAGCTGTTACAGACCCCTTATATTCTGATTGACCAGGCGAGGCAAACTATTACCAAGATTAAACCTGTCTGAACTTCCGCACTGTGTGCAGTGACACTCTGCTTTAATAAAAGATGCATGATTATATGAATAATAAAGATGCATTCACTACTTACTGTGTGCAGTGATTCCATCATGCTGTTGCCTTAATTTATTTACATATATATATATATATATATATATATATATATATATATATATATATATATATATATATATATATATATATACATACTGTCTTCTGTCTCTCCTACTACCAGCCACATCCTGGCTCCTGACACATTGCCTCCACCATACTGTCCTCTGTTGCTCCTACTTCCAGCCACATCCTGGCTCCCGATACATTGCGTCCATCATACAGTCCTCTGTCTTTCCTGCCTCCAGCCACATCCTGGCTCCTTATACATTGCGTCCACTATACTGTCCTCAGTTGCTCCTACCTCCAGCCACATCTTGACTCCTTATACATTGCCTCCACCATACTCTCCTCTGTTGCTCCTACTTCCAGCCACATCCTGGCTCCCGATACATTGCGTCCATCATACAGTCCTCTGTCTCCCCTACCTCCAGCCACATCCTGGCTCTTTACACATTGCGTCCATCATACAATCCTCTGTCTCCCGTACCTCCAGCCACATCCTGGCTCCTGATACATTGCGTCCAACATACTGTCCTCTGTATCTCCTACCTCCAGCCACATCCTGACTCCTGATACATTGCGTCCATCATACAGTCCTCTGTCTCCCCTACCTCCAGCCACATCCTGGCTCTTTACACATTACGTTCATCATACAGTCCTCTGTCTTTCCTACCTCCAGCCACATCCTGGCTCCTGATACATTGCGTCCACCATACAGTCCTCTGTCTCCCCTACCTCCAGCCACATCCTGGCTCTTTACACATTACGTTCATCATACAGTCCTCTTTTTTTCCTACCTCCAGCCACACCCTTGCTCCTTATACATTGCGTCCGCCATACAGTCCTCTGTCTCCCCTACCTCCAGCCACATCCTGGCTCTTTACACATTGCGTCCATCATAGAGTCCTCTGTCGTTCCTACCTCCAGCCACACACTTGCTCCTTATACATTACGTCCACCACACAGTCCCCTGTCTCTCCTACATCCAACCACATCCTGGCTCGTGATACAATGCGTCCACCATACTGTCCTCTGTTTCGCCTACCTCCAGCCACATCTTGACTCCTGATACATTGTGTCCGTCATACAGTCCTCTCTCTCCCCTACCTGCAGTCACATACTGGCTCTTTAAACATTGCGTCCATCATACAGTCCTCTGTCTTTCCTACTTCCAGCCACACCCTTGTTCCTTATACATTGCGTCCACCATACTGTCCTCTGTTTAGCCTACCTCCAGCCACATCCTGGCTCCTGATACATTGCATCCATCATACATTCCTCTGTCTTTCCTACCTCCAGCCACACCCTTGCTCCTTATACATTGCGTCCACCATACTGTCCTCAGTTGCTCCTACCTCCAGTCACATCCTGGCTCCTGATACATTGCGTCCATCATACAGTCCTCTGTTGCTCCTACCCCCAGCCACATCCTGGCTCCCAATACATTGCGTCCATCATACAATCCTCTGTTTTCCCTACCTCCAGCCACACCCTTACTCCTTACACATTGCCTCCACCATACTCTCCTCTGTTGTTCCTACCTCCAGCCACATCCTGGCTCCTGACACATTGCGTCCATCATGCAGTCCCCTGTTTCTCCTACCTCCAACCACATCCGGGCTCCTTATACATTGCGTCCACCATACTGTCCTCTGTATCTCCTACTTCTAGCCACATCCTGACTCCTGATACATTGCGTCCATCATACAGTCCTCTGTCGTCCCCTACCTCTAGCCACATTCTGGCTCTTTACACATTACGTTCATCATACAGTCCTCTTTTTTCCTACCTCCAGCCACACCCTTGTTCTTTATACATTGCGTCCGCCATACTGTCCTCTGTATCTCCTACCTCCAGCCACATCCTGACTCCTGATACATTGCGTCCATCATACAGTCCTCTGTCTCCCCTACCTCCAGCCACATCCTGGCTCTTTACACATTACGTTCATCATACAGTCCTCTGTCTTTCCTACCTCCAACCACATCCTGGCTCCTTATACATTGCGTCCACCATTATGTCCTCTGTATCTCCTACTTCCAGCCACATCTTGACTCCTGATAAATTGCGTCCATCATACAGTCCTCTGTCTCCCCTACCTCTAGCCACATTCTGGCTCTTTACACATTACGTTCATCATACAGTCCTCTTTTTTTCCTACCTCCAGCCACACCCTTGCTCCTTATACATTGCGTCCGCCATACAGTCCTCTGTCTCCCCTACCTCCAGCCACATCCTGGCTCTTTACATATTGCGTCCATCATACAGTCCTCTGTCTCCCCTACCTCCAGCCACATCCGGGCTCTTTACACATTGCGTCCATCATACAGTCCTCTGTCTTTCCTACCTCCAGCCACATGCTGACTCCTGATACATTGCGTCCATCATACAGTCCTCTGTCTTCCCTACCTCCAGCCACATCCTGGCTCTTTACACATTGCATCCATCATACAGTCCTCTGTCTTTCCTACCTCCAGCCACACCCTTGCTCCTAATACATTTCGTCCACCATACTATCCTCTGTTGTTCCTACCTCCAGCCACATGCTGACTCCTGATACATTGCGTCCGCCATACAGTCCCCTATCTCTCCTACCTCCAGCCACATCCTGACTCCTGATACATTGCGTTCATCATACAGTCCTCTGTCTTTCCTACCTCCAGCCACACCCTTGCTCCTTAAACATTGCTTCCACCATACTGTTCTCAGTTGCTCCTACCTCCAGCCACATCCTGGCTCCTTATACATTGCCTCCACCATACTGTCCTCTGTTGCTCCTACCTCCAGCCACATCCTGGCTCCTGATACATTGCGTCCACCATACTGTCCTCTGTCTCCCCTTCCTCCATCCCTGCTCTTTACACTCTGTCTCCGCCATACAGTCCTCTGTCTCTCCTACGTACAGCCACATCACGCCTCGTGATACTTTGCCCCGACATACAGTCCTCTATCTCTCCTACCTCCAACCACATCCTGGCTCCTTAAGCACTGCCTCCGCCACATTGTGGCTCTTGATACATTGCGTCCACCATAATGCCATCTGTCTCTCCTACCTCCAACCACATCCTGACTCCTGATACGTTGCGTCCACCATACTATACTGTCCTCTGTCTCTCGTACATCCAGCCACATCCTGGCTCCTGTACATAAATGTATACTGAGACGATGAGAAACAGCAAGTCAGCTTCGAGACAGTGTCATAAAATAAATAAATGTACAGTCTGTATCTCCAGAACACAAGTAGAATACACAGTTACTGCTAGAATACATGGCCAGTGCACCCTCACGACACATCTAGAATATATAGTCACTACACACTCTGTACACAGCTAAAATTCAAAATATTCACTGTATCTCCAGTACATAGCTATAATGCATTGTCACTACAACTCTAGTACACGATTAGAATACACAGTTACTGCTCACCCAGGACGCAGCTCGAATACATGGTCGCTGCTGTATCTCCAGCACACAGCTGTAAGATATAGTCACTACAACTCCAGTACACAAGTAGAATACACAGTTACTGCTAGAATACATGGCCAGTGCACCCTCACGACACATCTAGAATATATAGTCACTACACACTCTGTACACAGCTAAAATTCAAAATATTCACTGTATCTCCAGTACATAGCTATAATGCATTGTCACTACAACTCCAGTACATGATTAGAATACACAGTTACTGCTCACCCAGGAAGCAGCTCGAATACATGGTCGCTGCTGTATCTCCAGCACACAGCTGTAAGATATAGTCACTACAACTCCAGTACACAAATAGAATACACAGTTACTGCTAGAATACATGGCCAGTGCACCCTCAGTACACATCTAGAATATAAAATATAGTCACTGCACACTCTGTACACAGCTAAAATACAAAATATTCACAGTATCTCCAGTACATAGCTGTAATGCATTGTTACTACAACTCCAGTACACGATTAGAATACACGGTTACTGCTCACCCAGGACACTGCTCAAAATGCATGGTCTCTGCACCCTCAGTACATAACTGGAATACATAGTCACTACACCTTCAGTACATAGCTAGAATACAAAATCACACAATTTCGCACAACTTCACACAACGTTGCACAACTTCAAACAACTTCTGGCGAACAAACTCGCAAAATGACACCATCTCAGCATACATTTATTTATTTTATGATAATGTCTCCATCCTGCTTTGCTGTTTCTCACCAACTCAGCATACATTTATTTATTTTATGACACTGTGTCCAGCCTACCTTGCTTTTTCTCAGCATATATTTCTGTACTTTATGACACTGTCCCTAGCCTGCCTTGCTCTGTCTCACCATCTCATACACTGTCACACGCTACTTGAAAAAGGTGTTGTATTCTTGCTAGTGACACCCATCTACAGTCGCCAGGGGGCGCAGGTGCGCGCGCAGGGGTGATAATACACCTTTTTCCGCGTAAAACACATTTTTTCCCTGTAATCCACCCCCGCGCGCGCCCCTGCGCCCCCTGGCGACTGTGTCATTACTCTATGGTGGGGTGGTGAGGTGTGGGAACCAGAAGATAATGGCTACACTCGACTCACTACTACTCTGTGGAGCTTGTCCATATGTAGAGGGGTGTCACTAGCGAGAATACAACACCAAGCGTGCGTGGGGGTGGTCAGATGGCTATACTCCTCTCATTATTCTATGGTGGGGTGGTGAGGTGTGGAAACCAGATACGCTGGCTGCCACAGGTATCTGCCTCTATGGAAGTATGTGTCAGATACACTGGCTGCCACAGACCACAGGTCTCTGTCTCTGTGTTAGACATGCTGGCTGCCACAGGCATCTGTCACTATGGAGGTATGTGTACTACTATACAGTGTGGGGTGGTGTCATATATGTTCAGGTCTATAGACAGAAGGTGAATGCCGTGCGTGCGTGCGTGCGTGGGGGTGGTCAGATGGCTATACTCGTCTCATTACTCTGTGGTGGAGGTGGTGAGGTGTGTGAAACAGAAGGTAATGGCTACACTCGACTCACTACTACTCTATGGAGCTTGTCTATATGTAGATGGGTGTCACTAGCAAGAATACAACACCTTTTTCAAGGAGTCAGCATGTGGCTGGAGGTAGGAACAACAGAGGATAGTATGGTGGACGAAATGTATCAGGAGCAAGGGTGTGGCTGGAGGTAGGAAAGACAGAGGAGTGTATGATGGATGCAATGTGTAAAGAGCCAGGATGTGGCTGGAGATAGGGAAGACAGAGGACTGTATGATGGACGCAATGTATCAGGAGTCAGCATGTGGCTGGAGGTAGGAAAGACAGAGGACTGTATGATGGACGCAATGTGTAAAGAGCCCGGATGTGGCTGGAGGTAGGGGAGACAGAGGACTGTATGATGGACGCAATGTATCAGGAGTCAGGATGTGGCTGGAAGTAGGAGATACAGAGGACAGCATGGTGGACGCAATGTATAAGGAGCCCGGATGTGGTTGGAGGTAGGAGAGACAGGGGACTGCATGATGGACGCAATGTGTCAGGAGCCAGGATGTGGCTGGAGGTAGGAACAACAGAGGAGAGTATGGTGGAGGCAATGTGTAAGGAGTAAGGGTGTGGCTGGAGGTAGGAAAGACAGAGGATTGTATGATGGACGCAATGTATTGGGAGCCAGGATGTGGCTGGGGGTAGGAGCAACAGAGGACTGTATGATGGACGCAATGTATCAGGAGCCAGGATGTGGCTGGAGGTAGGACCAACTGAGGACAGTATGGTGGACGCAATGTATAAGGAGCAAGGGTTTGGCTGGAGGTAGGAAAGACAGAGGAATGTATGATGGACGCAATGTATCAGGAGCCAGGATGTGGCTGGAGGTAGGCGAAACAGAGGACAGTATGGTGGACGCAATGTATAAGGAGCAAGGGTGTGGCTGGAAGTAGGAAAGACAGAGGACTGTATGATGGACGCAATGTGTCAGGAGCCAGGATGTGGCTGGAGGTAGGAACAACAGAGGAGAGTATGGTGGAGGCAATGTGTAAGGAGTACGGGTGTGGCTGGAGGTAGGAAAGACAGAGGATTGTATGATGGACGCAATGTATTGGGAGCCAGGATGTGGCTGGGGGTAGGAGCAACAGAGGACTGTATGATGGACGCAATGTATCAGGAGCCAGGATGTGGCTGGAGGTAGGAGCAACTGAGGACAGTATGGTGGACGCAATGTATAAGGAGCAAGGGTGTGGCTGGAGGTAGGAAAGACAGAGGACTGTATGATGGACGCAATGTATCAGGACCCAGGATGTGGCTGGAAGTAGGAAAGACAGAGGACTGTATGATGGACGCAATGTTTAAAGAGCCAGTATGTGACTGGAGGTAGGGGAGACAGAGGACTGTATGATGGACGGAATGTATCAGGAGTCAGGATGTGGCTGGAGGTAGGCGAAACAGAGGACAGTATGGTGGACGCATTGTATCAAGAGTCAGGATGTGGCTGGAGGTAGGGGAGACAGAGGACTGTATGATGGACGCAATGTATCAGGAGTCAGTATGTGGCTGGAGGTAGGAGCAACTGAGGACAGTATAGTGGACGCAATGTATAAGGAGCCAGGATGTGGCTGGAGGCAGGAAAGACAGAGGACTGCATGATGGACGCAATGTATTGGGAGCCAGGATGTGGCTGGAAGTAGGAGCAACAGAGGACAGTATGGTGGAGGCAATGTGTCAGGAGCCAGGATGTGGCTGGTAGTAGGAGAGACAGAAGACAGTATGTGTGTATATATATATATATATATATATATATATATATATATATATATATATATATATATATATGTAAATAAATTGTAAATAAATTAAGGCAACAGCATGATGGAATCACTGCACGCAGTAAGTAGTGAATGCATCTTTATTATTCATATAATCATGCATCTTTTATTAAAGCAGAGTGTCACTGCACACAGTGCGGAAGTTCAGACAGGTTTAATCTTGGTAATAGTTTGCCTCGCCTGGTCAATCAGAATATAAGGGGTCTGTGAGTAACAGCTCGGTGACGGACCAAACACACTACACTACATATGTGTGCTGGGTAAATTGTAGGAATTATGGGTAAATTGAAGGAATTATGGGTAAACTGTAGGAGTTATGGGTAAAGTGTAAAGGAACAAACACACTACACTAACGCTACAAATTGTGGGAAGTAAATATGCTTTTGCGATGCGTAAAATATCTGTGCGAATGATGTAAAAACTGCCATTTATTAAGGCAAAATGACCGGCGCTGTTTTGCTGCCACATGTCGTGATCATCAAAGATCGCTGACTTGTCTGTGGGACGTCGAAGCTGCAATGTTTAATGCAAAAGCGGGTCGGTCATTACCGACGCGAGGAATAATAAAAATCGGCCTTCTTCTACGATAGCCGGGTACATGGACCGCCATAGCCGGGTAAATTACCCGGGTCCCGGATCTTAACAAAAACCCTTCGTAGACCGACCACTTATTAAATACCCTAGATCCAAACTGAACAAAAGTAAACAATAAGCAATTTATTATTTTCAATCAATAATCTCCTTATATTTTTACGCAAACCGGTATTCATAATAGTTAAAGGACTTAAGGCTGGAGATTATGTCATTTTCAAACAGTTTGTTATTGTCACTGCTTTTGTCTCTGTAATGGTTTTATGTTGTTTCAGATAATTGTGTCTTCTTGTGATATGCGTGGAAGCCGTTTGCGTCAGAAGTGTCTACAATGAAGTGATCGAGCTCAAGACGCACGCATATTGACAGCAACAACGGTCAAGTTCTGCTGGTTTCACCACTTTGGTGACAGTGACAATAGTTTGCAATAGAAAGGGACAGTGCACTTCTTTGTCTTTGTGTGCAAGAGGAAACCTGTGGCTGTGATACGTGTGGGAAAATTTTTGCAATGAGTAGTGAATTAAAGAGAGACCAACTCCCTCAGCTAGGGGAATCCATTCAAGTGTGACAAATGTGGAGCAAAGTGTTCATATAGTTCTGATTTAAAGGCTCATTTGCATTCTCAGATTAGTGAGACACCATTTTAGTGTGACACTTGTGGATAACGATTTTTATTTACATAACGGTGCAGGTGTACATGTGCATGTGCACAGGTGCATGTGTACAAGTGTATGGGCACATGTGCACGTGTACACTCACACAAGTGAGAATCCATTTGAGGACAAAACTAGTGCTTCAATTTACATTCGGTGGTGCTTTGAAGACCCCTACAAATGTGATGTCGGTGGAAACGGGTTAGAAACAGCAGTACTTTAACTATGGATGTCAATGTGCGCACTGATGCCATTGAGAAACAGTTCAAGTGTGACACTTGTGGAGAAGTGTTTTTAGAAAGTTGTAGCTTAAAGATACATCTGCGCAGTCATTCTGGTGAGAAAACATTTAAGTGTGACACCTGTGGAGCACAGCTTGCGAGTTGTAGGAATTTGAAGGTTCACATGCGCACACATACTGGGGAGAAACCCTATAAATGTGACGGTTGTGGAGCACACTTCTCACAGCGTGGTAGTTTGAAGAAGCATGTGCGTATCCATACTGGGGAGAAACCATACAAATGTGATGTCTGTGGAGCACACTTCTCACAGCGTGGTAATTTGAAGAAGCATGTGCGTATCCACACTGGGGAGAAACCATACAAATGTGATGTCTGTGGAGCACACTTCTCGCAGCGTGGTAATTTGAAGACGCATTTGCGTATTCACACTGGGGAGAAACCATACAAATGTGATGTATGTGGAGCACACTTCCTAAAGAATGGTAGTTTAAAGTCACATATGCGCACTCACTCAGGCGAGAAGCCCTGCATATGTGACACCTGTGGAGCACAGCTTACGTGTGGTTCTAGTTTGAAGATTCACATGCGCACCCATACTGGGGAGAAACCCTATAAATGTGATGTTTGTGGAGCACACTTCTCAAAGAATGGTAGTTTAAAGTCATATATGCGCACTCACTCAGGCGAGAAGCCCTTCACATGTGACACCTGTGGAGCACAGTTTGCGTCTTGTAGCGGTTTGAGGACTCACATACGCACCCATACTGTGGATAAACCCTACATATGTGACACCTGCGGAGCCCATTTCTCAACACGTGATAATTTAAATACGCATGTGCGTGTCCACACTGGGGAGAAACCCTACAAATGTGACACATGTGGAGCACAGTTTGGACGCTGTGGCACTTTGAAGAGGCATATGCTTGTCCACACTGGGGAGAAACCCTACAAATGTGACACCTGTGGAGTACAATTTGCATGTTGTTATAATTTGAAGATTCACATGCGCACCCATACTGGGGAGAAACCCTACAAATGTGATGCCTGTGGTGCAAAATTCTCACAAAGCAGTATTTTACGTTCACATATGCACACTCACGCAGGTGAGAAACCCTTCGTATGTGACACATGTGGGGCACAGTTTGGACGCTGTGGCACTTTGAAGAGGCATATGCTTGTCCACACTGGGGAGAAACCCTACAAATGTGACACATGTGGAGCACAGTTTGGACGCTGTGGCACTTTGAAGAGGCATATGCTTGTCCACACTGGGGAGAAACCCTACAAATGTGACACCTGTGGAGTACAATTTGCATGTTGTTATAATTTGAAGATTCACATGCGCACCCATACTGGGGAGAAACCCTACAAATGTGATGCCTGTGGTGCAAAATTCTCACAAAGCAGTATTTTACGTTCACATATGCACACTCACGCAGGTGAGAAACCCTTCGTATGTGACACATGTGGGGCAACGTTTGCCAGGAGTGGCTTACTAAAGGTTCATGTACGAATTCACAATAAAGCCCTTCAAATGTGACATGTGTGGTAAACGGCTTTCATATAGTAGTAGCTTAAAGATACATGTGCGCATTCACACTGATGAGAAACCCTTCAAATGTGACACCTGTGCAGCACATTTTTTACATAGTGGTACTTTACGATCACATATTTGCACTCATACTGATGAGAAACCATTTAAATGTAAAACCTTTGAAGCACACTTATTGGACAGTGGTGATTTAAAGTTACTTACCAGGTACATGTGTGCACTCAAACATGTGAAAAACACATTAAATGTGATACCTGTGGAGCACAGTTCTTGCACAGTGGTAATTTTAAGTCCACAATGGGGAGAAACCCTACAAATGTGAAACCTGTAGACTATTCTTCTGACAGATTAGTAATTAAAGTTATGCATCGTTATGAAACGTGTCTGTATCCTTACTGGGGAGAAACCCTATAAATGTGATGCCCATTTTGCACACATTTCACATATTAGTAATTTACAATCACATGTGCACAGAAAGGTCTATGTATGTTTATTTTTAAAATACGTCATTATTGCTATACAGAGTTATTATAATGTCATTCAAGATGTACTCGTACTCGTGGAGATGTACTCGTACTCAGCTTTGAGCAATGTACTCGTACTCAGCTTTGAGCAATATACTCCTACTCAGCCATCACCAATGTACTTGTACTTTACTCATGAAAATGTACTCGGCCCCAGGTCTGCCAGTTACCCACCAAGGGTCGACAAAGCGGTTACACGCTAAGGGCCGACAGAGCGGCTACTCTCTACGGGTCGACAGAGCGGCTACACATTAAAGTCGACAAAGCGGCATAGCTTTCTCCGGTCCGACTTTGCTTTGTTTAACTAGTTCCTTTCTTCGGTGGGCATAACTCTGGTACAGCTTCCATGGCAACATCTGTTAGTGCTGAAGTTGCAACAGCTAGGGTCAGAGGTGGCGTAGGGTTGTGCTCTTGTGCAGCTTCCGTGATTACATTAGGGGTAAGACCACTGTTGACCTTCCTATTTATTGTTTCACACAAATGTAGGGCATATTAAATTGTTATATGTGAATTTAAACAGTGATGTGACATAAGTGCAATTGAGCAGGCATATTCACAGGTTTGTTTTTAGAAGTTATTGGCCGTTAAATGGTGCATTTTCTTGAGAGTTTCACAGGCGGAGGGATTTATGGGAATTGTTCTGCTATGGGCCACGTGGGCGCATGAATACATGGCTATTTTTTTTTCAAAATTGACGGGCATCGCACGTCGGGGCGTTTTAAAAGAGCTGGAGGTATGTGATTTTGACAAAACTTGGTCAGCATGTCAATGAGATGATGGCAGTTGTTGTGAAAAATATTCAGAATTTTTGGTCACGTTTTCTTATAATTAGACAAAACGGTAACATGGCCACCAATGCAGTTCTCTACTGTGGTCTCGCCCCAAATAGCGGAAGTCGTGGTCACAAACACGGTTATAAAATGTTGATATGCCTATATTTTGGTCGTTGTTGTTAGCCTAATTGTGGATATTACATGTAATTTGGATGAATTAATTTGAATTAATTAGTTTGTTATAACAAATTTCTTTTTTTATTTGCAATTCTGATAATATAATTAGAGCTCATGTTTTTGAAAATAAATTAATAAAAACGGTTGCTAACCTGCCCCATGTGTTTGACTTAGAAAATTGTCGGTTTCAGACTGGATAATATTATATTATTATTATATATATTATTGATTCTATCTACTCAACAGGATCATTACTGGTTAAACGCCGCTACTATTTAAACTGTGTAACGGTCTCCCTTAGGAGGTGTCCAATAACCGATCTACTAAATATAAAAAATATAAAATAAATGTACATTTTAGTTTTGTACTATAACGTTTGATGTGCACTAGCTGATATTTTGTGCAATTTGATGTTTAATGTGATATTTCATTATTAATAAACACAAGTTTTTAATTTTTCATATGTTAAAATAGCATTAAAGAGCTTGTGGTAAGCTAAAAATGTACAATAAGCTATTTTTAGTATCAACAATAACTGTTGCCTTTCCAAGATGTCTATTCACCTCATATCAATACCAATTTCATGTTGTGTGCAGTACGTTGTAGGGGCTTGGACACAAAGAAATTAAGGTATGCAACCCTAATCTTAGCTATCCCCATATTTAGCTAACCATAACCCTAAACATGCAGTGGTTTACAGAAGATATAATCATTCCCATAGGCACAGGTTGATAGGAAAAGTGAACAGTTTGCTTGGAAAAGGCAGACAGCAGTAGCAGTCACAAATAGCATGGTACATATCGGATGCCAAAATGGAAATTTTGTAAAAATTAGGGGGTATGACACCAGTATGTGACGGAGCTGGTAGCCATTTTGTACTAGAACAGTCATTGATGATTTTTGTTTTGTGGCCCAGTGCATTAGCAACATTGTATCACAAATATGGACAGAATAGTTGTATTTTGGTTGTGTCAGATCAGCATTTTCAAATCTGGCCCCGATGGGCATCTGGTCATGTGATACCCATTAAGGGTGGCGTATCGAAACCAAGCATTTCGCCTTGTATCTTATCAACAAGAAGTATGAAAGCAATCACATAAACAATAAAATTTGACAAACCTGACACATTTGAATTTACCCGAAATCCTGTTAAATGTGAAACATTTTCAATTTTCTTACAAAGTTATGCCATGTTTAGTTAAAAATCATGCAATTATATAAATACTAATTTGAAAATAAATTCATTAGTATATTTAAAGAGACAGTAAGCAGGCTTCAATGGTTCGCAATGCTCTGTAAATCTAGTGTACATGATCTATGATTTATCAAGTGTCAAAATCGACCTATAATTAAATTGTATGACTAGTTTTCAGCTAATAGTATGGGCAAGGCATTGTTTAGACTTGGCTGTCAAACAAATAATAATGACTTGACAAGCAGGAGTGTTCCATAATGTGTCTACATATACATTGTGCCGCAACTTGATATAAAATTTGACACTTTT
Organism: Lamellibrachia columna; assembly: GCA_963662155.1. Taxonomy (NCBI): domain Eukaryota; kingdom Metazoa; phylum Annelida; class Polychaeta; order Sabellida; family Siboglinidae; genus Lamellibrachia; species Lamellibrachia columna. The sequence goes on along the minus strand of OY759273.1, from coordinate 26,588,404 downwards.
TCAAACAAAAAATTCCTTATTTGGGGTAAGACCACTGTTGACCTTCCTGTTTATTGTTTTACACGAATGTAGGGCGTATTAAATTGTGATAAGTGAAATTAATTTATATGATGTGATATGAGTGCAATTGAGCAGGCATATTCACAAATTTGTTTGTAGAAGCTATCGGTTGTTAAATGGTGCATTTTCTTGAGAGTTTAACAGGTGGAGGGATTTATGGGAATTTTTCTGCTATGGGCCACGTGGGCGCATGAATACATTTCTATTTTTGTCAAAATTGACGGGCATCCCACGTCGGGGCGTTTTAAAAGAGCTGGATATACGTGATTTTGACAAAACTTGGTCAGCATGTCAACGAGATGATGGCAGTTGCTGTGAAAAATGTTCAGAATTTGTGATGATCATGTTTTCTTATAATCAAACAAAACGTTAACATGGCCACCAATGCAATTCTCTACTGTGGTCTGTCCCCTCTATAGCATGACAATCCTTGGGAAACCACCATTAGTTACCGTAGCAGCAGCGAAGTCGGAGTTTTGGAATACATATATTATGGTCAATGACTACTTATGACGTCTGATTATTATGTCGGGGACATATAAAACCTACTTTGGGTGGTAAATATTAAAAAAGTACTGCTATTTCGTCGAAACTTACCGTGTCATCCGAAATACCACTGATGAATGACATAACCGATAGAGGATGCCATGGTATACAGTAATATGGAATATACAGCAATGGTCCGATTGAGGAACTGGTCTAATCCCGGTAACTCTCCCCACCATGTAGCGGCACAACGGAAAAATACGCAAACAAATAAAAACAATTAATTAAATTAAACCAAAGTGAGGCATAACCCAATGCCTCTCCCAAGCACGCCACTGGCTGTGGCCTACTGAAGCATGTGACGTAAGTTACGTTAACATGAAGAAAACTAAGGTCATCCAACCATGCACGCTACGTCAGCCACCGAAACGGATCGACTTTCCGAAATCAAAGTATTCGGGGAACCATTGAAATTGTCGAGTACTTCCCATACTTGGGAGTCACATTTCAAATAAAGCAACCGTCGTAGAGGAAATCCAGTACGGTACCGAATTTGATGTGGCAGCACCTCGTTTAGGAAGCAGGGCCACCGAGTCTTTGAAGTTTGACGACCACGGGACATCGGTCGCGGAGTACAAAAACTGTCTACATCACTGCTCTACTGCAAGTCACTAGACAACGCTGCCATCTAAATAAACTGGTGAAGTTTAAACAAAACTGCCATCGGAAGATGCTTCGCAACCAGTGGCCGGGAGACCCCCGTAGGTCTACCTGCGCCATGCAGCATATCCTAATTTCTTCACGAGGCTACGCTAACCAACATCGAGGCAATGATTGTCCTGTCGCTTGTTTCAAACGGAAATCGGTAAATGCCAATGCCGGAAAATCACAAAAAAGTATATGTAGTGAATTGTTTGCTGTAAATGCACCGGTGCTGTTAGCTATTGATTCCTGGAATGACATCGTGAGATTTTAAACAGTTTAAACTGTATATAATTATGTGGGACAAATGACGTTTGTAGGTATCTCTCATTCTCAGCAACTCGGTAGAGGGCGACACGTGTGAAATTGTGTTATTCCGTTGATGGGGCGTAAGCGGCGGGAGAGATTAATAGTGATTAGTTCATTTTATGAAAACTCGTGCACATAGACGCTATTCAATCATGCCACCGAAAGTAGAATTACAAGATGGTGAGTTGCATTACACAAGTACTTTAGCAGCTGTATCCATTTCAGAAAAAGCGACAAGAAACGGACATTAACTTGTATTATCGCCCAACACATCTGCGTAATCTGTTCAAAACAACCAACCAGAGAAACTGTCCACAAACGCTCATTCACCTCTTAATCTTGAATCTGTTTTCCGGCTAATGCTGTATAATATAATAGATGCATGATATTGGATATTGCGGAACATTAAGAAAAATATATACTGCATAACCATAAATAATAATAATAATTCCCAAGTAAATAAAAACCAATATATAAGACATTTAACAAGATTGCCATTCCAAACAACAAGTTCCAGATGGCAAGTGGACAAGCAAGCCATTGGCTTATCGAGAGTCCAACAATTTTCTGATCTATGTGTAGCCCGCCCTTATGAGATATCTGTCCATTTTATTTTGAAACATATTCACACTACTACTATTAACACAATCATTTGGCAGTTTGTTCCATTCATTTTTTACCCTCTGTGAGAAAGAGTACTTTCTCATGTCCAACCTACACTGCTCCTTAACTAATGCTACTTTGTGTCCTCTGGTTCTACTGCCTTCTTTAAGTTTGAAGAACATATTCCTATCACCATCCTCATAACCGTTCACTATTTTAAACACTTCTATTTGGTCTCCTCTTAGTCTACTGGTCTCTAGTGTTTTCTAACCACATTGTAATAAGTGACTTTTGTAATTAAGGACTCTCACTTCTGGAATCATTTTAGTTGCTCTTCGTTATATTCTCTCTAGCTTGTCTATGTCCTTTTTATGATATGGCCTCCATGCTTGAATACAGTATTCCAAATGTGGTCTAACTTTTGCTTTGTACTGGGGTACAATTAGCTGTTTCTCTTTATACGGGATAGTTCTCCTAATTAGCCCTAGAATTTGAGTTACTTTCGAAGCAGCAATCCCACATTGTTCTGAAACTTTCATGTCAGCACTAAATGTTACTCCTAAATTCTTTTCTTGTGTAGTTCTACGTTGTACAGCATCCCCCATTTTATATTCTTTGTCCATGTTTCAATGTCCTATATGTATACATTTACACTTCCCAAAATTTAATAACATTTGCCATTTTTCTGACAATTTAGCTAATTTATCTAGATCATCCTGTACACTTTGTTTATCTGTATCATTAGTAACCTTTCTGAATACTTTTGTGTATTCAGTAATACTGAATGTAATTAAGGACTCTCACTTCTGGAATCATTTTAGTTGCTCTTCGTTATATTCTCTCTAGCTTGTCTATGTCCTTTTTATGATATGGCCTCCATGCTTGAATACAGTATTCCAAATGTGGTCTAACTATTGCTTTGTACTGGGGTACAATTAGCTGTTTCTCTTTATACGTGATAGTTCTCCTAATTAGCCCTAGAATTTGAGTTACTTTCGAAGCAGCAATCCCACATTGTTCTGAAACTTTCATGTCAGCACTAAATGTTACTCCTAAATTCTTTTCTTGTGTAGTTCTACGTTGTACAGCATCCCCCATTTTATATTCTTTGTCCATGTTTCAATGTCCTATATGTATACATTTACACTTCCCAAAATTTAATAACATTTGCCATTTTTCTGACAATTTAGCTAATTTATCTAGATCATCCTGTACACTTTGTTTATCTGTATCATTAGTAACCTTTCTGAATACTTTTGTGTATTCAGTAATACTGAATGTAATTAAGGACTCTCACTTCTGGAATCATTTTAGTTGCTCTTCGTTATATTCTCTCTAGCTTGTCTATGTCCTTTTTATGATATGGCCTCCATGCTTGAATACAGTATTCCAAATGTGGTCTAACTATTGCTTTGTACTGGGGTACAATTAGCTGTTTCTCTTTATACGTGATAGTTCTCCTAATTAGCCCTAGAATTTGAGTTACTTTCGAAGCAGCAATCCCACATTGTTCTGAAACTTTCATGTCAGCACTAAATGTTACTCCTAAATTCTTTTCTTGTGTAGTTCTACGTTGTACAGCATCCCCCATTTTATATTCTTTGTCCATGTTTCAATGTCCTATATGTATACATTTACACTTCCCAAAATTTAATAACATTTGCCATTTTTCTGACAATTTAGCTAATTTATCTAGATCATCCTGTACACTTTGTTTATCTGTATCATTAGTAACCTTTCTGAATACTTTTGTGTCATCTGCAAATTTGAGTACTTTGCTAGATATGTCATCTTCCAAATAATTTATGTATATTAAAAACAGTATAGGGCCTAATACTGATCTCTGTTGGAAACCAATTTCCAGTTTGAAATCTCACCATCTACTATAACTCTCTGTCTCTGTGTGTAAGCCACTTTTCTATCCAGTTGATTATATAATTACCTATACCATGGGCTTTTAGTTTAAGTAACAATCTTTGATGTGGCACTTTATCGAAAGATTTCTGAAAATCTAAGTAGACAACATCCACTGGTGACCCGTCATCTACCCACTTTGTAATTTCTTCAAAAAAAAAAACATAAGAGATTGGTTAGGCATGACCTTGTTTTTAGGAACCCATGTTGAGATGTGTTTATTAATATGCAGTAATGTAAAGACGTGCGAAGGCTTGGGTGCGCGTCTATGGGTTTCCCATCAGTTGCACAATTTGGCACACGGATATACTTTATTGCATGTCACGTACGTACAACTCTGTCTCTATGCCAGCATTGCCAGGCAACATTTAGAAAAGACACATATTCAGCATATTGGGGAGGGGGGGTGTGCCCATCTATTAGTTTTGATCAATTATGTATAAATTATTTTAATTTAGCAAAACGTGCAATATACATAATTAACAAACGCTGAATATATTTGGTTCCGCATAATATAATTGAAATTTAAACAGTGTAGTTGTAATCGATTTGGAAAATTATGAATGTAATTGAAATTAAAAATGAAATGTAATTGATATAATTTTTTGTAATTGGACCCACCCCTGATGTCACTTATCGCTTATTTTTATTTGTATAAAAGTCAAACAAAGTTGGGCGGTTCCCGTGCAAATTTGTGAAATATCTTACATAATGACAGCTACATCACAGCAAAAATAGCAAAACTGTTAACAAAATCCAAATTTTATAATAATGAATAATAGCATTTCAGTGAAAGTTAGCCAAAATGGTAATTTATTATTATTTAGTTATTATTATCTAGTTTATAAAAAACTCTTCAAGTAAAAAAAATTGAAGTTTTGCTGTCTAGAAAGCACTACCCTGACCAGATGTCCTTGTAAAATGCCACATTATGGTCACAATGTTATGAAAACCGACATTTGACCCTCGAGGAATAATTCAGTAATAATTCAGTTTCAGTATAAGTTGGCCAAAACGTTCATTTATCATTCATCTCTACACACATAGAAAAAAAATCATGAAATGCCAAACACAAATTGAGGTTTTGTTCTTGAAATCACACTCTTAAAAAATTTTGCCCGTATGGAATGCGTTAAAAACACGGTTTATCTATCAAAAAACAACCTCTGAGACAATAGTACCTCGCCAAGGTTAAAACATAATTTAGTTGTGCATTTGACCTTTAGGCCAGTTTTTTATTTTTAGGTTTACAGATTTTTTTACTCATGTCTAACATCGGAGGAGGGAAAACGTTTTACTGAGAAGAGAGATGAAGTGGAAAAAAGGGTTAACCAAAGTCAGTTATTTTTTTCCAGTTTCTTTATGGATTACTACAGTAATGCCTAACATTGGAGCAGGGAACAAAGTTCAGCCAAGAAACCTGATGACACGTAAACTTTTAATAACAAATTTACAGACGGCCATGCACACTACACAGCTGGTCGCTTCAGCTTTCGTGTATGGCAGTTAACACGTTAAAATAAGGACATATTATATTCTATGCTCTTTAAATTTGCATTCTGACAAAATCTCATTGTAAGAAAGTTTCTGTATGATACAATCATCCATTTATAATAGTAGTAAATTAAGATATTGGTTGGTGAGTTCAGTTATATAAGCCTTTTTGAACTTCTCGTAACTCCCAATACTTACCAACTGACAAGATTATGTGCAATGTGTTCAAATGGGTTATTTTATCATACTAACGCTGCTACATCAAACCAAAAAAGTGAGTGGATGACAAAGTCTCAACTGTTAATAGTATTTTATAATAATAACGCTGGTACATAAAACAAACATCAAATGCTGAAGGCGGATGATATGGCAGTACAGTTGTGTTTTCGTCGTTGTCTTCGACGATTACATCAACATATATAAACTTGCACCCAGATGGCCAAAACCAACAACTGCTTCCAAGGTCATGTCACCTTCAACCATAACGGGTTTGACGCTAGCTTCATCATTTTCTTTGGCTTTGATAGCCTTTATTTTGGTTACAAGTGGCACGCTGTGTCTAGCACACTCGGCGACTGTGCAACCGTTATCACATCTAAGAAATTGCCGTTTGATTACGGTGGTGCCGCAACATAATTCAAAACACGTGTATGTCGCCATGTTGGCAATGCCTGGAAATAGTCCGTCTATATTTCGTTTTGAAACTTTCGTGACTATGGAAATTCTCTTACAAAACATTACTTACACCAATTTGGCACGAGACTGATCAATTGTAGTTTGCATAGGCAGTCGGAAAATAATGAGTTGTCTGCGTATTAATGTGGTACAACGCTACCGTGAATATATTACCTGGTGTCGTGAATATATTTTCAGTGTCGCACTTCTTCTCTGCCATTTGTTTTTAAAATAGATTATTCGTAATAAAAAAATCATCACGTGAGAATGTCAGTGATACATTAAAAAATAAACTACTTTTAATTTTTTTTTAATTCCCAAAAATTTGGCGGCGGATTCGTAAACCCCAAAAAATAAAAACCGTCGCCATGTAATTTTTTTCCATTTCGTACATTTACACTTCTATAAAACGTTTAATTTATATGTTATTTTTCACAATTTACGCACGCACACACACACACACACACACACACACACACACACACACACACACACACACACACACACACACACACACACACACACACACACACACACACACACACACACACACACACACACACACACACACACACATTTTTGTTGTTGCATGTTATTCCAACTGCTAGTACCAGGTACGGTTGTGTTTTCGTCGTTGTCTTCGACGATTACATCAACATATATAAACTTGGGTTTGTTGCGTGTTATTCCATGCGTGTGTAAATTTGTTGTATGTTATTCCATGCGTGTTACATGTTATTCCATGCGTGTGTAAATTTTTGGTTTTATGCTGTTTCAGATAATTGTGTTTTCTTGTGACATGCGTGGAAGCCGTTTGCGTCAGAATTGTCAATTTACATTCGGTGGTGCTTTGAAGACTCCTACAAATGTGATGTCGGTGGAAACGGGTTAGAAACAGCAGTACCTTAACTATGGATGTGAATGTGCGCACTGATGCCATTGAGAAACAGTTCAAGTGTGAGACCTGTGCAGCACAGTTTGCGTGTTGTATGAGTTTGAAGACTCACGTACGCACCCATACTGGGGAGAAACCGTACAGATGTGACACCTGTGGAGTCCATTTCTCAAAGCGTGGTAATTTGAAGAGGCATGTCCGTGTCCACACTGGGGAGAAACCCTACAAATGTAACACCTGTGGAGCCCAGCTTACGTGTTGTATGAGTTTGAAGACTCACATACGCACCCATACTAGGGAGAAACCCTACATATGTGACACATGTGGAGCACAGTTTGGATGCAGTAGTGCTTTGAAGACGCATGTCCGTGTCCACACTGGGGAGAAACCCTACAAATGTGACACATGTGGAGCACAGTTTGGATGGAGTAGTACTTTGAAGAGGCATATGCTTGTCCACACTGGGGAGAAACCCTACAAATGTGACACATGTGGAGCACAGCTTTCATGTTGTAGGAATTTGAAGATTCACATGCGCACACATACTGGGGAGAAACCCTATAAATGTGACGGTTGTGGAGCAAACTTCTCACAGCTAGGTAATTTGAAGTCACATATGCGTACTCACACATTCAAAACACCATTTCAATGTGGCACCTGTGGAGTACACTTCTCACAGCGTGAAAAGTTGAAGAAGCATGTGCGTATCCACACTGGGGAGAAACCCTACATATGTGATGTCTGTGGAGCACACTTCTCAGAGAATGGTACTTTAAAGTCACACGTGCGCACTCACTCAGGCGAGAAACCCTTCTTATGTGACACCTGTGGAGCCCAGCTTACGTGTTGTAGGAGTTTGAGGATTCACATGTGCACCCATACTGGGGAGAAACCCTATAAATGTGAGTTCTGTGGAGTACACTTCTCAGGGAAAGGTAGTTTAAAGTCACACATGCACACTCACTCAGGCGAGAAACCCTTCTTATGTGACACCTGTGGAGCACAGTTTATGTGGAGTAAGAGTTTGAAGAATCACATACGCACCCATAGTGGGCAGAAACCCTACAGATGTGACACCTGTGGAGTCCATTTCTCAAGCCGTGATAATTTGAAGATGCATGTGCGTATCCACACTGGGGAGAAACCATACAAATGTGACACATGTGGTACACAGTTTGGACGGTTTGACACTTTGAAGAGGCATATGCTTGTCCACACTGGGGAGAAACCCTACAAATGTGACACATGTGGAACACAGTTTGGACGCCGTAGCACTTTTAAGAACCATGTGCGTGTTCACACTGGGCAGAAACCCTACAAATGTGATGCCTGTGGTGCAGACTTCTCACATAGTAGTAGTTTACATTCACATATGCGCACTCACACACGTGAGAAACCCTTCATATGTGACACGTGAGGCAAAGTTTGCCAAGAGTGGCTCACTAAAGGTTCATGTACAAACTCACAATGGGTGAAACCAGGGTTGAAAAAAATCATGATTTTTTTAAATAAAAAAATCGGATTTTATTATTTAAATCGGATTTAAGGTCACACTGGGGAGAAACCCTACAAATGTGACACATGTGGAGCACAGTTTGGACGCTATAATACCTTGAAGAGGCATATGCTTGTCAACACTGGGGAGAAACCCTTCAAATGTGACACATGTGGAACACAGTTTGGACGCCGTAGCACTTTTAAGAACCATGTGCGTGTTCACACTGGGGAGAAACCCTACAAATGTGATGCCTGTGGTGCAGACTTCTCACATAGTAGTAGTTTACATTCACATATGCGCACTCACACACGTGAGAAACCCTTCATATGTGACACGTGAGGCAAAGTTTGCCAGGAGTGGCTCGGTAAAGGTTAATGTACAAACTCACAATGGGGAGAAACCAGGGTTGAAAAAATCATGATTTTTTAAAATAAAAAATCGGATTAAAAAAAATTTATATCGGATTTATTTGATTTTTTTAAAATCTGGTATACACAATGTCATAAAATATTTTACTATCAGGTTATCTGGTGTACAGCTACTCAAGTGTCCGCACTTTGTGCTTTTGTATTAAAAAAACACAAAACTTTGTTGATCTCGATGGTCGTAAAAAATTATTTGTGTTAAATTCATATTCATAGTCATAAATCAATTATTGTTTTATTTTTTTGGAGCGTTTTAAATCATGATTTAAATCAATGGACAGTGGTGATTTATAGGTACTTACATGTGTGCACTCACACATGTGAAAAACACATTAAATGTGACACCTGTGGAGCACAAATGTGAAACCTGTAGAATATTCTTCTCACAGGTTAGTAATTAAAATTATGCATCGTTATGAAACATGTCTGTACTATCCATACTGAGGAGAAACCCTACAAATGTGATGCACATTTTGCACACATTTCACATATTAGTAATTTACAATCACATGTGCACAGGAAGCTGTATGTATGTGACATACTGGGGGAGAAACCATACTAATTTGTTGAATTGAGGGACATAATTGTGTGACAATCTTTGGTCATACTCTAAAAGCATCTGCCTTTGCTTGGGCTAACACAGGAGTTTTTGGGTGTTATCACTTGATGTTTGTGCATATTTTGATTGTTTGATTTTGTATTAATATATGAACTGTCCCTGTTAACGTGCTAGGTTGCTTGGAACCATGCTCTTGGCATAAGCTTCCTTCACTAAGTTTCCTTGGTGTCTGTATGTTAGTTTGTTTTAGAGATGGTTGAGATAATGGGTGTGGTGAATGAAAGCTTCATGATGTCTTGTTGAACAGATCTGTGGCTTTTCATATCGGTGATTTTGGCGGGATAATGAAGAAACATGTGCACACTCACACATTGTGACAATGTACCAGTTGATGTTTGCATGTCATATTGAACACAGATAATTTTGGTTTGACATTCAACTAATGTGAATATTATCCTGATTTATAAAAAAGTCCATGCTAATTAAATGCATTATGACATAATTGAAACTTGTGTGTATATTTGTGAATGTTCATAAGTTCATATTATAGTGCACATAGTCAAGAAAATTCATTGACTCTTTCAATTAGGTATTTTAAAATAAAATCACTGGACACTGTATTTATGAAAATAAAATGTTTGGACAAAATGATCGTCTATTTTTTAAAGTAAAAAATTATATTTGTATCTTCAAAGGGACTATATAGGACATTGATATTCATGTTGTTAACGTACACGTGGTTAGTGACCCAATATTAACGGCATGTAATATGCACATTATTCCACAAATTGAGAGAAATGCGCCAGTTATGGGATTGTGTGTACGTTAAATAATTTCGAATGCGATCAAGTATGCGTTGGTATAGACAGACGATGGGGCGGTTTTCTCTGATTGTTCTTATTAATCTTCATCAAACGTTGCCAAGGATACTGCTGCTGTCGGTTGGGCTGTGTCCAATTATGCACCGGGTAATTGCAATTGATTACAGCAACATTATGTACTTGTAATTGATTATGGTTTCAAATTTTTTTTTAATTGTTATATTTTGTATAATTGAACATTTATTTCAATTACAATAAATTACAGTATGCTTCATATCACAAACTACCTGAACAAACTATCAATAAAAATATAATTTAAGTCTTACACAGGTTGAAAATCAAGACTAATAATATCACCTGCTTATATGATCAAACAAGTGCACCATAAAAGGTCTTCCTTTTAAACAAAACTTTAGGTTGTACTCTAGGCTTTTGTATGCTTTTCACATTGTGGGATTTTGTCTCTAGGGATTATGTCTTAAATTCACAAATTACATGTTGATTAGGGTATATATATATATATATATATATATATATATATATATATATATATATATATATATATATCAATTGGTAACAGCCAAAAAGCAATAAACAACTAAGCTGGGATTCTCAAGTCTCAAGTAGTTATACTCCAAACAGCCCAATATTGAGCTAACGCAGGAGTTTGGACCAACGGCTTTTAGTGTCTCTTCCGAAAGACACGGGCAAAGTGAGGTGAACGAAATTGCCCAAGCTTCGAAACGGCGGAGGTGGAATCGAACCACCGTCCTCTCGATCGACAGGCGGGTGCTCTAACCATTAGACCACCGCTCCCCATTCAAACAACATGGAAAGACCTGTAGCCTGATATTGCTTCAGAAAATATCGGCTCGGTGAACGAATGTTAGATTAGAGCAGGAGCGTCAACCTCAAAGTAAACACATCATACCCTTTTATTAGTATTAGCACGCCTGATGTTTGTGTGAACCAACAAGGACATTGTTTAGAATGCATTCAAAAATCCGATAAATGATCGATTGACTGGATGTTGTTATTGTTTCTAACGTACATGCATGCTAACATGTATATATTTTATATAATAAAAATATGTTTTAAATGGATGTCTTTTATTTAGTATAATTCAAAGTCACAATTCAACAGAATGTACAAACATTACCGTTATATTTGTTTATCAATTGTGTACAAAATATTGAAATTCAGCAAAATGTGCAAACATTTATAATTAACAAATGCTGAATATATTTGGTTAGGCATAATGTAATTGAAATAGAAACAATGTAATTGTAATTGATTTGAAAAAATTATGAGTGTAATTGTAATTAAAAACTAATTATAATATTTTATGTAATTGGACCCAACCCTGACCTGGTTGTCGCTAAGGGTCGACAGTGGCTACACACTGTGGATCAACACTGGCTATACACTGTGGGTCGAAACAGCGGCTACACATTATGGGTCTAAACAGCGGCTATACACTCTGGGTCGACAGAGCGACTACACACTAAGGGTTGACAGACCTGGGGCCGAAGTACTCGGTAGTCGTGTACCCGAGTACATTTTTGAAATACTCGTACTCGTAGAAATTATGGTCAAATATTCGTACTTGTGTTCAATGTACTCAGATTTTACGAGTACATCTGAGTACTTTTTAATATGATATTGTGAAAATTATTTTATTTCTTATTTTATAAAAATAATCATTAACAACTACAACAATAATTTCAAAAAGCATGGTAGCAAATTGTATTACCTGCATATGAATCAAATTAACAAAATTGTTTATGTTCTTGCATGCATCTCAGCTGAATTATATGTTTTCTAATAAAGGATCATTAAAAACACATTTATTATGTCAATTCTATTGCAATAACCATGATATTAATTGCAATGTAATAGCCCCTGGTTTTTAATAATTATTGTTACATTTAGTAGATGTGGTTTAATTTTTACTTGGTATTGATGAGTTTTCACAAATTCACACCGTGGATCACTTTTCTGCACATTGAATGCACTGAAGCCACAAAGGCTTCACTTCAAGAGGCAGGATCTTTTGATCCTTTTCCCAGTCAAAAACCCCTAGTTCATATCCATAGTTGTACTAGTTACCAGTCGAGGCCACGATCCTAGTGTTTGTTTAATTAAGCCAGGAAGTCCAGTAAGCCCATCGCCAATAGACGATCAATTATGATTTACGTCTATGGCTGTTTGTGGGTGACCCCGGCTCCCCGGGTCAAGGACGCTCTCGCTCTCCGGGTTTGATTGCGGTTGGTCGTGTTTTCTTGTTGTTCTGCATTAAATGTTCATGTTACATCGTACTAGTGTCTGTTTGTAAGACTAAATATGCGTTCTTTATCACCCTAATGGCGTGGTGGCAGTGTTCATAACGAACTCACACACCGAACTGTGTACAATAGCAAATTGAATCGCATTGACTTTCTAGCCTACTAATCGGCGCAAACAGTTAGCCTTGAACGACGGCTTTGTCTTTGTCGCACTAGTAAAATCGTAGTAGCCTAACGTTAACATGGCCAACACGCAACGTGCACCGAAACAGTGGTGTCTCACGAAAACCGAAACCGTAAACTCGTTTGAGAACTGGCGTCAAAACCTTATTTATACTTTATCGCTCGACACCAACTTCACGCAATTTATTACCACTGACGCCAACTGGGGGAAGAAGTGTGCCTCTGAACCAAACAGAGGTTTCACTGACGATGACGTCATTGCGTCAGGCGGCCGTACGGCTTTCCAGCAAGTGTACATGCTAGAGCTGATGCTAGACCAGATAGCCAATTACTGCCCAGTTATATCGCGCAACACGATCGTCAAGAATTCAACTAGTTTATCTTGCATCTGGCAAACTATTTGTCTACACTACGGATTTCAGTCTACGGGAGCCCATTTTCTTGACTTTGCCGACATTCAGCTCCAGGCTGATGAACGTCCTGAAGATCTGTATCAGCGCTTAGTGGCCTTCGTTGAAGACAACATCCTCCAGCGAGGGAGTGTTATTCTTCACCATGGTGACGCCATAAATGTCGACGAAGAAATGACACCTTCGCTCGAAAACATGGTTGTTCTCACATGGTTGAGATTAATTAACGTGGCACTCCCAAAGCTCGTCAACCAACGATACGGCACTGAACTGAGAGCTAGAACACTGGCGTCGATTAAGCCTGAAATTTCCGAGGCCCTAGACTCACTACTTGATGAAATCACTTCCGCCGATGATGCAAAGATCATGCGTACAGCTACGGCTCACTATCAACAGAACAAATTTGGGCAGAGACAGTCGTTCTCAAGGCGTCAACCATCTCCATTTTCTGCTCCAAGGCGGTCTACCAGTACAAAGGCATGTCCACTCTGCAAACAAGCTGGCCGCAGCAACGTGCAGCTTTCTTGAGCGAATGCCCATATCTTCCCGAACAAGATCGTCGCTACATGGCTAAGATCCGTCAAGTCACTGACGTACACGAAGAGGACGACGAGTATGAGTACAGCCATGAGCTCCATCAACCCGAAATCGTTGACCAGCCTACGTTAGGCCTCGCTACGGCACAACGCATCGACATACGTCAGTCGCCTTATCTGGACACGTTTTGTGGCCATCACACGGTCCGAGTCACCATTGACAGCGGTGCAACAGGCAACATGATCCGACATTCCACTGCTCGGAGACTCGGTTGTGAGATCAAGACCTCTTCTCAGTCGGCTCATCAAGCTGATGGGACATCGCCCCTGGCCATAATTGGCGAGACTACAGTGCGTCTAACGCGCAAAAACCACACCTTCTCGTTTTGTGGGTTAGTTGTGAAGAACTTGGATGTCGAAGTTCTAGCTGGCACTCCATTTATGGAAGTCAACGACGTGACCATGCGTCCAGCTAAGAGAATCATCACGCTCTCTGATAGCACGACTTCCACGTATGGTACAACCGATGAATCTCTCAACCGACATGCAGTCCGACGCACCCACGTGTTGCGAGCGCCCCCCACCAATACCACGGTTTGGCCTGGCGAGTTCGTGGAAGTAAACCTCCCCACTGACTTGTTTACTACGGACTCCACATTCGCTTTGGAGCCACGCCTTGACACTACAGGCAACAAGTTCACACGAGACAGTGACCTGTGGCCACAACCGTCGCTCGTTACCAGCGTAGATGGCGTGGTACGTAGACCCAACCTAACAAACACCACTCGCTTGCTGAAACGAAACGAACACTTTTGCCAAATTCGAGACGTGTTTGTACCGGACGTTCCAACAAACACTCCCTTACGTTCTGACGTTATCAGTAAGGCCATAGACCTACAACCTCGCAGATCTACACCTAGCAAGCACTCTGCCTCTGTCCAAATCGATCCGGACATGAAACTATCATCCGATGAACGTGCATCATTCCACGCCATCATTGAAGAATACGACGATGTATTTGACCCTAACTACACTGGCTATAACGGCCATGTTGGACCTTTCGAAGCGGTCGTAAACATGGGCCCTGTTCACCCACCTCAACGGAAAGGCCGCCTACCACAATACGCTCGAAATCAGCTCGTTGAGCTTCAGAGCAAATTCGACGAACTTGAGACGATGGGCGTTGTCGTCCGACCTGAGGATGTTCCTGTGAACGTCGAGTACCTCAATCCGTCGTTCCTCGTTAAGAAGCGAAACGGTGGACACCGATTAGTCACTGCATTCACAGACGTGGGACGCTATAGCAAACCACAACCATCTCTGATGCCCGACGTTGATAGGGTTTAGATATTTGTATGCACTCCTGTACAGACGGTTAACATTTTTAATTGTCTGCACATTTGTAGTTTACAAATGTTTTCCTTGTGGAGGAACTACAACCTGAATTGAATTCATAATAAGCTTATCACATCATGTAATAATATAGCAACTGCCGGAATTCTTCCCAGTCAAGTTGGCATTGGAATGAACAGGTATGCTAGGGGGTGACGGGTAAAGCCCTTTGAGTTGTCCTGCAGACCATACATATAGAAAGTGTACTTACCCTAGTTTATATAATAGGTTGATTTGAGCAGAGCATCAGGTGTTTTAAATTGCAACACATCTTTGTTCGAATTTCACCAAATCTTCCATTTCGGATATTCAAATGATGTACAAATATGTGTTTAGTTATTATGAAGGCATTGATTTCATATGCAAAAGAGCTTCACAACTAAAGGGCTTAAGGCTGGAGATTATGTCATTTTCAAATGGTTTGATATTGTCACTGCTTTTGACTCTATATGTAATGGTTTTATGCTATTTCAGATAATTGTGTTTTCTTGTGACATGCGTGGAAGCCGTTTGCGTCAGAAGTGTCAAGTTACATTCGGTGGTGCTTTGAAGACTCCTACAAATGTGATGTCGGTGGAAACGGGTTAGAAACAGCAGT
Source organism: Lamellibrachia columna (assembly GCA_963662155.1). Lineage (NCBI taxonomy): Eukaryota > Metazoa > Annelida > Polychaeta > Sabellida > Siboglinidae > Lamellibrachia > Lamellibrachia columna. The sequence goes on along the minus strand of OY759273.1, from coordinate 26,572,559 downwards.
ACCTTAACTATGGATGTGAATGTGCGCACTGATGCCATTGAGAAACAGTTCAAGTGTGAGACCTGTCCAGCACAGTTTGCGTGTTGTATGAGGTTGAAGACTCACATACGCACCCATACTGGGGAGAAACCGTACAGATGTGACACCTGTGGAGTCCATTTCTCAAAGCGTGGTAATTTGAAGAGGCATGTCCGTGTCCACACTGGGGAGAAACCCTACAAATGTAACACCTGTGGAGCCCAGCTTACGTGTTGTATGAGTTTGAAGACTCACATACGCACCCATACTGGGGAGAAACCCTACATATGTGACACATGTGGAATCCATTTCTCAAACCGTGGTAATTTGAAGAGGCATGTACTTGTCCACACTGGGGAGAAACCCTACAAATGTGACACATGTGGAGCACAGTTTGCGTGTTGTAGGAATTTGAAGATTCACATGCGCACACATACTGGGGAGAAACCCTATACATGTGACGGTTGTGGAGCAAACTTCTCACAGCGAGGTAATTTGAAGACACATGTGCGTACTCACACATTCGAACCACCTTTTGAATGTGACACCTGTGGAGTACACTTCTCACAGCGTGAAAAGTTGAAGAAGCATGTGCGTATCCACATTGGGGAGAAACCCTACATATGTGATGTCTGTGGAGCACACTTCTCAGAGATTGGTAGTTTAAAGTCACACATGCACACTCACTCAGGCGAGAAACCCTTCTTATGTGACACCTGTGGAGCACAGTTTGCATGGAGTAGGAGTTTGAAGATTCACATACGCACCCATACTGGGGAGAAACCCTACACATGTGACACCTGCGGAGCCCACTTCTCAATACGTGGTAATTTGAAGAGGCATATGCTTGTCCACACTGGGGAGAAACCCTACAAATGTGACACATGTGGAGCACAGTTTGGACGTCGTAGCACTTTCAAGAACCATGTGCGTGTTCACACTGGGGAGAAACCATACAAATGTGATGCCTGTGGTGTAGACTTCTTAAATAGTTCTAGTTTGCATTCACATATGCGCACTCACCCATGTGAGAAACCCTTCATATGTGACACGTGGGGTAAAGTTTGCCAGGAGTGACTCAATAACGGTTCATGTACGAATTCACAGTGGGGAGAAACCCCTCGATGCTCGTAAACAATTATTTGTATTAAATTCATATAAATCAGCGATTAAAAAAACCGGAAGTCAAAAAAGTCATTAATAAAAAAAAAATTTGGAGCGATTTAAATCATGATTTAAATCAATGATTTAAATCAAATGATTTAAATCAAACAACCATGGGAGAAACCCTTCAGATATGACAGCTGTGGTAAACGGTTTTCATATAGTAGTAGCTTAAAGATACATGTGCGCATTCACACTGATGAGAAACCCTTCAATGTGACACCTGTACAGCACATTTCTTACAGAGTGGTACTTTACGATCACATATGTGCACTCATACTGATGAGAAACCATTTAAATGAAAACCTTTGAAGCACACTTCTTGGACAGTGGCGATTTAAAGTTACTTACATGTGCGCACTCACACATGTGAAAAACACATTAAATGTGATACCTGTGGAGCACAGTTCTTGCACAGTGGTAATTTTATGTCCAAAATGGGGAGAAACCCTACAAAAGTGAAACCTGTGGACTATTCTTTTCACAGATTAGTAATTACAGTTAAGCATCGTTATGAAACATGTCTGTATCCATACTGGGAGAAACTCTACAAATGTGATGCCCATTTTGCACATATTAGTAATTTACAATCACATGTGCACAGAAAGCTCTACGTATGTGACATACTGGGGGAGAAACCCTACTAATTTGGTGAGGGACATAGTTGTGTGACAATCTTTGGTCGTACAGCATCTGCCTTTTCTTGGGCTAACACGGGAGTTTTTGGGTTCTATAACATGATGTTTGTGCATATTTTGATTGTTTGATTTGGTATTAATATACGAACTGTCCCTGTTAACGTGCTAGGATGCTCGTTAAATAATTTCGAACGCGAGTATGCATTGGTATAGACAGACGATGGGACGGTTTTCTCTGATTGTTCTGATTTGCGTAATCTTCGTCAAACGTCGCCAAGGATACTGCTGTTGTCACAAGGGCTGGGTCCAATTATGTACCAGGTAAATGTAATTGATTACAGGAAAATTTTGTAATTGATTATGGTTTCGAAATTTTGCTGTAAATGTTATATTTTGCATAATTAAACATTTATTTCATTTACAATAAATTACAGTACGTTTCATATTACAAATTACCTGAACAAACTGTCAATAAAAATATAATTTAAGTCTCACAAGGGCTGAAAATCAAGACTAATAATATCACCTGCTGATATGATCAAACAAGTGCACCACTAAAGGTTTCCCTTTTAAACAAAACTATAGGTTGTACTGTAGGCTTTTGTATGCTTTTCACATTGTGGGATTTTGTCTGTAGGTATTGTCTTAGATTCACAAATTACATATTGACCAGGGTATATATATATATATATAATAAAAAATAAATAAGAACCTAATATATGTTTTCCTTCTGTCATGTTACAACCTATCAGTGTTAAGTAACAGGAAAAACAAGCCTTGTTGTGTAAAAAGGTTTAGTATTTCCTATGTTCATGTTTATTTGACGAAATGCTGTGAGAAACGCATAGCTATTTTGGGACATACTCACGGAGGTCATTTGCATACGGCTAACAAACGTGGTTGCATTTGTAGATTTATGCAATAAAGATCATTTTTACAGGGACAAATGTATTTACTTCATAATTTCATGACCCTTTACTTGGAAATGCGTAACAATTTTTTTTCTGCTAATTTTTATTTGTCTTTGTCACGTGCGTGAAGTGTGTCTGTCAAAACAATATTTGTCAGATCTCTATCAATGTTCATAGTAAAATATAGCAGGACGTCAACATGATGCTCTCTACCGCTGTACACATACAATATTAGTTGTGTGAAACTGTTTTCTTATGTTTTCCGGTCTCTGACAAGTACAAATGCCGACAGTAAATCAATGCTGCAGACTGTCTGTCAGTGATGACGCACGTGACACTGCGTGGTTTTTCTCAGAAAAATAGCCACAAAAGTGATGACGCGGCAAGAGTACACATATTCGTGTATTACGTTTGATTTGCCGACGCCATATTTGAGTGCTTGCAACGTACGTAGATTTATCACATCTAAAACATGTGTCTGTAAAAGTTTATGCATTTGTTACAAGCTAACGCACGTTCGTTTTTGATGATATAAAAGTGATACTATATGGAAGACTTTGTAACAAATGTATCCGTTGTCCATTCAAAAAGTTACAATGATTTATAAGTGACGAATATGCCTTCAGTAAAGAAATGTGTGCGGCTATATTCGTGAGAATTTGACAGATTTTATGCACGTGCGTTATAAATTGACAGACACTGTTAACATTCGTCGATGGGTTGACGGACATACTGTCCTTTGTTTCAATTAAACTGTGCTATGTGTCCGTACAAACATTTGCTAAAATAAATAAAGTCTGCATTTGTATTGCACATTTTGTTTGTTTATTTTTTATATGGATACATTGTCTGTCAAATATAACGTACGTGCGTTTAGCTTAATAAGCAAATAGAACAGCTCAAAACATCCATATTACAGATAATTATGTCCACTGGCCAGTTAAAGTGCTAGGTAGCATCCAAATTTATTTAAAGTAGGAAAATAATCCTGTGAAGTTACATTTTCAGTTATTACTACAATTGTTCTTGCTGTAGCACTTCATATGGGTAACGGCGAGTGTTGTATACAACGTCAGTAATGTACAACTTTGTCATACAAATAGTGTAATGTTGTCGAGTACTTTACCTTACACTGTAAATTTAACCATTTTTGTCAATAACAATTGATCAAGTGTGTTGACTTACTTTTCTTCCATTTTTGTCCGTCAAAAATAACGCACGTTAACACATATTTTTTTTTATATAAAAAAAATAGGTAAAGGTCACGTGATTGTATCACGCTTAGTGATTCCTAAACAGATGTTATCCTAGCTTACAGAAAACACCAGTTTCAAAAGGAAATACAATTTTTTTTTTCTGCATGTGTCCACGATTTGTAACACCTTATCATGCTTTTGCTCATATATAAAACAATTGGTAACAAATAAAAAGCAATAAACAACTAAGTATTCAAACAACATGGAAAGACCTGATATTGCTTCAGAAAATATCAGCTCAATGAACGAGTGTTAGCTTAGAGCAACGTAAACACATCATACCCTTTTATTAGTATTAATACACCTGATGTTTGTGTGAACCAACAAGGACATTGTTTAGAATGTACTCAAAAATCTAATAAATGATCGATTGACTGGATGTTGTTATTGTTTCTAACGTACATGCCTGCTAACGTATATATTTTATATAATAAAATATGTTTTAAATGGATGTATTTTATTTAGTATAATTCAAAGTCACAATTCAACAATGTACATACAATACCGTTATATTTTTTGATCAATTGTGTACAAAATATAGAAATTCAGCAAAATATGCAAAAATATATAATAATCAAATGCTGAATATATCTGGTTATGCATAATGTAATTGAAATTGAAACATTGTAATTGATTTGAAAAAACTATGAGAATAATTGTAATTGAAATTAAAAATGAATTGTAATTGATATAATTTTGTGTAATTGGACCAACCCCTGATCTGGTTGTCCGCTAAGGGTCGACACAGCGGCTACACACTGTGGGTCGGCAGAGCGACTACACACTAAGTGTCGACAGCGGCTACACACTAAGGGTTGACAGTGCGACTACACACTATAAGGGTCGACACAGCGGTTACACTTTAAGGGTCGACAGAGCAGCTGCTCTCTACGGGTCGACAGAGCGGCTTCACACTAAGGGTCGACAAAGCGGCTATACACTAAGGGTTTCCAACAGCGGCTACACGCTAAGAGTGGCTACACGCTAAGAGTCGACAGAGTGGCTACACGCTAAGAGTCGACAGAGTGGCTACACGCTAAGAGTCGACAGAGTGGCTACACGCTAAGAGTCGACAGAAAGAAAACTAAGCCTAAGGTCGTCTAACCATGCACGCTACATCAGCCACCGAAACGGTACCAAATATGCGGTGCCAGCACCTCCTTTAGGAAGCAGCGCCACGTACCGAGTCTTTGAAGTTTGACGACCACGGGAAGTAGACAACGGTCGCGGAGTACAAAAACTGTCTGCATCACTGTCTACTGCTCGGGTTGAGCCATCTAAATAACCTGGTGAAGTTTAAACAAAACAACCAGTGGCCGGGAGACCGCCGGCCGATGGTCTACTAGTGCCGTGCAGCATCCTAACTTCACAAGGCTACGATAACCAACATCCTGTGTGAACTGCGCCTGACTTGTCACTGCATCAGAACGTTCGACTCCCGCCTCCCCCGACAAGGATGTCCTTTTAATCTCTCAGAATCACGCACAAAATGCCACCCCATGGTCATGCAAAGACCAGAGAAAAGGGTCTGCAGATTAAGAATCGAGCTGAAGGATCACCTCAAGAGCCACGATCCTTGGCAGACATCACCTCATTCAAAGGGTCCGCTGATTGTGAGTCTGCCTTGCACACTTCGTCCCATTTCGTTATGTTTATATTTATCTCCCAGCCTCGTGTATTCTCTGTAAACCGCGAGAAGTGTAACCAACGTCGGTAACCTATTTGTGACGTCAAACGTCCGTCGAGTATTCCAAACGGAAATCGGTAAATGCCAATGCCGGAAAATCACAAAGTATATGTAGTGAATTGTTTGCTGTAAATGTACACGGTGCTGTTAACTATTGATTTCTGGAATGACATCGTGAGACTTTAAAAAGTTTAAACTTTATGTATGTGGGACAAAAGACGTTTATAGGTATCTCTCATTCTCAGCAACTCGGTAGAGGGCGACACGTATGAAATTGTGCTATTCCGTTGATGGGGCGAAAGAGATTAATAGTAATTATTTCATTTTGTGAAAACTCGTGCACATAGACACAATTCAATAATGTCACCGAAAGTCAAATTCCAAGATGGTGAGTTGCATTACACAAGTACTTCAGCAACTGTATCCATTTTAGAAAGTGCGACAAGAAACGGACTTTAACTGGTATTATCGCCCAAGACATCTGCGTAATTTGTTCAAAACAACCAATCAGAGAAAATGTCCACAAGCGCACCATCACCTCTTAATATTGAATCTGTTTTCCAGCTAATGCTGTATAATATAATAAATGCATGATATTGGATATTGCTGAACATTACGAAAAAATATATACTGCATAAACATAATAATAACAAGATTTAACAAGACTGCCATCTCAAACAACAAGTTCCAGATGGCAAGTGGGCAAGGAAGCCATTGGCTTATGGGGAGGCCAACAATTTTCTCATCTATGTGTAGCCTGCCCTTATCAGATATCTGTCAATTTTATTTTTAAACATTCACACTACTAGCATTAACACAATCATTTGGCAGTTTGTTCCATTCATTTATCACCCTCTGTGAGAAAGAGTACTTTCTTATGTCCAACCTACACTGCTCCTTAACTAATGCTGCTTTGTGTCCTCTGGTTCTACTGCCTTCTTTAAGTTTGAAGAATATATTTCTATCACCATCCTCATAACCGTTCACTATTTTAAACACTGCTATTTGGTCTCCTCTTAGTCTCCTGGTCTCTAGTGTTGTCAAACCACATTGTAATAAGTGGCTTTTGTAACTAAGGTCTCTCAATTCTGGAATAATTTTAGTTGCTCTTCGCTGTATTCTTTCTAGCTTGTCTGTGTCCTTTTTATGATACAGCCTCCATGCTTCAATACAATATTCCAAGTGTGATCTAACTATTGCTTTGTACAGGGGTACTTAGCTGTTTCTCCTCATACATCACAGTTCTCCTAATTAGCCCTATAATTTTATTTCCTTTTGAAGCAGCAATCCGACATTGCTCTGAAACTTTCATGTCAACACTAAATGTTACTCCTAAGTCCTTTTCTTGTGTGGTTCTACCATTGTACAGCATCCCCCATTTTATATTTTTCATCCATTTCTCCATGTCCTATGTACTGGCATTTACACTTCTCAAAATTTAGTAATATTTGCCATTTTTCTGACCATTTAACTAATTTATCTAGATCATGCTGTACACTTTGTTTATCTGTAACATTAGTAACCTTTCTGAATACTTTTATGTCATCTGCAAATTTGAGTACATTGCTAGATATGTCATCTTCCTAATAATTTATATATATTAAAAATAGTATAGGGCTTAATACTGATCCATGTGGTACCCCATTCAGAACAGATTTCCAGTTTGAAATCTCACCATCTGTTACTCTCTGTCTTCTGTGTGTAAGGCACTCTTCTATCCAGTTGATTACATAATTACCTATACCTTGGGCTTTTAGTTGTAACAATCTTTGATGTGGCACTTTATAGAAGGCTTTCTGAAAATCTAAGTGGACAACATCCACTGGTGACCCGTCATCTACCCACTTTGTAATTTCTTCCAAAAAATAATTCCCAAGCATATAAAAACCAATATGCAGTAATGAATAGACGTGCAAAAGCTTGAGTGTGCATCTATGGGTTTCCTATAAGTTGCACAAGTTGGTACATGTATAGACTTTATTGCATGTCACGTACGTACAACTCTGTCTCTATGCCAGCATTGCCAGGCAACATTTAAAAAAGACACATATTCAACATATCTACCAAACCCACACCAATGCTCGATCAGCACACAGAACAAGATTTAACAAGATTGCCATCCAAAAAGAGGAAAATCTGTATTGCTAAGCTGATCAAGTTAAACACGAAGCTGAGGATATTTAACTCATATGTCAAGTCAGTGTTGCTATATAGCTCAGATACATGGATAATAATGACACAGCAAATACTAAGACAAAAACAGATTCATCAACAGGACACAGTGGAAAGCTTTTGTGGATGGGCCATGTTTCCAGCAAGCAAATGTGCCTAATATATAAAGTAAGGAACTAAATTAACTGAGTAGTAAAATAAACGAAAATAAACACCAGCGATAGCAACATGGTGACACCTTGTGACTAAAAGCACATATACACAGTATGATTTATTTCAAAGGTGCCACCCGAGGCATTGGTGCATTCACTCCGGAAAATAAATTTTGTAGTTTCATTTCTGAAGGGGGGGTGCATATCTATTAGCTAATGTGCTTCTATTGGGAACTCTATGGTAGTCATGGTGTATGTTAAAAACTTTTTCTTTTTAATTAAAATGCAATAAACAACATAATATTTTATGTCAATTTCTATAGTTCATAGTTATGTGTGCCATCAAAGGTTATTACTGATCAGACTGAAATGCAGCTTCTGACATTTTCTCAGAAACTTACCCATCCTGGTTATAGTCATTGTGATAATGTTTAAAACTAGTGTTTTCATTTCCAGGTGAACACATCCTTAATTTTCATATACCTCTGATGTATGAGGCAAAGGTGAGAACTCAAATAGTAACAGCAGGGATGGCACATTTTTCCTGCTCTGGTTTTTGGGACATGACTAGTTCATTTATGGGTAAACCTGTAGTCAAGAATGTAAATGCTCAATTAAAGTTTTTATATAGGAAAGGTGCTTTCTTTGGTATAACTGAGAGAAGAATGTGAGTAGTAGACGTAAGTTTTTGACCAAGCAAATCCGGGCCCCATGTGTCTGAACGACTTCCTGTTGCGCGCGCAGCCGATCAGAGCGCCCCCTGACGGCTGTAGGAACACCAAAAACCGTGTGCAGCGCACCCTAGCGGCTGTAGGAGTACCGAAAAAAATAATAATGCGCTTTTACACTTTATCCATAACTCCTACAGTTTACCCATAATTCCTACAATTTACCCATAAGTCTCCTATTGAATGAGAGTACAAGGACATTTTATTAAATATTTGAAAATAATGACACAATATCGTCCACAAACATTAGACAGAGGACTCTAAAGTCTCTTGCCATACCGACGTAAAGCTGACGTAAGCTATAAACGTGTCAGGACGTGCAGCTGACGTATGCCGCACACACAGCAATACCAAATAAGGACATGCAGCTGACGTAAACGGCATCAGACGCGTCGCGGAAAGTGTACCATCAGCATATTTTCGTTATGTCAATATTTTAAAATAATGCGCTTTTACACTTTACCCATAACTCCTACAGTTTACCCATAATTCCTTCAATTTACCCATAATTCCTACAATTTACCCAGCACACATATGTAGTGTAGTGTGTTTGTTCCTTCACCGAGCTGTTACTCACAGACCCCTTATATTCTGATTGACCAGGCGAGGCAAACTATTACCAATATTAAACCTGTCGGAACTTCCGCACTGTGTGCAGTGACACTCTGCTTTAATAAAAGATGCATGATTATATGAATAATAAAGATGCATTCACTACTTACTGCGTGCAGTGATTCCATCATGCTGTTGCCTTAATTTATTTACATATATATATATATATATATATATATATATATATATATATATATATATATATATATATATATATATATATATATATATATATATATATATATACATACTGTCTTCTGTCTCTCCTACTACCAGCTACATCCTGGCTCCTGACACATTGCCTCCACCATACTGTCCTCTGTTGCTCCTACTTCCAGCCACATCCTGGCTCCCGATACATTGCGTCCATCATACAGTCCTCTGTCTTTCCTGCCTCCAGCCACATCCTGGCTCCTTATACATTGTGTCCACTATACTGTCCTCAGTTGCTACTACCTCCAGTCACATCCTGACTCTTTATACATTGCCTCCACCGTACTCTCCTCTGTTGCTCCTACTTCCAGCCACATCCTGGCTCCCGATACATTGCGTCCATCATACAGTCCCCTGTCTCTCCTACCTCCAGCCACATGCTGACTCCTGATACATTGCGTCCATCATACAGTCCTCTGTCTCCCCTACCTCCAGCCACATCCTGGCTCTTTACACATTGCGTCCATCATACAATCCTCTGTCTCCCCTACCTCCAGCCACATCCTGGCTCCTGATACATTGCGTCCACCATACTGTCCTCTGTCTCCCTTACCTCCAGCCACATCCTGGCTCTTTACACATTGCGTCCATCATAGAGTCCTCTGTCGTTCCTACCTCCAGCCACACACTTGCTCCTTATACATTACGTCCACCACACAGTCCCCTGTCTCTCCTACATCCAACCACATCCTGGCTCGTGATACAATGCGTCCACCATACTGTCCTCTGTTTCGCCTACCTCCAGCCACATCCTGACTCCTGATACATTGCGTCCATCATACAGTCCTCTGCCTCCCCTACCTCCAGTCACATACTGGCTCTTTAAACATTGCGTCCATCATGCAGTCCTCTGTCTTTCCTACTTCCAGCCACACCCTTGCTCCTTATACATTGCGTCCACCATACTGTCCTCTGTTTCGCCTACCTCCAGCCACATCCTGGCTCCTGGTACATTGCATCCATCATACAGTCCTCTGTCTTTCCTACCTCCAGCCACACCCTTGCTCCTTATACATTGCGTCCACCATACTGTCCTCTGTTTCGCCTACCTCCAGCCACATCCTGGTCGTGATACATTGCGTCCATCATACAGTCCTCTGTTGCTCCTACCCCCAGCCACATCCTGGCTCCCAATACATTGCGTCCATCATACAATCCTCTGTCTTCCCTACCTCCAGCCACACCCTTACTCCTTACACATTGCCTCCACCATACTCTCCTCTGTTGTTCCTACCTCCAGCCACATCCTGGCTCCTGACACATTGCGTCCATCATGCAGTCCCCTGTCTCTCCTACCTCCAACCACATCCGGGCTCCTTATACATTGCATCCACCATTCTGTCCTCTGTATCTCCTACTTCCAGCCACATCCTGACTCCTGATACATTGCGTCCATCATACAGTCCTCTATCTCCCCTACCTCTAGCCACATTCTGGCTCTTTACACATTACGTTCATCATACAGTCCTCTGTCTTTCCTACCTCCAACCACATTCTGGCTCCTTATACATTGCGTCCACCATTCTGTCCTCTGTATCTCCTACTTCCAGCCACATTCTTGACTCCTGATACATTGCGTCCATCATACAGTCCTCTGTCTCCCCTACCTCTAGCCACATTCTGGCTCTTTACACATTATGTTCATCATACAGTCCTCTTTTTTTCCTACCTCCAGCCACACCCTTGCTCCTTATACATTGCGTCCGCCATACTGTCCTCTGTATCTCCTACCTCCAGCCACATCCTGACTCCTGATACATTGCGTCCATCATACAGTCCTCTGTCTCCCCTACCTCCAGCCACATCCGGGCTCTTTACACATTGCGTCCATCATACAGTCCTCTGTCTTTCCTACCTCCAGCCACATGCCGACTCCTGATACATTGCGTCCATCATACAATCCTCTGTCTTCCCTACCTCCAGCCACACCCTTACTCCTTACACATTGCCTCCACCATACTCTCCTCTGTTGTTCCTACCTCCAGCCACATCCTGGCTCCTGACACATTGCGTCCATCATGCAGTCCCCTGTCTCCTACCTCCAACCACATCCGGGCTCCTTGTACATTGCGTCCACCATTCTGTCCTCTGTATCTCCTACTTCCAGCCACATCCTGACTCCTGATACATTGCGTCCATTATACAGTCCTCTGTCTCCCCTACCTCTAGCCACATTCTGGCTCTTTACACATTACGTTAATCATACAGTCCTCAGTCTTTCCTACCTCCAACCACATCCTGGCTCCTTATACATTGCGTCCACCATTCTGTCCTCTGTATCTCCTACTTCCAGCCACATCTTGACTCCTGATACATTGCGTCCATCACACAATCCTCTGTCTCCCCTACCTCTAGCCACATTCTGGCTCTTTACACATTACGTTCATCATACAGTCCTCTTTTTTTCCTACCTCCAGCCACACCCTTGCTCCTTATACATTGCGTCCGCCATCCTGTCCTCTGTATCTCCTACCTCCAGCCACATCCTGACTCCTGATACATTGCGTCCACCATACAGTCCTCTGTCTCCCCTACCTCCAGCCACATCCGGGCTCTTTACACATTGCGTCCATCATACAGTCCTCTGTCTTTCCTACCTCCAGCCACATTCTGGCTCTTTACACATTGCATCCATCATACAGTCCTCTGTCTTTCCTACCTCCAGCCACACCCTTGCTCCTGATACATTTCGTCCACCATACTATCCTCTGTTGTTCCTACCTCCAGCCACATGCTGACTCCTTGAAAAAGGTGTTGTATTCTTGCTAGTGACACCCATCTACATATGGACAAGCTCATTAGAGTAGTAGTGAGTCGAGTGTAGCCATTACCTTCTGGTTCACACACCTCACCACCCCCACCACAGAGTAATGAGACGAGTATAGCCATCTGACCACCCCCACGCACGCACGCACAGCATTCACCTTCTGTCTATAGACCTGAACATATATGACACCACCCCACACTGTATAGTAGTACACATACCTCCATAGTGACAGATGCCTGTGGCAGCCAGCATGTCTAACACATACCTCCACAGAGACAGAGACCTGTGGTCTGTGGCAGCCAGTGTATCTGACACATACTTCCATAGAGGCAGATACCTGTGGCAGCCAGCGTATCTGGTTTCCACACCTCACCACCCCACCATAGAATAATGAGAGGAGTATAGCCATCTGACCACCCCCACGCACGCTTGGTGTTGTATTCTCGCTAGTGACACCCCTCTACATATGGACAAGCTCCACAGAGTAGTAGTGAGTCGAGTGTAGCCATTATCTTCTGGTTCCCACACCTCACCACCCCCACCATAGAGTAATGATACAGTCGCCAGGGGGCGCATGGGGCGCGCGCGGGGGTGATAATACACCTTTTTCCGCGTAATACACCTTTTTCCTGTAATACATTGCGTCCATCATACAATCCTCTGTCTTTCCTACCTCCAGCCACACCCTTACTCTTTACACATTGCCTCCACCATACACTCCTCTGTTGTTCCTACCTCCAACCACATCCGGGCTCCTTATACATTGCGTCCACCATACTGTCCTCTGTATCTCCTACTTCCAGCCACATCCTGACTCCTGATACATTGTGTCCATCATACAGTCCTCTCTCTCCCCTACCTCCAGCCACATCCTGGCTCTTTACACATTACGTTCATCATACAGACCTCTGTCTTTCCTACCTCCAACCACATCCTGGCTCCTTATACATTGCGTCCGCCATACTGTCCTCTGTATCTCCTACTTCCAGCCACATCTTGACTCCTGATACATTGCGTCCATCATACAGTCCTCTGTCTCCCCTACCTCTAGCCACATTCTGGCTCTTTACACATTACGTTCATCATACAGTCCTCTTTTTTTCCTACCTCCAGCCACACCCTTGCTCCTTATACATTGCGTCCGCTATACTGTCCTCTGTATCTCCTACCTCCAGCCACATCCTGACTCCTGATACATTGCGTCCATCATACAGTCCTCTGTCTCCCCTACCTCCAGCCACATCCGGGCTCTTTACACATTACGTTCATCATACAGTCCTCTTTTTTCCTACCTCCAGACACACCCTTGCTCTTTATACAATGCGTCCGCCATACTGTCCTCTGTATCTCCTACTTCCAGCCACATCCTGACTCCTGATACATTGCGTCCATCATACAGTCCTCTGTCTCCCCTACCTCTAGCCACATCCTGGCTCTTTACACATTACGTTCATCATACAGACCTCTGTCTTTTCTACCTCCAACCACATCCTGGCTCCTTATACATTGCGTCCGCCATACTGTCCTCTGTATCTCCTACTTCCAGCCACATCTTGACTCCTGATACATTGCGTCCATCATACAGTCCTCTGTCTCCCCTACCTCTAGCCACATTCTGGCTCTTTACACATTACGTTCATCATACAGTCCTCTTTTTTTCCTACCTCCAGCCACACCCTTGCTCCTTATACATTGCGTCCGCTATACTGTCCTCTGTATCTCTTACCTCCAGCCACATCCTGACTCCTGATACATTGCGTCCATCATACAGTCCTCTGTCTCCCCTACCTCCAGCCACATCCGGGCTCTTTACACATTGCGTCCATCATACATTCCTCTGTCTTTCCTACCTCCAGCCACACCCTTGCTCTTTATACATTGCGTCCATCATACAATACTCTGTCTCCCCTACCTCCAGCCACATCCTTGCTCTTTACACATTCCGTCCATCATACAGTCCTCTGTCTTTCCTACCTCCAGCCACATCCTGGCTCTTTACACATTGCATCCATCATACAGTCCTCTGTCTTTCCTACCTCCAGCCACACCCTTGCTCCTAATACATTTCGTCCACCATACTATCCTCTGTTGTTCCTACCTCCAGCCACATGCTGACTCCTGATACATTGCGTCCGCCATACAGTCCCCTATCTCTCCTACCTCCAGCCACATCCTGACTCCTGATACATTGCGTTCATCATACAGTCCTCTGTCTTTCCTTCCTCCAGCCACACCCTTGCTCCTTAAACATTGCTTCCACCATACTGTTCTCAGTTGCTCCTACCTCCAGCCACATCCTGGCTCCTTATACATTGCCTCCACCATACTGTCCTCTGTTGCTCCTACCTCCAGCCACATCCTGGCTCCTGATACATTGCGTCCACCATACTGTCCTCTGTCTCCCCTTCCTCCAGCCACATCCGTGCTCCTTACACACTGCCTCCGCCATACATTCCTCTGTCTCTCCTACCTACAGCCACATCACGCCTCGTGATACTTTGCCCCCGCCATACAGTCCTCTATCTCTCCTACCTCCAACCACATCCTGGCTCCTTAAGCACTGCCTCCGCCACATTGTGGCTCTTGATACATTGCGTCCACCATAATGCCATCTGTCTCTCCTACCTCCAACCACATCCTGACTCCTGATACGTTGCGTCCACCATACTGTACTGTCCTCTGTCTCCCCTACCTCCAGTCACATACTGGCTCTTTAAACATTGTATCCATCATACAGTCCTCTGTCTTTCCTACTTCCAGCCACACCCTTGCTCCTTATACATTGCGTCCACCATACTGTCCTCTGTTTCGCCTACCTCCAGCCACATCCTGGCTCCTGATACATTGCATCCATCATACAGTCCTCTGTCTTTCCTACCTCCAGCCACACCCTTGCTCCTTATACATTGCGTCCACCATACTGTCCTCAGTTGCTCCTACCTCCAGCCACATCCTGGCTCCTGATACATTGCGTCCATCATACAGTCCTCTGTTGCTCCTACCCCCAGCCACATCCTGGCTCCCAATACATTGCATCCATCATACAATCCTCTGTCTTCCCTACCTCCAGCCACACCCTTACTCCTTACACATTGCCTCCACCATACTCTCCTCTGTTGTTCCTACCTCCAGCCACATCCTGGCTCCTGACACATTGAGACCATCATGCAGTCCCTGTCTCTCCTACCTCCAACCACATCCGGGCTCCTTATACATTGCGTCCACCATACTGTCCTCTGTATCTCCTACTTCCAGCCACATCCTGACTCCTGATACATTGCGTCCATCATACAGTCCTCCGTCTCCCCTACCTCTAGCCACATTCTGGCTCTTTACACATTACGTTCATCATACAGCCTCTTTTTTCCTACCTCCAGCCACACCCTTGCTCTTTATACATTGCGTCCGCCATACTGTCCTCTGTATCTCCTACCTC
Organism: Lamellibrachia columna; assembly: GCA_963662155.1. Taxonomy (NCBI): domain Eukaryota; kingdom Metazoa; phylum Annelida; class Polychaeta; order Sabellida; family Siboglinidae; genus Lamellibrachia; species Lamellibrachia columna. The sequence continues at coordinate 26,556,805 of OY759273.1, read as the reverse complement.
CAGCCACATCCTGACTCCTGATACATTGTGTCCATCATACAGTCCTCTGTCTCCCCTACCTCCAGCCACATCCTGGCTCTTTACACATTACGTTCATCATACAGACCGCTGTCTTTCCTACCTCCAACCACATCCTGGCTCCTTATACATTGCGTCCAACATACTGTCCTCTGTATCTCCTACCTCCAGCCACATCCTGGCTCCTGATACATTGCGTCCACCATACTGTCCTCTGTCTCCCTTACCTCCAGCCACATCCTGGCTCTTTACACATTGCGTCCATCATAGAGTCCTCTGTCGTTCCTACCTCCAGCCACACACTTGCTCCTTATACATTACGTCCACCACACAGTCCCCTGTCTCTCCTACATCCAACCACATCCTGGCTCGTGATACAATGCGTCAACCATACTGTCCTCTGTTTCGCCTACCTCCAGCCACATCCTGACTCCTGATACATTGCGTCCATCATACAGTCCTCTGTCTCCCCTACCTCCAGTCACATACTGGCTCTTTAAACATTGCGTCCATCATACAGTCCTCTGTCTTTCCTACTTCCAGCCACACCCTTGCTCCTTATACATTGCGTCCACCATACTGTCCTCTGTTTCGCCTACCTCCAGCCACATCCTGGCTCCTTATACATTGCATCCATCATACAGTCCTCTGTCTTTCCTACCTCCAGCCACACCCTTGCTCCTTATACATTGCGTCCACCATACTGTCCTCAGTTGCCCCTACCTCCAGCCACATCCTGGCTCCTGATACATTGCGTCCATCATACAGTCCTCGGTTGCTCCTACCCCCAGCCACATCCTGGCTCCCAATACATTGCGTCCATCATACAATCCTCTGTCTTCCCTACCTCCAGCCACACCCTTACTCCTTACACATTGCCTCCACCATACTCTCCTCTGTTGTTCCTACCTCCAGCCACATCCTGGCTCCTGACACATTGAGACCATCATGCAGTCCCTGTCTCTCCTACCTCCAACCACATCCGGGCTCCTTATACATTGCGTCCACCATACTGTCCTCTGTATCTCCTACTTCCAGCCACATCCTGACTCCTGATACATTGCGTCCATCATACAGTCCTCTGTCTCCCCTATCTCTAGCCACATTCTGGCCCTTTACACATTACGTTCATCATACAGTCCTCTTTTTTTCCTACCTCCAGCCACACCCTTGCTCCTTATACATTGCGTCCGCCATACAGTCCTCTGTCTCCCCTACCTCCAGCCACATCCTGGCTCTTTACACATTGCGTCCATCATACAGTCCTCTGTCTTTCCTACCTCCAGCCACATGCTGACTCCTGATACATTGCATCCATCATACAGTCCTCTGTTTTCCCTACCTCCAGCCACATCCTGGCTCTTTACACATTGCGTCCATCATACAGTCCTCTGTCTTCCCTACCTCCAGCCACATTCTGGCACTTTACACATTGCATCCATCATACAGTCCTCTGTCTTTCCTACCTCCAGCCACACCCTTGCTCCTGATACATTTCGTCCACCATACTATCCTCTGTTGTTCCTACCTCCAGCCACATGCTGACTCCTTGAAAAAGGTGTTGTATTCTTGCTAGTGACACCCATCTACATATGGACAAGCTCCATAGAGTAGTAGTGAGTCGAGTGTAGCCATTACCTTCTGGTTCACACACCTCACCACCCCCACCACAGAGTAATGAGACGAGTATAGCCATCTGACCACCCCCACGCACGCATGCACAGCATTCACCTTCTGTCTATAGACCTGAACATATATGACACCACCCCACACTGTATAGTAGTACACATACCTCCATAGTGACAGATGCCTGTGGCAGCCAGCATGTCTAACACATACCTCCACAGAGACAGAGACCTGTGGTCTGTGGCAGCCAGTGTATCTGACACATACTTCCATAGAGGCAGATACCTGTGGCAGCCAGCGTATCTGGTTTCCACACCTCACCACCCCACCATAGAATAATGAGAGGAGTATAGCCATCTGACCACCCCCACGCACGCTTGGTGTTGTATTCTCACTAGTGACACCCCTCTACATATGGATAAGCTCCACAGAGTAGTAGTGAGTCGAGTGTAGCCATTATCTTCTGGTTCCCACACCTCACCACCCCCACCATAGAGTAATGATACAGTCGCCAGGGGGCGCGCGCGGGGGTGATAATATACCTTTTTCCGCGTAATACACCTTTTTCCTGTAATACATTGCGTCCATCATACAATCCTCTGTCTTTCCTACCTCCAGCCACACCCTTACTCTTTACACATTGCCTCCACCATACTCTCCTCTGTTGTTCCTACCTCCAGCCACATCCTGGCTCCTGACACATTGAGACCATCATGCAGTCCCTGTCTCTCCTACCTCCAACCACATCCGGGCTCCTTATACATTGCGTCCACCATACTGTCCTCTGTATCTCCTACTTCCAGCCACATCCTGACTCCTGATACATTGCGTCCATCATACAGTCCTCTGTCTCCCCTACCTCTAGCCACATTCTGGCTCTTTACACATTCCGTCCATCATACAGTCCTCTGTCTTTCCTACCTCCAGCCACATCCTGGCTCTTTACACATTGCATCCATCATACAGTCCTCTGTCTTTCCTACCTCCAGCCACACCGTTGCTCCTAATACATTTCGTCCACCATACTATCCTCTGTTGTTCCTACCTCCAGCCACATGCTGACTCCTGATACATTGCGTCCGCCATACAGTCCCCTATCTCTCCTACCTCCAGCCACATCCTGACTCCTGATACATTGCGTTCATCATACAGTCCTCTGTCTTTCCTTCCTCCAGCCACACCCTTGCTCCTTAAACATTGCTTCCACCATACTGTTCTCAGTTGCTCCTACCTCCAGCCACATCCTGGCTCCTTATACATTGCCTCCACCATACTCTCCTCTGTTGCTCCTACCTCCAGCCACATCCTGGCTCCTGATACATTGCGTCCACCATACTGTCCTCTGTCTCCCCTTCCTCCAGCCACATCCCTGCTCCTTACACACTGCCTCCGCCATACAGTCCTCTGTCTCTCCTACCTACAGCCACATCACGCCTCGTGATACTTTGCCCCCGCCATACAGTCCTCTATCTCTCCTACCTCCAACCACATCCTGACTCCTTAAGCACTGCCTCCGCCACATTGTGGCTCTTGATACATTGCGACAACCATAATGCCATCTGTCTCTCCTACCTCCAACCACATCCTGACTCCTGATACGTTGCGTCCACCATACTATACTGTCCTCTGTCTCTCGTACATCCAGCCACATCCTGGCTCCTGTACATGAATGTATATTGAGACGATGAGAAACAGCAAGTCAGCTTCGAGACAGTGTCATAAAATAAATAAATGTACAGTCTGTATCTCCAGAACACAAGTAGAATACACAGTTACTGCTAGAATACATGGCCAGTGTACCCTCACGACACATCTAGAATATATAGTCACTACACACTCTGTACACAGCTAAAATTCAAAATATTCACTGTATCTCCAGTACATAGCTATAATGCATTGTCACTACAACTCCAGTACACGATTAGAATACACAGTTACTGCTCACCCAGGACGCAGCTCGAATACATGGTCGCTGCTGTATCTCCAGCACACATCTGTAAGATATAGTCACTACAACTCCAGTACACAAATAGAATACACAGTTACTGCTAGAATACATGGCCAGTGCACCCTCAGTACACATCTAGAATATAAAATATAGTCACTGCACACTCTGTACACAGCTAAAATACAAAATATTCACTGTATCTCCAGTACATAGCTATAATGCATTGTCACTACAACTCCAGTACACGATTAGAATACACAGTTACTGCTCACCCAGGATGCAGCTCGAATACATGGTCGCTGCTGTATCTCCAGCACACATCTGTAAGATATAGTCACTACAACTCCAGTACACAAATAGAATACACAGTTACTGCTAGAATACATGGCCAGTGCACCCTCAGTACACATCTAGAATATAAAATATAGTCACTGCACACTCTGTACACAGCTAAAATACAAAATATTCACAGTATCTCCAGTACATAGCTGTAATGTATTGTTACTACAACTCCAGTACACGATTAGAATACACAGTTACTGCTCACCCAGGACACTGCTCGAAATGCATGGTCTCTGCACCCTCAGTACATAACTGGAATACATAGTCACTACACCTTCAGTACATAGCTAGAATACAAAATCACACAATTTCGCACAACGTTGCACAACATTACACTACTTCAAACAACTTCTGGCGAACAAACTCACAAAATGACACCATCTCAGCATACATTTATTTATTTTATGATAATGTCTCCATCCTGCTTTGCTGTTTCTCACCATCTCAGCATACATTTATTTATTTTATGACACTGTGTCCAGCCTGCCTTGCTTTTTCTCAGCATATATTTCTGTACTTTATGACACTGTCCCTTGCTCTGTCTCACCATCTCATACACTGTCACATGCTACTTGAAAAAGGTGTTGTATTCTTGCTAGTGACACCCATCTACAGTCGCCAGGGGGCGCAGGAGGCGTGCGCGGGGAGGGGGTGATAATACACCTTTTTCCGCGTAAAACACATTTTTTTCCTGTAATCCACCCCCGCGTGCGCCCCTGCGCCCCCTGGCGACTGTATCATTACTCTATGGTGGGGGTGGTGAGGTGTGGGAACCAGAAGATAATGGCTACACTCGACTCACTACTACTCTGTGGAGCTTGTCCATATGTAGAGGGGTGTCACTAGCGAGAATACAACACCAAGCGTGCGTGGGGGTGGTCAGATGGCTATACTCCTCTCATTATTCTATGGTGGGGTGGTGAGGTGTGGAAACCAGATACGCTGGCTGCCACAGGTATCTGCCTCTATGGAAGTATGTGTCAGATACACTGGCTGCCACAGACCACAGGTCTCTGTCTCTGTGGAGGTATGTGTTAGACATGCTGGCTGCCACAGGCATCTGTCACTATGGAGGTATGTGTACTACTATACAGTGTGGGGTGGTGTCATATATGTTCAGGTCTATAGACAGAAGTTGAATGCCGTGCGTGCGTGCGTGGGGGTGGTCAGATGGCTATACTCGGCTCATTACTCTGTGGTGGGGGTGGTGGGGTGTGTGAACCAGAAGGTAATGGCTACACTCGACTCACTACTACTCTATGGAGCTTGTCCATATGTAGATGGGTGTCACTAGCAAGAATACAACACCTTTTTCAAGGAGTCAGCATGTGGCTGGAGGTAGGAACAACAGAGGATAGTATGGTGGACGGAATGTATCAGGAGCAAGGGTGTGGCTGGAGGTAGGAAAGACAGAGGACTGTATGATGGATGCAATGTGTAAAGAGCCAGGATGTGGCTGGAGGTAGGGAAGACAGAGGACTGTATGATGGACGCAATGTATCAGGAGTCAGCATGTGGCTGGAGGTAGGAAAGACAGAGGACTGTATGATGGACGCAATGTGTAAAGAGCCCGGATGTGGCTGGAGGTAGGAGAGACAGGGGACTGCATGATGGACGCAATGTGTCAGGAGCCAGGATGTGGCTGGAGGTAGGAACAGCAGAGGAGAGTATGGTGGAGGCAATGTGTAAGGAGTAAGGGTGTGGCTGGAGGTAGGAAAGACAGAGGATTGTATGATGGACGCAATGTATTGGGAGCCAGGATGTGGCTGGGGGTAGGAGCAACAGAGGACTGTATGATGGACGCAATGTATCAGGAGCCAGGATGTGGCTGGAGGTAGGACCAACTGAGGACAGTATGGTGGACGCAATGTATAAGGAGCAAGGGTTTGGCTGGAGGTAGGAAAGACAGAGGACTGTATGATGGACGCAATGTATCAGGAGCCAGGATGTGGCTGGAGGTAGGCGAAACAGAGGACAGTATGGTGGATGCAATGTATAAGGAGCAAGGGTGTGGCTGGAAGTAGGAAAGACAGAGGACTGTATGATGGACGCAATGTTTAAAGAGCCAGTATGTGACTGGAGGTAGGGGAGACAGAGGACTGTATGATGGACGCAATGTATCAGGAGTCAGGATGTGGCTGGAGGTAGGCGAAACAGAGGACAGTATGGTGGACGCATTGTATCACGAGACAGGATGTGGTTGGATATAGGAGAGACAGGGGACTGTGTGGTGGACATAATGTATAAGGAGCAAGTGTTTGGCTGGAGGTAGGAACGACAGAGGACTCTATGATGGACGCAATGTGTAAAGAGCCAGGATGTGGCTGGAGGTAGGAGAGACAGAGGACTGTATGATGGACGCAATGTGTCAGGAGCCAGGATGTGGCTGGAGGTAGGAAAGACAGAGGACTGTATGATGGACGCAATGTATCGGGAGCCAGGATGTGGCTGGAAGTAGGAGCAACAGAGGAGAGTATGGTGGAGGCAATGTATAAGGAGTCAGGATGTGGCTGGACGTAGGAGCAACTGAGGACAGTATAGTGGACGCAATGTATAAGGAGCCAGGATGTGGCTGGAGGCAGGAAAGACAGAGGACTGTATGATGGACGCAATGTATCGGGAGCCAGGATGTGGCTGGAAGTAGGAGCAACAGAGGACAGTATGGTGGAGGCAATGTGTCAGGAGCCAGGATGTGGCTGGTAGTAGGAGAGACAGAAGACAGTATGTATGTGTATGTGTATATATATATATATATATATATATATATATATATATATATATATATATATATATATATATATATATATATATATATATGTAAATAAATTGTAAATAAATTAAGGCAACAGCATGATGGAATCACTGCACGCAGTAAGTAATGAATGCATCTTTATTATTCATATAATCATGCATCTTTTATTAAAGCAAAGTGTCACTGCACACAGTGCGGAAGTTCAGACAGGTTTAATATTGGTAATAGTTTGCCTCGCCTGGTCAATCAGAATATAAGGGGTCTGTGAGTAACAGCTCGGTGAAGGAACAAACACACTACACTACATATGTGTGCTGGGTAAATTGTAGGAATTATGGGTAAATTGAAGGAATTATGGGTAAACTGTAGGAGTTATGGGTAAAGTGTAAAAGCGCATTATTTTTAAATATTGACATATAACGAAAATATGCTGATGGTACACTTTCCGCGACACGTCTGATGCCGTTTACGTCAGCTGCATGTCCTTATTTGGTATTGTTGTGTGTGCGGCATACGTCAGCTGCATGTCCTGACACGTTTATAGCTTACGTCAGCTTTACGTCGGTATGGCAAGAGACTTTAGAGTCCTCTGTCTAACGTTTGTGGACGATATTGTGTCATTATTTTCAAATATTTAATAAAATGTCCTTGTACTCTTATTCAATAGGAGACTTATGGGTAAATTGTAGGAATTATGGATAAAGTGTAAAAGCGCATTATTTTTAAATATTTACATATAAAGAAAATATAGTACGATATCGTGTTTTGTTCGTTTCTCGTCTCCTCGTTAGGTCCTTTGATCTCAGTTATTAATTACCCTGTTAATGACCACTGTTAACATACCCTTTGATCTGTTATTAATGACCACTGTTAACAGACAGTCGTTCCTATGTCCACTATCGATGGGTCCTTTGATCTCAGTTATTAATGACCACTGTTAACATACTCTTTCATCTCAGTTATTAATGATCCTTCGTACGATACCGTGTTTTGTTCGTTTCTCGTCTCCTCGTTAGGTCCTTTGATCTCAGTTATTAATGACCCTGTTAATGACCACTGTTAACTTTCTCTTTCATCTCAGTTATTAATGACCGCTGTTAACAGACAGTCGTTCCTATGTCCACTATCGATGGCTACTGGTTATCTTTCGGTACTCCTACAGCCGGTAGGGGGCGCTGCACACGGTTTTTGGTGTTCCTACAGCCGTCAGGGGGCGCTCTGATTGGCTGCGCGCGCAACCGGAAGTCGTTCAGACACACGGGGCCCGGATTTGCTTGGTCAAAAACTTACGTCTACTACTAATGTGGTGCAGTTATTACAGCCATATTTTGATTATACCTGCCATGCGTGGTACAGGAGTTTAGAGACAGCAGTCAAGAATAAATTGCAGACAGCCCTCATCTTAAAAGGAGGAGTCGACTATATTGCTCTTAGTGTAATGTATAATGTTTTTAATAATGCAGCTCCCTCTTACATGTGTGATATGAATAAAAGGAGGCACTTATATAAAACGTGGAAGTAATGCATCCTTTTGTCTCAAATCAATGGTCAGACTCAGGGTTGTAAATCATTTAAATTTAATAGAATTAAAATGTGGAGGGAACTTCCAATAAATGTGAAAACAATTCAAACAAAATATGTTTAAAAATTCAATTTGGACAGTATTTGTTCAATATTTGACCCACAAGGAGTAATGTCACTTCAGTAAAACTGAAGTTCATTTATTGTTCACTTATATTTTTTATCTGTATAAAAGGCAAACAAAGTTGGGGGGGGGGGTCCTGTGCAAATTCGTGAAATATCTCCCATAATAACTGCTACAACAGCAGCAGAAATAGCAACATTTTTAACAAAACCCTAATTTGATAATAATGAATAATGGCATATCAGTGAAAGTTGGCCAAGATGGTCATTTATTATTATTATTTATCTAGTACATAAAAAACTTTTGAAGTCTAAAACAAAAATTTCAGTTTTGCTATCTTGAAAGCACTATCCTGACCAAATGTTCTTGTAAAATGCCACATTATGGACACATTGTTATGAAAACCTACATATGACCCACAAGGAATAATTCAGTTTCAGTAGAAGTTGGCCAAAATGTTCATTTATCATTCGTCTCTACACACAGAAAAAATTATGAAGTACCAAACAGAAATTGAGGTTTTGATCTTAAAATCACACTCCAGAATTTTTTTTTCCATATGGAATGCGTTAAATACACAGTATATCTATAAAACAAACAACCTCTGAGACAATAGTATCTCGCCAAGTTGTAGTTTTATTAGTTAAAATATAATTTAGTTGTGCATTTGACCTTTAAGCCCTTTAGGCCACTTTTTTTTTCGGTTTACAGATTTTTTTTACTGAGAAGAGAGATGAAGGGGAAAAAATGGCTAACCAAAGCCAGTTTTTTTTCTAGTTTTTATGTGGATTATTACAGTAGTGCTTAACATTTGAGGAGGAAAAAAGTTCACCCAAGAAATCTCCTAGTACTTGCCAACCGACAAGATTATGTGCTGTGTATTTCTGTTGAAATGGGTTATTTTATAATACTAACGCTGATACATGAAACAAACAAAGTAAGTGGATGACAAAGTCTCAATAGGCAATTATTAATTGTTGGTGTGGCTATGGCGTCCACACATTCCTATGCCACACAAAGGGCAAGGGTTTAGATATGTGTCTGCACTCCTGTGCAGACAGATACAGTTTTTAATTGTCTGCACATTTGTAGTTTACAAATGTTGTCCTTGTGGAATTCAGAATAAGCAACTCCCGGTATTCTTCCCAGAGAAGTCAGGTCGGCATTGGAATGAACAAGTGTGTTAGGGGGTGAAGGGTAAAGCCCTTTGAGTTGTCCTGCGGACCATACATATAGAAAGTGTCTTTACCCTAGTTTATATAATAGGTTGATTTGAGCAGAGTATCAGGTGTTCTTTGTTCGAATTTCGCCAAATCTTCCACTTCCGATCTTCAAATAATGTACAAGTATGTGTTTAGTTATTACGAAGGCATTGATTTCATATGCAATTCTAGTTATTTCTGGGGTGAGATCTATAAATGCAGGTGTCTTATAAAATGTGTCATTAATTGAAGGTTTCTCCTAGACATAGTTTACTGGTTCTATGATCTACGGAAAAGTGTTTCTTACCAAAATGCCAGTCTAGAATCATTTTGAAAAAGGAAAAAAGCCCGAGACTAGACTAGACTCAGGGTTTTTGCTAAGTGTGGCTATAGCAGGGACCATGAACCCCAAAGCAGGGACCACTTATTATGCTCAGCCTGTGGCCAAGTCAGTACGTATCACAGACCACAGTGGATACATCAGGAACTTATATATGTAATGTAATTGTACCTGCATTTTAGGATGTAACATCGATGAATGATAAGCAGAAGAACAATGTGTGCACGAAAATAAAAAATATAATCACTTTAATTTCCCCAAGTGATTTCATCAGCCTGTGTTTAATTGTTGTGTCCATTTTGCTATCATATGTTGTCACGGATACTGGTAATAACCTCTTGGTTCACTAGGAATGTACTAGTTACCAGGGGGGGTACTATACTTTAAGAATAATACAGCCTTAAATTTTGACTTTTCCAACATTTTACGAATTTCAAAACCCAAAATGAGTATGTGGAACAAGTTCTATGATAACCATTTTTGCAAGTTGTGAACATTCCTTTATTAGGTAAACAGTATATTAAAATTTCAGAGTTTAGTTTATAATATAGCAATAGAAAATTACTGTCTTGCCTAATCTCAAACATGTTCTATTCAAATCGATTTGGGTTCTTGTCTTAACAGAGGGTACATGATTTTTGCTTATATAAAGACATTAGACAATGTCCACAAGGCCTCACCCCCAGTAGTTGCATAATCTGTCTTGGAAGTGAAAGCATGCTGTGTGTCTGAGGCTGTAGCAGTGGTAATTTTGTTTGCCTATAGGGTGGATTAGCACCTGTCCAGGGCTCTGTGTACTCTAAGGGTCTCTAACCAGAATACAAACTGGTACAGTATTAAACAAGTGAGTCAACATACTGAATTGGTAACAACTAGCACAAGCTATAAGTGGACTTTAACTCAGGGCTTCTGTGTTGAAAAGATACTTCCTCTGGAAGACAAGTTTGTGTGGCTTCACTACATTCAGAAAGGGAATAGCTCAAACATACACAATGTCATAAAATATTTGACTATCAGGCTATCTGGTGACAATACAGCTACACAAGTGTGCGCATTTTGTGTTTTGTATTTAAAAACATATAAAACTTTGTTGATCTCGATGCTTGTAAACAATTATTTGTGTTAAATTCATATAAATCAGCGATTAAAAAAACCGGAAGTCAAAAAAACATAAATCAATGATTTTTTTGATTTTTTTGGAGTGATTTAAATCATGATTTAAATCAATGATTTAAATCAAACAACCCTGTTGAAAATGGTCACATAATTGTCCTGCTTTGCTGTTTGCTAAGGGGGTTATTCAAGGTTGATTTGATAGCACTTGCTTCTTTGTCACACATTTTTTTCAAAAGGAAGCAAGTGACACTAAGTCACCAAATAATCAACATCATAAACAGTACAGTAACGTAGGGAAGAATCATTGCGTCGAGCCAGTCGCTATACGTAATATAATATGCTGTTTTCACAAAAATCAGAAGAAACGTTTGCCTAAGATACGTATATTTTAAATCACTAACAATTTTGTCATCGTTGCAGTGCAAACAATTTGTTAGAAAAGTTGTTTTTAATTAAACAATTACGATTATCGAACTACACAAATTATATTATGTACTAGTATATGACCTAGTCCAGGGTACAATAATTTTTATAAATACACATAGTCAAATAGTCCGTAGAATTGTGGATAATTACTGTGCTATAATATACACAAGAGAGCAAAGCAATACCATGTTTTGTCCGATATCTAAAAAACACATCATCGTCTCTTGCCCTTGGTGCCTTTTGCTATTTCACACTAGACTAGTAGGGGTTCGCCATGCGCCAGCAGCATACGCTGACCGGTTCCGTAAAACTCTGGCATGTTCAGACGCTATTTAAGGATAATGTTGTCCAAGTTCAGTGACTTTAACATTTCTGGATATGCTTTAACAAATGTTACCTTTTCATATAAGTTTGCTTAAAAATGCACTATGGACGACTGTCTCTTAGCCTTAGACATCTCATTTTTGTGAACTAGCGACGCTACGGCATGGTTGCCGATCTATCCGCTACGCGTGACGTGGTTGCCGATCTGTCCACTAGGTGCTTGGCGGACTGTCTACTAACTACGAACCACAGGTAACGCTACAAATTGTGGGAAGTAAATATGGTTTTGCGATGCGTAAAATATCTGTGCGAATGATGTAAAAACTGCCATTTATTAAGGCAAAATGACCGGCGCTGTTTTGCTGCCACATGTCGTGATCATCAAAGATCGCTGACTTGTCTGTGGGACGTCGAAGCTGCAATGTTTAATGCAAAAGCGGGTCGGTCATTACCGACGCGAGGAATAGTAAAAATCGGCCTTCCTCTACGATAGCCGGGTACATGGACCGCCATAGCCGGGTAAATTACCCGGGTCCCGGATCTTAACAAAAACCCTTCGTAGACCGACCACTTATTAAATACCCTAGATCCAAACTGAACAAAAGTAAACAATAAGCAATTTATTATTTTCAATCAATAATCTCCTTATATTTTTTACGCAAACCGGTATTCATAATAGCTAAAGGACTTAAAGCTGGAGATTATGTCATTTTCAAACAGTTTGTTATTGTCACTGCTTTTGTCTCTGTAATGGTTTTATGTTGTTTCAGATAATTGTGTCTTCTTGTGACATGCGTGGAAGCCGTTTGCGTCAGAAGTGTCTACAATGAAGTGATCGAGCTCAAGACGCACGCATATTGACAGCAACAACGGTAAAGTTCTGCTGGTTTCACCACTTTGGTGACAGTGACAATAGTTTGCAATAGAAAGGGACAGTGCAGTAAAATGGTGCAGCACGTCGAGCCAAGTCACTGACTGTCCACTTCTCTGTCTTTGTGCGCAAGAGAAAACCTGTGGCTGTGGTACGTGTGGGAAAATGTTTGCAATGAGTAGTGAATTAAAGAGAGACCAACTCCCTCACCTTGGGGAATCCATTCAAGTGTGACAAATGTGGAGCAAAGTGTTCATATAGTTCTGATTTAAAGGCTCATTTGCATTCTCAGATTAGTGAGACACCATTTTAGTGTGACACTTGTGGATAACGAGTGTATGGGCACATGTGCACGTGTACACTCACACAAGTGAGAATCCATTTGAGGACAAAACTAGTGCTTCAATTTACATTCGGTGGTGCTTTGAAGACCCCTACAAATGTGATGTCGGTGGAAACGGGTTAGAAACAGCAGTACCTTAACTATGGATGTGAATGTGCGCACTGATGCCATTGAGAAACAGTTCAAGTGTGACACTTGTGGAGAAGTGTTTTTAGAAAGTTGTAGCTTAAAGATACATCTGCGCAGTCATTCTGGTGAGAAAACATTTAAGTGTGACACCTGTGGAGCACAGCTTGCGAGTTGTAGGAATTTGAAGGTTCACATGCGCACACATACTGGGGAGAAACCCTATAAATGTGACGGTTGTGGAGCACACTTCTCACAGCGTGGTAGTTTGAAGAAGCATGTGCGTATCCACACTGGGGAGAAACCATACAAATGTGATGTCTGTGAAGCACACTTCTCACAGCGTGGTAATTTGAAGAAGCATGTGCGTATTCACACTGGGGAGAAACCATACAAATGTGATGTCTGTGGAGCACACTTCTCGCTTCGTGGTAATTTGAAGACGCATTTGCGTATTCACACTGGGGAGAAACCATACAAATGTGATGTATGTGGAGCACACTTCCCAAAGAATGGTAGTTTAAAGTCACATATGCGCACTCACTCAGGCGAGAAGCCCTGCATATGTGACACCTGTGGAGCACAGCTTACGTGTTGTTCTAGTTTGAAGATTCACATGCGCACCCATACTGGGGAGAAACCCTATAAATGTGATGTTTGTGGAGCACACTTCTCAAAGAATGGTAGTTTAAAGTCACATATGCGCACTCACTCAGGCGAGAAGCCCTTCACATGTGACACCTGTGGAGCACAGTTTGCGTCTTGTAGCGGTTTGAGGACTCACATACGCACCCATATTGTGGATAAACCCTACATATGTGACACCTGCGGAGCCCATTTCTCAACGTGTGATAATTTGAAGATGCATGTGCGTGTCCACACTGGGGAGAAACCCTACAAATGTGACACATGTGGAGCACAGTTTGGACGCTGTGGCACTTTGAAGAGGCATATGCTTGTCCACACTGGGGAGAAACCCTACAAATGTGACACATGTGGAGCACAGTTTGGACGCTGTGGCACTTTGAAGAGGCATATGCTTGTCCACACTGGGGAGAAACCCTACAAATGTGACACCTGTGGAGTACAATTTGCATGTTGTTATAATTTGAAGATTCACATGCGCACCCATACTGGGGAGAAACCCTACAAATGTGTTGCCTGTGGTGTAAAATTCTCACAAAGCAGTACTTTACGTTCACATATGCACACTCACGCAGGTGAGAAACCCTTCGTATGTGACACATGTGGGGCAACGTTTGCCAGGAGTGGCTTACTAAAGGTTCATGTACGAATTCACAATAAAGCCCTTCAAATGTGACATGTGTGGTAAACGGCTTTCATATAGTAGTAGCTTAAAGATACATGTGCGCATTCACACTGATGAGAAACCCTTCAAATGTGACACCTGTGCAGCACATTTTTTACATAGTGGTACTTTACGATCACATATGTGCACTGATGAGAAACCATTTAAATGAAAAACCTTTGAAGCACACTTCTTGAACAGTGGTGATTTAAAGTTACTTACCAGGTACATGTGTGCACTCAAACATGTGAAAAACACATTAAATGTGATACCTGTGGAGCACAGTTCTTGCACAGTGGTAATTTTAAGTCCACAATGGGGAGAAACCCTACAAATGTGAAACCTGTAGACTATTCTTCTGACAGATTAGTAATTAAAGTTATGCATCGTTATGAAACGTGTCTGTATCCTTACTGGGGAGAAACCCTATAAATGTGATGCCCATTTTGCACACATTTCACATATTAGTAATTTACAATCACATGTGCACAGAAAGGTCTATGTATGTTTATTTTAAAAATACGTTATTATTGCTATACAGAGTTATTATAATGTCATACAAGATGTACTCGTACTCGTGGAGATGTACTCGTACTCAGCTTTGAGCAATGTACTCGTACTCAGCTTTGAGCAATATACTCCTACTCAGCCATCACCAATGTACTTGTACTTTACTCATGAAAATGTACTCGGCCCCAGGTCTGGCAGTTACCCACCAATGGTCGACAAAGCGGTTACACGCTAAGGGCGACAGAGCAGCTATTCTCTACGGATCGACAAAGCGGCTATACACTATGAGTCGACAGATCGGCTACTCTCTACGGGTCGACGGAGCGGCTACACATTAAGGGTCGACAAAGCGGCTATACACCAAGGGTTTGCAACAGCGGCCACACGCTAAGAGTCGACGTAGTGGCTACACGCTAAGGGTCGAACGCAGCGGCTATACACTATGGGTCGACAGATACACGCTTTGGTTCGACAAAGCGGCTACACACCAAGGACCAATAGTATCCTTCTTCAAAACATTTCCCTGGCGTTGTATTAGTTGTCAGCAAGGCGGACAAAAGGAGCCAACAGAGGCGTCTACAGGCAACGCTCTAATTCAAGACTGGCGATTACCCTTCAACTTGCAGTGATTATAAATGCCGTGTTCCTTTTCGCCTTACGCCAACGCTCAATTAATTTGGAAATTGTGAATTGATAGCGAAGATCGATGCGACCTAGCTTAGGAAGTTCTTTTGTATTCTGTCGGACTACTCGTTCGTGGAGGTAGACAACAGTCGCGGTGTACAAAAACTGTCTGCTGCACGGGGTGATACTTGTGTCATTATGCAACGCTGCCATCTAAATATCATGGCGAAGTTAAAAAAAACTGCCATCGGAAGATGCTTCGCAACCAGTGGCCGGGAGACCACCGTAGGACTATCCTAACTTCACGAGTCTACGATAACCAACATCGAGGCAACGACTGTCCTGTGTCAACTGCACCCGACGGGCCACTGCATCAGAACGTTCTACTCCCGCCTCCCCCTACAAGGACGTCCTTTCAATCTCCCAGAATCATGCACAAAAGGACACCATGGTCAAAGAGCCGGTGGCAGCCAGAGAAAGGGGGTCTGCAGATTAAGAATCGAACTGAAGGGTCACCTCAGAACCGATGATCCTTGGCAGACATCACCTCATTCCAAAGAACCGGTGATTGTGAGTCTGCCTTACACATTTCGTCCCATCTCGTTATGTAGTTGTAATTGATCTCCCACCCTCGCGTATCCTCTGTAAACCGCGGGAAGCGTAACCAAAGTCGGTAACATATTTGTGACGTCAAACTTCCGTCACTTGTTTTAAACGGAAATCGGTAAATGCCAATGCCGGAAAATCACAAAAATGTATATATAGTGAACTGTTTGCTGTAAATGCACCGGTGCTGTTAGCTATTAATTCCTGGAATGACATCGTGAGACTTTAACAAGTTTAAACTGTATATATGTGGGACAAAAGACATTTGTAGGTATCTCTCATTCTCAGCAACTCGGTAGAGGGCGACACGTGTGCAATTGTGCTATTCCGTTGATGGGGCGTAAGCGGCGGGAGAGATTAATAGTGATTATTTCATTTTGTGAAAACTCGTGCACATAGACGCTATTCAATAATGCCACCGAAAGTAGAATTACAAGTTGGTGAGTTGCAAGTACTTCAGCAGCTGTATCCATTTTAGAAAATGCGACAAGAAACGGACATTAACTTGTATTATCGCCCAAGACATCTGCGTAATTTGTTCAAAACAACCAATCAGAGAAAATGTCCACAAACGCCCCTTCACCTCTTAATCTTGAATCTGTTTTCCAGCTAATGCTGTATAATATAATAGATGCATGATATTGGATATTGCGGAACATTAAGAAAAATATATACTGCATAACCATAAATAATAATAATTCCCAAGCAAATAAAAACTAATATACAAGATTTAACAAGAGATTTAACAAGATTGCCATCCCAAACAACAAGTTCCAGATGGCAAGTGGACAAGGAAGCCAACGGCTTATCGAGAGTCCAACAATTTTCTGATCTATGTATAGCCCGCCCTTATGAGATATCTGTCCATTTTATTTTTAAACATGTTCACACTACTAGCATTAACACAATCTTTTAGCAGTTTGTTCCATTCATTTATTACCCTCTGTGAGAAAGAGTACTTTCTCATATCCAACCTACACTGCTCCTTAACTAATGCTGCTTTGTGTCCTCTGGTTCTACTGCCTTCTTTAAGTTTGAAGAACATATTCCTATCAACATCCTCATAACCGTTCACTATTTTAAACACTTCTATTTGGTCTCCTCTTAGTCTCCTGGTCTCTAGTGTTTTCAAACAACATTGTAATAAGTGACTTTCGTAATTAAGGACTCTCAATTCTGGAATCATTTTAGTTGCTCTTCGTTGTATTCTTTCTAGCTTTTCTTGTCCTTTTTACGATATGGCCACCATGCTTGAATACAATATTCCAAATGTGGTCTAACTATTGCTTTGTACAGGTGTACAATTAGCTGTTTCTCCTTATACGTGATAGTTCTCCTAATTAGCCCTAGAATTTGATTTCCTTTCGAAGCAGCAATCCCACATTGTTCTGAAACTTTCATGTCAGCACTAAATATAACTCCTAAGTCCTTTTCTTGTGTAGTTCTACCTAGTACAGCATCCCCCATTTTATATTCTTTGTCCATGTTTCAATGTCCTATGTGTATACATTGACACTTCCCAAAATTGAATAACATTTGCCATTTTTCTGACCATTTAGCTAATTTATCTAGATCATCCTGTAGACTTTGTTTATCTGTCATTAGTAACCTTTCTGAATACTTTTGTGTCATCTGCAAATTTGAGTACTTTGCTAGATATGTCATCTTCCAAATAATTTATGTATATTAAAAACAGTATAGGGCCTAATACTGATTCCTGTGGGAAACCAATTTCCAGTTTGAAATCTCACCATCTACTATAACTCTCTGTCTCTGTGTGCAAGCCACTTTTCTATCCAGTTGATTATATAATTACCTATACCATGGGCTTTTAGTTTAAGTAACAATCTTTGATGTGGCACTTTATCGACAGATTTCTGAAAATTTAAGTAGACAACATCCACTGGTGACCTGTCATCTACCCACTTTGTAATTTCTTCAAAAAAACATAAGAGATTGGTTAGACATGACCTTGTTTTTAGGAACCCATGTTGAGATGTATTTATTAATATGCAGTAATGTATAGACGTGTGAAGGCTTGGGTGCGCGTCTATGGGTTTCCCATCAGTTGCACAAGTTGGCATATAGACTTTATTGCATGTCACATACATACAACTCTGTCTCTATGCCAGCGTTGCCAGGCAACATTTAGAAAAGACACATATTCAGCATATTGGGGAGGGGGGTGCGCATCTATTAGTGTTGATCAATTATGTACAAAATATTTAAATTCAGCAAAACGTGCAATATACATAATTAACAAACGCTGACTATATTTGGTTCCGCATGATATAATTGAAATTTAAACAGAGTAGTTGTAATTGATTTGGAAAATTATGAGTGTATTTGTAATTGAAATTAAAAATGAAATGTAATTGATATAATTTTTTGTAATTGGACCCCTGATGTCACTTATCGCTTATTTTTATTTCTATAAAAAGTCAAACAAAGTTGGGCGGGTCCCGTACAAATTTGGGAAATATCTCGCATAATAACAGCTACATCACAGCAAAAATAGCAAAATTGTTAACAAAACCCAAATTTTATAATAATGAATAATAGCATTTCAGTGAAAGTTGGCCAAGATGGTAATTTATTATTATTTATCTAGTTTATAAAAAAATCTTCAAGTAAAAAAAATTGAAGTTTTGCCATCTTGAAAGCACTACCCTGACCAGATGTTCTTGTAAAATTCCACATTATGGTCACAATGTTATGAAAACCGACATTTGACCCACAAGGAATAATTCAGTAATAATTCAGTTTCAGTATAAGTTGGCCAAAACGTTCATTTATCATTCATCTCTACACACATAGAAAAAAAATCATGAAATGTCAAACACAAATTGAGGTTTTGTTCTTAAAATCACACTCTGGAAAAAATTTGCCCGTATGGAATGCGTTAAAAACACGGTATATCTATCAAATAAACAACCTCATAGACAATAGTACCTCGCCAAGGTTAAAATATAATTTAGTTGTGCATTTGACCTTGAAGCCCTTTAGGCCAGTTTTTTTTTTAGGTTTACAGATTTTTTAGTCGTCTAACATCGGAGGAGGGAAAACGTTTTACTGAGAAGAGAGATGAAGTGGAAAAAAGGTTTAACCAAAGTCGGTTATTTTTTTCCAGTTTCTTTATGGATTATTACAGTAGTGCCTAACATTGGAGGAGGGAACAAAGTTCAGCCAAGAAACCTGATGACACATAAACTTTTAATAACAAATTTACAGACGGCCATGCACACTACACAGCTGGTCGCTTCAGCTTTCGTGCATGGCAGTTAACACGTTAAAATAAGGACATATTATATTTTATGCTCTTTAAATTTGCTTTCTGACAAAATCTCATTTTAAGAAAGTTTCTGTATGATACAATCATCCTTTTATAATAGTAGTAAATTAAGATATTGGTTGGTGAGTTCAGTTATATAAGCCTTTTTGAACTTCTCGTAACTCCCAATACTTATCAACTGACAAGATTATGTGCAGTGTGTTCAAAGGGTTATTTTATCATACTAACGCTGCTACATCAAACCAAAAAAGTGAGTGGATGACAAAGTCTCAATTGTTAATAGTATTTTATAATAATAACGCTGGTACATAAAACAAACAAAATAAGTGGATGACAAAGTCTCAATTGTTAATAATATTTTTGCAGGAAGCTTGTCATATTTCTTGTTCATTCCCATCGGCACATCAAATGCTGAAGGCGGATGATCTGGCAGTACAGTTGTGTTTTCGTCGTTGTCTTCGACGATTACATCAACATATATAAACTTGCACCCAGATGGCCAAAACCAACAACTGCTTCCATGGTCATGTCACCTTCAACCATAGCAGGTTTGACGCTAGCTTCATCATTTTCTTTGGCTTTGATAGCCTTTATTTTGGTTAAAAATGGCACGCTGTGTCTAGCACACTCGGCGACTGTGCAACCGTTATCACATCTAAGAAATTGCCGTTTGATTACGGTGGTGCCGCAACATAATTCAAAACACGTGTATGTCGCCATGTTGGCAATGCCTGGAAATAGTCCGTCTATATTTCGTTTTGAAACTTTCGTGACTATGGAAATTCTCTTACAAAACATTACTTACATCAATTTGGCACGAGACTGATCAATTGTAGTTTGCATAGGCAGTCGGAAAATAATGAGTTGTCTGCGTATTAATGTGGTACAACGCTACCGTGAATATATTACCCGGTGTCGTGAATATATTTTCAGTGTCGCACTTCTCTGCCATTTGTTTTAAAAATAGATTATTCGTAATAAAAAATCATCACGTGAGAATGTCAGTGATACATAAACTACTTTTAATTTTTTTTTATTCCCAAAAAAATTGGCGGCGGATCCGTAAACCCCAAAAAATAAAACCGTTGCCTTGTAATTTTTTTCCATTTCATACATTTACACTTCTATAAAACATTTAATTTGTATGTTTTTTTTTCACAATTTACGCACGCACGCACGCACGCACGCACGCACGCACGCACGCACACACACACACACACACACACACATTTTTGTTGTTGCATGTTATTCCAACTGCTAGTACCAGGTACGGTTGTGTTTTCGTCGTGGTCTTCGACGATTACATCAACATATATAAACTTGGGTTTGTTGTATGTTATTCCATGCGTATGTAAATTTGTTGTATGTTATTCCATGCGTGTTACATGTTATTCCATGCGTGTGTAAATTTTTTGTTTTATGCTGTTTCAGATAATTGTGTTTTCTTGTGACATGCGTGGAAGCCATTTGCGTTACAAGTGTCAATTTACATTCGGTGGTGCTTTGAAGACTCCTACAAATGTGATGTCGGTGGAAACGGGTTAGAAACAGCAGTACCTTAACTATGGATGTGAATGTGCGCACTGATGCCATTGAGAAACAGTTCAAGTGTGAGACCTGTGCAGCACAGTTTGCGTGTTGTATGAGTTTGAAGACTCACATACGCACCCATACTGGGGAGAAACCCTACAGATGTGACACCTGTGGAGTCCATTTCTCAAACCGTTGTAATTTGAAGACGCATGTCCGTGTCCACACTGGGGAGAAACCCTACAAATGTGACACATGTGGAGCACAGTTTGGATGCAGTAGTACTTTGAAGAGGCATATGCTTGTCCACACTGGGGAGAAACCCTACAAATGTGACACATGTGGAGCACAGCTTGCGTGTTGTAGGAATTTGAAGATTCACATGCGCACACATACTGGGGAGAAACCCTATAAATGTGACGGTTGTGGAGCAAACTTCTCACAGCGTGGTTCTTTGAAGACACATGTGCGTACTCACACATTCGAAGCACCTTTTCAATGTGACACCTGTGGAGTACACTTCTCACAGCGTGAAAAGTTGAAGAAGCATGTGCGTATGCACACTGGGGAGAAACCCTACATATGTGATGTCTGTGGAGCACACTTCTCAGAGAATGGTAGTTTAAAGTCACACATGCACACTCACTCAGGCGAGAAACCCTTCTTATGTGACACCTGTGGAGCACAGCTTGCGTGTTGTAAGAGTTTGATGATTCACATGCGCACCCATACTGGGGAGAAACCCTATAAATGTGAGTTCTGTGGAGCACACTTCTCAAACAATGGTAGTTTAAAGTCACATATGCGCACTCACTCAGACGAGAAACCCTTCATTTGTGATACCTGTGGAGCACAGTTTGCGTGGAGTAGGAGTTTGAAGATTCACATACGCACCCATACTACAGATGTGACACCTGTGGAGTCCATTTCTCAAACCTTGGTAATTTGAAGAGGCATGTGCGTGTCCACACTGGGGAGAAACCCTACAAATGTGACACATGTGGAGCACAGTTTGGACGCTGTAATACTTTGAAGAGGCATATGCTTGTCCACACTGGGGAGAAACCCTACAAATGTGACACATGTGGAACACAGTTTGGACGCCGTAGCACTTTCAAGAAACATGTGCGTGTTCACACTGGGGAGAAACCCTACTAATGTGATGCCTGCGGTGCAGACTTCTCACATAGTAGTAGTTTACATTCACATATGCGCACTCACACAGGTGAGAAACCCTTCATATGTGACACGTGAGGCAAAGTTTGCTAGGAGTGGCTCACTAAAAGTTTATGTACAAACTCACAATGGGGAGAAACCAGGGTTTAAAAAAAAAAAAAAAATTTTAAATAAAAAAAATCGATTTTTTTAAATATTTAAATCGGATTTATTTGATTAAAAAAAAATCTGGTATACACAATGTCATAAAATATTTTACTATTAGGTTATCTGGTGTACAGCTACACAAGTGTGCGCACTTTGTGCTTTTGTATTAAAAAACACACAAAACTTTTATTGATCTCGATGCTCGTAAACAATTATTTGTGTTAAATTCATATAAATCAGCGATTAAAAAACCGGAAATCAAAAAAGTTATAAATCAATGATTGAAAATTTTATTTTAGAGCGATTTAAATCATGATTTAAATCAATGATTTAAATCAAACAACCCTCGGAGAAATCCTTCAGATGTGACAGCTGTGGTAAACAGTTTTCATATAGTAGTAGCTTAAGGATACATGTGCGCATTCACACTGATGAGAAACCCTTCAAATGTGACACCTGTGCAGCACATTTCTTACAGAGTGGTACTTTACGATCACATATGTGCACTCATACTGATGAGAAACCATTTAAATGCAAAACCTTTGAAGCGCACTTCTTGGACAGTGGTGATTTAAAGTTACATGTGTGCACTCACACGTGTGAAAAACACATTAAATGTGACACCTGTGGAGCACAAATGTGAAACCTGTAGAATATTCTTCTCACAGATAAGTAATTAAAATTATGCATCGTTATGAAACGTCTGTACTATCCATACTGGGGAGAAACCCTACAAATGTGATGCACATTTTGCACACATTTCACATATTAGTAATTTACAATCACATGTGCACAGGAAGCTGTATGTATGTGACATACTGGGGGAGAAACCCTACTAATTTGTTGAATTGAGGGACATAATTGTGTGACAATCTTTGGTCATGCCCTAAAAGCCTCTGCCTTTGCTTGGGCTAACACAGGAGTTTTTGGGTGTTATAACTTGATGTTTGTGCATATTTTGATTGTTTGATTTTGTATTAATATATGAACTGTCCTTGTTAACGTGCTAGGTTGCTTGAAACCATGCTCTTGGCATAAGCTTCCTTCACTAAGTTTCCTTGGTGTATGTATGTTAGTTTGTTTTAGAGATGGTTGATATAATGGGTGTGGTGAATGAAAGCTTCATGATGGCTTGTTGAACAGATGTGTAGCTTTTTATTTCGGTGATTTTGGCAGGATAGTGAAGAAACATGTGCACATTCACACATTGTGACAATGTACCAGTTGATGTTTTCATGTCATATATTGAACACAGATAATTTTGGTTTGCCATTCAACTAATGTGAATATTATCCTGATCTATAAAAAGTCCATGCTAATTAAATGCATTATGATATAATTGAAACTTGTGTGTATATTTGTGAATGTTCATAAGTTCATATTATAGTGCACATAGTCAAGAAAATTCATGAACTTTTTCAATTAGGTTTTTTAAAACAAAATCACTGGACACTGTATTTATGAAAATAAAATGTTTGGACAAAATGATCGTCTATTTTTTAAAGTAAAACATTATATTTGTATCTTCAAAGGGACATGTGGGTCATTCCATAATTGCTGTAGACTTTCAGAAAATTTCTGTCCCTGATCTTATATAGGACATTGATATTCATGTTGTTAACGTACACGTGGTTAGTGACCCAATATTAACGGCATGTGATATGCACATTATTCCACAAATTGAAAGAAATACGCCAGTTATGGGATTGTGTGTACATTAAATAATTTTGAATGCAATCAAGTATGCGTTGGTATAGACAGACGATTGGACGGTTTTCTCTGATTGTTCTTATTAATCTTCGTCAAACGTTGCCAAGGATACTGCTGCTGTCAGCAGGGCTGTGTCCAATTATGCACCAGGTAATTGCAATTGATTACAGCAACATTATGTAATTGTAATTGATTATGGTTTCAAATCACAAACTACCTGAACAAACTATCAATAAAAGTATAATTTAAGTCTTACACAGGTTGAAAATCAAGACTAATAATATCACCTGCTTATATGATCAAACAA
Source organism: Lamellibrachia columna (assembly GCA_963662155.1). Classification (NCBI taxonomy): domain Eukaryota; kingdom Metazoa; phylum Annelida; class Polychaeta; order Sabellida; family Siboglinidae; genus Lamellibrachia; species Lamellibrachia columna. The sequence continues at coordinate 26,532,515 of OY759273.1, read as the reverse complement.
GTGCACCATAAAAGGTCTTCCTTTTAAACAAAACTATAAGTTGTATTCTAGGCTTTTGTTTCTATGGATTATGTCTTAGATTCACAAATTACATATTGATCAGGATATATATATATATATATAAACACATCATACCCTTTTATTAGTATTAGCACACCTGATGTTTGTGTGAACCAACAAGGACATTGTTTAGAATGTACTCAAAAATCCGATAAATGATCAATTGACTGGATGTTCTTATTGTTCCTAACATACAGGCATGCTAACATGTATATATTTTATATAATAAAAATATGTTTTAAATGGATGTCTTATTTAGTATAATTCAAAGTCACAATTCAACAGAATGTACAAACATTACCGTTATATTTGTTTATCAATTGTGTACAAAATATTGAAATTTGCAAAATGTGCAAAAATTTATAATTAACAAATGCTGAATATATTTGGTTAGGCATAATGTACTTGAAATAGAAACAATGTAATTGTAATTGATTTGACAAAATTATGAGTGTAATTGTAATTAAAAACTAATTGTAATATTTTATGTAATTGGACCCAACCCTGACCTGGTTGTCGCTAAGGGTCGACAGAGCGGATGGTCGATACAGTGGCTACACACTGTGGATCAACACAGTGGCTATACACTGTGGGTCGAAACAGCAGCTACACATTATGGGTCTAAACAGCGGCTACACTGTGGGTCGACAGAGCGACTACACACTAAGGCAGGGGTCGGCAACCTTTTTCAATGGAGGGCCAACTTATTGACTTTGAAAAGGTTAGCGGGCCACGCACGCACGCACGCACACATACTCGTGGTAACTGGCACAATGCAATTATATACCTTGTGTCTAGCAGTTGTATTGACCACTGTTGTAAATAGTACGTCCACGAATATATGAGTTATTAGTATCATCAAACATCAACGTCTGATTTTGAACAACAGTTGGACTATTCATATAAAAACACAATATTCAGGTTACGTGTTTTTGGCATGCCGCTGATGCCATGTTGACCCGTGTGACACTGACGCCTGTTGCTGGTGGTGCTGCTGCGCCACCAAGTGGCCCACACCTGGCAGCAGACTTGTTCCTGCGAGCGTCGGCTCACTTCGGTGTACTACAGGAGTTCTTCATATCGCGCATTCATCTCGGCCATACGGTGCTGTAACTGCCAGTTGTTTAGACAGCGAGAACGAACACAGTTTAGTCTTCACGGCGACGCCTATTACGTTCTGCATTTTCATCGACTTGCCACACGGGCTTTCCCGTTGGATGATGGAGTGTGCCCTGAAGAGCTTTGCTTGGTACCTGCTTAGTCTCAGCGTACAACTGCGTTCGCCATTTCGCTGGCAGGCGACGAATATTATTCAAAATAACGCGTTATCGTTTAAACACAAATAAGGTAGTAGGTTAACCTGGGGCAACACGGTCCCTGGAGGTAAGATGGTCCCTCACCACGTACTCAAAATATATAATTCTATCTGATACCCGCCCGAAAGCTCAGCAACACAAGACAGACGTAATTAAATCAGTGTGTTTTTAAACTTTTATATGCACCTTTATATGCACTGATCTAATATATTGCCAATAGTAAAATGGTGAAACTCACCATACAACGGTGTGAATCATGAATCATGGGCTTCATTGGTGATATGATAATAATTATTATTAATCAGTTGACAGATCAAACAATACAAAATGGGGAATAGTATGTTGTGCTTTGTATACATCGTGTTAAGACATGTGTGTGAGACAAGACGGTCCCCATGCATGTGGGACAAGACGGTCCTCATGCATGTGGGGCAAGACGGTCCACATGCATGTGAGACAAGACGGTCCCCATGCATGTGGGGCAAGACGGTCCCCATGCATGTGTTGCAAGACGGTCCCCATGCATGTGGGACAAGACGGTCCCCATGCATGTGGGACAAGACGGTCCTCATGCATGTGGGGCAAGACGGTCCCCATGCATGTGGGGCAAGACGGTCCCCATGCATGTGGGGCAAGACGGTCCCCGTGCATGTGGGGCAAGACGGTCCCCATGCATGTGGGGCAAGACGGTCCCCATGCATGTGGGGCAAGACGGTCCTCATGCATGTGGGGCAAGACGGTCCCCATGCATGTGGGGCAAGACGGTCCCCATGCATGTGGGGCAAGACGGTCCCCATGTATGTGGGGCAAGACGGTCCCCATGCATGTGGGGCAAGACGGTCCCCATGCATGTGGGGAAAGACGGTCCCCATGCATGTGGGGCAAGACGGTCCCCATGTATGTGGGGCAAGACGGTCCCCATGCATGTGGGGCAAGACGGTCCCTATGTCTTATCCCACACGCACATGGTCACATTGTGTCAAATGTATTACACATGACCAATTATGTTTAATGCATTGAATACAATACGAGCATTGCATAATTTATGTTCTGCTGGCTGCAGACTGCAATTATGATAGAATATCACTAAACCAATATTATATTATGACTGGATTGCAAAGAATGTGTTATATGATGACTCCCATTTAAATTTAACAACCATAATGGCCTGATATATTACTATCATACCATTTGTATATACACGCACGCACGCACGCACGCACGCACGCACGCACGCACGCACGCACGCACGCACGCACGCACGCACGCACACACACACACACACACAGTAGTTTAATGGTGTTTTCCTTAGGAGGTCCGCGCTGCCCCCTACTTTTATGTCTGCATGCGCAAAAGTGAATTCATTAAATATTAAAGGAAGTAAAAATGCATATTTGGTATATTATAATGTTCATCGCGTGGAAATGTTATTTTGCATAACAATATCGCGGGGGCGGGCCAGATTATGCACAATCTCGCAGTCAGTCTGCGGGCCGCATGAAATAGCAGTCTGCGGGCCGCAGGTTGCCGACCCCTGCACTAAGGGTTGACAGACCTGGGGCCGAAGTACTCGGTAGTCGTGTACTCGAGTACATTTTTGAAATACTCGTACTCGTAGAAATTATGGTCAACTATTCGTACTCATATTCGTACTTGTGTTCAATGTACTCAGATTTTACGAATACATTACGGGTACATCTGAGTACTTTTTAATATGATATTGTGAAAATTATTTTATTTCTTATTTTATAAAAATAAAGCATCATTAAAAACACATTTATTATGTCAATTCTATTGCAATAACTATGATATTAATTGCAATGTAATAGCCCCTGGTTTTTAATAATTATTGTTACATTTAGTAGATGTGGTTTAATTTTTACTTGGTATTGATGAGTTTTCACAAATTCACACCGTGGATCACTTTTCTGCACATTGAATGCACTGAAGCCACAAAGGCTTCACTTCAAGAGGCAGGATCTTTTGATCCTTTTCCCAGTCAAAAACCCCTAGTTCATATCCATAGTTGTACTAGTTACCAGTCGAGGTCACAATCCTTGTGTTTGTTTAATTAAGCCATGAAGTCCAGTAAGCCCATCGCCAATAGACGATCAATTATGATTTACGTCTATGGCTGTTTATGGGTGACCCCGGGTCAAGGACGCTCTCGCTCTCTCCGGGTTTGATTGCGGGTGGTTGTGTTTTCTTTAAGTTCTGCATTACATGTTCATGTTACATCGTACTAGTGTCTGTTTGTAAGACTAAATATGCGTTCTTTATCACCCTAATGGCGTGGTGGCAGTGTTCATAACGAACTCACACACCGAACTGTGTACAATAGCAAATTGAATCGCATTGACTTTCTAGCCTACTAATCGGCGCAAACAGTTAGCCTTGAACGACGGCTTTGTCTTTGACGCACTAGTAAAATCGTAGTAGCCTAACGTTAACATGGCCAACACGCAACGTGCACCGAAACAGTGGTGTCTCACGAAAACCGAAACCGTAAACTCGTTTGAGAACTGGCGTCAAAACCTAATTTATACTTTATCGCTCGACACCAACTTCACGCAATTTATTACCACTGACGCCAACTGGGGGAAGAAGTGTGCCTCTGAACCAAACAGAGGTTTCACTAACGATGACGTCATTGCGTCAGGCGGCCGTACGGCTCTCCAGCAAGTGTACATGCTAGAGCTGATGCTAAGCCAGATAGCCAATTACTGTCGCGCAACACGATCGTCAAGAATTCAACTAGTTTATCTTGCATCTGGCAAACTATTCGTCTGCACTACGGATTTCAGTCTACGGGCGCCCATTTTCTTGACTTTGCCGACATTCAGCTCCAGGCTGATGAACGTCCTGAAGATCTGTATCAGCGCTTAGTGGCCTTCGTTGAAGACAACATGCTCCAGCGAGGGAGTGTTATTCTTCACGACTTTGCTAGTTGCAACGCACCGACTTGTCTCGAACAACAGTGTCAAGTATGCACCTTCGTCAGGCAAATGGAGGAGTCGGTTGTCCTGCAATGCGTCACTACCAACGATATGACATCTGGGAGGGTTCGACTTCCGTTCACCAGCAGATCAACGTGGCTAGCTATCCAAGCCGAATGCCCTGATTTGCGACGCACACTTTCACACCTCACACAAGGGACGCGACCATCCAAGAAAATAACGAATGCCAAAGACGTCAAGCGATATCTAGACGTCGCATCCATCGTCCGTGATGGTCTGCTAGTCGTACGTCGTAACGATCCACTCAGCCCAGCACGAGATTGCATCATCGTTCCCCGCATGGTCCTTGACGGGCTACACATTCAACTGGACCATCCCTCATGTTACCAGTTGAAACAGGTCATGCATCGCTATCTGTACGCGTTGGACCTGGACAAAGCAATCGACACAGCGTCGCGTAGCTGTCACCAATGTGCCTCACTACGCGATACTCCACACACGACTATCCCACAGTCTACATGCAATCCTCCAGAAGTGGTAGGAATTTCCTATGCCGCAGATGTCATCAAACGTGAGAAACAACACATCTTGGTCCTACGCGAGTGCGTAACGTCAGACACTGCGTCGTGTTTAAGCGATGACGAACGCCGCGACACACTACGAGACTCTCTGGTCAAGCTGTGCATTGGCTTACGACCGCTAGATGGGCCTCCTGCTGTCATACGCACTGACCCCGCCCCAGGGTTCGCTGCTCTCGTCAAGGACGCCCTGCTGTCCACGTATCGACTTACGATTGAACTTGGACGCGTCAAGAACGTCAATAAAAGTCCGGTTCCAGAAAAGGCTGTATGCGAGCTCGAGCATGAACTGTTACACCAACAACCCACAGGCGGGGCTGTCACGCAGCTTGCTCTATCTATTGCCACCGTAAACCTCAACACTCGTATACGAAACAGGGGGTTTTCCGCCAGAGAGTTGTGGACCCAGCGAGACCAGTTCACAAACGAACAACTGCTGTTAACCGATTACGACCTCATTCGCCAGCAGCATTCTTTGCGAAATACCAACCACGCTCCAAGTCAACTATCGAAGTCACCCAGTCATACCGTATCCAAAGCACTAAATGTTGATGTTGGTGACATTGTGTATATGTACTGTGACCGAAACAAGTCACGTTCTCGGTGTCGGTACCTAGTAGTGAGTGTAGATGGGGTCTGGTGCAATGTCAGCAAATTCATCGGCAATCAATTGCGAGCCACCTCCTATCGAGTGAACCGGACGGAGTGCTACAAGGTTGCTGCCCATACACTTGATACGCCAACGGCATACCAATACGATGACCCGACGAGTACGCCGACATATGACCCCACTCCAGAACCTCGATCGAGCATACCAACACAGCTACTGTACCCTGCCACACCTGACGACGCTCAGTCGGTACATCCGATTCCGGAATCGCAGACTCCGGTCGTTCCGGACGAGGAGAGGCAAGAGTCCGAAGATGAAGAGAACTTCCCCGCCGAGGAGCTTCCCCGTCGATCAACCAGAAGACGCAGACCTCCCGAGTGCTAGCTAAGTATTCTTCTGAAGAAGTTTGGTGACTAAAGTCAGACAGCCTGCACTAGTATTGTCGCCAATTTGTAGTGTGGTTAAAGTACAAAGGGGATATTGAGCCCTGGACATTGGCAGGTGCTAATCCACCCTCTCAGCAAACATTAGTTGTGGATTTGTGGTCAGTGCCAGCCACAACACAGCACAACAACAGTGTTCATTGATTCAAAATATATCATATATATTTAATGGTTATATTTCTTTATTTCTTTTCTCTTGTTATGTTGTGTATAAAATGTATTTTGAAAAGTATTTTCAATTTAAATACCTCTGAACCCATATTTGAATGCATACCCTGAACATTTGCATGCGATTAATCACAAAAAAAATCATTGATGAATTCTTAAAAATATATAATTAAAAAAAATTGCAAAAACGTCCAATCGTGGCCACGGTTTCCTCGATTGGACCACCCAATGTCTTCTGTCGGACCAAAAGTAAAATGATTATATAGGACTAAGCATAACTATGAATTGATATATAAGTAACATAAAGTGTTCATTATAACAATAATAGTTATATTTTGTCAAATACAATATACTAATAAATACCAGTGTTCATTATCTTTGTAAATTGTAGTTCCAATCACCCTACACAATATCCCTTATCTTCTTCGACTGGACAAACAAACAAATTGTGTAGACCAAACTTTGAATTAATGCGTGAGTAAAATATAGTGTTCATTATGAATATAATATTAATCACTAGTCAAATGAAATGTTAACAGGGCCTAATGTTCATAGTCTTCTGTCAATGGTTCCGGAATAGGCTAGCGGAAATGATCGACATCCTTTAGAGCCCACCACAACATGTTCTGTCTCACAATTGCATGCACTGGCACCATAGAGTCTTTCATCACATCCATTACTCGTCTCACTACACCTGCATAGTGTCAACTGCAGTTCATATTCTGCTTCAGAGGCCATCGGAACCTGATCTGTTCCACAATTTACATGCACTGCACTGTCACAGTATTTTCGTCAAATCCATTACTCGTCGCATTAAGTCTGGGTAGATTTTACCATCGTACAAAATGTTGTATCACTGCAATCGAATAGTTTTGGTGGATCAGAACTGTCGTGTGCTCTCGACTGAGTTGCAGTGGTCTTAGAAGTACACCTCTATTGGCTCTTTGGTGGGTGTACGCCTAGTAGACATAGCTTTCTCCGGTCCAACTTTGCTTAGTTTCTTCGGTGGGCAAAACTCTGGTACAGCTTCCATGGCAACATCTGTTAGTACTGAAGGTGCAACGTCTAGGGTCAGAGGTAGCGTAGGGTTGTGCTCTTGTGCAGCTTCCGTGATTACATTAGGGATAAGACCACTGTTGACCTTCCTATTTATTGTTCACATAAGTGCAATTGAGCAGGCATATTCACAGGTTTGTTTGTAGAAGCTATTGGCCGTTAAATGGTGCATTTTCTTGAGAGTTTAACAGGCGGAGGGATTTATGGGAATTGTACTGCTATGGGCCATGTGGGCGCATGAATACATTTCTATTTTTGTCAAAATTGACGGGCATCCCACGTCAGGGCGTTTTAAAAGAGCTGGAGATATGTGATTTTGACAAATCTTGGTCAGCATGTCAATGAGATGATGGAAATTGCTGTGAAGTGTTCAGAATTTTTGGTCACGTTTTCTTATAATCAGACAAAACGTTAACATGGCCACCAATGCAGTTCTCTACTGTGGTCTTGCCCCAAATAGACGGAAGTCGTGGTCACAAACACGGTTATAAAATATTGATATGCCTATGTTTTGGTCGTTGTTGTTAGCCTAATTGTGGATATTACAGGTAATTTGGATGAAATGATTAGTTTGTTATAACAAAATTCTTTGCAAAATTTATTTGCAATTCTGATAATATAATTAGAGCTTATGTTTTTGAAAATAAATTAATAAAAACGGTTGCTAACCTGCCCCATGTGTTTGACTTAGAAAATTGTCGGTTTCAGACTGGATAATATTATATTATTATTATATCAAATAAATGTACATTTTAGTTGTGTACTATAACGTTTGATGTGCACTAGCTGATATTTTGCGCAATTTGATGTTTAATGTGATATTTCATTATTAATAAACACAAGTTTGTAATTTTTCATATGTTAAAATAACACTAAAGAGCTTGTGGTAAACTAAAAATCTACAATAAGCTATTTTAATATCAACAATAACTGTTGCCTTTCCAAATTGTCTATTCACCACATATCAATACCAATTTCATGTTGCGTGCAGTACGTTGTAGGGGCTTGGGCACAAAGAAACTAAGGTATGCAGCCGTAATCTTAGCTATCCACATACATATATTTAGCTAACCATAACCCTAAACATGCAGTGGTTTACAGAAGATATAATCATTCCCATAGGCACAGGTTGATAGGAAAAGTGAACAGTATGCTTGGAAAAGGCAGACAGCAGTAGCAGTCACAAATAACATGGTACATATCGGATGCCAAAATGGAAATTTGGTCAAAATTAGGGGGTATGTCACCAGTATGTGACGGAGCTGGTAGCCATTTTGTACTAGAACAGTCATTGATGATTTTTGTTTTGCGGCCCAGTGCATCAACAACATTGTATCACAAATATGGACAGAATAGTTGTATTTTGGTTGTGTCAGATCAGCATTTTCAAATCTGGCCCCGACGGGCATCTGGTCATGTGATACCCTTTAAGGTGGCGTATCGAATCCAAGTCGTTCGCCTTGTATCTTATCTACAAGAAGTATTAAAGCAGCCACGTAAACAATAAAATTTGACAAACCTAACACATTTGAATTTACCCGAAATCCTGTTAAATGTGAAAAAAAATTAATTTTCTTACAAAGTTAGTTAAAAATCAAGCAATTATATGAATACTAATTTGAAAATAAAGTCATTAGTATATTTAAAGAGACAGTAAGCAGGATTCATTGGTTCGCAATGCTCTGTAAATCTAGTGTTCATGATCTATGATTTATCAAGTGTCAAAGTCGACCTATAATTAAATTGCATGACTAGTTTTCTGCTAATATTATGGGCAAGGCATTGTTTAGACTTGGCTGTCAAACAAATAATAATGACTTGAAAAGCAGGAGTGTTCCATAATGTGTCTACATATACATTGTGCCACAACTTGATCTAAAATTTGACACTTTAAAAAAAATAATTCCCTATTTGGGGTAAGACCACAGTTGACCTTCCTGTTTATTGGTTTACACGAATGTAGGGCGTATTAAATTGTGATATGTGAATTTAATTTATATGATGTGATATGAGTGCAATTGAGCAGGCATATTCACAGGTTTGTTTGTAGAAGCTATTGGCCGTTAAATGGTGCATTTTCTTGAGAGTTTAACAGGTGGAGGGATTTACGGGAATTTTTCTGCTATGGGCCACGTGGGCGCATGAATACATTTCTATATTTGTCAAAATTCACGGGCATCCCACGTCAGGGCGTTTTAAAAGAGCTGAAGATATATGATTTTGACAAAACTTGGTCAGCATGTCAACGAGATGATGGCAGTTGCTGTGAAAAATGTTCAGAATTTGTGATGATCATGTTTTCTTATAATCAAACAAAACGTTAACATGGCCACCAATGCAATTCTCTACTTTGGTCTGTCCCCTCTATAGCATGACAATCCTTGGGAAACCACCATTAGGTACCGTAGCTGCAGCGAAGTCGGAGTTTTGGAATACATGGTCAATGACTACTTATGACGTCTGATTGTTATGTCGGGGACATATAAATCCAGTACGGTACCGAATTTGACGTGGCAGCACCTCGTTTAAGAAGCAGCGCCACCGAGTCTTTGAAGTTTGACGACCACGGGACAACGGTCGCGGAGTACAAAAACTGTCCACATCACTGCTCTACTGCACGGGGTAAGACTGTTGTCACTAGGCAACGCTGCCATCTAAATATACTGGTGAACTTTAAACAAAACTGCTATCGGAAGGTGCTTCGCAACCAGTGGCCGGGAGACCCCCGTAGGTCTACCTGCGCCATGCAGCATATCCTAATTATTTCACGAGGCTACGCTAACCAACATCGAGGCAATGACTGTCCTGTGTCAACTGCTCCTGACGGGCCACTGCATCAGAACGTTCGACTCCCGCCTCCCCCAACAGGGATGTCCTTTTAATCTCCCAGAATCACGCACAAAAGGCCACGCCATGGTCAAAAGAGCCCGTGGCGACCATAGATAGGGGGTCTGCATATTAATAATCGAGCTGCAGGGTCACCTCAGGACCAACGATCCTTGGCAGACATCACCTCATTCCATGGGGTCGCTGATTGTGAGTCTGCCTTACACACTTCGTCCCATTTCGTTATGTATCTCCCACCCTCGTGTCTCCGTAAACGGCGGGAAGCGTAACCAACGTCGATAACCTATTTGTGACGTCAAACTTCCGTCGCTTGTTTCAAACGGAAATCGGTAAATGCCAACGCCGGAAAATCACAAAAAAGTATATGTAGTGAATTGTTTGCTGTAAATGCACCGGTGCTGTTAGCTATTGATTCCTGGAATGACATCGTGAGATTTTAAACAGTTTAAACTGTATATAATTATATGGGACAAATGACGTTTGTAGGTATCTCTCATTCTCAGCAACTCGGTAGAGGGCGACACGTGCGAAATTGTGCTATTCCGTTGATGGGGCGTAAGCGGCGGGAGAGATTAATAGTGATTATTTCATTTTGTGAAAACTCGTGCACATAGACGCTATTCAATAATGCCACCGAAAGTAGAATTACAAGATGGTGAGTTGCATTACATAAGTACTTTAGCAGCTGTATCCATTTCAGAAAATGCGACAAGAAACGGACATTAACTTGTATTATCGCCCAACATCTGCGTAATCTGTTCAAAACAACCAACCAGAGAAACTGTCCACAAACGCTCCTTCACCTCTTAATCTTGAATCTGTTTTCCGGTTAATGCTATATAATATAATAGATGCATGATATTGGATATTGCGGAACATTAAGAAAAATATATACTGCATAACCATAAATAATAATAATTCCCAAGCAAATAAAAACCAATATACAAGATTTAACAAGAGATTTAACAAGATTGCCATCCCAAACAACAAGTTCCAGATGGCAAGTGGACAAGCAAGCCATTGGCTTATCGAGAGTCCAAAAATGTTCTGATCTATGTGTAGCCCGCACTTATGAGATATCTGTCCATTTTATTTTGAAACATATTCACACTACTACTATTAACACAATCATTTGGAAGTTTGTTCCATTCATTTATTACCCTCTGTGAGAAAGAGTACTTTCTCATGTCTAACCTACACTGCTCCTTAACTAATGCTGCTTTGTGTCCTCTGGTTCTACTGCCTTCTTTAAGGTAGCAGACCCCCAATGGAACTACAGTAAAGCTTTTAAGTCATTACCAGAATTCTATTAGACAATTAGAATGCTCATACATCGGTTTTGTAATGAAATTTTTTTTTTATAATAAATTATGCAGTTTTAGTGGACATTCAATTGAGAAAAGGCACTTTTTAACTTGACATTCGACTTTACGGTCGATTTTCTCACGATCAATATTTTGCCATTATTAAAATGTTTCAAACATCATAACTTTGACATTTTTACAGATATCTACTTCAAATTTTAAACAGACATATAACATTCAGCTTGAAGGGATGACGAGAGCATTTAGCTCTGGTGTGTTTACAATTGGTGTATCATGCGTTTGAATTTATAATTAGGTTGGATTTTGTTGAAAATTTTAATTTGTGTCTAACACTTGCAAATATTACTTTTTTGCAGCAACAGTGTGTAATAAAAGTTGTGTGTTAATTTCAGTAACTCTTGACTTGTACTTTTCAAGATATGTTGTTTGAAAATTTTCATACATCTTGTCAATGGTGGCCATTTTGTAAGCTAATTTGCATAATTTATTTAAAAAAATTTTTTTATTACAAAACCGATGTATGAGCATTCTAATGGTCTAATAGAATTATGGTAATGACTTAAAAGCTTTACTGTAGTTCCATTGGGGGTCTGCTACCTTAAGTTTGAAGAACGTATTCCTATCACCATCCTCATAACCGTTCACTATTTTAAACATTTCTATTTGGTCTCCTCTTAGTCTCATGATCTCTAGTGTTTTCAAACCACATTGTAATAAGTGACTTTTGTAAACAAGGACTCTCAATTCTGGAATCATTTTAGTTGCTCTTCGTTGTATTCTTTCAAGCTTGTCTATGTCCTTTTTATGATATGGCCTCCATGCTTGAATACAATATTCAAAAAAACATAAGAGATTGGTTAGACATGACCTTGTTTTTAGGAACCCATGTTGAGATGTATTTATTAATATGCAGTAATGTATAGACGTGCGAAGGCTTGGGTGCGCGTCTATGGGTTTACCATCAGTTGCACAATTTGGCACATGTATATACTTTATTGCATGTCACGTACGTACAACTCTGTCTCTATGCCAGCGTTGCCAGGCAACATTTAGAAAAGACACATATTCAGCATATTGGGGGGGGGTGCGCATCTATTAGTGTTGATCAATTATGTACAAAATATTTAAATTCAGCAAAACGTGCAATATATATAATTAACAAACGCTGAATATATTTGGTTCCGCATAATATAATTGAAATTTAAACAGTGTAGTTGTAATTGATTTGGAAAATTATGAATGTAATTGTAATTGAAATTAAAAATGAAATGTAATTGATATAATTTTTTTGTAATTGGACTCACCCCTGATGTCACTTATCACTTATTTTTATTTGTATAGAAGTCAAACAAAGTTGGGCAGGTCCCGTGCAAATCTGTGAAATATCTCACACAATGACAGCTACATCACAGCAAAAATAGCAAAACTGTTAACAAAATCCAAATTTTATAATAATGAATAATAGCATTTCAGTGAAAGTTGGCCAAAATGGTAATTTATTATTATTTAATTATTATTATCTAGTTTATAAAAAACTCTTAAAGTAAAAAAATTGAAGTTTTGCTATCTAGAAAGCACTACCCTGACCATAATCCTTGTAAAATGCCACATTATGATCATAATGTTATGAAAACCGACATTTGACCCACAAGGAATAATTCAGTAATAATTCAGTTTCAGTATAAGTTGGCCAAAACGTTCATTTATCATTCATCTCTACACACATAGAAAAAAAATCATGAAATGCCAAACACAAATTGAGATTTTGTTCTTAAAAAATGTTGCCTGTATGGAATGCGTTAAACACACGGTATATCTATCAAAAAACAACCTCTGAGACAATAGTACCTCGCCAAGGTTAAAACTTAATTTAGTTGTGCATTTGACCTTTCAGCGCTTTAGGCCAGTTTTTTATTTTTAGGTTTACAGATTTTTTACTCATGTCTAACATCGGAGGAGGGAAAACGTTTTACTGAGAAGAGAGATGAAGTGGGAAAAAGGGTTAACCACAGCCAGTTATTTTTTTTCAGTTTCTTTATGGATTACTACAGTAATGCCTAACATTGGAGCAGGGAACAAAGTTCAGCCAAGAAACCTGATGACACGTAAACTTTTAATAACAAATTTACAGACGGCCATGCACACTACACAGCTGGTCGCTTCAGCTTTCGTGCATGGTGGTTAACACGTTAAAATAAGGACATATTATATTCTATGCTCTTTAAATTTGCTTTCTGACAAAATCTCATTTGAAGAAAGTTTCTGTATGATACAATCATCCTTTTATAATAGTAGTAAATTAAGATATTGGTTGGTGAGTTCAGTTATATAAGCCTTTTTGAACTTCTCGTAACTCCCAATACTTACCAACTGACAAGATTATGTGCAATGTGTTCAAATGGGTTATTTTATCATACTAACGCTGCTACATCAAACCAAAAAAGTGAGTGGAAGACAAAGTCTCAGTTGTTAATAGTATTTTTATAATAATAACGCTGGTACATGAAACAAACAAAGTAAGTGGATGACAAAGTCTCAGTTGTTAATAGTATTTTATAATAATAACGCTGGTACATGAAACAAACAAAGTAAGTGGATGACAAAGTCTCAATTGTTAATAGTATTTTATAATAATAACGCTGGTACATGAAACAAACAAAGTAAGTGGATGAGAAAGTCTCAGTTGTTAATAGTATTTTATAATAATAACGCTGGTACATAAAACAAACAAAGTAAGTGGAAGACAAAGTCTCAATTGTTAATAATATTTTGCAGGAAGATTGTCATATTTCTTGTTCATTCCCATCGGCACATCAGATGCTGAAGGCGGATGAACTGGCAGTACAGTTGTGTTTTCGTCGTTGTCTTCGACGATTACATCAACATATATAAACTTGTACCCAGATGGCCAAAACCAACAACTGCTTCCATGGTCATGTCACCTTCAACCATAACAGGTTTGACGCTAGCTTCATAATTTTCTTTGGCTTTGATAGCCTTTATTTTGGTTACAAGTGGCACGCTGTGTCTAGCACACTTGGCGACTGTGCAACCGTTATCACATCTAAGAAATTGCCGTTTGATTACGGTGGTACCGCAACATAATTCAAAACACGTGTATGTCGCCATGTTGGCAATGCCTGGAAATAGTCCGTCTATATTTCGCTTTGAAACTTTCGTGACTATGGAAATTCTCTTACAAAACATTACTCACATCAATTTGGCACGAGACTGATCAATTGTAGTTTGCATAGGCAGTCGAAAAATAATGAGTTGTCTGCGTATTAATGTGGTACAACGCTACCGTGAATATATTACCCGGTGTCGTGAATATATTTTCAGTGTCGCACTTCTTCTCTGCCATTTGTTTTTAAAATAGATTATTCGTAATAAAAAAATCATCACGTGATAATGTCAGTGATACATTAAAAAATAAACTACTTTTAATTTTTTTAATTCCCAAAAATTTGGCGGCGGATCCGTAAACCCCCAAAAATAAAACTGTCGCCTTGTAATTTTTTTTCCATTTCGTACATTTACACTTCTATAAAACGTTTAATTTGTATGTTTTTTTTCACAATTTACGCACACACACACACACACACACACACACACACACACACACACACACACACACACACACACACACACACACACACACACACACACACACACACACACACACACATTTTTGTTGTTGCATGTTATTCCAACTGCTAGTACCAGGTACGGTTGTGTTTTCGTCGTTGTCTTCGACGATTACATCAACATATATAAACTTGGGTTTGTTGCGTGTTATTCCATGCGTGTGTAAATTTGTTGTATGTTATTCCATGCGTGTTACATGTTATTCCATGCGTGTGTAAATTTTTTGTTTTATGCTGTTTCAGATAATTGTGTTTTCTTGTGACATGCGTGGAAGCCGTTTGCGTCAGAATTGTCAATTTACATTCGGTGGTGCTTTGAAGACTCCTACAAATGTGATGTCGGTGGAAACGGGTTAGAAACAGCAGTACCTTAACTATGGATGTGAATGTGCGCACTGATGCCATTGAGAAACAGTTCAAGTGTGAGACCTGTGCAGCACAGGTTGTGTATTGTATGAGTTTGAAGACTCACGTACGCACCCATACTGGGGAGAAACCGTACAGATGTGACACCTGTGGAGTCCATTTCTCAAAGCGTGGTAATTTGAAGAGGCATGTCCGTGTGCACACTGGGGAGAAACCCTACAAATGTAACACCTGTGGAGCCCAGCTTACGTGTTGTATGAGTTTGAAGACTCACATACGCACCCATACTGGGGAGAAACCCTACATATGTGACACATGTGGAGCAAAGTTTGGATGCAGTAGTGCTTTGAAGACACATGTCCGTGTCCACACTGGGGAGAAACCCTACAAATGTGACACATGTGGAGCACAGTTTGGATGGAGTACTACTTTGAAGAGGCATATGCTTGTCCACACTGGGGAGAAACCCTACAAATGTGACACATGTGGAGCACAGCTTTCATGTTGTAGGAATTTGAAGATTCACATGCGCACACATACTGGGGAGAAACCCTATAAATGTGGCGGTTGTGGAGCAAACTTCTCACAGCTAGGTAATTTCAAGTCACATATGCGTACTCACACATTCAAAGCACCATTTCAGTGTGGCACCTGTGGAGTACACTTCTCACAGCGTGAAAAGTTGAAGAAGCATGTGCGTATCCACACTGGGGAGAAACCCTACATATGTGATGTCTGTGGAGCACACTTCTCAGAGAATAGTAGTTTAAAGTCACACATGCACACTCACTCACGCGAGAAACCCTTCTTATGTGACACCTGTGGAGCACAGTTTATGTGGAGTAAGAGATTGAAGAATCACATACGCACCCATAGTGGGGAGAAACCCTACATATGTGAGTTCTGTGGAGTACACTTCTCAGGGAAAGGTAGTTTAAAGTCACACATGGACACTCACTCAGGCGAGAAACCCTTCTTATGTGACACCTGTGGAGCACAGTTTATGTGGAGTAAGAGTTTGAAGAATCACATACGCACCCATAGTGGGGAGAAACCCTACAGATGCGACACCTGTGGAGTCCATTTCTCAAGCCGTGATAATTTGAAGATGCATGTGCGTGTCCACACTGGGGAGAAACCATACAAGTGTGACACATGTGGTACACAGTTTGGACGGTTTGACACTTTGAAGAGGCATATGCTTGTCCACACTGGGGAGAAACCCTACAAATGTGACACATGTGGAACACAGTTTGGACGCCGTAGCACTTTCAAGAACCATGTGCGTATTCACACTGGGGAGAAACCCTACAAATGTGATGCCTGTGGTGCAGACTTCTCACATAGTAGTAGTTTACATTCACATATGCGCACTCACACACGTGAGAAACTGTTCATATGTGACACGTGAGGCAAAGTTTGCCAAGAGTGGCTTACTAAAAGTTCATGTACAAACTCACAATGGGTGAAACCAGGGTTGAAAAAAATCATGATTTAAAAAAAATAAAAAATCATGATTTTTTTTTTTAAATAAAAAATCATGATTTTTTTAAAATAAAAAATCATGATTTTTTTAAAATAAAAAAATCGGATTTTTTTATTTAAATCGGATTTAAGGTCACACTGGGGAGAAACCCTACACATGTGACACATGTGGAGCACAGTTTGGACGCTGTAATACCTTGAAGAGGCATATGCTTGTCCACACTGGGGAGAAACCCTTCAAATGTGACACATGTGGAACACAGTTTGGACGCCGTAGCACTTTCAAGAACCATGTGCGTGTCCACACTGGGGAGAAACCCTACAAATGTGATGCCTGTGGTGCAAACTTCTCACATAGTAGTAGTTTACATTGACATATGCGCACTTACACACGTGAGAAACCCTTCATATGTGACACGTGAGGCAAAGTTTGCCGGGAGTGGCTCGGTAAAGGTTCATGTACAAACTCACAATTGGGAGAAACCAGGGTTGAAAAAAATCATGATTTTTTAAAATTTAAATCGGATTTATTTGATTTTTTTTAAATCTGGTATACACAATGTCATAAAATATTTTACTATCAGGTTATCTGGTGTACAGCTACTCAAGTGTCCGCACTTTGTGCTTTTGTATTAAAAAAACACAAAACTTTGTTGATCTCGATGGTCGTAAAAAAATATTTGTGTTAAATTCATATTCATAGGAAGTCAAAAAAGTCATAAATCAATTATTGTTTTATTTTTTTGGAGCGTTTTAAATCATGATTTAAATCAATGGACAGTGGTGATTTATAGGTACTTACATGTGTGCACTCACACATGTGAAAAACACATTAAATGTGACACCTGTGGAATACAAATGTGAAACCTGTAGAATATTCTTCTCACAGATTAGTAATTAAAATTATGCATCGTTATGAAACATGTCTGTTCTATCCATACTGGGGAGAAACCCTACAAATGTGATGCACTTTTCACATATTAGTAATTTACAATCACATGTGCACAGGAAGCTCTATGTATGTGACATACTGGGGGAGAAACCCTACTAATTTGGTGAATTGAGGGACATAATTGTGTGACAATCTTTGGTCATACTCTAAAAGCATCTGCCTTTGTTTGGGCTAACACAGGAGTTTTTGGGTGTTATAACTTGATGTTTGTGCATATTTTGATTGTTTGATTTTGTATTAATATATGAACTGTCCTTGTTAACGTGCTAGGTTGCTCGGAACCATGCTCTTGGCATAAGCTTCCTTCACTAAGTTCGTTGGTGTATGTTAGTTTGTTTTAGAGATGGTTGAGATAATGGGTGTGGTGAATGAAAGCTTCATGATGGCTTGTTGAACAGATGTGTGGCTTTTTATTTCGGTAATTTTGGCAGGATAGTGAAGAAGCATGTGCACACTCACACATTGTGACCATGTACCAATTGATGTTTTCATACCATATTGCACACAGATAATTTTGGCTTGCCATTTAACTAATGTGAATATTATGCTGATTCATAAAAAGTCCATGCTAATTAAGAGCAGTATGATTAAATTGAAACTGTTATTGTATGTATGTTTGTGAATGTTCGTAAGTTTATATTGTAATGTAAATAGTCAACAAAAATGATGAACTCTTTCAATCAGGGTTTTTAAAATAAAATCACTGGACACTGTATTTATGAAAATAAAATGTTTGGACAAAATGGTTGTCTATTTTTAAAGCACAAAAATATATTTTTATCTTCATAGCTACATGTGGGTTATTCCATAAGGAAATAGGAAATTTCTATCCCTGTCTCTGATCTTATATAGGACATTAATGTTCGCGTTGTTAACCCTTCGTACACGTAGTTAGTGACCCAATATTAACGGCATGTGATGTGCACATTATTCCACAAATTGGAAAAAATACGCAAGTTGTGGGATTGTGTGTACGTTAAATAATTTCGAATACGATCAAGTATGCGTTGGTATAGACAGACGATTGGACGGTTTTCTCTGATTGTTCTTATTAATCTTCGTCAAACGTCCAATATTATAATTGTAATCTATTACAGCAAAATTTTGTAATTGATTATTGTTTCGAATTTTTTTTATAATTGTTATATATTGTATAATTGGAATTATTTTTCACTTACACTTACAATCAATTACAATACGCTTCATATCACAAACTACCAGAACAAACTGTCAATAAAAATATAATTTAAGTCTCGCACGGGTTGAAAATCAAGACTAATAATATCACAAACAAACAACATGGAAAGACCTGTAGCCTGATATTGTTTAAGAAAATATCAGCTCAGTGAACGAATGTTAGCTTAGAGAAGGAGCTACAACCTCAAAGGAAACATATCATACCCTTTTAGTAGTATTAGCACACCTGATGTTTGTATAAACCAACAAGGACATTGTTTAGAATGCACTCAAAAATCTGATAAATGATCGATTGACTGGATGTTGTTATTGTTTCTATCGTACAGGCGTGCTAACATGTATATATTTTATATAATAAAAATATGTTTAAATGGATGTCTTTTATTTAGTATAACTCAAAGTCACAATTCAACAAAATGTACATACATTACCGTTATATTTGTTTATCAATTGTGTACAAAATATTGAAATTTATCAAAATGTGCAAAAATGTATAATTAACAAATACGGAATATATTTGGTTCTGCATAATGTAATTGAAATGGTAACAGTGTAATTGTAATTGATTTGAAAAATTATGAGTGTAATTGTAATTGAAATTAAAAATGAATTGCAACTGATATAATTCTGTGTAATTGGACCCAACCCTGACCTGGTTGTCGCTAATGGTCGACACAGCGGCTATACACTGTGAGTAGACAGAGCGACTACACACTAAGGGTCGACAAAGCGGTTATCCATTAAGGGTCGACAAAGCGGTTACACGTTAAGGGTCGACAGAGCGGCTAATCTCTACGGGTCGACAGAGCGGCTGTACACCAAGGGTTTGCAACAGCGGCTACACGCTGAGAGTCGACAGAGTGGCTACATGCTAAAGGTCGACCCAGCAGCTACACACTATGGGTCGACAGAGCGGCTACTGGCTAAGGGTCGACAGAGCGGCTACAGGCTAAGGGTCGACAAAGCGGTTACACGCCAAGGACCTATAGCAGTATCCTTCTTCAAAACATTTCCCTGGCGTTGTATTAGTTGTCAGCAAGGCGGACAAACGGAGCCAACAGGCGTCCACAGGCAACGTTCGAATTCAGGACTGGCGAGTCAACTTGTAGTGATTATAAATGTCGTTCTGTTCCTTGTCGTCTTTTGCCTTACGCCAACGCGTAATTAATTTATAGACGTTGTGAATTGATAGCGAAGATCGATGCGTCCTAGCATAGGAAGTAAACTAACCATGCATGCTACATCAGCCACCGAAACGGGACTTCACGAAATCAAAGTATCCGGTGAATCATTGGAGTTTTCGAGTACTGCCTATTCTTGGCAGTCACATTTCAAATAAGGCAGCCGTCGAAGAGGAAATCCAGTTCTTTATGGAATTTGCTGTGCCAGCACCTCGTTTAGGAAGCAGGGCCATCGAGTCTTTGAAGTTTGATGACCACGGACAACGGTCGCGGAGTACAAAAACTGTCTGCATAACTGTCTGCTGCACGGGGTGAGACTTGGGTCATTATGCAACGCTGCCATCTAAATATCATGGCGAAGTTAAAAAAAACTGACATCGGAAGATGCTTCGCAACCAGTGGCCGGGAGACCACCGTAGGACTATCCTAACTTCACGAGTCTACGATAACCAACATCGAGGCAACGACTGTCCTGTGTCAACTAGCTGCACCCGACGGGCCACTGCATCCAAACGTTCGACTCCCGCCTCCCCCTACAAGGACGTCCTTTCAATCTCCCAGAATCATGCACAAAAGGCCACACCATGGTCAAAGAGCCGGTGGCAGCCAGAGAAAGGGAGTCTGGTACGTGGCGGCCAGAGAAAGGGGGTCTGCAGATTAAGAATCGAACTGAAGGGTCACCTCAGAACCGACGATCCTTGGCAGACATCACCTCATTCCAAAGACCCGGTGATTGTGAGTCTGCCTTACACATTTCGTCCCATCTCGTTATGTATCTCCCACCCTCGTGTCTCCTCTGTAAACCGCGGGAAGCGTAACCAAAGTCGGTAACATATTTGTGACGTCAAACTTCCGTCGCTTGTTTTAAACTGAAATCGGTAAATGCCAATGCTGGAAAATCACTAAAAAAGTATATATAGTGAACCATTTGCTGTAAATGCACCGGTGCTGTTAGCTATTCATTCCTGGAATGACATCGTGAGACTTTAACAAGTTTAAACTGTATATATGTGGGACAAAAGACGTTTGTAGATATCTCTTATTCTGCAGTGGCCCGTCGGGTGCAGTTGACACAGGACAGTCGTTGCCTCGATGTTGGTTATCGTAGACTCGTGAAGTTAGGATAGTCCTACGGTGGTCTCCCGGCCACTGGTTGCGAAGCATCTTCCGATGTAAGTTTTTTTTAACTTCGCCATGATTTAACAAGTTTAAACTGTATATATGTGGGACAAAAGACGTTTGTAGATATCTCTCATTCTCAGCAACTTGGTAGAGGGCGACACGTGTGAAATTGTACTATTCCGTTGATGGGGCGAAAGCGGCGGGAGAGATTAATAGTGATTATTTCATTTTGTGAAAACTCGTGCACGTAGATGCTATTCAATAATACCACTGAAAGTAGAATTACAAGTTGGTGAGTTGCAAGTACTTCAGCAGCTGTATCCATTTTAGAAAATGCGACAAGAAACGGACATTAACTCGTATTATCGCCCAAGACATCTGCGTAATTTGTTTACTTAGGTTCTTCCTGACCGTAGGCGGTGGCCTCGGTGGTCAGATCTTCAATTATCCCTTGGAATTTTCTACGAATTCCTTGCAAGGCAGCTTTGTAGTTGTAGAGAAACTCCTCAGTACTCCAATGTCTATCTAGACGGTTTTTAAATGAGTTGAGACTTGGGGCAGTTACAACTACTTCCGGTAGATCATTCCATAATCTGGTAACTCTAAGTGAGAAGCTTTCTTTTCTAACATTTGTACAAGCACGTTCTATAAACAATTTCAATCTATGACCCCTTGTTCCTTCCCTTGTATCACTGTCTTTGTGCAGCTTTACAATGTTAGATACATCACTGTCATATTTCCCATGGAGCAGTTTATATACCTCAATCATATCACCACGAGTTCGTCTATATGCAAGTGTAGGAAGTTTCAATCTCTGAAGTCTTTCCTCGTAAGAAATATACTTCATACCAGGAAGCTGTTTTGTTGCGCGTCTTTGCACATTTTCGATGGCATCTTTGTATTTCTGTTTATAAGGGGACCTTATTGATATTGCATAATCTAGATGACTCCTAACTAAAGCTTTATATAATGGCACAAAATTATGTTGATTTAGGGTTGTAAAGGACCTTCTAATAACTGCCATGATACTATTTGCTTTGTTTATTTTTTGGTTGATGTGTTTATCAAATTCTAGGTTTTAATCAATTATAACCCCAATGTCTTTTTGTTCTTCTATTCCTCCTAATTCATTGGCAATATTATCTATCTTCAGGTTGTATGCATACTCTTGCTGTATTGTTTTCCCTACGTGCATTAAATTACATTTATCTGGGTGGAACCTTAATAACCATTTACTTGACCAAGATGTTAAATAATCTAAGTCGTTCTGTAGTGTACACTGGTCATGTGGACTAGTAATCGTTTTGAAAATCTTTGTATCATCCGCAAACATATATACATTTGAAACTATATTCTCAGGAAGATCATTTATGTATAAAACAAATAGGATCGGTCCTAATACACTGCCTTGTGGAATACCACTTGTTATATTTGCCCACTCAGAATTTGTACCATTTACATTGACTTGCTGTACCCGGTCAGACAAGAACGCCTGGATCCATCTTAGTGTGTAATACTCTATACCATACGATTTAAGTTTGCCTATCAATCTTTTGTGAGGGACGGTGTCAAATGCTTTCATGAAGTCCAAATATACAATGTCTACAGATTCCCCTCTATCTAAAGCTTTGGTCCATGAGTCAATAACATTTAATAATTGGAGAACCGTAGATCGACCTTTAATAAAACCAAATTGTTGCGTACTAAATAATTTATTCCTTATCATATGATTGACAATATGATCTTTGACACATTGTTCCATACATTTACACATTATACTTGTTAAGCTGACTGGTCTATAATTTCCTGCGTTTTTTCGATTACCCTTCTTAAATATGGCTGAGATCCTTCCCTGTTTCCATTCCTTTGGTAGTTCACCCACAGCCAGTGAATTATTAAATAGCCTAGCTAGTGGTTTACATAGATGATTAGATAGCTCTTTCAACAACCTAGGATGAACACCATCTGGCCCTACCGATTTACACACATTAAGGTTATCAAGTCTTTTTTTAATAATTTCCTCATCAATAGTCAATTCTTCCATGTTGTGCCTTAACTTCACTGGTGGAATATGAGGGATATCACCATCTGGCTCCATAGTAAAAACACCAAATTTCCTAAGACATCTGCCTTTTCCTTATCAGAATCTGTGAGTCTAGATTTAGGATCTTTAGGGTCTGTGTTCAGATCTGAAACACCTTCCCGATTCTTGGTTTTGGAGTTCATATATTTCCATACTGCTTTTGGGTTTATCTTAGATTCTGTTGCTAGCTTCATCTCAAATTCCTTCTGTATCCTCCTCGTTAATTTACGGACTTGATTTCTAGCCCTACAATATTCAGTATAGTATTTTCCTTCTTTTGTCTCCATATAACGTTTCCATAAAATGTGTTTTTTCTTAATTTTCTTTACTGATTCCTTGTTTGGGGTACTTTTCCTTTATGTCTGTTAATATTACTCACAAGTCGATGAGGGATGAATTCATCCTCTATCTTTTTAATATATTCTTTAAAACCTAACCATTGATGGTTTATAGTGCTCGTGCCAAGTATCTCGCCCCAGTCTGTGTGGTCTAGTTTCGTCTTCATACTATTATAATCCCCTTGGTCGTAATAATATTTAAGTCGAGTATGGCTTGCTATTTCTGCATAGCACCTAAATGTAATGATGAGGACAGAGTGATCACTCTTACCAAGTGGGCTTTCATACACTATATCATCTATCATACCTTTTTCATTGGTGAAAACTAAATCAAGAATGTTCGATTTATTTCCTAATCGCCCCCTTGTTGGGAGTGTGACATGTTGGAAGAGGAAATTATCTCTTATTCCTTCTTTAAATTTAGTGTCTGGGCTATTAGTATTCTCTGAGAGTGTGTACCAGTTTTGCCAGTCTATGTTGGGGTAGTTAAAATCTCCAAGCAAGAGAAGATGTGAGTGTTTATAGCTCATTGCCTCACTAATCAGTTCATTTAATTGTTCATTATTGGTGCCAGAGCTGCCCGGGCTTTTATATACACATCCTATCAGAAAAGTGTCTTTTTTGTTTAATTTTATCTCAACCCATATCGATTCTTGAAAGTTGGTTACTAAAGATACGAAGGGTTTTGCGTTTAGTGTTTTGTGGGTATATATACAAACACCTCGTCCTTGCTTATCGATGTTATGGTATAAATCATAGTCACTCAAACCCAGTTCAGCTGTGTTTAATAGACATTTCTGGTTTTTCGGTTTAACCTCAGTGATTGCAATCACCATACACTTATGTGATTCGACTCGAGCTTTGAACTCAGTAAATTTATTGATTAGACTATCAGCGTTGGTGTAGAAACATTTTAACTGTTTATGTGTATAATTTGTATTTACAGTGTTTTTCTGGTTAGATGATCTTTCTTGTCTTACTCCTCGTCCCTTCGAGGTTTGAATCTTACAATTTTTCTGGCCCATGGTGGGCCTCTCACCCTGTATAACCATTTCCCCTCATCATTTATCTCCTTTGTCCTGGCCTCCTCTAGGAGTTTCCTTCCTTCCTCTCTTTCTTTTTTTGTTAAGTCGTGCTGGATGCTGAGACATTTATATTTGTCCTCCGCATCTCTTAAGTTTGATAGTCGTTTGAACAATTCCATCTTTTTGTTAGTGTCTTTCATTACTACCTTAAGAGGTCTGGGTTTTTGCTCAGTATCACCCATATCTCCGTCTGTTTGTTTTTTACCTAGCCTGATAACTTTGGTTATCTCATCTTTTACATCTAGGTTCAGATTGCACACCTCATTACACAACCCTCCAACAAACTCCATATCTATCCTCACCCTCTCTTCCTTTAGGTTTGTTTTTGGTTCTGGGGCATTGAATATAAGAAAATTTGTTTCCCTATTTTTTCTTTCATTGATTTCTCTTACTGTTTCCTCCACAACAATTCCACTATTTTGGGTGGTTAGTAGGTTCCTGCTTTCATCATCATTTGGTCTGCATGTATGTAATGCATCCATTTCCTGCCTTACGATTTCTTTTACTTCTTTACTATCGCATTTAGCATCCAGTTTTTTCTCTATGGCCTCAAATCTCGTGTTCATAGTTTTGAAATACATCTTGCATCTCTCTTCGATAACTTTCTCATTGAGAATATTTTTTTTAATTTTTGGTTTGCATTTTAAGCAGAACCACATGCATCCGGGTTTCCCCATTGCCTCATATTCGCCAGGTTTAAATTTCAAGCATTTAATGCAGTATTGGTTTCCGCAGTACTCGCACTCGAGCATTCTGTCTTTCTCACTTTTAAAGATTTTCTCGCAGTCTTCGCATTTCCAAGCTTCTCTAACATCGCTTCCTGATTCAGAGTTTTTGCTACCTCTCCGAGTCCCCTTATTTTTTAGTTTTGTGATTGGAGCGCTAGAAATTGCTACATTTTTGCCAGTATCTTGTTTTGGACCACTGTGTTGGTCATTTTCACTCATTTCCGTAATTCCAGAAAAAATCAAGTTCCATGTAACACTTACCATATGCGTGCTGTTGTACTAAGAGTACATGCAGGGGTTTCCAAGGCGTTGTGACTATATAGTGACAGTGTGCCGTGCTCGACGAGAAACGTACTTCTGTCCCAGGGCTACTCTGGGTAAAAGACGCCTTGGTTGAAATTGCCTGTTAGTATATAGATGACTCAGGTTGGGAGTGCACTTTATTACTAAATTTTGTCTAGCCTTAATTATCTGTGTTGTTTACATTGTGCACCTAACCGGAAGAATGAAAATTTTGGCGGGAAATTTCGAATGGGTCGATGTATAGTTTAAGATTGGATTTATATCGCATCAGCTCAGCATTTACATCTAAACATCACGGTGTGATAATCAGTATGCTATTAGAATAATATGATTAGGATGAAAAACGCCCTTTCTCCACTGTAAACAGCCAAAAATAGACTAAAACAGCGGAGCTCATACGTAATCAGACATCGTAACTGGAAGCTGCCTCGCATTCAAAAACAACCAATCAGAGAAAATGTCCACAAACGCCCCTTCACCTCTTAATCTTGAATCTGTTTTCCAGCTAATGCTGTATAATATAATAGATGCATGATATTGGATATTGCGGAACATTAAAAAAAAAATATACTGCATAATCATAAATAATAATAATTCCCAAGCAAATAAAAACCAATATACAAGATTTAACAAGAGATTTAACAAGATTGCCATCCCAAACAACAAGTTCCAGATGGCAAGTGGACAAGGAAGCCATCGGCTTATCGAGAGTCCAACAATTTTCTGATCTATGTGTAGCCCGCCCTTATGATATATCTGTCCATTTTATTTTAAAATATTCACACTACTAGCATTAACACAATCATTTGGCAGTTTGTTCCATTCATTTATTACCCTCATAACCGTTCACTATTTTAAACACTTCTATTTGGTCTACTCTTAGTCTCCTGGTCTCTAGTGTTTTCAAACAACATTGTAATAAGTGACTTTCGTAATTAAGGACTCTCAATTCTGGAATCATTTTAGTTGCTCTTCGTTGTATTCTTTCTAGCTTTTCTTGTCCTTTTTATGATATGGCCTCCATGCTTGAATACAATATTCCAAATGTGGTCTAACTATTGCTTTGTACAGGTGTACAATTAGCTGTTTCTCCTTATACGTGATAGTTCTCCTAATTAGCCCTAGAATTTGAGTTCCTTTCGAAGCAGCAATCCCACATTGCTCTGAAACTTTCATGTCAGCGCTAAATATTATTCCTAAGTCCTTTTCTTGTGTAGTTCTACCTAGTACAGCATCCCCCATTTTATATTCTTTGTCCATGTTTCAATGTCCTATGTGTATACATTGACACTTCCCAAAATTTAATAACATTTGCCATTTTTCTGACCATTTAGTTAATTTATCTAGATCATCCTGTAGACTTTGTTTATCTGTCATTAGTAACCTTTCTGAATACTTTTGTGTCATCTGCAAATTTGAGTACTTTGCTAGATATGTCATCTTCCAAATCATTTATGTATATTAAAAACAGTATAGGGCCTATTACTGATTCCTGTGGGAAACCAATTTCCAGTTTGAAATCTCACCATCTACTATAACTCTCAATCTCTGTGTGTAAGCCACTTTTCTATCCAGTTGATTATATAATTACCTATACCATGGGCTTTTAGTTTAAGTAACAATCTTTGATGTGGCACTTTATCGACAGATTTCTGAAAATTTAAATAGACAACATCCACTGGTGACCCGTCATATACCCACTTTGTAATTTCTTCAAAAAAACATAAGAGATTGGTTAGACATGACCTGGTTTTTAGGAACCCATGTTGAGATGTATTTATTAATATGCAGTAATGTACATCGTATAGACGTGCGAAGGCTTGGGTGCGCGTCTGGGTTTCCCATCAGTTGCACAAGTTGGCATATAGACTTTATTGCATGTCACATACGTACAACTCTGTCTCTATGCCAGCGTTGCCAGGCAACATTTAGAAAAGACACATATTCTGCATATTGGGGAGGGGGGTGCGCATCTATTAGTGTTGATCAATTATGTACATAATATTTAAATTCAGCAAAACGTGCAATATACATAATTAACAAACGCTGACTATATTTGGTTCCGCATGATGTAATTGAAATTTAAACAGTGTAGTTGTAATTGATTTGGAAAATTATGTAACTGATATAATTTTTTGTAATTGGACCCACCCCTGATGTCACTTATCGCTTATTTTTATTTCTATAAAAAGTCAAACAAAGTTGGGCAGCAAAAATAGCAAAATTGTTAACAAAACCCAAATTTTATAATAATGAATAATAGCATTTCAGTGAAAGTTGGCCAAGATGGTAATTTATTATTATTTATCTAGTTTATAAAAAATCTTCAAGTAAAAAAATTGAAGTTTTGCTACCTTGAAAGCACTACCCTGACCATATGTTCTTGTAAAATGCCACATTATGGTCACAATGTTATGAAAACCGACATTTGACCCACAAGGAATAATTCAGTAATAATTTAGTTTCAGTATAAGTTGGCCAAAACGTTCATTTATCATTCATCTCTATACACATAGAAAAAAAATCATGAAATGTCAAACACAAATTGAGGTTTTGTTCTTAAAATCACACTCTGGAAAAATTTTGCCCATATGGAATGCGTTAAAAACACGGTATATCTGTCAAACAAACAACCTCTTAGACAAATAGTACCTCGCCAAGGTTAAAATATAATTTAGTTGTGCATTTGACCTTTCAGCCCTTTAGGCAAGTTTTTAATTTTTAGGTTTACAGATTTTTTAGACATGTCTAACATCGGAGGAGGGAAAACGTTTTACTGAGAAGAGAGATGAAGTGGAAAAAAGGGTTAACCAAAGTCAGTTATTTTTTTCCAGTTTCTTTATGGATTATTACAGTAGTGCCTAACATTGGAGGAGGGAACAAAGTTCAGCCAAGAAACCTGATGACACATAAACTTTTAATAACAAATTTACAGACGGCCATGCACACTACACAGCTGGTCGCTTCAGCTTTCGTGCATGGCGGTTAACACGTTAAAATAAGGACATATTATATTCTATGCTCTTTAAATTTGCATTCTGACAAAATCTCATTTTAAGAAAGTTTCTGTGTTTTACAATCATCCTTTTATAATAGTAGTAAATTAAGATATTGGTTGGTGAGTTCACACGTTATATAAGCCTTTTTGAACTTCTCGTAACTCCCAATACTTACGAACTGACAAGATTATGTGCAATGTGTTCAAATGGGTTATTTTATCATACTAACGCTGCTACATCAAACAAAAAAAGTGAGTGGATGACAAAGTCTCAATTGTTAATAGTATTTTATAATAATAACGCTGGTACAAGAAACAAACAAAGTAAGTGGATGACAAAGTCTCAATTGTTAATAATATTTTTGCAGGAAGCTTGTCATATTTCTTGTTCATTCCCATCGGCACATCAAATGCTGAAGGCGGATGAACTGGCAGTACAGTTGTGTTTTCATCGTTGTCTTCGACGATTACATCAACATATATAAACTTGCACCCAGATGGCCAAAACCAACAACTGCTTCCATGGTCATGTCACCTTCAACCATAACGGGTTTGACGCTAGCTTCATCATTTTCTTTGGCTTTGATAGCCTTTATTTTGGTTACAAATGGCACGCTGTGTCTAGCACACTCGGCGACTGTGCAACCGTTATCACATCTAAGAAATTGCCGTTTGATTACGGTGGTGTCGCAACATAATTTAAAACACGTGTATGTCGCCATGTTGGCAATGCATGGAAATAGTCCGTCTATATTTCGTTTTGAAACTTTCGTGACTATGGAAATTCTCTTACAGAACATTACTCACATCAATTTGGTACGAGACTGATCAATTGTAGTTTGCATAGGCAGTCGGAAAATAATGAGTTGTCTGCGTATTAATGTGGTACAACGCTACCATGAACATATTCCCCGGTGTCGTGAATATATTTTCGGTGTCGCAATTCTTCTCTGCCATTTGTTTTTAAAATAGATTATTCGTAATAAAAATCATCACGTAAGAAACATTAAAAAATAAACTGCTTTTAATTTTTTTTTATTCCCAAACTTTTGGCGGCGGATCCGTAAACCCCAAAAAATAAAACCGTTGCCTTGTAAATGTTGTTGCATGTTATTCCAACTGCTAGTACCAGGTACGGTTGTGTTTTCGTCGTTGTCTTCGACGATTACATCAACATATATAAACTTGGGTTTGTTGCGTGTTATTCCAACTGCTAGTACATTGCCTCAAGTGGGGCGCGGTGGTCGAGTGGTAGCGCGTCGGACTTTCGGTCGAGGGGACCGGGGTTCAAAACCACCTGTGGCGGAGCGTCGGACTTTTCGGTCGAAGGGACCGGGGTTCAAAACCACCTGCTGCCGTTTCAAAACCTGGGCAAATTTGTTCACCCCACTTTGCTCGTGTCTTTCGGAAGAGACACTAAAAGCCGTTGGTCCCTTCTACCTGGTGTCTATGCCAGGGGAAGTAAAAGATCCCACACAGGGGGTAAATCTGTAACCTGTTGTGGACTCAAAGAGTGGTGGTCTCTATCTCTAACCCACCAATTCCCGGCACGTGAGAGGCGCCGAACGACAGAATCATCAACATAATGATGTTGGCCGTTTAATGGAAGAAGAAGAAAGGTGTACCAGCAAAGGAGTTGCAAACAATGTATGATACACACAATGACTGAGCCATTGTTCAAACAGCATGAAAATACCAGTAACCTGATCATTGATGCATTCAGAAAATACCTTCCCAATTAAACAATACAGGATTAGCAAGGAAATTATTAATTGTTGGTGTGGCTATGGCGTCCACACATGCCTATGCCACACAAAGGGCAAGGGTTTAGATATTTGTATGCACTCCTGTGCAGACAGTTACAGTTTTCAATTGTCTGCACATTTGTAGTTTACAAATGTTTTCCTTGTGGAGGAACTACAACCTGAATTGAATTCATAATAAGCTGATCACATCATGTAATAATATAGCAACTCCCGGAATTATTCCCAGTCAAGTGGGCATTGGAATGAACAAGTATGCTAGGGGGTGAAGGGTAAAGCCATTTGAGTTGTCCTGCAGACCATATATATATATATATATATATATATATATATAGAAAGTGTATTTACCCTAGTTTATATAATAAGTTGATTTGAGCAGAGCATCAGGTGTTTTAAATTACAACATCTTTGTTTGAATTTCGCCAAATCTTCCACTTCCGATCTTCAAATGATGTACAAATATGTGTTTAGTTATTATGAAGGCACTGATTTCATATGCAAAAGAGCTTCACAACTAAAGGGCTTAAGGCTGGAGATTATGTCATTTTCAAATGGTTTGATATTGTCACTGCTTTTGACTGTATCTGTAATGGTTTTATGCTGTTTCAGATAATTGTGTTGAGTTTGAAGACTCACATACGCACCCATACTGGGGAGAAACCGTACAGATGTGACACCTGTGGAGTCCATTTCTCAAAGCGTGGTAACTTCAAGAGGCATGTGCGTGTCCACACTGTTGAGAAATCCTACAAATGTGACACCTGTGGAGCACAGCTTTCGTGTTGTGGGAATTTGAAGATTCACATGCGCACACATACTGGGGAGAAACCCTATAAATGTGACGATTGTGGAGCACACTTCTCACAGCGAGGTTCTTTTAAGACACATGTACGTACTCACACATTCGAAGCACCTTTTCAATGTGGCACCTGTGGAGTACACTTCTCACAGCGTGAAAAGTTGAAGAAGCATGTGCGTATCCACATTGGGGAGAAACCCTACATATGTGATGTCTGTGGAGCACACTTCTCAGAGAATGGTAGTTTAAAGTCACACGTGCGCACTCACTCAGGCGAGAAACCCTTCTTATGTGACACCTGTGGAGCCCAGCTTACATGTTGTAGGAGTTTGAAGATTCACATGCGTATCCATACTGGGGAGAAACCCTACATATGTGATGTCTGTGGAGCACACTTCTCACGGAATGGTAATTTAAAGTCACATATGCGCACTCACACAATGAAGAAACCCTTCATATGTGACACATGTGGAGCACAGTTTGCGTGGAGTAGGAGTTTGAAGATTCACATACGCACCCATACTGGGGAGAAACCCTACAGATGTGACACCTGCGGAGCCCACTTCTCAATACGTGGTAATTTGGAGACGCATGCGCGTGTCCACACTGGGAAGAAACCCTACAATTGTGACACATGTGGAACACAGTTTGGACGCCGTGACACTTTGAAGAAGCACATGCTTGTCCATACTGGAGAGAAACCCTACAAATGTGACACCTGTGGAGCACAGTTTACGTGTTGTTATAAATTGAAGATTCACATGTGCATCCATACTGGGGAGAAACCCTACAAATGTGACACATGTGGAACACAGTTTAGACTCCGTAGCACTTTCAAGAACCATGTGTGTGTTCACACTGGGGAGAAACCCTACAAATGTGATGCCTGTGGTGCAGAATTCTCACAAAGCAGTAGTTTATGTTCACATATGTGCACTCACACAGGTGAGAAACCCTTCATATGTGACATGTGTGGTAAACGGTTTTCATATAGTAGTAGCTTAAAGAGACATGTGCGTATTCACACTGATGAGAAACTCTGCAAATGTGACACCTGAGCAGCACATTTCTTACAGAGTGGTACTTTACTATCACATATGTGCACTCATACTGATGAGAAACCATTTAAATGCAAAACCTTGGAAGCGCACTTCTTGGACAGTGCTGATTTAAAGTTACTTACATGTGCGCACTCACACATGTGAAAAACACATTAATTATGACAACTGTGGACCACAGTTCTTACACTGTGGTAATTTTAAGTCCACAATGGGGAGAAACCCTACAAATGTGAAACCTGTAGACTATTCTTCTGACAGATTAGTAATTAAAGTTATGCATCGTTATGAAACGTGTCTGTATCCTTACTGGGGAGAAACCCTACAAATCTGATGCCCATTTTGCACACATTTCACATATTAGTAATTTACAATCACATGTGCACAGAAAAGTCTATGTATGTTTATTTAAAAAAATATGTTATTATTGCTATACATAGTTACAATAATATCATACAAGACGTACTCGTGGAAATGTACTCGTACTCGGCTTTGAGCAATGTACTCGTACTCAGCCATCACCAATGTACCCGTACTTGTACTTTACTCATGAAAATGTACTCGGCCCCAGGTCTGGCAGTTACCCACCAAGGGTCGACAGAGCGGTTATACGCTAAGGGCCGACAGAGCAGCTATTCTCTACGGATCGACAAAGCGGCTATACACTATGAGTCGACAGAGCGGCTACTCTCTATGGGTCAACAGAGCGGCTACACATTAAGGGTCGACAAAGCGGCTATACACCAAGGTTTGCAACAGCGACCACACAGTGGCTACACGCTAAGGGTCGAATGCAGCGGCTACACACTATGGGTCGACAGAGCGGCTACATGCGAAGGGTCGACAGAGCGGCTACAGGCTAAGGGTCGACAAAGCGGCTACAGGCTAAGGGTCAACAAAACGGCTACAGGCTAAGGGTCGACAAAGCGGCTTCAGGCTAAAGGTCGAAAAAGCGGCTTCAGGCTAAGGGTCGACAGAGCGGCTACACACCAAGGACCTATAGCAGTATCCATCTTCAAAACATTTCCCTGGCGTTGTATTAGTTATCAGCAAGGCGGACAAACGGAGCCAACAGAGGCGTCTACAGGCAACGTTCGAAATAAGGACTGGTGAGTACCCTTCAACTTGCAGTGATTATAAATGTCGTTCTGTTCCTTATAGGCACTTCAACAAAATGCGCTGACTCGGTCGTTCCGCGCGCACGAAAATCCGTTCACGATTTAACGCCGTTACGATTACTGGAATCTCGTTAACGTTTTGTTTCGCCGCTTGTTTTATCGGCTGCTTCCATTCATTTTCGTCAGCTTTGATGGCACCTTTGAAAGCGATAAGTTAACTTTCGTGTCATGTTTTTCTTATCGAAATTGGACCAAAATAAAGCTTACAAAATGTAAGTTAGACTTCATAGGTGTATTTCAAATGCATGTAGCACAACTTCATCGAATTCCTCCGAATATTTCAATGTTGTGGTTGCCTTCTATAGGTCGAAGTTAGTATGTGGGGGAAATATCTTGTTTCCGCGCGAACGCGAAATGTGGTTTTAGTCAACCGCAACATTGTGAAGTTTTACTGATCTGTGACAGTGAGAATGAGTCTCCAGAACGAAATGATCGCTTATTTACATTTCTCTGAATTGAATTTACTACAAAGCCAATACCATCTGTTTTACATTATATTAATGTTTATGTTGTGTGGGTCTTGGATAAAACCTAGAAAAATACAAGAATAAAAAATAATGCAATTTTTCAATGATTTAAAAAATTTGTAAAAACACTGCGCAAGAGATTTATATTCTCAATTACAAGAACAATTAATTATTTTATTCATTGAGTACAAACTGATTGTTATTAATTGTTTTATTCATTGAGTGGAAACTAATTGCTAAGTCATTTTTTAGTTAAAATACTTGTAAAACAGTTACAATTAATTATTGAATTTTTGTGACAAGCTGCCAGTGCCAGTGGACAAAACTGCTGAATATAGATACACCTCTCAAGACCAAATTTCAAGATTTTGTTTTCTGACCTAATATATTATGTGAATTTTCACAATTAACTTAATGGGGGATGACGGTATAAAAAACAATTTTACAATATTTACATGCAGAATCAAGATAATTAGACCAAATCATAACTGCAGCAAGAAATGTATGATTCATTTAAATAAATTTAATTTAAAAATGTTCTGGCTGAAGTTCTTCCATAGATTTCAGTTATGCGATCTCAGCCAGTATAGATCTTTGCTGGTTTTGAAGACGCTTGCTGACTTCCAGCAGATCTTTGTCGAGGGCAGTTGGGAGTGTTGTTCATGGTCGCCCTCGCCAGCCAGCAACGTCAGCGGGTGTGAAATATTTGTCTATGGCCAGCTGTGCAGGGGCTTC
This sequence comes from Lamellibrachia columna, assembly GCA_963662155.1. Classification (NCBI taxonomy): domain Eukaryota; kingdom Metazoa; phylum Annelida; class Polychaeta; order Sabellida; family Siboglinidae; genus Lamellibrachia; species Lamellibrachia columna. The sequence continues at coordinate 26,497,670 of OY759273.1, read as the reverse complement.
ACATAGAATGCAAAACACGTGTGTGTGTGTGTGTATGTATATATATATATCTATATTTATATTAGTAACATTATTATTAACATATCATAAAAAAATATATATATTTTATTGGTTGAGACAGCATACAGTGTACTGAGAAAAATCATCATGCACTTGGCTCGTAGATGGAATAATGTAGAATCTTGCAGCCGTTGTCCATTCAACACAAGAAATGTCGGATTCAACAGTGAAATACTGTAAAAAAAATTATAAAAATTACATCATGTTGAATTGCACAATGTAAAGTCAACATTATTTTATGACAAAAAAGTAACAGAAATATGTAATAAATTGTGTAATATTTATGCAATGGCATTGTTTTTCTTCACAAAAAAACATTTAGTACTCTATATGGAACACCAATTAGTATATATTTCTCAAACAATTATTTCATCATTGTCAATACGCAAAATTATTTTGGTGTTCTTTGTGTGTACGTGCGTGCATGCATGTGTATGTATATATACATATTTGGCAGGGAATGAAAGTCCAGGCTTTGCCCAAATGTTAAACAAATAACTTCATAATCATGGAAGTTATGGCTTTCTGTTGAAATGTATTGGTCTGATGAAATAGCTTGCTAATTAGCCATTGTTGACTTATTAATTGAGTTACTATTAATGATGACTAATGTATATTTATGACCCTACTTAATGCATTTTGAAATTATACAAATATCTTCATAATGATGGAAGTTATGGCCTTTTATAAAAAAAAGTGTTGACCTGTTGCGTTTGCGCATTTGTTAGCCAATATTGACTTATTAATTGCATCAATTGAGTTATGTATATTTTATGACCCTGTTTAATGAATTTGTAAACCCTGAACAAATTATGCAAATATCTTCATAATCATAGAAGTTATGACCTTTTATTAAAAGGTGTTGGCCTGTTGAGGTTGCACATTAATTAGCCAATGTTGACTTATTAATTGCATCAAATGAGTTATGAAATGAGTGCGTGATGTATTTGTATGACCCTTGTTAATGAGTTTGTAAACCCTGAACAAATTATACAAATATCTTCATAATCATGGAAGTTATTGCCTATTATCAAAATGTGTCAGTCAGTTGAATTCACGCACTAAATAGCCAATATTGACTTATTAATTGCATTAACTGAGTTACTATTAATGATACGTGACTGGACTATGTATATCTATGACCCTACTTAATGTGCTTGCAACTCCTGAAGAAATGATTAAAATATATATATATACAAACAAAAAAGTTATGCCATTTTAATCATACATTTATTGAAAAATAACACAAAAATTAGAGACTTTTGCCTGTATACAAGATACAAAAATTTTTCGGATTTTAACCGCATCAAAATCATAATATCTTTGGCCCTAACAAAGAAATATTGATAAAATAAACAGTTTTTGGTTCCTTTACATGTCACCTTTCATTTAAATCAATTGCCAATGTTCTACCATGATATCTCATTTTTGTTTGAAGTGCCTATTCCTTGTCGTCTTTTGCCTTACGCCAACGCGTAATTAATTTAGACGTTGTGAATTGATAGCGAAGATCGATGCGTCCTAGCATAGCAAGATCTTTTGTATTCTGTCGGACTACTCGTTCGTGATCGGCGTCGAGCTTGCATACCGAGTTGACGCTCCCTAACCCGAGTCGTCTCAAGGTCAAGACAAAGTTCCGAAGACAGCCTTCACTGACATCCAGTATGCCGACGACTGTGTCGTCGTTGCTCGGTATAAGGAGGAACTTCATACTAGCCTGGACCTGTTTATTGAGGCCAGTAGCACGTCTAGGATTTCACAAGGGCGGTCAACCTTACTTACCCATTATTAGTTTTACCATGTTCGGGAGAGTTGCCGGGATTAGGACCCCTAAAGAAAACTTGAATATAGAAGCGAAAACAAATTAAATTCATGTAAACAATATATTATCATAGACTTAATATTTTATTTTTAACAACAAGCTATTAATCACAAGACAATCATTGATGAATTTTAAACAAATTACAAAAAGGTCCAATCGTGGCCACGGTTTCCTCGGTTGGACCACCCAATGTCTTCTGTCGGGCCAAAAGTAAAATGATTATATAGGACTAAGCATAATTATGAATTTATATATAAGTAATATAAAGTGTTTCCATATAACAATAATAGTTATCATACGTCAAATTCAATATACTAATAAATACCAGTTTTTGTAAATTGTAGTTCCAATCACCCTACACAATATCCCATGCATGTCTTCTTCGACTGGACAAACAAACTAATTGTGTAGACCAAACTTTGAATTAATGCGTGAGTAAAATATAGTGTTCATTATGAACATAAAATTAATCACTAGTCAAATGAAATGTTAACAGGGCCTAATGTTCATAGTCTTCTGTCAATGGTTCCGGAATAGGCTAGCGGAAATGATCGACATCCTTTAGAGCCCACCACAACAAGTTCTGTCTCACAATTGCATGCACTGGCACCATAGAGTCTATCATCACATCCATTACTCGTCGCACTACAGCTGCATAATGTCAACTGCAGTTCATATTCTGCTTCAGAGGCCATCGGAACCTGATCTGTTCCACAATTTACACGCACTGCACTGTCACAGTATTTTCGTCAAATCCATTACTCGTCGCATTAAGCCTGGGTAGATTTTACCATCGTACAAAATGTTGCACCACTGCAATCGAATAGTTTTGGGTAGATCAGAACTGTTATGTGCTCTCGATTGAGTTGCAGTGGTCTTAGAAGTACACCTGTATTGGCTCTTTGGTGGGTGTACGTCTAGTAGACAGCTTTCTCTGGTCCGACTTTGTTTTGTTTAACTAGTTTCTTTCTTCGGTGGGCATAACTCTGTTACAGTTTCCATGGCAACATCTGTTAGAGCTGAAGCTGCAACAGCTAGGGTCAGAGGTGGCGTAGGGTTGTGCTCTTGTGCAGCTACCGTGATTACATTAGGGGTAAGACCACTGTTGACCTTCCTATTTATTGTTTCACACAACTGTAGGGCGTATTAAATTGGGATATTGAATTTAAACAGTGATGTGACATAAGTGCAATTGAGCAGGCATATTCACAGGTTTGTTTGTAGAAGCTGTTGGCTGTTAAATGGTGCATTTTCGTGAGAGTTTAACAGGCGGAGGGATTTATGGGAATTTTTCTGCTGTGGGCCAAGGGCGCATGAATACATGGCTATTTTTTTTCAAAGTTGACGGGCATCGCACGTCGAGGCTTTTTAAAAGAGCTGGAGCTATGTGATTTTGACAAAACTTGGTCAGCATGTCAATGAGATGATGGCAGTTGCTGTGAAAACTGTTAAGAATTTTTGATCACGTTTTCTTATAATCAGACAAAACGTTAACATGGCCACAAATGCAATTCTTTACTATGGCCTGCCCCAAATAGACGTTTTGCCTATGTTTTGGTCATTGTTGTTAGCCTAATTGTAGATATTACAGGTCATTTGGATGAAATTATTAGTTTATTATAATAAATTTCTTATATTTTTTATAATTTGTAATTCTGATAATATAATTAGGGCTCCTAATTTTGAAAATAAATAAATAAAAACGGTTGCTAACCTGCCCCATGTAGTGTGTTTGATTTAGAAAATTGTCGGTTTCAGACTGGATAATATTAAATTATTATTATATCTATTATTGATTCCATCTAGCCAACAAGATCATTACTGGTTAAACGCCGCTACTATTTAAACTGTTTAACCGTCTCCCTTAGGAGGTGTCCTAGCTGTGTACTATATATAAAAAATATCAAATAAATGTGCATTTTAGTTTTGTACTATAACGTTTGATGTGCACGAGCTGATATTTTGCACAATTTGATGTTTAATATGATGTTTCATTGTTAATAAACACAAGTTTTTATTTTTTCCTGTTAAAATAGCATTAAAGAGCTTGTGGTAGCTAAAAATTTACAATAAGCTATTTTAGTATCAACAATAACTGTTGCCTTTCCAAAATGTCTATTCACCACATATCAATACCAATTTCATGTTGTGTACAGTACGTTGAGGGTGCTTGGGCACAAAGAAATTAAGGTATGCAACCCTAATCTTAGCTAACCCCACATCTAGCTAAACATAACCCTAACCACGCAGTGGTTTACAGAAGATTTAATCATTCCCATAGGCACAGGTTAATAGGAAAAGTGAACAGTTTACTTGGAAAAGGCAGACAGCGGTGGCAATCACGAATAGTATGGTAAATATCGGATGCCAAAATGGAAATTTGGTCAAAATTAGGGGGTATGTCACCAGTATGTGACGGAGCTGGTAGCCATTTTGTACTAGAACAGTCATTGATGATTTTTGTTTTGTGGCCCAGTGCATCAGCAACATTGTATCACAAATCCGGACAGAATAGTTGTATTTTGGTTGTGTCAGATCAGCATTTTCAAATCTGGCCCCGACGGGCATCTGGTCATGTGATACACATTTAAGGTGGCGTATCAAATCCAAGCCGTTCGCCTTGTATCTTATCAACAAGAAGTATGAAAGCAGTCACATAAACTATACAATTTGACAAACCTGACACATTTGAATTTACCCGAAATCCTGTAAATATGAAAAGATTTCAATTTTCTTACAAAGTTATGCCATGTTTAGTTAAAAATCAAGCAATTATATGAATACTGATTTAACAATAAATTCATTACTTTAGAGACAGTAAGCAGGCTTCATTGGTTCGCAATGCTGTGTAAATCTAGTGTACATGATCTATGATTTATCAAATGTCAAACTCGACCTATAATTAAATTGTGTGACTGGTTTTCAGCTAATATTACGGACAAGGCATTGTTTAGACTTGGCTGCCAAACAAATAATAATGGCTTGACAAGCAGGAGTGTTCCATAATGTGTCTACATATACATTGTGCCACAACTTGATATAAAATTTGACACTTTCTCAAACAAAAAAATTCCTTATTTGGGGTAAGACCACTGTTGACCTTCCTGTTTATTGTTTTTCACGAATGTAGGGCGTATTAAATTGTGATATGTGAATTAAAAAAAATTATATGATGTGACATACGTGCAATTGAGCAGGCTTATTCACAGGTTTGTTTGTAGAAGCTATCGACTGTTAAAGTGTGCATTTTCTTGAGAGTTTACAGGTGGAGGGATTTATGGGAATGGTTCTGCTATGGGCCACGTGGGCGCATGAATACATGGCTATTTTTGTCAAAATTGACGGGCATCGCACGTCGGGCAGTTTTAAAAGAGCTGGAGGTACGTGATTTTGACAAAACGTGGTCAGCATGTCAACGATATGATGGCAGTTGCTGTGAAAAATGTTCAGAATTTTTGATGGTCACGTTTTCTTAGTCAGACAAAACGTTAACATGGCCACCAATGCAATTCTCTATTGTGGTCTGTCCCCTCTATAGCATTAAAATCATTGGGAAACCCCCATTAGTTACCGTAGCAGCAGCGAAGTCGGAGTCTTGGAATACATATATGGTCAATGAGCACTTATGACGTCTGATTATTATGTCGGGAAATATAAAACCTACTTTGGGTGGTAAATATTAAAAAAGTACTACTATTTCGTCGAAACTTAGCGTGTCATTCGAAATGCCACTGATGAATGACAAAATCGATAAAGGATGCCACGGTATACAGTAATATGGAATATACAGCACTGGGCCGATTGAGGAACCGGTCTAATCCCAGCAACTCTCCCCAGCGTGTAGCGACGCAACGGATAAATACGCAAACAAATAAAAACAATTAATTAAATTAAGCTAAAGGGAGGCATAACCCAATGCCTCCCCCAAGTACGCCACTGACTGAGGCCTACCAAAGCATGTGGCGTCAGTTACGTTAACATAAAGAAAACTAAGTCTAAGGTCATCCAATCATGCACGCGCTACATCAACCACCGATCGAAACGGGATTTCCCGAAATCAAATTGAGTATCCGGGGAACCATTGAAGTTGACGAGTACTTCGCATACTTGGGAGTCACGTTTCAAATAAAGCAACCGTCGTAGAGGAAATCCAGTACGGTACGGAATTTGCTGTGCCAGCACCTCCTTTAGGAAGCAGGGCCACCGAGTCTTTGAAGTTTGACGACCACGGGAGGTAGACAACGGTCGCCGAGTACAACAACTGTCTGCATTACTGTCTACTGAGACTTGTGTCATTAGGCAACGCTGCCATCTAAATATCATGGCGAAGTTTAAAACAAAACTGCCATCGGAAGATGCTTCGCAACCAGTGGCCGGGAGACCGTCGTAGGTCTACAAGTGCCGTGCATCATCCTAACTTCACGAGGCTACGGTAACCAACATCGAGCCAACGACTGTCCTGTGTCAACTGCTCCTGACGGGCCACTGCATCAGAACGTTCGACTCCCGCCTCCCCCGATAGGGACGTCTTTTTAATCTCCCAGAATTACGAACAAAAGGCTACGCCATGGTCAAAGAGCCCGTGCATGGCGACCAGAGAAATTGGTCTGCAGATTAAGAATGAAGCTGAAGAGGCATCCTCAGGACCCACGATCCTTGGCAGACATCACCTCATTCTATGGGATCGCTGATTGTGAGTCTGCCTTACACACTTCGTCCCATTTCGTTTTGTATCTCCCACCCTCGTGTCTCCTCTGTAAACGGCGGGAAGCGTAACCAACGTCGGTAACATATTTGTGACGTCAAACTTCCGTTGAGTTTTTCAAACGGAAATCCGTAAATGCCAATGCCGGAAAATCACAAAGTGTAAATGCACACGGTGCTGTTAACTATTGATTCCTGGAAATGACATCGTGAGACTTTGAACAGTTTAAACTTTACATATGGTGATATGTGGGACAAAATACGTTTGTAGGCATCTCTCATTCTCAGCAACTCGGTAGAGGGCGACACGTGTGAAATTTTGCTATTCCGTTGATGGGGCGAAAGCGGCGGGAGAGATTAATAGTGATTATTTCATTTTGTGAAAACTCGTGCACATAGACGCTATTCAATAATGCCACCGAAAGTAAAATTCCAAGATGGTGAGTTTGAATTACACAAGTACTTCAGCAGCTGTATCCATTTTAGAAAATGCGAGAAGAATCGGATGTTAACTTGTATTATCGCCCAAAACATCTGCGTAATCTGTTAAAAACAACCAACCAGAGAATATATACACACACGCCCCATCACGTCACCTCTTAACCTTGATTCTATTTTCCAGCTAATGGTGTATAATATAATATATGCATGATATTGGATATTGCTGAACATTATGGAAAAAATATATATTGCATAATAATGTTAATGATAATTCCCAAGCAAATAAAAAACCAATATGCAATAATGAATAGACCTGCGTATCTATTAGTTTCCCATAAGTTGCAAAAGTTGGCAGATGTACAGACTTTATTGCATGTCACGTACGTACAACTCTGTCTCTAATAGACTCTATGCCAGCATTGCCAGGCAACATTTAGAAAAGACACATATTCAGCATATCTACTAAACCGACACCAATGTTCCATCAGCACACACAACAAGATTTAACAAGATTGCCATCCAAAAAGAGGAAAATCGGGATAGCAAAGCTTCTTCTTCCTGGTACGAGTCAACCCTCTCTTCAATGCTTATACTTATATGTCAAGTCAGTGTTGCAATACAGCTCAGAGACATGTATAATAATGACACAGCAAACACTAAAAAGAATAGACTTTCATCAACAGATGTGCAGAGTTATGAATTTGAAATGGTCTGATAAAGTAGCAGAACACAGTGGAAATCTTTTGTGGATGGGCCAAGCTCCCAGCAAGCAAATGGGTCTAAGTATATAAAGTAAGGAACTAAAGTAAGTAAATAGTAAATAAACTAAAATAAACACCAGCGATAGCAACATGGTGACACCTTGCGGATAAAAGCACATATACTATACACTTTATCATTTATTTCAAAGGAGTGGTGCCACCCACAGCGTTGGTGACACCACCTAGAGCCTCTGTCATCCTCCGTGATCAGTGTGCATTCACTCCTGAAAATAAATTTTGTGGACTCACTTCTGAAAGGGGGGTTGTTATTTGTGCATCTATTAGCTAGTGTGGAACTGTATGGTAGTCTTGGTGTATGATAAGAACTTTATATTTTTAATTAACATGCAATAAACAACAGAATATTTCATGTCAATTTCTATAGTCCACAGTTATGTATACATATGTCGTAAAGTTATCAAAGGTTATTTTACTGATAAGACTGTTTGAAATGCAGCTTCTGACATTTTGTCAGAAACTTACTCCTGGTTATAAGAGTTGTGATAATGTTTAAAACTAGTATTTTCATTTCCAGGTGAACGCATCCTTTGTTTTCATGGACCTCTGCTGTATGAGGCCAAGGTGAGAAATCACGCAGTAACGTGGCTCAATTTTATTATTATTCTGAGCACCCTCAGTTTTACAATGGATTACTAGATACGTCTGTACAAGAATCCATTCGGATTACCACTTTATTTGATGTCATTTTGCCCTCCAATAAAATTTCCGTCTCCTAAAATTAATCCACTCCCCACCACACCACCCATGATGTCTATGTCACTGATGTCATCATAGTGACAAAAACTACATGTTGATATCACACGGCTGATGTCTTGACCAGCAGAAGTATACTTTGTTGCTACAACAATGTTGATATGACTGATGTCATCAGTGAGGTTCCTATCTACTTGATTTTAATCTCGGGAGTGCGGGATTATGTATCAATGTTCTTTCTACTTTTAGACTAGTGTTTAATTTTTGTATTATGTATATTTCCATAATACGATGAGTTTCTATAATGTGGTAAACCACGTTAAATTAGTTATTTTGTAGATCAAATTTTTAAACGAATTCTGAATTTGATACCTTGGTAATCCGTCTGGATTTTCCTCCTAAAATCTAGCCCTGAGTAAAACATGTCAGAATAGAACTCTGCTGTGTAGGAAATATAAAACTAAAAGCACTTCCTATTTGAGTGTTTGGAAAGCCACGCTGCAATGATGAAAAGCATACAGGATGTCTTCTGACGTTGATGACACACACACACACATATATATATAAATATATATACATATATATAATCAGACAATTGTGTAGACGGCAACATGTGACTTATTACAAATTTCAGATTTGTGTTAATGTGACATTATCATACTAACTGAATTAATGACGTTCATGGTGTTAGTAGATTTTGATCGTTTTATTTTGAGATAAAAAGTGTTTCAGTCTGTTGAAATTATGTTTGGGAGGTTCTTATGAAAATAATAACATAGCAGAGAAACACTGCATGAATGGAATAGTATAAATTGTTTTATTTTAGTATTGTTTTCCTGACTTTATTTATGATGCTTACACAATAAGCACATACATTAATTAATTTAAGTAATATATTATACAAGACATGTAGTGTAATGTCATGTTTATTCACATATTGTTCACAGATATAAACAAACACCTGCACTTTGAAAAGCTTTACTGAAGTTTGTCTAATTTCCACAGTCATCGTCAGTGGATCTTGTCGCAGATCAACGCAGAATGAGGTTTCCTCATTAACATAAGCACAAAGAACAGAATAATAGTTCATGCAATAAAGTATGTTGTAACGTGTAAATCCATGTTCTACTTGTCTCTGCAGTGTGTCAAGGCCGATGTCAAAGAGAAGTCCATCAGATATCTCATCCACTACAACGGTTGGAACAAGAAGTGAGTCAGCCATTGTTTGGGTGCTCAGCATGTATCATTTATGAAACTAGTATACAGGTGACAGTGGTTTAGAACATACTAGTTATTACTAGGGTGCTAGATTGTGGTTGGGTAGAAGTCATATAATCCAATTGGAAGGACAGAAACAGTGAATTTGGAAAAATACAGAAGTATAAGGATGTAACAATAGCAACAAAGAAAAGAATCGTGGATGCCGTGGTATTGGCATTACCGGCACACGGATGTGAGTCCATCCTAGAAGACAATCAGGTCGTCCCATTACAAGCACTAATCTGAAAACAGAAGCTGTTATACTTTGGACATGTGCGTGTGTGTAGAAGGTGACAAAAGCCAATAATGATAATGATCAGAATGAGGGAAGGCAAGCTGAAAAGAGGAATGCCACACACGAGATGGATGGATGAGATCAAAGATACAACACAGCTGATGAAAGACGAGTTAAGAGAAGAGAGATCACCAGAACTTGACGGGACATCATATCAATCCAATTCATCAATCACAATTTTTTTTATGAAAAAAACAAATGCTTACCTCCCTGCAGATTGATGCAGACAAGTAGTAATACGCAATCCAATGGATGACACTGCTGGCAACAAAGGCAGTATGTGGTATCATTGGCGAACAAAAACATTACAGTAATTTTTTACTTCCAGCAGGAGTTCCTGGTTAATTGAAGTCAGCAGTTTGTATGGGCCTAGTAATATTTATGCACTATTATATGTGGTCATATACATGTATATATGTATTTTATAGATAGCCTACACAATGACAATTTGTGGCTCAACATTTTAGGAATACAATAATCCAGGGAGATTATTCTTACCACTAAATTTATTCATTGCCAGTTCCTTACTACATTTAATTTTGTTCCTAGACAAATGAATGTTAATTATTTTATTGTACTGTTATTCTACTCACATCTTATGTGCTGTTACAGTTGGGACGAGTGGGTGCCAGAAAGTCGAGTTCTCAAGTTCAACGATGCAAGTACACAGAAGCAGCGTGAACTCTCAAGGGCACATGCGTAAGTCTAGGTTTTTTTAAGTAAATAATAGATAATTCTTGAATAGTTGCGTTCTAGATTTTTGGTATGGCTTTATGAGCTAATCGATGCCAATACATTAGTAATTATGTTTAATGTTTGGTTTTATACCTTTCACACCTTTTATCATAATAGTTATTATTTTAGTTGTATACTGTTCATTTTATATTTTATTGTTTATTTATTTATAAAATTTTATATTATTTCTAGTTTTTCATGGTAAAATGTGAACAGTGTCTTGCTCTGGTATGAATAATAATAATAATACTTAAATTTGATTACTAATTTATTACTAATTGTAGTAAAGTCTACAATTATTAGAGCATTATAAAGATGTGACATAGTGACGTAGTGGTAGTAAGTCAAACTCAACTTGGGCAATTTTGTTCAGTCGCAGCTCACTCAAAGCCGTGTATAAAAGAATACCTGGTCATAGGCTGTGTTGTGTTGTGTTGGGATTATAAGAATGAATAACTTTCATGCAGCAATTGCAGCAAAGCTGAGCACTTCCTATAGAAGTCGAAATGTATTTTGTATGAACAGGTCTGCCAGGGGCAAAGTAACAATGATTGATTGCAGTATAGATCAAATGCTTGTCTTAGGCTTAACTTATATGATTTCTATATCCTTTCTGAATAACATACTATTAGGTTGTGAGAATTGAATTTAAACAAGGAACTTTGATGCGATGTTGGCAGAGTGGGTTCAGCTGTAATTGCATAATTTATAATTCATCTACAATTCCATGGTCAGGTCATTTCAGTTTTATTTTTCCAGAAATTCAGCCTACAAGCAATCAAATTATCCTGTTGTTATTACATACAATTGTCCACAATGCCACAAACTACCAGTACTACTGAACTACCATTATTATAACTGCCAGTATTACGTCAACATTTTGAGAGATATTGCCTGGCAGCACCACGTACCAAGGCATAGATGGATATTTCTGTGGTAATATTATGTATCCTGACATTTCATAAACACAAACTAACAAGTTACCCCATGTGGAGGATCGGCGTTTTTGCTATAGTTATTTACAATCATAGTGTAATTGTATATGATTTTTTTAGAATTATGTAATTGTAACTTAAATTTTATGAGCCTGTGTAATTGTATTTGGTTAATTGTAATTAACAACTCCAACTGAAGCAAGAATTCACCTGAGTCAGTAAAACCCTGTTGATCAGTGAGCACTGATGTTACATGTAATCTTTTTATAAAACAGTGTAGTTGTACTCAATATATGAACTATTGTAATTGACCTTATATGAAGCATTGTAATATATTTTGTTGTACTCTAACTGTAATTGATTTTTAAGCCATACAATTTTAACGTATTTGTTTTTTTAAGTGCTGTAATTGTAACTGATGTTTTGGAAGTGATGTATGGAACCTCACTATTAAGGTCACCCTCACTGTTAAGGTCACCCTCACTGTTAAGGTCACCCTCACCATTAATGTCATCCTTGAGACTGGGCCAAAGTAACCTGAATAGCGAGGTGACCGTATTAGCGAGCCTCAGTGTTCTATACACTGTACTTTGCCCTTATGGAAAGGTTCCACTGTAATTGTTATTGGTTTTTGAAGCAGCATAAAAAAATTCTAATTTTATTAAGTGTTGTAACTGAGCATTTATGATGCTTTTTAACTAACCATAGTGATTGATTGCATCCCCGGGTGTTGGTTGGCAGGAGCAAGGCTAAATTGGCCCGCGGGAAACTGAAGAAGGCAGAGAAGGAGAAAGAAAAGGAGAAGGAACCAAAAGAGAAGGCACACACGCCAGCTCCTCCCCCTCCTCCTCCTCCAGTGGAAAGGAAAAGGGCATTAAAGGAGAAGGAAAAGGAGAAGGAAAAGGAGAAGGAAAAAGAAAAGGAGAAAGATAAGGAGAAGGAAAAAGAGAAGGAATGCAACAGTATGTGGCATTGTTTGCTCTTAAAGTCAATAAAGAGACAGAACTAGCACTGGCAGGTGACGTACCATAGAAGTTGGTCCAACATCACTAGGTTCAATATACAATCGATTCCAGCAATGTTTTGTTAATTGCCATGCAATCGAGAGTCAAATAACCCACCCTTCTGAGATATAAAAAATTATGTTTGCATTTATACATTCAGTATATAATATATTTCATTTGTTTATCATCTTCTGTTTGAATGAATACTTTCTAAACCATTATAATGTAGTTACTAACAGCAATAATCAAGACATTAAAAAAATACATTGCATTTGGGTTATTGTCACTATTTAGAACTGCAGAAGTAATGATTCTTGGGGTTTCAATAAAATGATGTCGACGTTGGTCGCAATATAAACAATCACAGCTTCTTCAGAGGGTAGTTTACTAAGCACAACATTGCCCCTAGTCCAAAACATTAGTATTGGTCGACATTATTTACGCTTTTTTAGAAAAAAAGATAACATTGTTGTGGTGCCATATTTAAACCAAACATTTAGAAAGATACATTATAACAATTATGATGACAGTTGCTCGGGGTATAATATTTATTTGTTTTTTAATGCTAAAACAATCCCTTTAAGATGTATACAATGTACTGTAGGGACTATTGACATGTATACAAAATTGACATCATTTATACTTATAATGTGTGTCAATTACAGAAAAGTGTCTGTCGTTTGCTTGCAGCTCCTGTGGCGCCATCTGCTTCAGTTGTATCAGTTGCCTCGACGACAGACAGCAACAGTTCATCAGACCAGCCAAAGAAGAAACGGGCGCGCGTTGATCCCACAGTTGAATCTGTGAGTCGATATATAATTGTATACAATAATAAATTTAATCAACATATTTTATCTCAATGATGAGATGTTGTCAGCGTTCTGGTGCTTATTTACTGACAATGTTGGGTTTTGATTCATGTTGGTGTTGTTGCTATGGTTATGTAGACACCATACTTCCTGGTTATGGTTCAAAATGTGCACTATAGATTTATCAAGATTGTCATCAAATGCATGACATGTGAACAAAGAAGCCATTGGCTTGTCAAAAATCCACAACTTTTTATCTATATTCATCCCACCCTATCAGATATCTATCAATTGTTTAAACATATGTTCACACTGTTTGTATTTACAAACTATTGGAAGTAGTTTGGTCCAATCATTTAACATTATCTTCGGTAATTAATACTTCCTCATATGCAGAATGCACTGCACTTTTAACTAAAGTTACTTCACTCTAGTTTTTCAACTGTTGGAAGAATACATCTTTATAAGCATTCAATATTAAAAAAAAATCCATTCTAATCTCCGCATAATTGTCAGGGAAACCCAGTGTGTATATTTGAATATGTAATAGTTGCCACTGATAATGATATGCTAGTATGTTGCTAATGTACGAAATATGATGGATTAAACTTAAATAAAGAATACGTGTACTTGGTAGCACATGACAGAACATCACATTGCAACAGCCTGTTCCGCTTTTGCCACTGTGTGAAACTAGCCAGGCACAAGACAGTTACATTTATAAAATTCTATCACTAGGAATTGGTTTTACTTTTTGAAGGAGTCTAAGGTAAAGGTAAGCAAGGGATATTCGTAAAAAAAAGATGTCATGTGGCACGTGTTGACAGGAGGAGAACTACCTGACCAAGATTGAGGTGAAGGTGAAGATACCTGAGGAACTCAAGTTGTGGCTGGTGGATGACTGGGACCTAATCACAAGGCAGAAACAGGTGAGGCAGGTGGGAGGTGGAACAGGTGGGAGTTGGAAGGTGTGGGTGGGAGGGAGGTTAGGTGGGAGATGGGAATGGCATAGACGAGTAGGAGGCATAGACTTGTAGGTGGTAGAAATGAGTAGGAGGCGTATACAAGTAGAAGACATAGACGAGCAGGTGGCAGAGACAAGTAGGAGGCATAGATGAGTAGGGGACATAGACTAGTAGGAGGCATAGACGTGTAGGAGGCATAGACCAGTAGGTGGCATAGATGTGTAGGTGGCATGGATGTGTAGGTGGCATGGATGAGTAGGAGTAAGAGATGAGTAGGAAGCCTGGATGAGTAGGAGGCGTAGACGAGTAGGAGGCATATACCAGTAGGAATTATAGACAAGTAGGAGGCAGAAACATGTTGGCATTTTTGTTTTTTAGCATTGAAACAAATAAAAAAAAATTCCCATGAAGTATACGTGTTGGTGAATGTGTTGGTTTCAGCTGTTGTCTCTGCCATGTAAAACATCAGTGGACACGATCATTGCTGACTATGTCAAGGCAAAGACGTCAAAACCCAACAGTCCTCATAAGTAAGTTGCCATGAATAAGGCCAAGAATCTTTCAGAAATTTTTGCATTAAAATCATATTTCACTGACAAACCTGCCATGTTTTTTTTATATTTTTGACATGAAATTCTGTATAAAACCCTATAAATATGTATAGCAAATTTCATTGGTTGATTG
Source organism: Lamellibrachia columna (assembly GCA_963662155.1). NCBI lineage: Eukaryota > Metazoa > Annelida > Polychaeta > Sabellida > Siboglinidae > Lamellibrachia > Lamellibrachia columna. The sequence continues at coordinate 26,482,481 of OY759273.1, read as the reverse complement.
GCCTATAACATTCTTACTTTTTAAATCTTGTCTTAAGATGCATCTATTTAAGGATGCAATTGCTGGTTATCTTCAGAATAACATTAACATTTGTATAGCCTGGTGTCTGATATTATCACTTGTGTGTTTATATCTTATTATATTTAATTTATTTATATCTTATCTTTTATTTTAAATACTATATCTGATTTCATTTTTATTAATTAGGGTATATATAGGATACTATTAAATCGTGCACATATACTTTATCAAATATGTTTACTATGTAAGCATGTTTTTAGTTAGATTGGACACATTTGATCAATTGAGTGTTTATGCAATAACCAACACAATTCCGATGTAGTAGAGAATTGAAACGGTCCAAATAATGATGGTTTTTATTACAAAGTGGACTGCTTATCACGCAGCCACTTTGGGAAGAACATTAACAGGAATGTGAGCTCCTTAAAGCAAGCCAGACAGGAACTGAATACATGTACAGCAAGTTTCTCAGAGCCCGCATTCCTACAAGCATGACGATAACATATATACTTCAAGAAGTCGTCATGAACATATAATGCAAAGAATACAGATATTCCACCACCAATACACAAATTTAATTACAAACAGGTGGGGCCATTTCGCTAACCTATATAAACATAAGCCAAGAATAGCGATGTAGAAACAGGAAGCCTGTCTGCACAGAAAACCCCATGAACACCAACTACTAGGGGACAAACCCCGTGTTCATCTAATTTAAAACCAAAAGTGGGGAAAGCGGTTTCGACATCTTCCAACTTCCTACTTCATCAGCGATGTACAATCGCATTTTAAGAAAGGTTGGGAGGATGGCAGATTTGACCACCCACAGGTTTGTGGGTGACCTTGTGGTGAAATGGCTCCACCTATTTGTAATTGATGTATATATGTTATCATCATGCTTGTAGGAATGTGGACTCTGAGAAACTTGCCGGACGGGGCTGTACATGTGTTCAGTTCCTGTCTGGTTTGCTTTGAGGAGCTGTGTTTTACGCGTCTCTGAACAAAACTTCTGGATATACGTGCCTTATAAATAATGGTTATTATTGTTTGGTGACGTTACAAGGATATTGTTACTGTTACTGTGCGTGTAGAGATGCCATTCAGGAAGTGACGCAAGGCATCCGTGAGTACTTCAATGTGATGCTGGGCACTCAGCTCCTGTACAAGTTTGAGAGGCCACAATATGGAGAGGTAGGTATAGATGCATTCATTAGTTTGTTTCCTTCCCTCTAGATTCTGCTCATCTATTATAAGTCTCTTTGGTGTATAATTAAGGCCTCAATTCATGTAGCCCATCACAAATCAGGTTCGTTAATGTTTAAATATGTAGTGAATGTGTGAATAATTTAAGAAACATGCACAGTCGGTTTAATGTAAGATTGCAAAACTTAAATTAGATTAAAATCATCAAAATAATTGACTTGCGGAAGTGTAAATAGCGGTTTGTTATATTTATATACTTTTGCAGGTTTTTACTGAATTAAAAACTGATTTAATTGTTTGTTCGATAATTTCATCAAAACTAAATAACTCATTTGCACAGACGAGCTGGCATGTCATAGGGGTTACTAGATGGCTTCAAGACCTTACATTGTATGGTCAAAATGTTTTAGTAATTTTTCACAAAAAGTAAGACGTTACTGTATGTCTACTAAGACGTCTGCACCGTATGATCTTTTTTAGTGGAGTATACCTCAAATTTTATGTCTTTAGTAGTGAGTTTAATATTAGTAGCAATCATTTGTTTATGTTGCAGATTTTGGCAGAACACTCCGACAAGGCGATGTCACAGATCTACGGCGCCACCCACATGCTTCGACTGTTTGGTGAGAACCATAACATTTCATTTTAACTTTTTTGGCAGTATCGTGTGAAATGATAAACCATAAAAATATGCTGAATAAAATGAAACCTACTGAGGATAGAAACAAACCTGATCATATCAGATCATTTTCATTGTTGTAATTATTAATTATTACACTTCAGTCCATAACCAAAATTGATGTAAAGAGGAAATCATCACTCACTGAACCCTTAACTGAGACGTTCGTTGGAGTGCAAGTTTCGATGACTCGTCAATTACCCGTTGCCATACCATTATACAACATTGAAATTAGATAAAGCTACAGCTAGTAATTCAATAATAGCCAAAGCAAGGCACCGTCAAAGTAACAACATCACCAGACAATTATCCACTTATTCCCTCAGTGAAGCTGTGTGGAATGTTGGTATACCTACTTTATTGGTTGTTTCAGTGAAGCTGTGGAATGTTGGTATACTTACTTTACTGGTTGTTTCAATGAAGCTGTGTGGAATTTTGGTATACTTACTCAATCGGCTGTTTCAGTGAAACTGGGTGGAATGTTGGTATACTTACTCAATCGGCTGTTTCAGTGAAACTGGGTGGAATGTTGGCAAATTTACTCTATTGGTTGTTTCAGTGAAGCTGGGTGGAATGTAGACATAATTACTCTATTGGTTGTTTCAGTGAAGCTGGGTGGAATGTTGACATAGTTACTCTATTGGTTGTTTCAGTGAAGCTGGGTGGAATGTTGACATAGTTACCCTATTGGTTGTTTCTGTGAAGCTGGGTTGAATGTTGACGTAGTTACTCTATTGGTTGTTTCAGTGAAGCTGGGTGGAATGTTGACGTAGTTACTCTATTGGTTGTTTCAGTGAAGCTAGGTGGAATGTTGACGAAGTTACTCTATTGGTTGTTTCAGTGAAGCTGGGTGGAATGTTGACGTAGTTACTCTATTGGTTGTTTCAGTGAAGCTGAGTGGAATGTTGACGTAGTTACTCTATTGGTTGTTTCAGTGAAGCTGGGTGGAATGTTGACGTAGTTACTCTATTGGTTGTTTCAGTGAAGCTGGGTGGAATGTTGACGTAGTTACTCTATTGGTTGTTTCAGTGAAGCTGGGTGGAATGTTGACGTAGTTACTCTATTGGTTGTTTCAGTGAAGCTGGGTGGAATGTTGACGTAGTTACTCTATTGGTTGTTTAAGTGAAGCTGGGTGGAATGTTGACGTAGTTACTCTATTGGTTGTTTCAGTGAAGCTGGGTGGAATGTTGACATAGTTACTCTATTGGTTTTTTCAGTGAAGCTGGGTGGAATGTTGACATACTTACTCTATTGGTTGTTTCAGTGAAGCTGTGTGGAATGTTGACGTAGTTACTCTATTGGTTGTTTCAGTGAAGCTGGGTGGAATGTTGACGTAGTTACTCTATTGGTTGTTTCAGTGAAGCTGGGTGGAATGTTGACGTAGTTACTCTATTGGTTGTTTAAGTGAAACTGGGTGGAATGTTGACATAGTTACTCTATTGGTTGTTTCAGTGAAGCTGTGTGGAATGTTGACGTAGTTACTCTATTGGTTGTTTTAGTGAAGCTGGGTGGAATGTTGACATAGTTACTCTATTGGTTGTTTCAGTGAAGCTGAGTGGAATGTTGACATAGTTACTCTATTGGTTGTTTCAGTGAAGCTGGGTGGAATGTTGACGTAGTTACTCTATTGGTTGTTTCAGTGAAGCTGGGTGGAATGTTGACATAGTTACTCTATTGGTTGTTTCAGTGAAGGTGGGTGGAATGTTGACGTAGTTACTCTATTGGTTGTTTCAGTGAAGCTGGGTGGAATGTTGACATAGTTACTCTATTTATTGTTTCAGTGAAGCTGGGTGGAATGTTGGCCTACACACCTCTTGATGAGAAGAGTATTCAACTACTAGTGATGCATGTCCACGACTTCCTCAAGTAAGTAAAAACAGACATCAAGCTTGTCTCAATGTTTACTGATGTCAGTGTTTGAGCTTTCGTTGCAGAATTTGTTTTGATGGAATCTGTCCGTGTTGTATGGAGTATATGTCCTCTGTGTTGCATTGAGTATCTGTCCATGTTGCATTGAGTATCTGTCCATGTTGTATTGAGTATCTGCCCATGTTGTATTGAGTATCTGTCCATGTTGCACTGAGTTTCTGTCCATGTTGCATTGAATATCTGTCTGTTGTATTGAGTATCTGTCCATGTTGTATTGAACATTTGTCCTCTGTGTTGTATTGAGTATCTGTCCATTTCTATTGAGTATATGTCCATGTTGTATTGAATACCTGTCTGTGTTGTATTGAGTATATGTTAATGTTCTATTGAATATTTGTCGATGTTTTACTGAATATATGTCCATGTTGTATCAAATTGACTATCTGTCCATGTTGTATTGACTATCTGTCCATGTTGTATTGGGTATCTGTCCATGTATTGAATATATGTCCTCTGTGTTGTATTGAGTATCTGTCCATGTTGCATTGAGTATCTGTCCATGTTGCATTGAGTATCTGTCCATGTTGCATTGAGTATCTGTCCATGTTGCATTGAGTATCTGTCCATGTTGCATTGAGCATCTGTCCATGTTGCATTGAGCATCTGTCCATGTTGCATTGAGCATCTGTCCATGTTGTATTGAGTATATGTCCATGTTGTATTGAGTATCTGTCCATGTTGCATTGAGTATCTGTCCATGTTGCATTGAATATCTGTCCATGTTGCATTGAGTATCTGTCCATGTTGCATTGAGTATCTGTCCATGTTGCATTGAGTATCTGTCCATGTTGCATTGAGCATCTGTCCATGTTGCATTGAGCATCTGTCCATGTTGCATTGAGCATCTGTCCATGTTGTATTGAGTATATGTCCATGTTGCATTGAGTATCTGTCCATGTTGCATTGAATATCTGTCCATGTTGCACTGAGTCCGTGTGTCTGTTTCAGATACATGTCTAAGAACTCAAGTCAGCTGTTCAGCACGAATGACTACATCGTTGCATCCCCAGAGTACCACAGGAAGTCTATGTGAGCCGTCCACTCCAAAGTGAAACTGTGACCAAGATGAGAAATGAAGCATCAACTGACTCTTACGCTAGAGGGCACTTTTGGTGAAATGGTCTGTTGTTGCCCAAGAAATCTGTGAAATGGTCTGCAAAGCCTTTGCAATGGTCCATTTGTTGATGCCACTCACTCGGTATGAAACATTGACTAACTCACACGGCAGGGTGCGTTTTTCTGTCTTAGTGGACAGAGCGATGGACTTTTATGGCGAGGACATGTTGTGACATGAAGACTACATTGATTAAATGTACTGCAGGGACTATCAGTTATATGGATGTCGACGGTCTGGAATTGGTCTTTCACTGGATGGCCAGTTGCCAATATTTAAAGAGAAGTAATGAGTAGATTTATTAATTGAATAGGGCTTAGCCATGTAGACTTGTCATATGTCAAATTGTCATATGCATGGGATTGTCAGATGACAAAGCTGTGTGTGTGTAGGGCGTATTTGACCTGGTAAATGCATTGAGTTGGCAATGTTGCAGTTGCGTTCTAGTACTAGAATGGACCATCGGCCTTTCACTGCACTGGGATTGGGGCGAACCTTGCTATTGGAGGTTCAAACTAAGGTCTACAAATCCTGTGTACACTTGTCTGTCCTGTCCATAGATTCCTAGGCTCATTTGATCACTGTGGTGATTTAAAGGATCACTATGATGATTTAATGCACTGATTAAAGAGTTTGTCCCAACAAATCCTGCTTGCAGACTAGTCTTTATACCAAGGTGTCGAAAGGTGTGTAAAAAGCAGCAGAAAATATGGTTTTGTTTAATTTATTATTTAAATGATCACACACACAGCACCCATAATCGCCCAGAATCGGCCAATCCTGACGACAATAACATATGAAAACTTAGAGCAATACAAAGTAAGTCAGAAGTTTGTTTACATTTAAGTGCCATATCAGAGGGTGAAAAACTTATATCGTAACAACTTCTAAAACATAAGTAGAACGAAGCGTGTTCGTAACAGCCTGAGAGATAATAGGACACTCGCCGAACAGGTCCCTTCAATGAAATAGCAGAAACTCAATATGTATCTTGTTAATCAAACACCTTCACAGTTCTCGTAAGAGTATTCTCATAAACCCAGTCATCAGACACGGGACTTGTATATTAAATCACATGTTCTACTGTACAAAACACTGATAAATCAAGAAAACACTACACACACATATGCATTGTAGTTCATCATTACTACAAGTATTCTGTTACTGATGAATGCAAGCGTCTGTTCATTGGAAAGCTGTGTAACTGTGCATGTATGTATGTATTATAAAGCGCATATAACTTATACAAACACGCACATAATTATTCAAACCTCATCTGTGCTTTAATGGCCGATGAGACTGTGTTCCACAGATGAAAGACAATGAACAAATAAAACAATAAATATCACTTGTTCGTATTTCCAAACTTATATTGCTATATAACATCCATTGCGGTGGTAACTTTTGAGCCTACAGACAAATTATTTGCACCATTTGTTTCACCACCACTGAGAGAAAACAGATTTGGTTCCAGAGGAATGATTGAGTACCGACACAGGCTGTGCATTTTTAGCCAATACCACTTACTGTGAATTAAATATGTTCAGTGTCACCTGAGGTAATTTCAAACACCAGCCACTACTGACTACTAGCTATTTTTAACACCTCTGATACTCTGAACCCCACACAGTGGGAACGTCACACCACCTGTGGCGCATCATCTCATCCTAATTAATTATTTGTGCAATTAAACGAGTAGCCAATAGCAGCCCGCTTGTTATGTCATCAACCAAAACTACACCTACTTTGTTTGCACTTTAGGGAACAAAAATAGCTTAAAAATCCTCTCAATGTCAAGATTTGTTCAGTCTATTTCAATCGGGGTCGAATCACTGCCCGCTAACTTTGAGATGGCTGGTTTCTCAGGGGTGCTGTTTGTCACCCCCACTAGCTTGGTCTGGTTACCAAACATCGTGATTAGTGTAGGCATGACCCGACGGGGTTTAGACCTGTCCTTCCCCTTAGACCCTGTTTCATTCCAACTGCTTTTCCGAGAGCTAGGTGGCATGGGAAACTTGGGAAACGCCACTTGATCAGCAACGTTATCAGAGTGGCCATCAGTCGTTCCTGATTCAGATTCACTGAAGTGCAGTACGAGCGAATTGTCGCTATCTTCATAGACTGGAGTCGCAGCATGGCCACCAGGTGTTGACACTTTTGGCAGTCGAGTGATAACGGCTGTCAATTCATGCGGCACTGCCAATGTACCGGAAACAACCTTCTCACCAGATGGTGCTGCTGCAATCTCCCCAATAGAGGGCGTTACAGTTGCCAATGATGAACACGCATCATCTATCAGAATCGGGCTTTTGCAGCTGCCTGGTGACGTAATAGTTGCAGCCAACTGTGGCCGTTTCCGAATTGGGTTGACAATGGGTTTCATGTTTGGAACGGCGAACCGTTTTATCGTTGGCGTGCTGTTCCGCACAGGAGTGCTAGAACTGCGATCATTTGGTGCCACAACCTTCTTCTTTCTTAGATCAACGTTGGATCGTGTCAGCCACTGCCACTGTGTAGGGATTGGTAGGTCAGTGAGGGAGTATTTCTCAAGCAAGTGCTGATGCACATACCAGCAACATCGCTTGTATTCTGGGCGCCTCTCGTACATGCTTACCTTCCTGATTGTCTTATCAAGCTGTCGCTTTGAGAAAGTGTAACGACACACCGTGTTTAAGCTGCTGTCAACGCCACCTGGTGAACCAATGTGGCATGCATCTGTTGTGACAATCTCTTTTGTGACATCACCATCTCTGTCCCCATCTTTGTCAATCATTGACGTGTCACCATCTTTGTCAACAACTGATGTGTCAGCATCAGTGTCAATCATTGACACATCACCATCTGCATCAGTCACCGACATGTCAGCAATGCTGCAGTCTGCCACCGAAACATTATTATCCTTCTCAGTCACGCACATGTCTCCATCTTTCTCAGTCACCGACACGTCACCATCTTTCTCTACCACTGACATGTCACCATCTTTCTCTCTCACCGACAAGTCATCAGCTTTGTCTGTCATTGATATGTCACCATCAGCTGCAGTATGCCGACTCCAGTACTCGCGGAATTCCTTGATCAACTTTTGAATGCTGCATATGTTGCCGTGGACAAGTTTAACCAGGTGGGGCAGCGCTGTAAACAACACAGCATACGTTGTTTAATGACATATAAAGTCAATAAAAATGTTCTCTATTCATAGGCAGGTTGGAATTAGTTAATTATGTGGGTGTGGGAATAATAAAAAAACTCACTATGTTAAACAAAGGTGAGAAAAAGAGAAATATCTCACCAGCTTCAGGCACTGATCGGATTGCACAACCTTTCTTGGCTGGTTCTTTCACTTGTTCCTTTTTCACCGACACCGGTCGCACCACGGCTATTGGAGTGGACTCCAGAAGAACAGCCTACAACATGTGTTTGCCATCACTAATATGTCTTGAATAACTTACTCAGTTATGTTTCTGTAACAGTGATTGTGGGATGAAACTAATTCGAGCAAAATGCACGTAAAATTTTTTTTTTTTATTACTAATAGGACTGACTCTACAATTCTGCAGAGGTACCAACTTCCAACCATAAGTTGGAGTAATGATGTCATAGTAAGGCCCCGACGGCGACTGACGAATACAGTTGCAGCAAATGATGAAGGTGTTTGCGGAGGAATGTATGGGGGTTTGCTTTGTGGTGCATTTAAGAGCCATCTGAGAACTAATTTGGATAGTCCAAAATAAAGTTTCATATTCATAGTTTCATGATTCATAATGCATTATTAGATGACAGGCTTTCATTCCAATAGCAAAATGTGCATAAAAATCATCATCAGGTAGAGGTAGTGTAGAGAAATAAGAACAGGTGTGGATTTATACAAAGAATGTACACTACATCATGCCATACGTGTATTTTAAAACATTTTAACATATAAATTAAAAAAATCGAGTATAATCCATTTTGAAGAACACAAGAACATGTCATGACTATGGTCAATGACTTGTCATGACTATGGTCAATGACCACGTAGTTCAGACAAACATCCTAGCGACTTAGCCGTAAGCATGTGGCGTTATCAATAACGAGGAGCACAAGTTACATAAATGTCATAACTACATCATTAATGTTGCTCAGGCAAACATTTTAACACGACACGATCAACCACATCACATATGTATGCTACGTGTGAGAACACTCGCCCTGAGTCCAGCTTCCCTCACGGCTATCGCTGGTATACTCGATGAGCGATAAGTGGCCAATACAATAGTTCCACATCACATTTTGATTCAGTTTATTTTCTTAATATTTCCAGAGGGACCAATTTCTGAATGATGTAAAAGCATAATACTCTTGCGATGACCCAGCGGGAATCGGGGAGGGTGGGGGGTTTGACATACACTCTCAAACCCTGAGAAGATTGGTTAAAATGCAATTTGTTACAATCTGAATAAGCTTTGAAATATTCATGAAGACGTCCCCATTGCTCTAGGAGTCGGGTAATCCACTTTCTAAGTGACAGCCACTGGGTGCTTACATGTTTCAATATCTTACAGGTTTCTACCCTGCACAGAGATTGGAACTGATTTAAATCTTGGTGTCTATTTGAATTCTTGTCCAACTAATAAAAGACATCAATTAAGATGTATTCAACAACAACTGGTAGCTGTCTACATGCTGTTTCTGCTGCTAGATGCATGAGGTGGCATGGACATCCAAGCACAAACACACTACGCAGAATCTGCTTCACAAATGCAGTAACTCCCTAGAGCAGCCTTTGCGTGACATTGGCATTGTCTGCTCCCAGACTCTTGCAATTTTGTCAAGTAATGCCTCGTTTTTCCAAAGCATGGTCCATAATAAAAAAAAATTTTCACCCGTCGAGGGCTCACTAGACTCCACTAAGCACAACATTCACATAACTTTGCCTTGTTTACTGCCAAAATACTTCACCACAAGCGGGAACAATTTTGTGCTCTCCATATCTGTGCTGGCATCAGTAGCAATATTGTAGGGTCCTTTCTGAAGAATGGTGCTAATATTATCATCACATTCTTTGGCGTTTCCACAATTGCAGTTGTCTTTGTTTGACCACTGGCATATTGAGTGGTAATTTTGGAATCATTCTTTTAAAAAGATGGTCCAGCATGATCGCTTACTGCTATTGGAATGTTATGTTCTACAAGAAATAATGTGAACAGTGTTTCAACTTTGATTGTGGCAAATTCTGTACCTTTTGAAAAGTATCGATCTTAGAACATGCTTTGCCAGCGGCCTGTACGTGCCGTGCTGATTCAACGTGTTTTCGACAGTCGTACAACCCACTGTGTCCAATGTTAATATCAGCCCGACACATTTGACAATAAATGTGATTGGCCATTTATGTGAATATTCCACTTTGTAGTTCTGTTTTGCTGGAATTCCCTTTAATTTCTTTCGCGGTGGCATGCACGGGCATTTCGCCATACTTCTGCTACGACAATAACAGTAAAATTAACTACATTAAAAATGTGATCCGAACGGCGCCTGCGCTAATTGGATGGTGCAAAAGTTCTGCCAGGCTAAAACAATAACGACGATACTTGCAGGTTACGATTGACAAGAGGGGGCCATTGCATTTAATTATTTAATAAAAAAAATACAGACCATAACCAGCTACGAGCATAATCAATGGAGGGTTAGGCGTAATGCAAATATCGTAATTATTACGCTCAAATCGTAATAGTTGGTACCTCTGTATTTCCAAAGTGTCATCTATAATTAATGATACTACATGTATTGTGTAAGAATATTAATATGGCATGAATGAATGTTTAGTAAACCTGACATAATTTGTAATTGAAATATGCTAATTGGAAAGTGTGTGATCGCTGATTGGTTAGCAGTTGCCTGGGAGAGGTCGGCAGGGACCGGAAAACAATGGCTGTTGAAAATATTGTCATGGGAAACATTTGACTTAAGATGTTGTATGGGAAGGGACAGGGAGGGTAATTATTGACTGACATGTCGTAACAGTGTAATGGAGGGCCAAATATCGTAATGATTACACCCAAATCATAATGGATGGCATCTCTGGTTCTGTACTACTGCAAGCCTTTTGGTTATTGCACAAATTTCAGGCATCATTTTTACCCAACAGATCCACAATGTAAAGTTGTAATATACATACAGTATGTGCAGAATAAAAACTTTCATATATTAAATTAAACTAATTCTGTTAAGCCATTGTTACCATTAATCATGGAATCAAACGCTATCGTCACTAACCATCTATATTTTCCATGATGCTTCAGTCCTTTACTAATTGTTTGATAACCTCCAAATCGATCTATAAATTCATGTCTCCATCTACATGCCACCGTTCAAGATACAAGGACACTTACAGTGATTCTCCAATCGATTTTCCGACACAACAACCAAGTTAAAATGAAACAAAGACGTACGTGGAATTTTGCAAGGACCACCTGCATTGGGTCCTCTTCCGTTGCTGCACCAGGAGACCACCAAGAGACCCCAATGCACATGCGCCTCAACGCCTCGCATTTCTTGGTGCGGTCCATCTCCCACTTCTTGGTGCGAGCCAACTGCACGGCCTTCCTCTTCTCAATCGACATCTGACGAGTAAATTAATTAAGAGTCATTTAAACGTTTGGTTTACTTTCTGTATAGTTAACACACATATCTCACCAGGATGCACTTGCATCCTCGCCACCAGGGGCTTCTGACTACCTCAGTACCCCTGGCAGATGGACCTGTTGAAACATGGAACTTTCAGTTAACCAATAATATTGCTCACTCAGATTTACAGGGCTCGCATACGGGAACTTTAATTGGTTGTGGACCTGTCTTTGCTGGTCGGACATCAATCAAGAAAAATTCATTCAGTGTACATCCACACTTTGCATGGGATAAACTGACAAATTCATGTTTCAACAGGTCGATCTACCAGGGTTACCACACTAATACCACTCCTGGCTATCGAGGATGTGTACATATGTAATTAAAGTTTTCTTCTAATATATAACTGGAGTTACGTGGATCAACAATTAAACTGCACTAATGACAGGGTCGTCGTAGGCCGAGCACAAATGTTGAAACTAGTAACTCCTGGTTGCTTGGCAATCACCACAATCCAAAATTTACAAACAACAAATGGTCTGGGTGTATGTCATTTAAAACAGAATAACTTTTATGAGTCTTATCAGGAAAATTTTAGGGTAACGACAGGTTTTGTTTAGCCAGCCTTAGTCCAGAAACAAGGTTTAGGAAATGATGCTACCAACAAGAAAGCTTTCAATACATTACTTAAGTTTTGGCGGTTCCAGCGACATCAGAAAAGATGGTGAAAGTCCAGGGCAGGAATGCATTGCCAAGGCATAAATATCAACAACTTTCAGCGAATTTCGCGTGTTACAAAAAAATTGGATATATTATTGTGACAGTGGGGCACTTTATTCGTGAATAAAAGTAATTTAGAAGGATGTTATTGGCCTATAAGTGAAGTTTATTTATAGTAAACATACAAATGTAGAAATATATGCAAAACGATAAATCTGGCAATTTTTTTTTTCCAAAACGCAGATTTTAGCTGCCATGTCTGGCCTTAAAAAATTCATGCTTCCTCCCATGTAAAACTTTCAGGGAGTCGTTCCATGTTTCTGGGAAATTATTCCCCTCTTCCCCACTCACCTCGTCTTCCTCATCCTCACATCCCTCTCCCTCAGAGAGGTAGCCATGAGGAACAAAGAACCCATCTTCATCCTCACTGTCATTGTCAGCATCTTCTCCATCCTCACCCTACGGCACAGACCGTGGGAATTGTTGAAGTTATATTTAAAAACAATCTCTAGAGAATGCCTCTCCTTGAAACTTAGAACTTTCACTTTCATTATTAGTATAGACATGAGCTCAGAATGATTAATTGAAAATTCTAATGCAAAACACAATCAAGACCAATAAAACATAATATAAAAAAATAGAAAGGAAAGATAATCCTAGATTTCCGAGAACTGCACAAATGCTGTAAAATGATGAAACTCCAAACATTTTTATGACCCAAAAACACATAAACCTGGGTAACTAGGACACGTATAAACGTAGACACTAAACAGAGAATGGTTTTCCTGCAGAATGAGGGTTCGAGTGTTGACTAAGAGGCCATACTAGAACACTCCCCACATCCAGCCTTCAGCCCAGAAACATACTTCGGAGTGGGAGAGGCTCTCCCCTGGCTCCTCCTCCTCCCATTCCTCGTCACTGTCCACCTCGTAGTCCAGCAGATCCTAGGGAGAAACATTTCCCAGTTTTCAGTTACCCAGAAATGTAGGGAAACATTTTTATCCAGAATTTTCTTTGAAATTCTCCAGTATTTTCAACTTACATTGACATTTTAGTTTGTGGGATTTCCAACAAATCGGTCACCATGGTAACAAAGATCATTCAAATAGGATGGATCTTCATAAATTAAGCTTAGCAAAGGATGCATAGCCATAGAACAACACGTCCAGTATATTGTATTCAAATAAACCAGAGTTAAATAAACCCAATATTTTGATGCTTCCTTTGTTATTTACAACTTTGTTGTTGCTTCATAATAATTATTTACCTTGATTATTCATGTTCATAAAATTAGACCACTGCATTAAAACTGCTTCCTGAACTGATTTAGCCTATCGCAATTCTGGTTAATTGGTGTCCAAATATGTAGTATGTGAATAGTTCATGTAACATCTGCAGTCGATTTAATAAAAAATTTCTATTTTTTGTCCAAATCATTGAAAGAATTTACTTTAGTCGTTAGATCTGGTAAGGATCAAAATAGTGGATATTCAAAATGGTAAACATTGTTTGGGTCACTGCCGATCATGGGCGTGACCTCCGTCCTCTCGCTGATCACATTATGAAATTTCACCAAGAAACAAAATCGTGATTTTTCAGCATTTCGATGTTCACTTCATTAAATGCTTGAACAAGCATTAACTAATTCAATAGCTTGTCTGATAATTTCACAAAAAATACATATAAAAGTTCCACAAATGAGCTAGCATGTTGTAGTCGATACTAAGTAGGTTTGGTTTTTCGCAAACTTAATTTGAAATGAGACTAGCAAAAATATCTAATTGACCACCTTTAAAAAATTATACTTTTGTAGAGCAGTAATTCAACTCTTACCAACTTGACGGACATGTGCACCAAATCTAACTATAATGTTTCCACACACCTTATCTTTTTTCAGTGGATTTCTTGGACAGACGTTTTTACTCTTTTTTCTCCAAGTGCCATAGTAAGCGGGTCGGTAGTTCTCGCAAAACTGCAGCAGCTTCACCTTCATTGGTTTGAGGGTTGCCATCTCACAGTCGTCTTCTATGATCTCAACCTCCTGGTCATTGCTGCAGTGACAAACAGGTGTATTTTGTTGAGCGATAATAGTGGCATACAGTGTACTCTACTTGCCAGTATCACTTAGGACCAGAGCAATTTTATTCCATTAAGCGGTCGATTCTTTAAGCGGCAAAATAGTCAATTGGAATAACCTGCCAGCCAACGCAGCTACAGCACCAAGTTTGGAGATTTTCAGACAGAAGATCTCCAGCTTGCAACATTAATAGATATTGCATTTTTCATGCTATCAACTTTTCCTCTCCTCAAATTGCAGTCCTACACGCACGCTATCATCGTTTCTCTTTCTTCCAAATATTTTATTACTTTCTCTTACAGCACTTTAGCACATGTGCACACATACAGTCTATAAGCCTTGAAGAGAGGGTTGACTTGTACCCGGAAGAAGAAGAAGAAGATTAGTTATTTTGTGGATCACCAGATTTTTTAATGGATTACTTAATTTAACACCTTGGTAATCCGTCTGGATTACCAAACCTTTCTCCTTGAAATCTAGCCTTGTAAACAAGCCCCTGGACAGGGCATTGCTGTACCTGGGCCATGTTTGCGGTGTGGACCGTGCTGGTCTAGTCTTGCATTCCTCCACGAACGTGTAACCGGGGTCCTGGAACAATTACATACGTCATTGACAAACCGATGTCTTTGTCAGTGGGTTCTGTCAAGGTGTAACGCAGTGTTCTAATCACAGACTTGGAAAAATAGCTTTTATACACTTTTATTCACAGAACACATCTGTGGGGCAAAATGTTGTGTCCAAGATGATATCTATCTATCTATCTATCTATCTATCTATCTATCTATCTATCTATCTATCTATCTATCTATCTATCTATCTATCTATCTATCTATCTATCTATCTATCTATCTATCTATCTATCTATCTATCTATCTATCTATCTATCTATCTATCTATCTATCTATCTATCATCAAAGCATGGCTTGTCTGCTGGCTGCATATGAGGCGGTCCCGATCTTACAAGTAGTGTATGTGTACGATATGTCACACGTATCTTACAAGTAATTACAGAATTTTGTATGACACACAAGTAAGCATGAGGTAGAAACATGTCCAGATACTATGTCACAAAGATTTGTCATATACACATGTAATAATAACAGAGGCATTTTGCCAAATTACCACAGCATAAAATAACATCAAGCCTCCCTTTCTAATTGACATTCAATAAGATATTCACACAAGTAACATGCCTGTGTGGTGCCAGCAAAGGTTATTGTCCCACTTGTTGTGCATAAGCAACCAATATGTCCTACCCAGAGTAGCTGGAATTAAAGTAATACAAGGTAGTTATTTTTAAACTAGTTTATATTTCTGGACTGGCTAAATACAGATTTAGTTGGGTGACTCGATCACGGACCCAACAATGCTGAATGCTGACACTTTTACAAGATGCAATGCAATGCAATGACACATGCACGCCAAATATAAAAGATGATGAATTGATCAACGCACCTGTGTTTCTAAAAGTCTGTCCAGAGTCGAGCGGCTTTCCTCATCTAACATAGCACGGTACTGAGGAGCTAACCTCATCCCTTTCTTCACCTCGAAGGCCATGAATAGTCCTTTCTTCCCCTCAACCTGATATGTGCGCAAACAGGTCTCACATTATCAGAATAACAAATAATGAAACACGTCAAAAAAAAAAAAAAAAAATTATTGCGTTCTTTCAACACAGATTTAGCCCTCAAGAATAGATCTATCTAAATCTTGGGTAGAAAATACTTCAAATATGCCACTGAAGAATAAATAGAGTCAACGAAGATGTTGAATGTTAGAAAACAAAACTATTAAATGATGTGGTTTTAGAATGTATATATAACATATGGCATATAACAATATCAGTAAATACTAAATATTATCAAATCAAAATGTTGGCCCGGATACGTCGACAGGATCTAGGACTACGTTGTATGAACAAACAATCACTGTCATGTCATGTCATGTCATGTCATGTCATGTCATGTCATGTCATGTCATGTCATGTTGTCAAGTTTTTGTTGGTAACCGGTTGGATGACAAAAAACACTCACTTTGGGTGGAGAAGTTGTTTTCTTTGTAAAGAAGTTCTGGATTGATTCCTTCTGCTTCTTCCGATTCTGAAATGAAAATGTGATATTATATATATATATATATATATATATATATATATATATATATATATATATATATGCCTGTCTTGAATTGATTAGTTTCAGTAGAGGTTTTTAAGAAAAATTTACCATTTTTTCAAAAATTGTAGTTGAAATACTATATAATATATTAGATTAAACAAATTTGGGGTTTTTAATTTATTTGGTTATGTTACATGGTCTAATTTTTTTTAATGTGAAAAAATAGCCACAAAAAATGAAGTACCATAATTGACCATGCTATTGCCCATAACCACATTATCGCCCATCCCCCATGCCACGGAAATTTGGGGTTAATCGCCCACCTGCTCACATTGCTGCCCACCCGTCTCTGCCTCACAGAATAATGTAAAAAACATGCAGAAATGCCACAAAACTGGTAGCTAATAAGTTGTCAAATATTCTTTACAATGTCTGCTCCATTGCGTTGACATCGTTTCTGGCGAGGCCAAGGGTTGGCACATTGGCCAGCATGCGTTGAATAGCTCTGAAGCTTGCCAATTTCGTCAAGTAGTCTTCTGTTTATATATTGTAACTGTGTCCATCTAATTACTAATAGACCGTTTAATAACCAACTCCTCCAACTGTAAGCCTTCAAAAGAGACGGGATTCGTTCGACTGTAACGGGGCTGATCAACCATCCATGAAGTGACCGCATTTTCGAAGCGTCCACAAAATACAATGTTGCAATATGTGACAAATTCAGATGAAAGTTGTCCATAAATCAAATTATTGGCTAAAGCTATTGAATTTCTGCTATGGCTGTGAAGCCTTGACGAGTTGATTCGGGCGTTCTGTCAACGACATGGCTAGTGCGATATGACAGACCAGTAGCGACATCTGCTGCATGTATTATTACTAACTTGGATGAGCAGTTTGGGCCGGTTTCACGAAGTTTGTATATCGTACAAAGGACCTAAGCTGGACGTTTGACTAAGAACACTGAACAGTCGTACACCACACGATGCGAATAATTATATGTAATCTTCGTCAAATGTCCGTAAAAGGTTCGTATTAATTCATTCATGTGGTATGAATGCTTCATGAAACCGGCCCCTGGTTGGTGCCTAGTTGCGATCGTACATCCTGGTCAGTTATGTTCTTTCTGTAATTTTTTTATGTGGGGGGCGGTAATGTGAATCCACGTTATCGCCCATACCCGCACATAGCGCCCACCTAACCGCCCATGGGCAATAGCGCAGTCAAATACGGTAATATCGTTTTGAGAAAATCTCCTAAGAAATAAATGACATACATATAAGTATGACACTGTAACTGATAACTTTACAGCAGATTTTTACAGCCACCTTAACACTTTAACACTTCAATGGCCGTTGCCGAATTTCCTAATAATGGCCGAAAACGTAGCGGCCAGGACCGACTTTTGTATAACAATTTTCCTTTTTATCACTACTCTCTGACACAGGAACAGATAGCATCAATCGAAAGCTGATTGATTCTTCTTTCTGTCTCATCTATTCATGACCAGATTCAAAGATAGCTAACGCATTCGTTCATAGTATCTAAGAAAGGAAAATCATAAAGCATTGGAAAGCTCCATGAATGACCTTTTCAAATAAATTTACATGAATTAACCTGGCTTTATGCAGCAAATTAGAGTAGTGATACAAAACACGTCATGTGGCTCCGATCTCTGCCATTTTTTTTTTACATATGTCCAACGTCTTGTTGTCTTACCACCTATCACTTCGAACATTTACATCGCATTATTTAAAGTTTCGGTGTCAATATTTTGACAAAATGCCAAGCAGCGTTATTGAATGATGTTATTATACAAGTTCAGACAGAATGACTTTGCGGGCATCTTTGAGATGACTATACAGCAAGTTGCCTGTGTGATTTGTGTTGCTGGTAGCAACCGGCTCTGCCATGGTAAATAATGAGTTTTTTTAGTTTGTCTGAAGCAGCATAGTCCAAAGCTGGCAAAAATCATAAAACGTTTTCAACATGTGATTCCTATTTGTTTTATATTGCAGCTAACATGTATGGCTACATTTGTCTCATTGTGTATAGGACGTTATAACCACCAAGTAATTTCAGTAGGGTGAAAAGCTGAATGTTTTCTGTTTTGGTGAAATTCATGTAGTAATATCCCCATGATTAGATGATGTGATATATTTATTATCATAGTATTACAATAAAGCATTTCTTTAGCAATAAAATGATACCTCATTCGTATTTTTACAATGATTATTAGTTAAGTTACGAATTTTTAAAGTATCTATGCTACCAAGGATTACCATGGAGCACTCCTAGGCCCGGGTAATAGAAGGAAACAGGAACTGCTTTCACATTGATAACTTAAGTGTCATAGGGTTAATACATCATAGGGGTAATATGTAACCATCATTACAAAAATGTCAATTCTGTCAATGTTCATGTGTAAATTATGCATGGGTGCATATTTCGATAACAAGCCATCAATCAACTCTTAGTTTTGTATCCATGTTACTATGACAAATTTACCTGGATCATTATACAGATTAAGCATAACAAAATTAACAAATATTGAGCAGCAACAATTCCAGATTTAAGCTTGGCCTAAAATCCTTACCTTATCTTCCTCCATCTTCTGTTTTTCTTCTTCTTTTTTCCTTCTCTCTTCATCTTTCTTCTTCTTTTCTTCGTTCTTCGCCCTAGAAAACATAGATCCAAGAAGTACATCTTAAATAACTCACAGATGTATTCTTTAAGAACTGCCTTCATATGTTGTCTAATTTATTAAGTTTGTCGATGTCCACAAAACTTAAATAAAAGTTAGAACAATTAAATGATTGTGTAATATGTATTGATCATCAAAATATATGAATTTACATCACCGACAACTGTTCGTAAACATTATGCACAAGGACAATGGTTCAAGAGTGTGAACTACAAATGACGCAGTGAGAAATTATAATTTAATAACAGCATTATAATTTAATAACAGCAATTTAAATTTAAACAGCAAATAGCGAAGAATCGCAACATTATTTTAGTGTTTAAATGCATGTACACTTTCCATCAGGCACTGAAACCTAAAGAAAAATACACTCACTCAACAATGTCTTGTTTCTTCTTCCTCTCTTCTTCCTTTTTCTTCCTCTCTTCCTCCTTCAGCCTCAGTTTCTCATCCCTCTCCTTATCTTTCTGATCCTTCTGTTCCTGTTTATCCTTTTCCTTCATCAACCGTGCCTTCATCTTCCGCTCCTGGCAAACCACGACACAAATTTTTTTGTGCAAAAATCTACATTTACATTACTTTATAATCAAGGATTAGCACAAAATTATTCTCAAGGTTGCTGCCTGGCTTAAAATTACAGTTTAACCTCTTCCATATGAAATCTCCCATAGTTAATTAATTGTACCTGTTTGATAAAACATCTGTAATTTAGATAGCAACAGACGACCACTCAACAACATGGACAGCATAACTGATAGAAAATGGTGGCCTTTGTGAAAGTACAATTGGTTTGACAAATTTGTCCATGCTGTTAATTAAGTGGTGTTTGTCAATGCTGTGTTGTGTTTACATCATAACTTATTAGAAGTTGTTTTCTTTAATGTGTATATGGTCGTACATCACATACTATTTCAAGATTCGGATCATATCATTTTCAAAACCTGACAAACCATGCAAGCAACAACAAAAATAAAGATCATCAAAATGATTTCCATTCTACGCAACTTCAACTTCATCATCCAAAAGAAAACTAACTATTATAGAATTTCTACTTCTAGCCCAATAATCCCACAGTGCAGCATTAACATAACTCTTTGAGTTGCCCAAAAATGCTTTTGTACTGTTTTTAAAAATACCTTTTCTTCTAATCGTTGTTTCTCTTTCTCCATCTTCTGTCGTTCTTTCTCAGCTTTTTGTTCCCCACGATGCCGTTGTTTCTCCAACTTATCTTGCTCCTGTGAAAATAGGGATAGGTATTCCAGAAGGCTATCAAGGGTCAGATTCTAGTAGGTATTCTGCTAGGAAGTTTGTTGTTCTGCTTTGCTCAGCACAGTACAATTTATTAGAAGAGTTACCAAGAAACGTCTATTTTTACAAACTTTTGTTCTTTTTGAGATGAACAGACATAGAATTAATAACTAGACCTGACTTTATCTGAAATGTCACAAGTCTGGTTCAATTATGGCTAAACTTAACCATGCGAGAGGCTAACAAATCATCCTGCCGTTTCAGTGCACAAAGCACACCAGCCTACTTTTATAATTGCGCCATTCATTCGCAAAGAGATACCACAACTTTAGGCATCAATGGAGAGCTCAATGAATTCATATTTATTCATAAGCGGATAAAAAATTAAAAATCGAGCTAATGAAAATATCACAAGAGTCACTATTAATTTGCTCCTATGTTGCAGACCAAAACTGAAAACATTGCTTCATTCCGTATCCATTACAATTTATATGCAGGAGTGAACTGGTTTTGAAGGATACAATTTATCGCATACCAACTAAACTTGGTTATGTAATCAATTGTCGACCTCATCTTTTAGATTATTAAATTAATTTTGAATTTCTAATGAAAATTAACATTGCCAATTTTCAGTGTAAAAAGTTAGTTCCAATGTCGGCTTAGCTGGTTAGTTCCAATGTCAGCTTAGCTGGTTAGTTCCAATGTCAGCTTACCTTCTCTTGTTGTTTTTTCATCACTTCTGGATTCCTTTTCTTGTTTGATGACTTCGGAGTCTGAAGAAAATGTTGCACAATTTGTGGTAAACTGTTTCTGCAGCACCATAGTTTGAACTGATGAAAATTAGTTCTATTCTTAAGAGACCAAAGTAAATTTTTTTTACACAAAACCCTCAAGAGAACAAAGTTATTTCACACAACAAACTCCTGAGTGACAAACAAGTTACTACTTGTTCCATTTATAAAAAATTAAATCGCAAAATAATATATCAATTACTCCAATAAGCTCTAATAACACATCTTAATAAAAAATTTTTTAAGGTTCCAGAAACATACATACCTTAAATTTTGTGCTGGAAACAGGGGTTGTGGCCTCAGTAACCAACTGGGAACATGGACTGGTGAATGGTGTTGAGTCGGTTGCATTGCTTGAGGTAGGTGTGGCAGAATTCTTCGCAATATTCAATTTCTTTGGTGTGTCTTCATCATCCGTCGAAGAATCGACCAGTGCATCGCTGTTTGTTGAATCTAAACATTCCCCAGGCGAGTCTGCAGAGATTGCTGGCGGCACGCCCCCTTGTGACAGACTGTTACTCTGTATGGGAACATCCCTGTCAGTTAGTTGCTTATCGCCTTTCTTTTCATCAGTGATGCATGCCTCCTTATCCTCATCTCCATACACAGACGAACAAACCTTGTCCGATTTGACCTCACTTTTCTTACAGTCAGAAGTTATTTTACAGTTTTTTTCACAAGGTAAAATGACATTAGTGGTATCACTGGCTACATTCTCTTTATTTTCCTCCTGGATGTTTACTTTATCGGATACAATTTCTGGACAATTGTCATTGTTATCCACCATCTTGACTGACTTGTCTAGTTTGATAGCACAGTCTACGTCCACATCAGTAAGATCAACTACAGCCTCATCGTCCTGAACAGACGTCGACACTTCTCTTTGCTGAGTAGTTCTCAGGTAATTATCCAGGGGGCCAGCCGATGTCCTCGACTTCATCCCATTGTAGTTCTGTGTCTTCTCATTATTGGTGTTCTCATTCCAAGAACTTGAGCTTACTTCGTTGTCTGTATTGCAAACTTTGCTTGAGATCATCTTTCGATTGGATTCGTCATCTGACTTTTCAACCCGTTGGACTCTTGGAGATTTCTGCATGACCAGGGATCCATCCGAGGAGCGTTTTCGCTTCTTGGCAGGCATTGCAGAAATGGGAGCAGGTTTTGAAATCATATTCTTAAACGGAAGACAGACTGCAAAATCAAGGAAGACAAAAGTAATTATCACTGTTGTCAATATCAAAAAGGGTTAACACACATACCCACACACACTCAGTCGCATGTACACATATTTTAAACATGCAGCATTGGTATCGTCAGTTTCAGAAGTAAAGTAATAACTTTCATATTGTCACTGAAATAAATTAAGCACATTGAAAATGGCTATTTGTTGAATATTAATAGGAAGGTTGGTCTACACAAGTGATTTTTGCCTACACTGTTTTCCATGATAACTGCTAAACTGTATGCACCTTTAGACGAGTGACATGTTTAAGCACTGCAATCTAGATATTGACTCGAGCCACTTCCAAATTAAGCTTCAATGAAAGGTGCAGCTGCTGTCAGTCACTGGTTGTACACTGCTTCAAAATTGGGATGAAACGATAGCGAGAATGGAGGTAGTCTTAACTCTTCCAGATACAATCGCACCAAAAATTTGCCTCGCTAATTGGTGTTGCATCTAGGTGTTTACACTTGTGGCTGACTCAGCACAAAACATACCCTGTTTGAGTTTCTTGGGTGCTGGAGGACTGATGACCATGCAACATTCGTCAGCTGCAACAAAAGAATACCTTTAAAAGTTAACATTTTTCGCGTTCATTGCGTGACAAGATAAATTAATAATCTAGACTCATGTCACAAATTGGCAACTAGCATTTAGGCCTCTCCAAATGTGGCATAATTTTTTTTTTAATATTAAAGTCTAACCCACAACAACTACAGTATGGCCTATAAAATTATGTAGCACATTTAGCTGATGTCACCAGAAAGAAGCACGCATGCGCAGTATTCTACCGGCAAAAAGACAAATGTTGAAAGCTATAGTTTCTGGAAATAAAAAAAGTTTGTGGATCACCTCATTTAAATGTGTTATCGTGGAATTTAAGAAAGATTTCGGTTATGCGCTGTGCATGGTCTATGCTCGTAATATGAAGTTTGCTGCTTATACACTCCAGTCTAG
Organism: Lamellibrachia columna; assembly: GCA_963662155.1. NCBI lineage: Eukaryota > Metazoa > Annelida > Polychaeta > Sabellida > Siboglinidae > Lamellibrachia > Lamellibrachia columna. The sequence goes on along the minus strand of OY759273.1, from coordinate 26,459,102 downwards.
GCTGGTAGTAGCTAATAGTACGAAGTGTCTAGGCGTACGTGAGCCGTATCTTTAGCATGGGGGTCTAAACGTACGTGAGGCTGCGCGCGCATCAGTTTTCGTTTTTCATTTCCTGCTCTAAATCTGCGCGCGCATTAATCGTCCCGTTAGAAAATTAATGGCGTTTGATCAAGCAATACAAATTGGCGCGATTTTTTCTAGTTTATCTAATTTAGAAACGGCAATTGGTCATTACGAACAATCGAAATTAGTCAACTTGTAAAAGCGCAACTCAAGATCGATAGAGTCACACAAGAAGCGCTGTCCTAATGTTGCAGAAACGGCTAATAAAGATCTTGTTTTTGCCGAGATCAACTACTGACACTGTGACAGTACTGTTGACGTGTTGTATACGCGGTGGAAAAATATTCAAATCGAATAGCAAAAGGCAGCGACAGGCTTATCAGTAAGTATTCTTTAGGCATGGATTCTTTATTTATTTTTTTGCTAACATTCATTGCATAACAACGTCAACGTTTGGTAACAACCCAATAAAAAAAAATCTGAATTTACATCGCATTGCTGCATTATCGTTCATGTTACAGTTATTCGTTCATTCTAGTTTGATGTTGGTTATCCTCCCGGACAGTTATGAATTTGTGTTTATTTGTATTTTATGTGTCGGTTTATTTTGATCATGTGTGTTGTTAATCTAGCTACCTAGTTGTTGCTATTTTACAAGTATTACTATATTAGTGTTAGGGATCGAACATAGAAAACGGGGGTTAGTGAATGCTGCCTTATACTGGCTAATATTGCTGGGCTACGTGGTTAATGACAATGTAACTTCGGAATAGAATGCCAATCTGAATTCACGTATGTCAGAGACAGAGCTCGTTAGACAGCGCCAGTGGTTACTGTAGGGTGTATGGACGTTATGTCACAACATAATTTTAAGCATAACCATGACATTTATAATTATTTAGTACAAATCGTCTTTTTTGAGACATATCGTCCACAGTTTGTGACATAAGCCACATGGGACATAACGTCTATAATTCTACTGTAGATATCAAAGCAGTCCTGCAAAAAATACTGTTTAGTGCATGGTCATTGATATGCCTTAATGTTTATATATGCACGATCTATGGCTGGTTTGTATAGCACATCGTAAACATTATTTTTTTTTCAGTACTACCCAACAACAGTGTCCTGTTGGTCTGCGGATACGGCTGTCACAAGATGCCACGGAGCTTGTTGTTGTTAGTTTAAACGAGGAACACAACCACCAGGGAAGCACCCCTTCGTGGGGTTGGTAAGGTCACACAGAATGGGGTGTGGAAATGTAAGGTATGTGACGGGGATGTTGATGGTGGTTTGTCAGTAGGGTGTGATGCTTGCCTTGATTGGTTTCATGGCAGATGTATGGGCATCATTACAGCACCTAAGAACAACCTGGATGTGTAATGGGTGTCATACATCTCTGTGATAATATCAAAGTGTTGTCAAAGAACAAGCACATACACCAAGGAAACTGGCTCTGGAGTGTGAGGCATGACAGGGAAGGTTTCCACATACCTAACAAATCAACACGCACGCGCGCACGCGCGCACGCGCGCACGCACGCACGCACGCACGCACACACACACACACACACCATGACTGGTCAAATACAAGTAACCCTGGCATTTGAAGGTTTTGACTTGGGTTGTTCATCATCTGTAGATGGGCGACTGTTTGGGGGCTTAATAGAATCGACCTACGAATGTGTATATAGCTATAGTGTGTATATATATATATATATATAAAATAAAAATTATATATACATATGTAAATATGCAATATCATATTCATGTGCAAATAGTGCAATATCACATCCATGTACTAACACTCTGCTAACATTCTGTTTCTTCTGTCTAATCATCACATACTATTCAACCTTTTCCATTGTTTCTTTTCTCTATCATTTCATTCAACTACACTGTTTACTTTATCGTCCATGCAGCATCTCACTCTGATCAATAGTTCCATCAATTATCTACACACATTGTCTTCTTTCTGTCTGACTATCGCCTTTCCATATTACTGCCAGGTGTTTGCACTTTATGTTAATAGGTTGACGTGTGTTCGGTGAACTGCAGCGCATCAACCAAACAGCTCAAGTGACACATCAACACTTCAGTGTCTGCCATATATACATATTACCATGCATGTACAGCACGTGAACACAATACATGCATATACACACCATACACATTAGTTAGTATATTAGTACATTATAGTAACAGATGCCATATGGAGAATATTTTAATTAGTGCACCATGTACATTTTTACATTAATGTGTTCTATGTAGAAATGTTTACATTAGTGTGTTCTGTGTAGACATGTTTTACATTAGTGTGTTCTATGTAGAAATGTTTTACATTAGTGTGTTCTGTGTTTTACATGTTCACTGTTGAAATGTTTTACATTAGGGTCATTCCATGTCAAATCAAACAATAGTAAAAAAAAATTTATTGATGTCCTTATATTTAAACCCAGTACTAAGTAGCTATAGCTGAGCACTTCACCAATGTCTGTTCCATGTCAGTTTTGTATTAGCATGTAGAAATGATATCCGGTGCCAGGAGTTACGTTATTAGTATTAGACTTTATTTTTGAACTGTCTATTTTGGTGTTGGTTTTCGCATGTAGAAAATATGTCATTGGAGAATGAATTTAGTATGATGGGCCAGGATTTCAGTTATTGGTATACTAAGGTATTTAGACACATATTTTGGTATATTCCATGTGCATGTGTTTTGTTTTAGCATGTAGAAAATATGTTGACTTATAATTAATTTAGTATGATGTGCCAGGATTTCCGTTATTAGTAGAGCAAGATATTTAGAAATGTCTTTTATTAAGTATGTTCCATGCGCACCATATAATATAAACGTTTAACACTGTCAATAGAAATGTATACGATTACCAACATATTAGCATGTATATTAATTACATCAGAGGATGATGGATTGAGCCCATTTTTTATTAAACCGCCTTATTAGTTAACCCTAATATGTTCTGGTGTAACCGGGTTTCAATTGTGTATTATGTATTCAAGGCATCCATCCATCTAAATTGTATTTATGCATGGTTAATAAAACTATCTTGGTTGTTCACTACAATGTTGCTTTGTGTTCATTCACACCCACCCCACCCACACACCACCACCACCACACACACACGACATATCTGTAGATAAATATAAAATGTCTATATATAATCACTTTCAGTATTATTTATTGCTCCCTCCAATGTAACATGGACACACATTTTTTATTATAGCTCAAAAAAATGCAAGACCAAAGAGTCTGCCTGTTGTACTTCTAGAAGTTTGCTAAAAATACGGCTCACGTACGCTTAGAAGTGAGTGCTAAACATACGGCTCACGTATGAAACAACGAAAGCAGTGACTAAAAATACGGCTCACGTACGTTTAGAACCGTGATTTACAGTTAAAAATGCTCATGCACACACACATTACATATACTAGTAAATTCATAAAATGTCTACATAAAAAATCGGTATTAATTATCGAAGCCATTAAGTACTGCTCCCTCCAATGTACACATCTTTAATTATAGCTCACAGAAAATGCAATACCAAAGTGCCTGCCTGCTGGACTTCTAGAATAATTTGCTAAAAATACGGCTCACGTACGTTTAGAACCGAGTGCTAAAGATACGGCTCACGTATGAAATTACGCGCATGCGCTCAATGACTGCCGTACTTCTAGAATTTAAGCTAAAAATACGGCTCACGTAACCGGAAATCCAAAGGTATGCGCATGCGCAGAATGACTGCCGTACTTTTAGACTCGAGGTCTAAAGATACGGCTCACGTACGCGTAGCCACGGCCCTAATAGTATGCACCAATAAAATATGATAAAAGTTGCTGATGCTATTCTTAAAGTATCAATCTAACGTCATTACGTTCTTGATCTCAGGTTCAACACTGAACCATGGCCTTGCAGAGGAAATTCTTTGATATTGCAGATAGTGTCAGCGAGATAAAAAAAATCAGAAATTAAAAGTGACAAGTTACAAATATCGAAACTGAAATTCGTATCTGTCAGATATCAGAATGTCACATATTAACAAAGTTTGTAGTTACTTAAACTTCATTTAAGCATTTGGAACACATGGTCTGAATTCATCCCATTTTACATTGAGCAGCATCAACAATGAAAACGGCTATTTATAACCCACTCCCACGAACGTCATTTTGACACCGCGGCGGCGTTATCCATTTGTTGACAAACTTAACATTTTAAATAAAACGTCCTGTGTTGTTCAACATACTTTCAGGGGACTTGTGTGGTGCAACCTCCTCCATGTCGACTAGCACCAAACAGTCTCCCGATATTGACAAAATAACACTTTTTTCAAGAAAACGCCAAATCTATGAAATTCACAGATGACCCGACACCAAATCAAAAGCCACTGCCCCAACTTAAAATTGGCGGGAACGACTGCGCCGGAAGACATGTGACGGATTTCCGATACCTAAATATCGCACAACTTCTTATTATAAAACCACCGCAATTCTAAAGTTATTTCTCATTATTCCATATTGAAATAATATTTGTATATTTATATTTATCAATAAAAGTATTAATTGTTCAGTGTTTGTTTAGAGAGAATTCAAAATGTTATCACATTTTCACCAATCGCTGCTAAGTAAGCTATCAGCAGCTATTCTGACGTCAGAGGGATATCCTCATTTCTCTGTGACTGACTCGATTAATTTGTGGGTGGGAAACGAAGGTTCTACTAGGTCTGGTAAACAGAGTTGGTCATTGGATTATATTTCTGTTGACGATTGGATATAACCACCAAGATGTCTTTAGCCGGCTTTAAAAAGCAAATAAACAAAGCTAACCAGGTAGGTATTGAAGAAAAAGCTCGCCTTTTAGGTTGAAATTCGGTGTCACAGGGGCTGGGACTGTGAGAAGTCCTTGCGTAGCTTTGGCTTGGACTTGATCCTTGTCTTGGTTGTGGCCTTTGCCATTGACAGAGTGACTGACATAGCTTGGCTTAGCTTTGGATGACACTTCTTAATCATATCTGCTTCCGGTTTTTCATATTTCACTTACACTTACAAATAATGAGCATTTGCAAGGCTAGAATCGAGATAAGCCTTTTATAGTTGGTTTATAGTTTGCCCATATCTTAACCCAGTTTTTATCTTTTCTGTTTCTTAAAATGTTAGTAGAGGGTGCAGATATAATATCGTTGGACAAGGAATTCCATACATCCACCAACCTTTGACTGAAAAATCAGCATCTGCATAGCTTCATACATTGTTGTTTGCTTAATTTTTACTGTGGCCTCTGTCTCTGAGGTTATTTAGATTAATGTTAAAAAACTGATCTGGGTCTATGTTCTCTTTCCCGGTTAACAACTTAAAAGTTTCAATTAAAACTCCTTGTAATCTCCGTTCTTCAAGTCTATAAAGTTTTAGTTGTGTTCATCTTTCCTCGTATGTAAATTCCTTTACTCCTATTACCAGTTTTGTTGCCCTGCATTGTACTTTCTGAAGCATTAAAATATCTTTTGCATAATAAGGTGACCATGCCTGTACGCAATATTCTAGATGTGGTTTAATATAATATATGTATTATAAACAATGTTGAATGTTTCTCTGTCAAAGTGAACAAATGCTCTCTTTACAGAACGCAAAACCACCATGGCTCACCATATGTGAAGGGTATACGTTATTTTTAAGCAAGCTAGCTTCTGATCAATATTATAATTTATAATTGTTTTATATTGTCTTTGGCCATATCTTTATACACACCTTATAAGTTTTTGCATTACTCTCTTGACTTTAGACTTTCGCTTTTCCATTGCTAATTGGGGTGTAGCATTTCCAAAATTCAATGCTTTAAGAAAATGTGGCGTACACACACACACACACACATGCATAATGTGTAAATCCATTTCCTTCAGCCACATGAAAACATATATATATTGTTGATACCCATAATAATCTTGGATATATTAGATATATCACATATTAATCAACAGATGAATTTCCGCATCTTATTATTCTAAATACTGCAATTTACAGATAGTGATGTGTCTATACTTCAGATTGCTAAAACCAATGTGATGTTTACACTATCTTTAACGGTACTGACCGGTATCAAGTGTTCAGCAAAGTGACTTACTTATCTTTAAAAGTCATGCATTTATGATATATGTATTGTATATATTGTATACATGTAATCTATGTGTAGTTGCTGCAGACATAGCTATGCTTTGAGAGTAATAGAGGTTATATTTCAGTTTGTAAGGTGACTTGGAAATGAAATTAGATAAATAATTATAATGCATGTATCTGTATAAAAATAGTAGCTTTTTTCTATCATGTAATGGTCAATAAGTTTTCATCATGACCAGATGGGTTGAGTAACAGTGTTATTTAGGTACATTGTTAGATGTAGTAAATTATGATGCAGTGGCATTTATATTTGGCTCTTGGACTCATTTGGGTCACAATCAACAGTCAATGTTGGGATTAACTCTAATGACTATTTGGATCAGACCTGCAACATTTTTGTTGTTGAAATCCATAGTGTTGACTGAAATTCTGTATTAAAAACCATAAATCCATACATACATGGTTAATTGGCCTGTATAGCATCACTATTCCGACCAAGTGTTGCCACATATGAGGCTTCAAAATATATACATACATCAAAAGAAATCTGCTTGGTTTGCTGGAAATCGAAAACAGGATATGGCTATATTGTATGCCTCCTGACATCCCCAAAATCCGTAAATTGCCTATGAAACAGGAAATCCATTAAATGTAGAACTGGAAGGTCTGGTGAGTTATAATTACAACGCACAAAAGTTTTTTTATAATATTACTAATATAATTACAAGTTCTAAAAATTATTGATTTTGCCAAAAAAAAAAATATATATGATTATTATATATTATCAGCTTCTATGTTACAATTATAATCAATGCTGAAGTCTGGGCATTTTGCCAGTGGGATATGTGGTGATTCCTTTGCATTGGTTGGTTACAGTGGTAACAACACTACCCGGTTACTACTATATAAATTATGATATCTTTGAATATGTTTCTGAACATAGAGTAAACAGCTACGTTTATGATTACAACAGTCATAATCAAACTCAATCTTGTCATCAGTGTCTGTCCACTTCAGGGTAGTAAACATTATTCAGTGTCAGTAGTTTTCCTCTAAATAATGTTACTTTGCTGAGAGAAAAAACATCAAATCTTCCGAACACTTTTTTTTCCGATATATATGCAATTGTCATTTTTATAGTACTGTGGAATATGATATTACAGTATATGTGCACTTAACAAGTAATAATTAATCTATAGGTACAATCCCATTCACTTTAATGTATAAATAAATAATGGGTTGATGTGAACAGAACTATTGCATCGTCGATATAGACACCTTATAATTCTCCTAATTTCTTATTTAATAATTTAGTAGTACTTCTCTGTACAATTTGTTAATTATTGCATTGTCGTGCTCAATGTCAGTAGATTAAATAAGATTATTCATTGCAATTTTTTGTTTTCACTCAAACCCTTGACAAGAGTTTATCCAGTAAACAGCAAGGTCATGTTTGACAATGATAAACTACTTGAGTAATCTTGACAACCAACTTGAGAGGTGTTAACAGCTGTTGCAGTTTAAGTAGCCAACCACAATATCTGGTATTGCCAGCACATGGGCTGCTAGGCAAACATCACAGTCTTTAGCAACATTTCTCTGCTATGACATTCTACAAAATACTAATAGCTAGGCTAGTGCTACCAGTGGCCATTTGGGCCAAAGGCCACATGGCATCGGATTTGGCTAAACAAACGTTACCCATTTGAGCCGATTTGGCCACTAGCATTTTCATTGAGAATACACGGGCATTTGTTTTATTGATGCACATAAAAAATTTAGCTAAAGCAATTTGTATTTGTCTAAAAAAATTGGGGGCTTTAGCCAAAATGGCTAAACAGTTTACAACAGCAGAGCTAGCCGAGAATAGGTATCAAAATCAGCCTCCTTATTGCACAAACACCATCACAGAACCAGGGCCACTGCTAAGTCCCATGGTACTCGTTTTGCACATGGGCTAAACCTTGACACTATTTAGCCCCATGGTACTCTTTTTACACTTGGGCTAAACCTTGACTTTGCACCAAATATTATAATACACCTGGGTATGCAGTACTATGCACACCAACTACAAATTCTCCTGTGTTTGTTATGTAACTTGTAAGCAATCGCTTGTATACAAAAACAAGCTCTTTGAAGGCAAGTACTCTTAATTAAATTGTTACCCGTGGCTGTTACACAAAGTCTAGATGTAGTTTGTGAGCATGGATTGTGGTAGCCTGGAAGCATGTAGTACCTACCATATGTGCATACCGGATACTGCACGTTTAAATTACATATTACATGTGGTATGTGTACTCTTGAATTCAGACTGACAATATTTTAGACGCCAACTGTTCGTGAGGGATATGTTCCTAGACAGCCAACTCCAAACCAGATAGTACCTGATTTTGAGATTTCCAACGAGTGACTGAAGTCACATTGCTTTACACAATTTGCTTTCAGAATTTCAATGTCAGAATGTCCCATTTAATTTTGATTGAAAAAACTTTCAGTAGTGCTCAGTATTTCTGTGTTGAACTTGATCAATTAGTTTTCCTGTAAAGAACATTTACAAACCAGATGTTTGTAAAAAGGTTCATCATGTTGATAGAGAATAATGAAATAAAAAATTTTCTTCTAATCCCAACTATTCAGATTAACTTACTCAACATTTTGGCTACCGTCGATAGCCTTCATCAGGAACTGAATTCTGGGATTAGTAGTTCTTTTTCTTCTCGCCAGTTGGTATGGCAAGTAAACTGTCCCATGAAGTGTGTCTGAGTTGGTATCCCCTCTCATCGCCATATGACATGGCGAGCAGAAGAACCAGTCGTCCCAGAAATCAGTTCCTGGTGAATGCGACCAACGGTAGCTGAAACATTGGGTAAGTAAATCTCAATAGTTGTGATCAGAAGAAATTGTTATCTCATTAAACCAGATGTGATTCCCACAAATTTATTGAGAGTTGTATACATGTATAAGTATGGCTGTGTTTCAGGCCATTATCACTGTGCCGTGTAATTTAATATGTCACATATGTGATGCATGCATTTTTAGTGCTACATAGTTGTCATTTGATATTCAGATTATACCAGTTGTAAGTTGAATGTTTTTGTACATTCCAACTTTGTAATAAATTTAGTATAGCTCTTGATGTAGCATAAAGTAGCATGATCATTTCCATGAGTTATTACTGATCATTACCATTATTAGTATAATTATTGTTTAGGTTGAGCATTATCCAGAGTCATGTAGTTATAGTTAGTACCAGGGCTGGGGTCAATTCCTTTCAATCAATTCCAATTCCGCTCCAATTCCTTTTCATTCAATTCCAATTCCAATTCCTTTTTTTTTTTTTTCCCTTCTTTTTAGTTATTCCAATTCCTTTAAAAATCGTTCAATTCCAATTCCCGCTCCCGCTCCACATAACGACAAAAGTCAACAATTAAATATTTGCAGGCTGCCCAACAGTTTCCATCCTTTCCTTTGCTAAGTTTCAGAAAATGTTCAAAGACAGACGACTTTACAGGGGGCATATTGACCGACCTGTACACTATGACTGTTGCACACTGTTCTGATGATGCATGTTAGGCAACACATATTTATACTGGCAAGTAGAAAACCATTTTCACACATTTGGCTACAGCTAGCTTACCTATGCTTTGTAGTGTTGGTCAGTGGTCATTGATCTCTGATTAGTAATCAGTGATTACTGATTGATCAACTGCATGGCTGTAGCCTGCCAATAAGTGTCTTTTCATGGGTGTAAAAGGACTAACTTCTCAGGTCTGTAAACAGTTGAAAATATCTTTGATGTTTCTATTAAAGCCAGTCTGGAACCCTTCATTAACCCGCTGGCAAGTGGCAACATAAAGAAATCATAAGATACTGGCATGAATGACAGGATTTCAGTTTTCAGATCCTCATTGCATGAGTTGATAGCATTATTATACACATAGCCACCTACAACAGGCTAGAAAAATATTGGTTGATGTCACAAAAAAATCAGATGCTCAATTCCTTTCCATTCAATTCCAATTCCTCTCATTCAAAATCTTTCAATTCCAATTCCGCTCCAATTCCGGATTTGGACTTGGAATTTAATTGATTAATTCCAATTCCTTTGGAATTGACCCCAGCCCTGATAGTTACCTATCTGGGTATTACAATGTATAATGGTTTCTTACACCGTCTTATAATAAATAGTTACACATTTACACTTCAATGTGTCGTGTATTTTGCATAGCGTAATTTGCAAATGTCATATCTTATTTGTTGAATTTCATTTGAAGTAAACATTTGTTGTTTTAATAGTTTGCATAAAACTATTAGCACAAAACCATATTTACCAGTAAGATTGGTATCAAAAGATTGCCACTGTGTGAGCTCACAGCTCTGGCAATACACAGTTACCTGTCTGGGCTACGGAACGAGTAACAGGCTAAATTACTTTATTTCAGTAAAGATGTGCGTTATTATGTACATTCAACAGTATAATATGCATTCGTTCTGTGTGGAAATTATAGCAAGACACAAGGCTGGATCTTTCATTCTGTTTATGTTGCAGCTGATATGCCATGAGTTCATACTTTTACAAAATAAAACCAGTGTACTAAATAATATTATTCAAAAGCTAATGTATTCTCAAGTCTAGTGGTAGAAAATAACAAGACATGTAATCTGAGCTAATACAGCATTTTGCAAAATCTGTTTCATGATACCTGTAATCTTCCTGGTGCCAGCATATGGTGCCGTAATTGAATTACCAACAGGAGTTTTATTAAAAATCAGCAGCAGTTCCATCTACTCCGCCATCACAGATTGACTTTAATCAAATATGTGTCTCTCTGCATGAATGGTTTTTACCAGTTGATGAATCCCATGTTGGCCGAGAGAGCCCCTGGGAATCTCCCTACATGTCTACTGCTGATGCCTAGGTCATCAGTGGTTATTGATTGCGTTGGCGTTAATAGTTTATTGCCTGCTGCATTGCTCTTCCTAGTGGAAGTATTAGTTGTATCAAGCATGGGAATCATGCAATATGAGAATGCACTATAATTATATATAAGAGGCTTATTGGGATAAATGTAAATTGCTTATAACATAATGTAATAGTAGTAGTAGTAGTAGTAGTAGTAGTAGTAGTAGTAATAGTAGTAGTAGTAGTAGTAGTAGTAGTAGTAGTATAATAATGAATAGAAGCTATGGTTTTTGTTGATAAAATTTTCTCGAATTGCTGGAAGTTCTGTTGGTAATATCATATTATTGGCATAAAGTAGTATTCCATATTGCTTAGATTGTCTGCTAAGGCTGGTAGTAATATTCTGTATTGTTTAGAATCTCGTAAAATAGTACTGGTAGTAAAGTCAGGTTTTTTTCTTTTGTATAACATAACATATTTTGAAAGTAGATTGCTACAGATTGACTAATATGTACACATCCCTCCCCATAGTGTAGTGCTAATTCCTGGTTGTTTGGGATTTGTTTTGCCAGCGCTGCTGTGGGCTGTGTAGTGGCAGACTCAGGGGAAGCTTGCTCTGACACCTGTTTCCTGGGTGTCAGATTCTGTGATTTTTCAGCTGGCCTTCTGTAAGAATGGATTGTGGTAGTGGAGTAAGGAGTTAGTGGGAAACTTTGCTGCTGACTGAAGTGGCAGGCGTTTCCTGTGTGCCATTCCCTTGCATTGTCTTGCTATGAGGTCACTTTCCTGATCCTACTTTCCTTGATCTGTCCTTGTAGGGACACCACTGGTGCTTAGTAACGTATTCCCTAAGCAGCTGATCACAGCTAAACTAGGAGGTAGTAGTACCGAACTAGTACTTTAAATGTTGATATTTGTCTACAGTGGAAACCATATTGATGTAACAACGCTGTGACACAGTGCTTGTATAGGACAATAATGACCATCATAATATGTTTGCAAACATTTATCTCCGATAATTATGGTAAAGGGTTGTGTTTTATTAATTTTATAAGATGTCTGACTGTATCACAACACTGTTTTATGAATGGTTACATAATTTAAAACAATATTAGTTCCCTAGCAGTTCACTGCTTGCTCTGCATGATGCAGCGGTGGTCATATTTCACATGTGACCAAACATTTTTATTTAGTATGCAGGTCTTGACCCCCTCCCCTTTAGTATGCTTTGTACGAATAAGTAAATGTCAACAATTGTAGATGGCCCCTTAAAGATTGAGATCACCAGCTCTGTGGGGCGCACTGAGTCCACAACAGGTTTTTTTCCATTTCCCTGTGTGGGATGTTTTGGCTGCCCGTCACTGTCAACATGGGGTGAACGGAATTGCCCTAGTTTCGAAACAGCAGGAGGTGGACTCGAGCCCTGAGTCCTCTATCCACAGTCTAGTGCTCTAACCACTAGATCACCCAACCCCACAATAATACTAATAGCCAGTAGTCTCAGGAGTCCAAGTTGCTTTCATATTGTTCATAATTGCCTTGCCATTACCTTAGCAGACTGGTAGTATGCTTTACAATATAATTTTCTGCGCAATTGTTATTCAATTATTAGTTTTAAGAGCTGGTCATTATAAGATTATTGCCTTAGCAAAAGAGGGTTATTAGTTAAAATATGTTTGTATTGAAACGGGTTCCAGATTACTTCAGTGCTGTGCATATCAGCCAATCTTTACCTAAATGCATGCACGCATACTAAGGCTGTAGTCACGCTTTATTGCCTGCAGAGTCACTGAGGTGTGAAATGTGTAGGAATTATGATTCATCAGGTGGTTCCTAGTCAGCAGTGAATTACTTTTGGCTAGCAAACCGATTGTCCGGATTGGTTTTTGAAGTGTCCACGAGTAGACAAAGGGCCTGATGTGTGTGTGTGTGTGCATGCGTGCGGGCGGTGTGGTGTGTGTGGTGTGGTGTGTGTGTGGTGTGTGTGTGTGACAATCATTGGTTGCTATGTACAGGAATAGTTTCTGTGACATATTGATGTTGCACTAGCCGCAAGATCTGATGTACTTCTTCGACTATCGTGCTGGTACCATGACTAAGACATTGTGCAAACCTTTTCTGCAATGATCTGATCTTTTTTAGTTTGATGTCGGCATGTGTCTTGAATAAAAATAAAGGGAGTGAACATAATTTTGTTGCCATAAAATGTTCCTCTAGAGTTACTGGTCAGAAAACACTACACCAGACAAGAAATGTTGATATAAGACGAACTTCCCTATCTTCAATGGACATTACAACTGGCACATAGAGATCTCATGTGGACAGTGTTCAGACGGTTTATAATACATGAACTACAGTACATTATTTCATTGTAACACTCAGTCAAATGAACACACATAATATGTATATGTAAAATATTACTTGGCTGCAGATGTGGCCATTGAAGATAGGAACTAATGTGTGTTGTTTCAAAGCTGACCTCAGATAGAAGCCTGATTGTGTGTTTGTCTTGGCTTCCTAAGTTTCTTGTCAGGTTTTACCATGTACTGTTCAGGTAACTCCTTAGTGGCTATGAGGTCTGGTCACCTGGCACAGCGGTTAGGGCATCCGACTGTCACAGCATCAGTAGATAGGATCATGCTCCGAGTCCACCATGCTGATGTTTCAATGGCTTTAAAGCCTGGGCAATTTCAGTCACTTCACTTTGCCTGTGTCTTTAAGATGCTAAAAAGTATTAGGTCCTTCTACCACCTCGCTGGGAAGTCAAATATCCCACACAGGGGGTAAATGTGTGAACAAACTCCTGTGTTAGAATGGGCTGTTTAGGTAAACAAACAAAGAATTGAGTAGTATTGGTGGTAGCTAAATAACCTGTAGGTATACATAGGTGTATTTACACAGATATGTTAATGTACTGGTGTGTTCACCTTGTATTGGGATGACTGTGTATGTGTGTGCGTGCGTGGTGGCATGCGTGCGTGTGTGTGCGATGTCATGTGTTGATGTTTCTATTTATTGTCTGGCAAGTGTCCAAACCCTAGGTGCATACACAGATTATCTTCCTACTTTGTAGCACTTGCAAGTATAATCATGCTTATCTTATCTGTTACATCAGCGTTTGTGTGGGTACAAAGTGATAAGTACAAGTCATTTGTTCTGATTATGTAACTGAAGAACCAAGTAACTTCATTGACTGTTCATATAAAAAGAAATTGCCAGCAGGGACACTGAGTTAGAGATTTATTGTGTTGAATAAAGCAGTACAATAGACAATGTTTTAAATATAAATAAAAAATATTATAATAGAGTAATTATTATAATATATATTACATTATCAAGTCATATTGACTAAAATGTTATACTTTTGGTTATAATGTTTTGTAAATTTCTTTTTCCAGAACAATCTGGGCTCATAGAATTTGAATACTTTGGCGTACACAGATTGGAATTTAGTTAAGTTTACATTCTCTAGCAATCTAGCATAATCAAGGTAGCCACACCCACCCCGTATTGTAATATACATAACAGCTAATTTTTTCATGGAGTTAAATAATGTTAAGTACCTGGTAGTGGAGACAAAAAAATTGGTCAGTGTGTCAGTAAGGCCAAATGTACTCAGCGATTTAATAGAAATTCACCCACATATTAAACTGATATAATTACTCATTGTGACATAATAACTAGTATGTAGGGGACTTCAGTGTTATTAGTTGAGCCACCCATGTTTTCCAGGAACCTACAACCTGGACATTTACATGGTATCTATCACACAGTGATTGAACATGTTATTAGAATACGATGTCGATTGATGTGTAAACTATCAACGCATGTGACAACGCTTCATTGTATGTGCGCTAACAAATGGCTTAGCTATGTACAGGGAAGAAGATTATTTACAACTTCACACATTATTACAACTTCACACATTAACGGTAAAGTTAATTAAAAAAGGTTATTTGTTGAAACTGGGATAGTTGAGCCCCCCAAGGGAGGGTTAGTTGTGCAGACGAGTGTTCTTTACCCCAAAATACATGAAGGAGTACATTTTTCTGAGCAAATTGGGATATCAAATAACTACAAGGCAACATATTAGCAGTTAGTTACACTGGTTGCGATTGGCCTATAAGTCTATATTAATTAACCATATAGACTTGTCAGAGATGTGTTGTGCCCATGGGGTAGATGTGTTAGCTGAGTTGTTATGAAATTCTAGTACAAGGCCTACGTAAATTATATAAATAAAGAATTTACCCAACTTACACTGTGGCTCAACTTACCCCAAACCATGTGTTAGTTGAGCCAGCTTACCAACCCTATTTGAATCAGCTACATATAATTATCTATGTATACTAGATGCATTATCTTGGTATACAATGATTTTACTAATCGTAATAATCATAGTTTATGTGAGTAAAACAATTTTGACTAATGAATATGATTGTGCTAAATATCAAAAAGAATGAAAAATGACTCAACCAACACTGCTTTTCCCTAATTGCTCATTGGAATGTTTAAAGGACATTTGCACTGCATACAGTTCATAGTTCATTATGGACACTTTCTAGAATTTAGACCTACCATGGTTCTAAAGTCCTGTTCACACAATGAAGTTCATATTTAATTAAAATACATTTTTTATAAATTCGTCTTACTTGTCAGAGTTATACTTCCGAAAAGTTTATTTCACTTAAAGACTATTTTCATCACCGACTACTATGATGAGTTGGCCTGAACACCGTACAGAAGAATTTTCACCAGACGATCAATCATTGGTCACTCCTTGAAAATCTCTGTTGAACACAGAATCAGATTTGCTTCATACGATACTAGATGTACAAATAATTATGGAGTCAATACAATATAACATATTTCAACATAATGAAAGTACACTGTATCTTAGACACAGTCGTGTTTGTATTACAGCCTGGTCTGGATGTGCATACTATGAATTATTTCAAGTTATTGAAGCCGTTATTGTAACATATAGAATAGATCTTCTGGTCGAGCTAGATGAGAGCCAGTCATTATATCCACCAGCCAACCAGAGAGCTCAGTTCAGAGCTACACAAAGCTGCCACCAGGATAGGTATAGTCCTGTCAAGTCATCATGCAACCCCCCACACCACACATGTATTTCAATACTGAAGTTGTTTACTATCTTTATTTCTGCTGTTAGACCAGTTTAGACCACCGGTATGTGCTAGTCAGCTGCCCCAGCTTTTTAATAATTAAAAAGTGATCAGATTCTTACATTTTGCGTGTGTCTGGTTGAGTAAGTTAATCAATAGATGTGTGTATTGTGTCTTGCTGCTAGTTTCTTGATTTGTAGTAACCTCAACCAACTTAGCCGACTAGAACGTTGACAGTCAACAAAGGATCACAAGTTATTTATAAATGTGTATTGTTGATGGCCTAGGCTGCATTAACCTATTTCATTATCAAGTCGACTACGCTTGCTTACTTAGGCCTACGTATCCTCTCCGCACCCTAGTTGATCCATTGGGCCACCAACTACACCTATGGGTGTACTATATTCAGTTATCAAAGGTGTATATTCTGGATTAGTCAGAAATGACTCAGAATGAAATTGGTTAATAATAAAAGATGTATTCGTGTCCACCCAGCCACTTGTGCATGCATGGTTAGTCGTCTGTATCGCATTGAGGAAGTTCCTGCGTTGAAATAGTGCCAGGGTAGACCAGGATTTAGTCAAGGTGTTAGTCAACAAGCCCTGCAGGGGCAAACTAGCTAGCAAATTACAAAATTAAAGTTTTAAGTTAGCAGACGCAAACTTAGCCATGTACCTAAATCCTTCCCAACCTTAGTTTCTATAAGAAATTCTTAACTTTGTTTTGCCCTGATCTGTGAAAAGTACTTAGCAGGAAAGTTAAAATAAATGTTAGACTACATAGTAAAGTTGTGACCTAATGTAACCTGCATGATCCTCTGCTTGTTGAGGGTAGTCGGATGGTAGGAACAACTTCCCTCCGTGGGGAAGTCGTGGGAAAGGTACTGGACGTTAACATCCGTACATGTCATATTTTAGTGGTACGTCTGCTGTTATATGAAACCAAATGTGAATATGTGAATTTTTGGTCAACTCATTTGTCCAGTGTGTTAGTGAAACATTGACAAATTGCGAGAACTTGGTCTGCCATTCTGAGCATTGTCATCATGTGTAGGTCTACATTATATCTGACTAGCAAACCATACCTAACTAACCATCGGTTCTACGGAAACAAAACTTCATTTCTTAATTTTTTAGTGAATACAGTAGTGGTGTGAAGAAGGCTCACCGGTTTGTTTGAGCATGCATGATATTAGATCAAATACAGGACAGTTGAAATTCTGTAATGTGTATCATACAATACCGTGCATTCAACAGCCCAGCTCTTGGCTTTGCGATATTTGCCGGTTGATGTGTGAATCTCAGTTCTCATGTTGTGGTCTTTTTCTTGCAGTACATGAGTGAAAAGATAGGTGGCGCCAAAGGTACAGAGCTCGATGAAGAATTCAATGAAATGGAACGGGTATGTCTTCTTTGTTTAATCTCTGCAACCATAAATTGTTCAAAGATACACGTTTGAAGCTTCAGTTACAGCGTCTTGTTTACTGTATGCTGGTTTTTTATTTCGTAATCATCAAATTACTGTTAGAGATATTTGCATACAAATATTTTTGTGTCCAATTTTAAGTTTGTTCAAGGAAAATGTTAAGGCAGCCTACAATGTTTTGCCTATTAAACCCATTATATAGAATAATGATAGTATAATTACTAAACAATGATGTAAACAATGTGGTTTCAACACCCTATGTGGAAGCACTGCAATCTAATTTGTTCTGCTTGAAGTCCAACAAAGTACTCTCAGAATCAATTGACTGAGATAAAGTATGAAGTGTCTTCATCTAGTATGTTGCCAAGGTAACTGCCTCTTGCTAAGTGCATCACTGCAGGCTCCGCCGCTCGGATGTGGGTCCATTTCCAACCTGCCAACATCTTCAAAGCTCGGTTTAGAGTTGGTTATGAGAGGTGCTTTATGAAACGATATGAATCATTTCTAATATTCTACAAGCCAACTTAATTTTGCATCATATGCCTGGTAAATCGAATGACTCCACTGTGACTGTAACCTTTCTAAGATGCCTCTTTAGTTTGACTCTGTGGGGGAAAACAGCTATGCTTTCCCTGTAATCTGGTTTGTCATCATGACAGGTCCTGTTAACATAAAATATTTCCACATAACATGTCCTGGACACATATTTGTTTATCAGGTAACCTGGCTGTTGGTTGACAACTTGTGACACTTGTTTTTTCCAAAGAACTGTATGAACTCCGTCAGGGTCGGGTGCAATACTCGTCCTACTGTGTATTGCAATATTAAATTTCAACTGTAGTATTGCAAGTATTTACAAATACACTACTTTCAAAAGTATTGCAGCATCAGTTATTAATGATATGGTTGATTTGTTGTTTCAATAGTTTGAAAGAAATATATTTTTTACATGTATTTACAATAGTAAATTGTAAACATTTGCAATACTTTTAAACAAGTACAATCAGAGTGAGGTAATTCAACTGACAATTTCTCATGGTAGAATGATCAAATAATTATTAACTTAAATTAACTCATTTAACTTTATAAATAAAAATGTAGTTGCATTTTAAGAAGATTTGTGAACGCTCAGTGTCACATAGTTGTTATGTTTACAAAATCAATCAAACACACAATATTTTATGAATTTATATTATTTGCATCTTCTATGTTTGCCACTGTCCACACTGTTTGCTGTTATCCAAAAATGTGGGTTCATTTTAAACTTGTTGATGCCATATGTTAAATTTGTTTATGCATCCCGGGTGTCAACATATATGTGGGGGGGTATAAGAGCTGCAACATAAGTGTTGGGGGGGACGGGGAGTATAAGAGCTGCAACATATGTGTTGGGGGGGAGTATAAGAGCTGCAACATATGTGTTGGGGGGAGTATAAGAGCTGCAACATATGTGTTGAGGGGTATAAGAGCTGCAACATATGTGTTGGGGGGGAGTATAAGAACTGCAACATATGTGTTGGGGGGAGGGGAGTATAAGAGCTGCAACATATGTGTTGGGGGGAGTATAAGAGCTGCAACATATGTGTTGGGGGAAGGGGGAGTATAAGAGCTGCAACATATGTGTTGGGGGGGAGGGGGAGTATAAGAGCTGCAACATATGTGTTGGGGGGGAGGGGGAGTATAAGAGCTGCAACATATGTGTTGGGGGGGGAGTATAAGAGCTGCAACATATGTGTTGGGGGGGAGTATAAGAGCTGCAACATATGTGGGGGGGGAGTATAAGAGCTGCAACATATGTGTTGGGGGGGTATAAGAGATGCAACATGTGTTGGGGGGAGTATAAGAGCTGCAACATATGTGTTGGGGGGAGTATAAGAGCTGCAACATATGTGTTGGGGGGAGTATAAGAGCTGCAACATATGTGTTGGGGGGGAGGGGGAGTATAAGAGCTGCAACATATGTGTTGGGGGGGAGGGGGAGTATAAGAGCTGCAACATGTATATATATTTTTCTGCCACTTGAGTAAACGCCTGACACGCCATCTGGTGAGCATTCACCTTCCATCGCAGTTAAAGCAAAAAGTCTTACATCGGAACTAACGTTACTGTACAAAATAAAACGATGCATAAATGTGTTCCTTGTGCATCAACTAGGGTATGAAGAGGCTAAGTACATGAGTGCACAGGGGTTAAATGTATGACCTTACGTTTGTAACAGTTCTCCATTATGAGGTATGCACGTAAAACCTCATAGACAGAATCCCATACCCATTATAGACACATTTCCTATTAATGCTACTGTTGATAGTTAATAATACATTCATGTGTGCACACAGTGCTGTGATTTTATGCCATTGAATATGTCATCATTATTATTGCAAAGTTCACCTGCGACTTTAGATAATACCTCCACTCATATGGTGAAACTTTGACATTTGACTTGCACTAAAAGGCAGGGGTCCTCTGATTTGCCTGCATAGTTCAGCTCCCTGTAAACTACTAAATTATTGCTGGCAGGAGGTCTGTGGCTGGTTGTCTATTCACTAATTAACCATTTAAGAGCATTGGCAATTACAGGACATAAGGCTGCATTGCTGGTGCATGACGCTCGCTATAGATATCTGTGTGACAAGGTTAAGCTGGTTTCATGAATGCAGAAGCTGTAATATCAGCATATCAACCAATGAAATCATATCAACCAATGAAATCATGCTACAGCTTCTAAATTATAAGCTGTTCATTTGAGAATGTTTATTAAGCAAGCGTGGATGCTGATGGTGGGTATTGTCCATTAGCCCTTTAATTTTTTTTATTAATTTCTGTTTTTGGAGGAAAAAACTTGTTTCTCCCAGGCTGTGTTCAAACTGAGGGGAGTTTAGAGGGGGTCCAAGACCTCCCATAAGAAACGAGGGTCGAGGGACCTCCCATAACGAACGAGGGACCTCCCATGAGGAACGAGGGACCTCCCATGAGGAACGAGGGACCTCCCATAAGAAAGAAAAATGTAAGCTTGGGGGATCCCACATTTTATCGTGGTACCAATGTAATTACCTTTCCGCTGTTGCACCTGTTGCTGCGTGTGAGGCTACTCTGGTTCGTTAGAACTCGACGGATTTCGCAGAACTCGATCAACATCGCAGCAAGAACTCGATGGTTTTCACAGAACTTGGCAGTTTTCGCAGAACTCGATCAATCTCGCAGCAAGAACTCAAAGGTTTTCGCAGGACTCAACATAATTTTGTTGATACAGCTCTATTTTAGCTGATTCATTCAGCTCACTCTATCAGACATGGGGTCAATTCCGTTTTGTCAATTCCAATTCTGCCTTGCAGAAATCAATTCCAATTCCAAATTGTCAATTCCAGTTCCAACTTTTAAAATCCTAGGCTAAGCAAAAATTAAAATCCAATTAATTTTTACGAATTTAAGTTTTATTTGTACTTGTAATCAGGTGTGCATAATCATATATATATATATATATATATATATATATATATATATATATATATATATATATATATATATATATCCACAGAGGTGTCGCAGCAGAAAGTACATATCAAATGGTTGAATGCTATTTTAAAGTCTTTAAAAATGGCATTCAACCATTTGATATGTACTGCTGCTACATCTCTCCTCGATTTTTGTTAACCAGACATATTGGACAGCCCTGGACAGTTCGGTCGTTAATCTGAGTTTTGAACAGTTTCCCCCTGTTTATATCAGTTGTGGTATCATTGATATTTCATCTAATTTGCTGTAAACTTTGAGTTTTCAACATCCTAATCACCAACATGTATTCTACATGGGGAAATAAACCTTGTCCAATGAGAAAGAAAATGCGATAAGGCCTGAATGTTCTGACTTTGATTTTATTGTCTGTTACTTAGTATTTGTTTTTGATGCAAATGCTTAATGATATTGTTCTTGTTCACAATGTTTCAATAACAGAGTAGACAGTGTATATGCTGTAATGTTGACAGCTTCCTATCTATTAGTATTACCAGATTCAGGGTGCCATACAAACAGATTCAGGGTGCCATACAAACAGATTCAGGGTGCCATACAAACAGATTCAGGGTGCCATACAAACAGATTCAGGGTGCCATACAAACAGATTCAGGGTGCCATACAAACAGATTCAGGGTGCCATACAAACAGATTCAGGGTGCCATACAAACAGATTCAGGGTGCCATACAAACAGATTCAGGGTGCCATACAAACAGCAGACAAATATGATTTTAATAGTAAATTTAAGGGGTAAAGATTAACAGTATCAAGTGAATAATTCCGAAAAAATCAATTCCGACTTTCAAAAATCAATTCCAATTCCGGAATTGGAATTGAGGGTCAATTCCATTCTGGAATTGACCCCCATGTCTGCACTCGATTGTCATTCAGTTAATCTCTGCTAAAAACATCTTAAATCATTTCACTCATATCATTGATGAGTGTGTGTTCTGTAGTTAAAGCGCCATCTGTTGGGTGTCTGCAGTAATGCCACCAATGAATATCTAGTTGAGGCACATTTTACCTTGGCATTTTACTTCTCAGAATGACAGAGCACTGTGTCTGTAAGCGCATTACTCCAGTAACAATGGGTTAGATGACAATTTAGTCATTTAGCAGACACTCTTACAACAAATGCATTAAACCTAAGTTGGTAAAATAACTACAAGTTGCTATAATAGCAAGCAAGTATTTTTTTTTAAATAATCGCTAATTGCCATTACAGTGCCTGAAAAGATTTTTGTCAAGTGGGGTAACCAATATTTTTAGGGGACCCCCCAAGAGTCAGTGGTCATTTCGAACACTGCTCCCGGGTATTTGTAATTTTTATGATGTATTTTCAAATTATAAATTTAAGATACTGGGAGATAATAGAGGGTCATCATTAATGTGATTTTTTGGGGTCTAAGTAACGCAGCGTTGCATCAGCGTCATCTGCGGTTGGTGTTAGTGGCTTACATTATCCCTCACCATACATGCAATCCGTGGCGCTATCCAGACGGCAAAAATACAGAATTATTTAAAGAATACATGGTTTTTGTATGTGGAATGACTGGCTTAGAAAAAATTAGGTAAGAATGTTGTTTAGCGGCATCAATAAAGGGTAGTTTAATTAACGGGGTATGAAGTCAGATTCGGACAGTGTATCTGTGAATTATTTTAGTGTACCTATTTCATATTTTTGGGCAGCTGAAGTGTTAAGTATTTTAAGTGTCTGAATGAAAAAAAATTATTTTTGTTCTGACCGACCCATTTTTGTTTTATAAAAAATCTGTAAACCAACTAATAAAATTGGCTGTAAGACCAAACGCTAGCATTGTGTTTACCCAAGCCAACCTCTTGTGTGCTTAAACTTTTTTTTATAAACTATGCATTTCATTTAAGCATTTCAAGCTTAAATGCAGAAGAACAGATAGACTAGTGTATTTCGAATACTCTGCTGGAATTGGCACTATTAAAACATTTATGTAAACTTATAAAAGGATGTCAATGATGAGTGTAGAACCTATTTATCTGATGTTTCACCTAAGTTTGCTCCGCACCAAAATTACAAAGATTTGGACTCGTCTGTATAAATATCGAACATTTCCCAGGGTGGGTTGACGTATCACATCCGATATTTTAATTGTAGGTACATATTCTAATAAATAAAAATTATTATAAACAATATAGTCATAGACACTAAATTTTTTATTCCTTAATGATAATCCAATGGATTTTGTCAATGATTTTGTTATCAGTTTGCATGATCTGATTCGGTGTCACAAAACGTATTGCACAAAACATAGTGGTCTACTGCCACGGAACTTTGAGGCAACATGGTCTAGATTCAGTGGTGTGGATGCTACCTCCAGTCACAAGTGTGTGGGACTGCACTCTATTGATCCATAGATTCAGTGGTGTGGGTGCTACCTCCAGTCACAAGTGTGTGGGACTGCACTCTATTGATCCATAGATTCAGTGGTGTGGGTGCTACCTCCAGTCACAAGTGTGTGGGACTGCACTCTATTGATCCATAGATTCAGTGGTGTGGGTGCTACCTCCAGTCACAAGTGTGTGGGACTGCACTCTATTGATCTATAGCCAACTAACATGTCTACATCGTTTATTTACAGGCCACCAGTTATTATTGTCCCACCCAGACTGATAATTACACATTATTGATGTAACACAGGATTATACAGTGCTCACATCAAGAAACAGGAGCTCTATACCTTTATAAATCAGAACTAAACGAACGGTTGGGTCAGAGGGTATTGTTATATATGTGTGTGTATATATATATATATATATATATATATATATATATATATATATATATATATATATATATATATATATATATATATATATATATATATATATATATATGTTATATATATATATGTTATATATGTTATATATATATGTTATATATATATATATATATATATATATATATATATATATATATATATATATATATATATATATATATATATATATATATAATCTCTGGGTGTTGTGTTAAATTATCCAATAGACATTGGTGTTTGCTTTAACCGTCTGACCACACCAGTGGTCAACTGTCTGACCACACCAGTGGTCAACTGCACCATTAGTGCTAATTGGAGGGTAACTATTGAACAGGTCCCTGGCATCCATGGTACTTCTGATAGGAATGTCAAGAGGGTGATTATCATCCCCATTGTTACTGCACCATGTTCCTGTTAAATTAGTAAGCCAAAGAGCCTCCTGCAATGTTCTGTGTGACTGGCCATCATTGAGATGATTCTCGCGAGGTTACATTGACAAATTCTACTCAGCATATATATATGGGCCAACCTCACACCTGCACATGTTAGATAAGTTTTGATGGTGGACATAATCTCAGCCGCTGGTGCTGATCATGGGAAGGTTGAATCCCGTCTATGTTTATTGTGGGATGCCTCTCTAGATTGTTTTGCAAATTTTTTTCCGTGCCAGAAATTGTTCTCTCCAGCCAACCCAGTTGCTTTTCTAGGTGTGCTGTTATGGTTTTGTTGAAACTGTTCTCATGGTCACATGAGACTGGAAATAGATTCAGTTTGATGCTGAAGAGGTGACCGAGAGGGTCAATAACTCAATTTGAACTTTCTTCAATATGAATTGTTTTGTCTGTTTCAGAAAGTGGACGTGATGGGGAAGTTGGTAGATGAATTGATGGCACGAACACACGAGTTACTACAGCCTAATCCAGGTCAGTACACATGACACAGTGACACTGGATGACAATGAGTAACACTGGGTGACCCAAGACACTGACATTGGGTGACACATGACGTAATGACCATGATGTTGTGACACTATTACTTATGTATGTAGTGTACAGCAATATTTTAGTGACATGTCATCATTCATTGTCTGTCATTGAAGAAAACACTCTTAGTTGACAGTCCTGCTGTCTAAAATAAAGTCAATATTTATTACTGTTTCCTGAAAGTTGAGTCCATTCTTTTAAATAATCCATACAAGTTGTTCGAGCTCTTCCTTTTGGTTCTATTCCAGCATCTGTGCAGCTGTAATAAAAATGCCTGGGTCATGTACATCTAGAAAATGTGTAGCTTAACATAATTGGTAATTATATATCATCTGTTTTGTTTTGAAAAAATGGTATTTCCAAAACAGTTCACTTGTAAAACTAGCCTTTTTTCTAAAGGTAATTTTCATTTGGTCTGATGACATTTTGTATACCCAGGCTGTGTGTACAAAGTCATGCATTATGTTCACAGAAACAGTGCTCACTGAATGCAGCACACATAAGAGCGCATTTGGTCATGTGCCTCACGATGTATGTGTGCCATAATTATTACAAATCTGCCGCAGTGCTCGCTGTCTCGTGTTAATCATGGTTAATGGTGAATGATGATCACGTACAGCCTTAGACATGCACCGTGCTGAAATCACTCCTTCTGGACGTTCTATTTGTCCTGTGGTGTAGACAGTAGGAGATGGACACGTCTGCCTAGATTTTTCCAATAATCGTGATTTGCTAGGAGAGACAATAAATGTACAACCTTCCATATTTGCCCTCACCCAAAATTTGACTCACCAAGATTCTCACTGGCATGCTATTGCCTTTATGTACCCCATTTGTATGCCCTATTGGCATGTGGATGTGGAAACCATTGGCTTATCGATTGTCCAGTAATTGTCATCTATGTGTGGCATGACTTCATCAGATATCTGTCAATTTTGTATGTTTTTAAGCATATTCATACTTCTAGCGTTTTTATACAATCAATAAATAATTTGTTCCATTAATTGATTTTCCTATGTGAGAATTGATACTTTATTTCATCCAATCTGTCCTTTTCTTTTACTAAAGCTTTTTCGTGTCCTTTCATTTGTCTATCTTCATTTATGTTTTTGAAGAGAATATTTCCACCAATGTCTCTATAACCATTCAGTTCAACTAAATATACACAAATCACAATATTAGGCATGCATATGTTGGGAGATCCTCCAGTGAGCTTCTAATGTATGTAAAAACGTTGGAATGGGGAAGAAACAAACCCAAATCAATAGAGCGACAATTCCGGATTTGCTTCATTCCAATGCTCTCCTAATTGCATCCAGTTCATTGTTAGGTAAGAAAACCTGAAGAAAATCAATGTGGTGATAATGCCGCAATCATTTCTGCCCTTCCTGCTTAATGAAAGCTCATTTTCGTGAAATTATCCATTGCCTTCCCCCAGGCAGTTTGCCTTTAACCCTTGTTATTTCCATGGCAACCTGGTTGCGAAGTTCAATGGCAGCAGTATTTTGTTGATTTCGGTCGCAACGGTTGATGGTTTTCTGTTGATTTTTGTGTTGTTTTGCCAGTAATATTTTGAGGATACGGTCATCATGGAAACAAGATTAGAAATGAAAATGTGGATTATTTTAATGGGAAGCATGAAGATGGTGTGTAACTGTGTAGACTGGTTGTCTTGTGGTGTGAGGAGTGGCCAGTCAAATGTTACAAGGGTTGCCACAAGGTATTTTGTTATTCTTTTTGTTATGGATCTCTTGGATGCGTTTAATAACAGCCTCCAGGGCCGCAAACTGCTGCAAGTGCTTCACGGACCTAGCATCTGGAACCAGCAACAAACTCAGTGCACGATTGCATGAAATGTCCCTTTGTTGGTTAATGCACAGTACAAAGAAGAACATACTACAGTTATATCTTATTCATTTTCTTACCAGTGAAGCTTGAGATGCCATCGACGCTGGATTTTGACACCAGAATAACTTCTTTAAGACAAACATCACATAACTGAATTATGAAACGTTGAAACGTTAATCTTATGGATTTAGACGCAAGATTATCTGCATTTGTCTGAGGGTTTTTAATAGTAAAATGAAGATTTGTTAAAAGTTCTGGATAAAAAGATTATTCACTAAAAACTATTTTGTTAATATGAAATGGTCACCAGTATGCAATTTATGCCACACATTACCATCCATTTTTTATGTATTATAATTAATCCATTTCAATAGTCTAACCAGCCAATTTTTATCTAATTAAATTGTAAGATTTGCTGATTTTTTAATATTCACAAGGGATCTGGCTTGGTTAAAACATTTATGCTTCTTATTGCATGCTAGCATGAAGAAACGGAAAATGTAATTAATAACAAATTCGGAGTGGCTGGGTTGGAAAGATAAAGTGCATCTCAGGCAGTGAAGAGGCACTGAAGCTGAAAAGGTTACTTGGAGTGCATGACCAATGCCGTTGTCTCTAACAAGGCATGAAGGTTTATGTGGGGGTGGCCAAGAGCCAAGTGGCAGGACGACAATTGATTTTTTGCTAGTGGTCATTAGCCCACATGATGTCACGATGCATCTCCAGGGAAATGTGCCTGTGATTATTTTTAGTTTTCATAATACTTGTAACTATTTCTGCTGTTGGGTCATTCTTGGTGTTCCATTCCGTGTATAGCTTTGTGCAATCAGACGAAGGATGTCAAATAGTTAACATTATATCATATCAGTCAATTCATGTCTCGCTGTACACGAAACAAATTTCTTCACTATTATGTTGACATATATATGTCCATTTATAAGGTTACAAATCTGTAAGTAAAATTATGGGTTTTTTGATAGAATACAGTTTTCTTGGTCATTATCAGAAATTGCACATAATACTAATACTCAAATAATGATGGATTCTTATAGGATTTAACAATTTGCCACCCAAATAAGCAATAAGCTTTATATGGTAAGTTGACAATTATCATATTGGTGTGTATAGATTCCAACTTGCCGACTCTAGAGGTTAATGCTTTGATAACTGTCCCAGCTTACACTGATCAGCACTCCACATTGTTAAATTTCTTTATTTATCTTTTCGCTTTGATGATATATGTGATCGTAAATTCACAGGGACTGCCTTTGTGGCAAAATACTTGTCAATCACTGTCTTCACATTTGTCCTTCACTGTGTCTTTCTTTATGTTTATTCCATGCAAAACCTTATAAATATAATGACATATCTTCATTAAACTATTAATCATTTCTGAATCTCTTTCCCTGGTCGTACAGCCTTTAGAATAATGTTATCAGAAAAGCTGTTAATTGGGAAGTCCTGGGTAATTTGTGGGTGGCCTGTAGAGGCACAGTAGCCATGACAGTCTTGGATTATCAGATTACTCCAAATAATGGATGTGGAAACAGGCCAGTGAACTAAGATGGATTGACAGAGGTTGAATTCATTTACAGCTCCTTAGTCTGTCCTTGAGTTGTCTTGTAGAGTACTGCTGTGACTGTGTCGGGGATAGATCACTGTTTCACTTCCTGGTCCATGGCATATGAACGAAGTGCCAGTGATTTTGAGATGGTCCCTCCTTTCAAGGATGTTTTGCACCTTGAATAAATCGTTTCTGAACAGGGAAAATGGCACATTTGTAGACTCTGACATTTCTGCTGTGTACCAGATAAATATTTTTTCTTAATTGCTAGTTAGCAGAATATGTCAGGAATGGAAGGATCCACTGCGTATGTACTCTTGAGTGTCAAATAAGCGTCCCTATACTCGTATTTACTTGATGAAAAATGCCACCCTATACACACCTATTTTGGCACCATACGGTTATTAGATTTAGACATTTGTGCTGGCCTACATTCTCCGATAATTGTGGCTAATTCTGGAGCTGCATGTGGCTCCCTCTGATGGCCAAGTTGTCAGATATTCGAACGACAGTCATGAATTTAGGTTGAATCCGTGCTTCTGAGGATCCTAGATTTTGATCCCGAAGTGTTAGATTTCTATGATTAGATGAATCGGTCGGAATCCTTAGTTCTCAGGAGCTCAACATGGTATATTATTAGTTAAAATGCCATTATCACCGCGTAAACCGACCGTAAATGGCCGCTGTGCACAGTACCTCAAACCGGTCATAACTGGCTGGCAGCGGTTTCCCCTAAAACGGGCTTGCATATTCAATTCAATAAAACTGAATGTCTATTTAAAAATGGAAAATTCCCCATTTTTTCGCAACTATAAAATGAATTTACTATATCTGTGGCGACGTGATGCGAATATGCACAAGGTTATGCATATTCGGCAGGAAAAAACCCATAGTTTACAACGACGCCTTCACGTTGAGTCAACAAATTTTGCTTTAGCGCTAAAAAGACAAATATACTAGTGACTTTTTCGCACTATACTATTATTTGTTTTGGGCAGTTTGCCCCCTATGCTGTTATTTGGCCCTATACTATTATTAAATTTGACTGATTTACCACTCTGTTATTTGGCCTATACAATTATTTGGCACTGAAGAGTAGACAAAATCATCTTGTTTTTGTTGATATCTGTCGGGGAGCATCTGCTATGTTGATTTTCACACAAACTTTGGATTTGTCAAAAACTCTTCACCTTTGATGGCACGTTTGATGGCACGTTTGAAATCATACAAAATAAATTTGATGTCTTTAACATTATGAAATAAAGCCAATGTCAACTCTTGTAAATGCATCACAGACAGGCTGTTTACAGGTTAAACACTAGGATTGACAAGCTATTGAATCCAATTAATCAGGCCATTGCAATTTGCGACATCTGTTGTACGTCGAAACTGAGAATTCACTGTATTGTATAATATATAAATTAATATACTTTTTTTTTATATAAACAAACTGCTGATTGTCTGAAACAATATATATATATATATATATATATATATATATATATATATATATATATATATATATATATATATATATATATATACACATGTATATACACATGTATATGTATATATATATATATATATATATATATATATATATATATATATATATATATATATATATATACACATGTATATATATTTTACTTATTTCACAGTCAGTTTACCTTTTTCTTCTCATGACATTTCTATTGCTATCAGCAATCTTCTTCAGATGATTACCAAATATAAAAGAAAACTAATTGCCATCCTCACCAGACTAAAGAGAGAAGGGAAGATCACAGAACTACAGTACTTCTATCTCTATCCCTCAGCAGAAACCATCCCTAGACTGTACTGCACACCGAAAATCCACAAAAAAGACAATCCCCTTAGACCGATAGTGGACTATATTGGCTCAATAGCTTACAACGTGTCACGAAGCCTAGCAGATCTTCTCGGTCCTATGGTTGGACTGACATAACACCATGTCAAAAACTCAAGACACCTGGCAATCAATGACCCTACATGAAGATGAAATTTTCATGTCCTATGATGTTGTGTCTCTCTTCACTAACACACCTATACCTAAGACTATGAAGATAATCAAGACCAGACTACAGAAAGACACCACCTTAATAGACAGGAAGAGACTGGAAATAGAAGACATCATGACACTATTGGACTTTGTTCTGAACACAACTTACTTCACATTCAGAAACACGATATACCAACAGAAATTTGGCACAGCCATGGGTAGTCAAGTGTCCCCCATCGTAGCCAACCTCTTCATGGAACAAATGGAACAAGAGGCTATTGCTACAGCCCGGATCAGCTGCCGACCTAGAATGTGGAAACGCTATGTAGATGACATACTAGAAGTGATAAAACCAGGGATGACACAGTAACTGGCCGACCATCTAAACAGAGCATCAAATTCACACTTGAAGAAGAAGCAGAAGGAACGATACCATTTTTGGACACTTTACTAGTGCAGGAGGAATTGGGAGAGGTGAAACTACTAATCTTCCGAAAGAATACCCACACAGACCAATACCCACACAGACCAATACCTAAACTTTTTCTCACATCATCCATTACACCAGAAGATGGGAGTGATCCGTACGTTACTAGACATATGTGAAACACTTGTGACAGAAGAGGAAGATAAACAGAAAGAAAGAGAACACATCAAGGAAGCTGTAACAAGATGCGGGTATCCACAATGGACCATATCTACTCTGCAGACAAAGATGAAAACGAAGAAGGAAGATAACATCAGGAAAACGACAGTGGAAAAAAGCAAGAGCAAAGGCATGGTGGTACTTCCAGAAGTCCAAGGATTATCTGAAACGACATCACGGATCATGAAGAAATACAATGTGAACACAGCAATGAAGCCTCACAACACCATCAGGAGGTCACTAGTAAGACCAAAGGACAAAGTTGAACCAAAAAATACGTAAACTGACTGTGAAATAAGTAAAAATATTACTCGTGTACACATTTCGACATTTTTTAACATAATTTTTACATGTGTTTTTTTATGCTCAACTTGTATATATTTTTCTACCTGCATTCTATGTATATCTATGGACTTTTTTATGAATTAAAACATTATTATTTAAAGCCTATGACATTTATTTTGAGATAAGACATTCAGGCTAGACACACTGCCAAGCATTAACTCAACAATGGATGTGTTAAGATAGTAATGTTAAACATACATGGATGTAAAAAGTGTTTTTAGCAGCTGACCGGTGGTAGTGATAGTTATTATTTGAAAATGTAATTGAGTGAGATATGTGAAATGCACAGCCTCGTTGATGGCTGGTTTGTGTTTGATGATGGTTTGCAAAACTGGTTAATTTGTATCCTCCACCTGGCGATGTGCTTGCGGTTAGCAATGATCACGTAAGCAATATTTGCAATATAGCCCTGTAAGTAGGGAACATGGAAAACTGAACTTAGTGCAGCCAAAGTGACCCTTGGTGCTACAGTCATGTCTTCTTTAGCCGCACACTTTGGCTACCAGGGGTTTTGGCCAGATTAACAGAGCAGTCTGATTAATGAAACAGCCTATTATCACCCTATAACTGTAGGTAATGTATCATGAAATTTATAATTGTTTATTACACGTATTTGATTAATCTCCAGTAACTGAGAGAACCTTGAACAAAGAACAACTAATGTCAAGCTCTACATGTGATGTAAAAGCAAACACCAACACTGAAATCATGGATCAGTTGTTTAATTTTTCAAGCCACGTAAAGCTTATTAAATTATGTAAATTTGTACAGGAGATTTTTAATAGTTGTTGTAAGTTGATGTTCCTGTAACACTTTTTGTTTGGTATTTTGGGTAAAGCCGTTTACTATTGTAATCTGTAAGTATTATTGAAGGTTGGATTACATACACTTATAGCCGTCTCACGTTGTAACAGTATACAACATTGTAATTCTCGTGTAACTTATTAAGTTTTTTTTGAGAATAAAATTGAACTGAGTTGAGATCGTTCTCATATTTAAAAGCATGCAGATTACTGAAAAACTGGATTTTCTAAGAACGGATAAATGAGACATGTCTGTATTTGTATTCAGTATCACAACGAGGCTAAGTGATTCATTGATTTCATACACCGAATCGCAAATGCTGCAATAACAATCGAAAGGTTGATGGTGTCACATGGAAATGAAACTGTTCCATAGTACATTAGCTCCAGGGCTTGGTTCTTTAATGGCTGTACAGAGAGTGACAGCCTTGTTGCCAATGCATGAGAGGAGATGTGCTATGGTCAGATTGCAATGGATTTGACATCGCTGAGACTGTATCTGGTTACACTGCAGCTGTGCCTCCCTGCTTTTAAGCATTTGTGGGGGGGGGTAATTGTACACATACATGTATCTCAATTGTTGTTTGTTGTACACATATAAAGTTACCCAGAGTATCAAATTACACGGTTTTTATATCGGAATTTTCAATCGATATGAACGTGGTTTAATGTCTAAACTGGTTTTGAATTAATATCAAGCCAGAATATCAAGAACGTTGAAGAGAATGTAAATCCCTCAATTACCATATAATGGCTAACTATGGGATGTGTTTTATAGGATATAATATGATGATGATTTTGTTCTGTAGGATGATTTTGATAAGCAATGCAATCAGGTCCCATGAAAGTCGACCAATGGCTAGGCATAAGGCATTTAATGCAATCAAGTCCCAGAGCGGTAGCTAAAGCCTAATCGTTTAGTGCAATCAAGTCCCAGAGCGGTAGCTAAAGCCTAATCGTCCATACACTGGTTACCAGTTTTGTGGAAATGCATTCATGTGTGTAGATATTTTGCATTTATTATGTTTCCCCCAGTACCTGCCTATAGACAGACGTAGATATGTGAATGGATAGTCTGCCCAGTAATTGCAGCATGGCTGAATGCTTCCCAGAGAAGTTGCGATGGTTGTTGGAATGAACAGGTCTGCCAGGGGGTGAAGTGTTAACTGCTTTGAGGACTGGATACCGCGCTATATAAGAACGTACCTTTACAGAACTGCCTACTCCTGACCATTGTGTGTTTGATCTTGGACACTGAAGTCACTGTCCAATCGAATGGTACAATTAAGAGTAATCTGTGCACTTATGATAATTAAGGTGATATGATCTTTAGTAATTGGGTAGGCACTAATTGCTATAATTGACCCATGCTACCAGTGCCATGGCTGTAGTACCTTAGGATAACCACTACAATAAAAAATTTGTCCATATATAAGTGAAAGATTTGGCCGGATGTTATATGAGAATATTTTATTTCATTTCTGTAACTAGTGTGGTATTTAACCAAATGTCCTAACTACATTTGTCTTCCACCATTAATTTTGAGCCGTTCCAGTCTTGAAGCACGGATGTGGCACAGGAACAGTGAATGTTACATTGGACTGGGTTTCGAAACATGGTCAGTTTTGTCCACCCCGCTTTGCCTCAGTTCACTAAACTGTATAAATGAGTACCTGGCTATAGACAGAGGTGGACACATTCCCAGAGAAATGTTGGTGTTGGATCGAACAAATCTGCCAGGGAATAAGATGTGACATGCGTTGGGTGGTACTGTAGACCAGATACAATGCATTACAATTTACCTTTTGTGTGTTTTATGGGCCGTGATTTTGTCTGATGAATGCTGTTTCCTTTGTTTCCAGCATCCAGAGCGAAGTTGTCGGCTGTGAATTCCATCTCAAAATTCCGCGGCCAGGCAAAGAACGCCCTCTATCCACAGCCGGAGGGCCAACTCGGGGAATGCATGATCAGATATGGCAATGAGCTGGGCGACGAATCAGAGTTTGGTACGTACATGGTTAACGATAATTACCTATCTCGACTCACTGAGAATCCCCAGATGGGTCTCTGGAAATTGGCTGACCCAATTTGTTGGCATACTTCTTTATGAAACACTGAAATTCCACTCAAGTATTAACTGTTTTTCGAACTGATCTATGACACTGCCAGTCCACCAATGTCAATGGCCAAGTACACAAAATAAGCATTGGTACTTTGTTTCTAAGTTATTGTTCGTCGTGGTTGCTTTTCAAGCAGGGAGTTGAGCTAATTTAATTTGTTTACAACATGTGATCATATCAAACAGAGTATAGTATGTCTAAAATATAAGGCCATCTCTTATTTTAAAATAAATAAATAACGTTTTTCCACATTTGCAAAATTTTATCTAGAGAATGCCAGTATTGTTTTGTTCTTTTATGGAAAAAACAAGATTAATATTAAAGTGTTATTGTTACTGTCATCAAATCAAATGTTTTAATATAATTTTTTCACTGAATATATTGGTTCGGACCATCAGGTATGACTGGTCGATAGGAGGAAACGCAAAGAAAACACTCGCAGGGGTGAAAGCATCTTTTTCGGATCTACATTTTTAGACACAAAAAAAATTTACCCTATTCAACCTATTAAGCATACATGCCCAAATTAGCATGCACCCCCTTTTTTAATCAGAAGGATCCATAATTATTGTAATTAGACTAGTATGGAACAACTGGTAAGTGTCGCCATCTGGTGTTAAACAGTTGGTACCACTTTTCAGTTGTTCTACCCTAGTAACCAAATGACACTGGTGTTAAACAGTTACCTTATTGTCTAGAGAAAAAAAATTTGGTGCACGCTTATAAGAGCAGATTCCTTGACATTTTATATGGCCAATTTTTTTTAATCGTACTGTACGCTTGTTAGATTGAATGAAACAATTAGTAATTAAGCTAACATGTTGCTGTTTAACATGTTGTTCATAGTTACTCCATAATGCCAGTTGCATCTACAGTCCAGTCCACCAATTCGACACATCACTTATATGTGTCTTACTTCACACAGTGTGTTGATTAAGTGTCATGTGGTGGTGTCACGTGTCACTGTGACCTCACCTCAACTATGTTTGTGCAGCTATACACGTTACCTATTGTAAACAAGTGCACCATGGCATGGCTTGTATGTGTCACCTTTTGTTCAATACATTGCAGTAATGTATCTTGCTTGGATTTTTATGTGCGGCGTAACATATATATTTCTTACCATAGTATAATATTGGCATAACCTTGAAATTCACTTTCTTCACGGGTGCAACTTTCTTTAAAGTTATGTTCTTGACACATTGTGATCAATAAATCATATCTGACAACTATGTTTATATTATATTTAAAACAGGCTTTGTACATGTGTTGAAGTTTAAAATCTCCTTTTGAGGCATTTTGGACATTAATTTGGGCATGCATGCATGCATGGATGTGTGTGTGTGTGTGTGCACGTGCGTGCGTGCGTGCGTGTGTGTACATATATATATATATATATATATATATATATATGTATATGCATGTATATATATATATGTATGTAATTTGTATACTGCCACCAAGCAGAGAATGCAAATAGTATTCCATACACGGAGATGCAACTCTCATGTTCTGTCAGTCATAGTCAGCTTCTGGTGCCTCGTATGATCAGCTTCCTACAGCCATCTCGATCCTGCTCTGACTCTCTTAAGCCAGTGACAGTCCAGTTGAATCCTTCATTTGATCCATTCACCTTGTACTGGGGCTTCCCCTCTTCCACGTTTCTTCCACCATCCCCAACATGATTGAATTTTCCAGGCTTTCTTTCACTCGCATAATAATGTTTCTGAGGTATGGCATCTTTGCCTCCAAATCCACCAATGTTTGAAACTGTTAAATCTTTCTGATGGCCCAACATTCATTGCCATGTATACCCAAAAATCAACTAACAACAATAATAAATATTGCAGTGCAAGTGAATGGTAGCTTAGATTCTGGAAATAAACCATAGAATGGCTGTGTGTTTTCTAGGCAAGGCCCTCATGGAGACAGGTGAGAGTTACCGTGAGATGGCAGACGTCAAATACTCGCTTGAGGACAACGTCAAACAGAACTTCATTGAGCCATTGTTACACCTACAAACGAAAGATCTCAAGGAAGTCAACGTACGTGTCCTGCCAGAGATGCATAGCTCTATTTCCTACAGTCAATAACTGGCTAGGTGTGGTTAAAGGGAATATAGACTTGATTAAAATTGCATAACTATGAATATTATGTCTTTAGAAGAATTACATTTGTTAAGAAAACAAACTGGCTTAGTGCCAAACCTCCCAACTCCTGGCTTTTGGAAAGAAAGCTGTATGTTATAGATGGGACACCAAAGACCACAGGTCATGTCCACGTCTTGTCTATGGCCGGGGAAGTAAACAATATCAGGGAAGAGGTGGTAAATTTATAATGGTACACAGACATTTTGGCCATGGTCATGCATTTTGGCCACGACTTGTAAACATATTTAACAAGAGATTTAACAACTCAAGATTGCCATCCAAGACCAAAGATGGCAAGTGGACAAGGAAGCCATTGGCTTGTCGAGCAACAATTTTTTATCTATTTATAACGTGTCACAGTTCCACTATCTCTACTATTCTCTCTATCTTTTTTAAGTGAGACACATTTTCTATCAATATTTTCATACCCATTAAATATCTTAAATACTTCAATTTGATCTTCTCTTAACCTGCTTGTCTCTAGGGTTGTTAAACCACACCTCTAGGGTTGTTAAACCACATCTCTAGGTTTGTTAAACCACATCTCTAGGGTTGTTAAAGCACACCCATAGGGTTGTTAAACCACATCTTTAGGGTTGTTAAAGCACTATCTAGGGTTGTTAAGCCACATCTCTAGGGTTGTTAAGCCATACCTCTAGGGTTGTTAAGCCACACTTGTAGGGTTGTTAAACCACATCTCTAGGGTTAAGCCACATCTCTAGGGTTGTTAAGCCATACTTCTAGGGTTGTTAAGCAACAACTGGGGTTGGGAGGTGATGGGAAATGATTTTCGGTGTATGATTTTGTAAGAATAATTTTGCTATTACAGTGTTGTGGTAAAAGGCATGTTTACTGTAGATTAATTATTTATTACATAAAACTGTAACATAACATAATCTTATACATGTCCAGTATCAGCTGCAAAGAAAATATCCATGAAATTAGTTCAGTTTCAACATTTCTTGCTGATTGCAATTAAGAAAAGGTCCTACGTTCACAGGTAGAACTGTGGACTATTGGAACGGTGGACTTGACGTTTAACCTGCTAAAAATGAGCTACAATGATCTGACTGTAATTTTAGCTGAGCGGGAGACCGCGTTTTGTTCAGATCAGTTTACAAGCAAGATCAGTTCACAAGCAACATTAAAAAAAAATTTATCTTTAGTGTGCTGGCGAAGTATTTACCTGGGTTTCTCAAGCATTTAACTCATGATATTTGTTACAAAAATATGTGTTACTAAAGCATTTTTATCAAACAATGTTTTTTTTTTATTTAGTTTTTATCAAAACAATAATTTTTTTCAAAGCACTAATTTTTTTTTTAGTTTTATCTGGGCCATAACCCATTTTCAGGTGTGTCCAGAGCCAGTATTTCTCCAATAGAAAATCCAGTCCCAGTGACCTCTATAGTTGTTGCTCTGTAACTGCCTCAAAAGAAGAACCATTGATGTTGATTAAGAAGACTCTGTCCCTAGATGGCCATGAATACCTTTTTATACTAATTATAGTTAATCTTCAGCCAATATTTATCCTGGCTGCTAGAGGGCTCAATTTCCTCTCAGTATCAATATTTAACCTGAGGTATTACACATGAATTATATACGTACTACCGCCTCCAGATATCCAGCAAGCAGCCGTTATAGATTGTGCCAAAATGACATTTCAGGCACATAAAATAAATCCATTGCATTACCTATGCATAAAATGGATCCATTGCATATAATAAATTTGTTGCAGTACCTACACATATAATAAATTCATTGCAGTACCTATGCATAAAATAAATTTGTTGCAGTACCTATGTGTATAATAAATTCGTTGCAGTACCTATGCATAAAATAAATTTGTTGCAGTACCTACGTGTATAATAAATTCATTGCAATACCTACGCATAAAATAAATTTGTTTCAGTACCTACGCAAGAAGCTATCAGGTCGCCGCCTTGACTACGACTGTAAGAAGAGGAAAAAGGATAAAGGTAACTTACACTACCTGTCACCTGTAAGAAACTAAAGCTACATATAGCTACTTAGTGTGTGTGTGTATATTATAATGCATGATAGGTGTCGAATATGTGTGTGTTGACACTAAAATATTATATATTTGATGTAAATAGTCATTCTATGTTAAGCAAAATATTTGTTAAATAGTCCATTCTTGCGAATCGAAAGACATTTTAAAGAGAACAGCAGTGCACTAAGTTGACTGCTGACTGGAGGCACCATGCACTATACAGTTAGTAGTGCAAATATAATAATGCAAATATAGTAGTGCAAACACTTTGGGTGCAGTTGCATCTGATTAATGTGTCGAAAAGTGCACGTGCATGATAATGTGTGCATTAAAAATAATTGCTGTTCTTGAAATAAAACTTTATCCAGTAGAGTTAACAAATTGGTAGTTGAAACCCCGAAGGTAACCCATAAGATCCCCACTGATTAAGTTAAATAATATTCATACCTTTATTTAAAAAACTCAAACGTTAGCAGCAGAAAATGTAAGACTGGGTTCACTAAACTGATTTACATCAGATTAACAAAGATTAATGTCACAGACAATATGGCAGAATATAGCACCAACAATATTTTCATTGATCGTTTGAAAAAAGTGTGATAATAATTTGCCATCCAAAGTGACAGACACATTTCAGTGAAATGCGATTTTCCATTTTCATTTATGGCTTTTTATGCAGAATAATTTATCATGTGATAAGAAATAGTAGAATCAATATGCCAGTTGTAGTATTTGTATAAAATATACAAGCATGTTTACCATGTAGCCTTGAAAGCATGTCGCAAAATATGTGGCTACAATCGCAAACTTGTGGAAACTGATGCAACGTTTTGTTATGGGTCAGCAAAAAATAAAATGACATTTTTATCTTTTACCGAACTCAGAACCTCATATAAAATGAAGATGTAGGTTTGAGTATAATTCTCAACCCGGGTTGAATTTATCAATTTGGTAAGTTCTGGTTTAGCCCAAAAAAAATTCTCCAGTTCTGGCTGCTGCGCCGATAGATATTGTGTGCTTCAAACTATATATAGCTATTGTCAAGTCCTAGCATTGCACGAGTGTTCAAAGTTTGAATTAACTGATGCAGTGTTGACATGTCTTGTCTGGTTTTCGCTAATCAGCTCACTGTTCCAGTGCATTTTGGTGAGGTTCCCTGTAATGTGCTCTTTACTGAACTACTGTACTACTGAACTACTGTATTACTGAACTACTGAACTACTGTACTAGTTCTTTCCTGTCCTGTGTAGTGCCTGTCTCACTGAGAACAGCTTCTTCTGTCCTGCATTGAACTAACACCTTAGTGCCAATGCATGGTGCATATTGTACTGGTGCAGTGCATGCTGCTCTACCACATATTGTACTGGTGCAGTGCATGCTGCACTACCAGATATTGTACTGGTGCAGTGCATGCTGCACTACCACATATTGTACTGGTGCAGTGCATTCTGCACTACCACATATTTAGGTATTTTGTGGAATTTATGTTTTTTGTAAGTTTGTCTTGTTACTGTAGCTGAAAGATTTAGAAATGTATATGCACATTCTCAAAAGTTTGTTAAATTAAACATTATTTGAACTCTTGTGCAGTTTTGTAGTGTGAAGTTTTTGCATTTGCCACATAATTTAACTAATAACAATAGCAATGTTAATGTTGAAAAAAAGTCAGTTTACTATTAATGACTACTATGTATGGTGGAAGTTAATAAATGTATTATTCTCTTTCACTGATGTTATTGCTTCTAAGGTTAAGTGAGACAAATTTGTATGGTTTGGCACTAACATTTTGTGACTTGATGGCTATATAGTGTTGCCATTGACAACGGTTATCAGTAACAAAGGTTACAAAGGTGTGACCTGTGAAATAGCATTGTCAGCAGCCGTCTTACTGCTAATCTAATGTTTCATTAATACATTTCAGCGGGTAAGCCTACGTGATATGCATTTGAGTACTACGCACCATCTCAAGTATTTCTTTCGTTTGCATGCTCTTATTTCCGCACCAGCAAGGCTTACACTTAAATGCATATAGTGACAAAAGGTGGCGCACTTAAGTCGGGTGTCTTTTGAATCCAGATTTGGATTCTGAAAATTTGTTAGTATTTTATCTATGGTTTCATATGGCGTAGTGCATCGGTAGATAGTTAATGTAATTGTGTAGGAATCTGTCCATACAGATGTTTATACTTGCATGCTTCATTTGCTTTGGGAATGGTTTGCCCTGTAGGTATGTACGTACTATATGTATGTGATGTGCACACTATAGGGCTTTTCATGTTCGTCTGGAATGTGGAAACACTCGACCGTGGTAAGGCTCACACTACCCATGTCATTGGCACATCAAGGGTGTTCTCTCCCAGCTTTGGCCAACATTGTGTCTCGAGCATTTTTGGAGTGTTCAGGTGTTTTTCCCAAACATACATCCCCAATAATTAGTACATCCCCAATAATGGAATAGGCATAAGGGGGCAAGATGGAAGGGCTGGGGAAAGTAAAATATACTGTGATCAGATAAAATGTGCTTCTGGTTGGTATGCTGGTCAGAATGGCAGCAAAACAAAATGGCGGCAACCTTGGTCAAAATGGCGACATGTCGAGTCAGTATGGTGACAATTCGAGTCAAAATGGTGAAATGTTGAGTCAAAATGCAGACAACTGTTATTCAGAATGGTGGCAAAAATAAATAATAATCATGTAAACATGATGTAAACTCATTCATATCATTACAAGTCAAAAAGGATAAAATAATAAATTATAGTATAGTTACTTAAGCAATCATTGAAAACATATATAGCATTGCTAATAATTGCACATAAATATGAAACTCCTATTATTCTGAGGCTCCTTCGAATATCTCCACCCCCCGGGAATTTTTTTAATGTACAAACCATCCCAATGGCCCCCCGCGCGCACTTACAGAACGTCAGCCCCATACATGCTTAACTGACGGATATATAAGGGAATATACTACTTCATTGTATAGATGGACGCACAAAAGGAAGCCTGTGAAAGTGGTAACAAAGTAACAATTTAGGGTTAATATGACTAACAGCTGTGAATATTTAACTAGCGGCTGTTGCCATATTGATCAGTGGTTGTTGTTGTTGTTTTGACCAATTGAAATCCTCGGGTTGAAGCACGTCAGTAAATGGAAGTAAGCATGCCAGTAAATGGA
Organism: Lamellibrachia columna; assembly: GCA_963662155.1. Taxonomy (NCBI): domain Eukaryota; kingdom Metazoa; phylum Annelida; class Polychaeta; order Sabellida; family Siboglinidae; genus Lamellibrachia; species Lamellibrachia columna. The sequence continues at coordinate 26,417,484 of OY759273.1, read as the reverse complement.
AGTAAGCATGCCAGTAAATGGAAGTAAGCATGCCAGTAAATGGAAGTAAGCATGCCAGTAAATGGAAGTAAGCATGCCAGTAAATGGAAATAAGCGTGCCAGTAAATGGAAGTAAGCATGCCAGTAAATGGAAGTAAGCATGCCAGTAAATGGAAGTAAGCATGCCAGTAAATGGAAATAAGCGTGCCAGTAAATGGAAGTAAGCATGCCAGTAAATGGAAGTAAGCATGCCAGTAAATGGAAGTAAGCATGCCAGTAAATGGAAGTAAGCATGCCAGTAAATGGAAGTAAGCATGCCAGTAAATGGAAGTAGGCATGTCAGTAAATGGAAGTAAGCATGCCAGTAAATGGAAGTAAGCATGCCAGTAAATGGAAGTAAGCATGCCAGTAAATGGAAGTAAGCATGCCAGTAAATGGAAGTAAGCATGCCAGTAAATGGAAGTAAGCATGCCAGTAAATGGAAATAAGCGTGCCAGTAAATGGAAGTAAGCATGCCAGTAAATGGAAGTAAGCATGCCAGTAAATGGAAGTAAGCATGCCAGTAAATGGAAGTAAGCATGCCAGTAAATGGAAGTAAGCATGCCAGTAAATGGAAGTAAGCATGCCAGTAAATGGAAGTAAGCACGCAAGTAAATGGAAGTAAGCAATCCGGTATATACAAAGTACGTTGAGCTTTCTGTGCATGTTTCTCCTTCCTTGAATAAAATGGTTGCTGCTATTTAAGTGTAAGCCACAGTTTGTTGGTAAGATGCTGAAGGAAATAATAATAATAATGATTTGTTTTCTGATGTTCGTTTGAACTTTCCGTGTCTTATAACCTACACTGCTAACAATTTATAGGGTTCTTTTTGGGCCTTGTCCTTTAAGGATCTGCAAACCCATCATCACTAATGTGTGCACAAATGTCTGTTTTGCATTCAGTTAAATTTGTAGAGTACGTTTTTAACTTATATTACTCAAATCACTAGTCGCACAGATACTCTCAATCTGTAGATTCTTATTTCTAGTTGTTTTAGTTTTAATGTATGCATTTGGAGAAAAATATTCAAATGGAATTACACTTTCAGATGCAACATTGTTCATTTTGCAGGAAGCATTCTATCTTTGTGAAATGAAACTTGGTTGATTTAAAGTGAAAAAAAAAGTATTATACTAATGATCACTGTGTTTCTTCTTGCTTTATGCTGCCTTCCTGACTGTCAAATTGATGTACGTGGTAATTAGTAACCGCTAAAATTTGCTTACTTTATTTTATTTCACCTTTCAAGCAGTACTTACTTTATTTTGTCTGATTTTTCCAGCAGTCACATATAAGTTTGTGTTTAATTTTTGTTTCGCCAGCCACATGCATGTTAAATTTGAATGAGTTAGCTACTTATGAATGAGTTAAATTTGAATGAGTTAGTTACTTATGAATGAGTTATAGTAAGAAACTCAGTTTGCATCGTATACTTGTCACCTTTGTTGTTGGTAGTTAAAATATTTCTGTTGTGGTTTTGGGAGTTGTACATTTTGATACATTTCTTAAAGTTATGTTATCAGTCGATGAATGAAACATGTTCACACACATGCAATGGGGACTGGCTGGTGATATGGGGATCATTGGTGCACTGGTGCATGCCATGTGACTTGTGGTGATGAATCGGTGTTGATGCGGTGATTACAGCATGTATTGAAGTGATGGAGGAGTGGTGATTTGTGATGTCTTCAGTGCTGTAATAGTGATGTGCTGTGTGTAATGCAAATTATGTGTTGTGTTTGATGCAAGTAACGTGCTGTGTGTGATGCAAGAGAAGTGGTGCGTGTGATGTGAGTGATGTGTTGTGTGTAATGAGAGTGATGTGATTTGTATGCTGCAAGTGATGTACTGTATGTGATGCATGTGATGTGCTATGTGTAATGCGAATGACATATTGTGTGTCCTGTGAGTGATGTGCTATGTGTAATGTATAAAGTAATGTGCTATAAAGCAATGTGTTGTATGTGATGTTCACTGTGTCGCGTCTCAGGTGCCCATGTACCAGAGTTGGAACTGCACGAAGCTCAGGAGAAGTTTGTGGAGAGCAAAGATCTTGCCGAGACTGCCATGTACAACCTACTAGAGAACGATGTCAGTATACACCTGTCTGGCTGTCACCTGTCTGTCCGTGTGCCTGTCTGCCATTCCATCTGTTACTGTCACTATGTACTGGTGGTCAGTTGATCATTGCACTATGTAATTGTGTCAATAATGCAGTATTGCGGTATCTCTCTCTCTTTCCTGTTTCCCTCTCTCTCTCGATCATTCTCCTCCCCGCTCTCTCTTGCTCGCTCTCCACCATATCTCTGTCGCACTCTTGCTTGTATCTCTCCCAATCTCCCCTGTCTATCATTCCCAATCTCCCCTGTCTATCACTCCCAATCTCCCCTGTCTATCACTCCCAGTCTCCCCTGTCTATCACTCCCAATCTCCCCTGTCTATCACTCCCAATCTCCCCTGTCTATCACTCCCAATCTCCCCTGTCTATCACTCCCAGTCTCCCTTGTCTATCACTCCCAATCTCCCCTGTCTATCACTCCCAATCTCCCCTGTCTATCACTCCCAATCTCCCCTGTCTATCACTCCCAATCTCCCCTGTCTATCACTCCCAATCTCCCTTGTCTATCACTCCCAATCTCCCCGTCTATCACTCCCAATTCCCCTGTCTATCACTCCCAATCTCCCCTGTCTATCACTCCCAATCTCCCCTGTCTATCACTCCCAGTCTCCCCTGTCTATCACTCCCAGTCTCCCCTGTCTATCACTCCCAATCTCCCCTGTCTATCACTCCCAATCTCCCCTGTCTATTACTCCCAATCTCCCCTGTCTATCACTCCCAATCCCCCCTGTCTATCACTCCAAATCTCCCCGTCTATCACTCCCAATTCCCCTGTCTATCACTCCCAGTCTCCCCTGTCTGTATGTATCACGCTCTTCCTCTCTCTCCTTTCTTTCTATTTTGCTCGCCTCTATCTCATCTCTCCCTCTTCACTCTCCCTGTCCATCTCCCTGCCCCTCTTCCTGCCGCTCTCCCTCCCTCCTATAAGCAGCCATCAATCAGCACACTGGAATCTTCCTTTGTAAGGTGTACTCTGTCATCAAAGATAATTTAACAGACAACTATCAAAATGTGAAATGTATGATTGACAGTCACATTGTGTCAACTGGTGTGTAACAATGTAATTGAGTTTGATTAGAATCCTGATTTATACCACTGCAGTCTGCACCCATGTGACTGACAACCATGACTGACTGCTGTACAGGTTATAGCAATGCGATTGACAGATGTGTGGTTGACAACCGAGTGGTTGACATGTGAGATTGACAGCACCAATGTGTAAGTTAATGACTAACGGCGCTACTAGAAACAGTTGTATTGTTCTGTATGACAGGTTGAGCAGATTTCCCAGCTGTCTGCTTTCCTGGATGCTGAGTATGAATACCATCGACAAACAGCAGACATCCTGCAAACCATGTCAGAGCTGATGCGTCAGAGGTACACCTTGTCTTATCCTTCAATAAATCTGCATCCTCAGTTAGATTCTTCGCTACTATGTTTAGGGTAATAATAGGTAAATGTGGGGTGAATTTCGGAAAAATAAAAGTAAACCCCTTAAAGTTTGACATCGGAGATACAAAGCGTCTAGAAGGAGTATGATAGCATGCAAACATACATACAAACATACATACAAACATACATACAAACATACATACAAACATACATACAAACATACATACAAACATACATACAAACATATATACAAACATACATACAAACATATTCACGGTTGATTATTATAATATTATGATGGGTGTTTCCGGGGTTATTTTGAGACGATCCCTGTCTGCAGACTGGATGAAGTGGCCACCAAGCCACGCCGCGAGCATGTGCCACAACGGATAGCCTCATTCTCAAGGTACGACCGAGCACCGTCACCAATGCATGATGGGAATGATTACAATCTTGTTGACTCGACCGGCTACAGCCTGTCGCCAGCGCAACCTGCTTTCGGCTCAGTGACGTCTTCTAAAGGTTAGTGTTGTTGACGTATTCTGCTTTCATAAACAGTTTGTATATTAGGATCACCATGTCATAAAATACTTTGCTATTCAAGGAAATTTGCAGGATTTTACAATGTGTAACATATATATATATTATCAAATTAAAAATTGTAGTAATTATTTTATCATGCATTTGTAAGATATTTAAATTAATTATAAATAAAGCTTCGGTTGTAATAGTGGGTTTGTTAAATTTTAATTGTGTGTGTTAGCACTTCTCATATTTTCGATCATTGATACTGCCATTGTGATTGTTTGATTATTAAACATGTTTTTTCTTGTTGCTACTTCAGAAGATCTTTCCAAAGGTAACAGATGTTTTAATATCAGTATTCTTTGCATGGAATGCATTGCTCTTCTTCTGTTTAATTATTGTCTCGTTTGTCTTTGTCTAGTTGTGAGTAGTGGGAACAGTTGGCTAGAGAAATTATAACATAAAATTATGATTGCTGTGTAAGAAATCTGTACACAGCTTCCTGTATATTGATAGCAATATTAATATTAAGACATTGTATGCCACTTTGTCTGTTACATGGCAGTAATATTTTACACAGGTCACAAACCATTACTTTTTTGGTGATATCCATGCATTGGGTTCTTGTTTATATTTCAAAATCGTAAGCAGAATCAGATTTTAGCATTTATATACATTTTCTACCAGACCTTTAGTGCTCATTCTAGTTATTAAATTATCTAGAGCAAGAGTTGTATAATTTATTGCTGCAATGAGCCATTATGGTTGAAGGATTCCTATTAAACATGAAAACAAATTGAGAAATGCAACTGTAACTGTTAAGAAACGTTAAGAAACATGATGCACATGTTCATGTTAAGAAACATGATGCACATGTTCATGTTAAGAAACATGATGCACATGTTCATGGTATGAAACATGATGCACATGTTCATGTTATGAAACATGATGCACATGTTCATGTTATGAAACATGATGCACATGTTCATGTGATTCATGTGGCTTGTTTGTGTTTGCTTTGGCTGTGCGTACTTCTTCCTTCTTTTTCAACTTAACCCAGTTGAAAAAGAATTAGACAAAGAATTCTGCGTAGTCGTTGCTCTTTTGATAGTTGTGTTCACCTTCTGAATCATTCATGAGTGTTTAGAAGTGACCAAGTTTCTGGGAAAAGAACCAGAATATGATAAATTTTTCAAAAATTTATATAGTTTTGTTGTGCACCATTTCACTGATGCCATTAATGTCGTATTTACTTGTTTTCCTAGACAATGTATGACACTTTTGTAGTTGTGCCAAGGCAACATAGGCAGTCAGTTACACTGATTGCGATTTGCCTATAAGTCTATATTAATTGTGTCAACTTATTAATTAAGCATGTAGACTTGTCAGAGACATGTTGTACCCATTGAGTAGATGTGTTGGCCGAGTTGTTATGACATTTTAGTACAAGGCATACGTAAATTATACAAATAAAGCATTTACCAAACTTACACTGCACTGTGGCTCAACTTACCCCACACCAAGTGATCGTTGAGCCAGCTTACCAACCCTATTTGAATCAGCTACAAATAGTTATCTATGCATACTAAATAATCTTGATCTTGTTATAAAATGATTTACTAATAATCATAGTTTATGTAAGTAATTGCAATTTTGACTTGTGAATGTGATTGTGCTGTAGATATCAAAAAGAATAAAAAATGGCTCAAATAACACTGCTTTCCCCTAAACCTGTAAATATTTGGCAAGTATTGTTGAAGTTAAGAAGTGACTACCGGGGGTTTGCTATTGTTACTGTTACAATACTTTTGCGGTAGTTTCATAATTATTGAGATAGTATTGCAATAATATCATGGAATAGCGAATTGCCAGGAAAACTGTCCCAAACCGTAAATGATAGGTGGTGCCATCGTGTGGCCTTGGAGATAGTTGATTAAAATTGGTGCTGCTCTGATCAATGATAGTTGATGTTAAGTCGATAGTTAAGTAAAATTACCAAATAAAGTTAAAAAGCATGTTTACAAAACAGTATTACAGTGAAATGCACAAGTAGTCCTGCTCGTTTCTTTTTCCAACTGTCATTAGTACCAATAGTTAGTGTGCTGTCGGTGATATCTATCGATAGTACTGCATCGTCATATTGACTGTTGCGATGACAGTTAGATGTAGTGTAAGGTAAAATGACATGCGAGGAGGTGGGGCGCCTGCCCGGGGTTGACAGCGCGAGCGCCCTGATTTGTTTTAACACTGGCTTCAAAATGGTGCATTTTTCTAAGGATGTTTCAACTTTTCTCTTGAAGTTAGAAGGGGACAGAAATAAAAATGCTTGTAACGGTGCATGTGACAACATGGGAACCACATTATAATAAGTGTACTTTTGTGTACTTTTATGTATTATCTTTTATATTGGGCGAGTTGGTGAAAAGGAAACAGCGAGGTGGCCCACATCACTTGTTATATACCAGGGGAACGCTGAGATGTATTGGTAGAACCACGCCATAAGTTGAAGTGATCATGTCTGCTTGCAGGGAGTAAGCCATGCTGCGAGGCCCTGTACGACTTCGACCCCGAGAACGAGGGGGAACTTGGCTTTGCTGAAGGCGACATCATCAACCTGATTAGTCGCATTGACGAGAACTGGTATGAAGGTTCGGTGAACGGCCAGACAGGATTCTTCCCGGTCAACTACGTCAAGGTGATTGTCGACGTTCAATGATCCACGCCGCGTGAATTGTCATGTACAAAGTTTGCCTGCCAGTGGCAAAAATGGTGACGGGGAACAATCTGTAGATTGTAGTGATGCTGCTATCACTACTGGTTTTCTGTAATGTCACATGATGGCTGGTTGGCCAGTGGAACACTCAGTCACAGCGAGCATTTACCACGGGACGAACAGACTCTTCCAGCCGGTTGTATATTATTTGTTTGGTATTCCGAGGGAATTCACCTCGCTAGGAAATACAAATGTTAGACAGATTTGGTAAAGGTATGGAAATAGAATGGGCGATTTCAAAGAAATATGAAGTGTAGGTTTTGACTTAGAGAATGGTCAGAAAAGTGAAACTGGTAAAGTAGCTGTGGAATATTTTTGTGTTCCCATGGAATGTTTGTTAATAAGGAATGTGCTTGCAAAGCAGCTGCTGTTAGTTGTGCCACACGTACCTCATAGTTTGAGTAGCGTATCATCACGTGGACCAACACACTCATGTGAGGGTCATGTTAGAGTTCTAAATACATTTCTTTTGCGAGTGGGTCAGTGGTTATACAGTAGTCTGTGGTTGTGCATGTACATAAAGTGACTACTGTACAAATTTAGTATACAACCGAGTAGTTGTACAAATCTTGTGTACATCATGTACATGTCATGTGTGAGTATAACTGTTCAACAGTTTGACCCGAATTTAGTCAGCTGTACATACACACACCCACACATACACACACACACACATACATGCGGTGTACATACAGGTGTACATACAAGTTTGAGAAAGTGTGCATACATAGATACACACATTTTTGGTGTCTACTTGTCATCAGTGATATATTGGGACATTAATGAATGTAGCTTACAGTATCGCCTTCTTGTGAGCAGTTCAGTTCAGTTTTGTTTTTGTGTTGGTCATACTCACACGGTAAAGTGCGTGGTTGTTACTCATCTAAAACATGTACGGCCCACTTTGTTGCTTTATACACTGGAGACGAAGCACAAGGTACCCAGTCTCAAAAATGGCATCCAAATCCATCACATCTGAGCAGAAAGTTATTTCCAATATTCCACTTTTTTAACTGCAACTTTCGTTCACCTAATGTGTTGTAAATACAGAATCTGTACAACCAATTTTGATAACACCATTGAGCTATCGTCGATGGCACTCTCAGAACACACTCAGGAGTGGCGCCACTTGCCACATCACCACTGCCACAACTTTATTATAAATTCAAAATGGATGCAGCATTGTTATTTACGACTTGTTATGTCGTGGCATTTGAGCACTTGAGATACGTAAAACACTTCCTTACAAAAAACGAGGATTGTCGTGTTTCTAGTCAAATTTCAACGCAAAATACTATCCACAATTGTATGCAATTGAAATTGAGAGATTTTTTGACAAAGATTAGATATTTACCAAATCAAATAAAGATGTGTAAAATGTGCACATAAGTTGTGGCGGTGTGATATGATAAATATTCACGCAACCGTGGAGGTTGCACTCACATCTAGCACCCCCCTCGTGCGAGTACTAGATGCTTAACAACCTTGCACACCACCTGGTGAGAGTGAATTCCTGCAGTTGTCAGTGAAGTCGAGTCTTGAGGGATGATGTCAAAAATGTGTCTGGATGATGTAAAAAAAACAATTGTTTTCCCAGGGTTGATTGGAAGATGACAAAGTAAAGCTGACGGATCAGTGTTAATGGTCAGTCGCCATATGGATCTGATCCACAGGCAAACAATTTGTGTTTTATTTCTGGTAGTTTATTTGCATGCAGTACCAGTCGCCCGATTCAGTCCAGGACATCGTGTGTTGAAACAATCCCTGCAGCGACAATAACATAAAGTACTGTGTTCAGTCCAGGACATCATGTGTTGATGCAATCCCTGCAAGGACGACAACATAAAGTACTGTGTTCAGTCCAGGACATCATGTGTTGATGCAATCCCTGCAAGGACGATAACATAAAGTACTGTGTTCAGTCCTGGACATCATGTGTTGATGCAATCCCTGCAAGGACGATAACATAAAGTACTGTGTTCAGTCCAGGACATCATGTGTTGATGCAATCCCTGCAAGGACGATAACATAAAGTACTGTGTTCAGTCCAGGACATCATGTGTTGATGCAATCCCTGCAAGGACGATAACATAAAGTACTGTGTTCAGTCCAGGACATCATGTGTTGATGCAATCCCTGCAAGGACGATAACATAAAGTACTGTGTTCAGTCCAGGACATCATGTGTTGATGCAATCCCTGCAAGGACGACAACAAAGTACTGTGTTCAGTCCAGGACATCATGTGTTGATGCAATCCCTGCAAGGACGACAACAAAGTACTGTGTTCAGTCCTGGACATCATGTGTTGATGCAATCCCTGCAAGGACGATAACATAAAGTACTGTGTTCAGTCCTGGACATCATGTGTTGATGCAATCCCTGCAAGGACGATAACATAAAGTACTGTGTTCAGTCCAGGACATCATGTGTTGATGCAATCCCTGCAAGGACGATAACATAAAGTACTGTGTTCAGTCCTGGACATCATGTGTTGATGCAATCCCTGCAAGGACGATAACATAAAGTACTGTGTTCAGTCCAGGACATCATGTGTTGATGCAATCCCTGCAAGGACGACAACAAAGTACTGTGTTCAGTCCTGGACATCATGTGTTGATGCAATCCCTGCAAGGACGATAACATAAAGTACTGTGTTCAGTCCAGGACATCATGTGTTGATGCAATCCCTGCAAGGATGATAACATAAAGTACTGTGTTCAGTCCTGGACATCATGTGTTGATGCAATCCCTGCAAGGACGACAACAAAGTACTGTGTTCAGTCCAGGACATCATGTATTGATGCAATCCCTGCAAGGACGATAACATAAAGTACTGTGTTCAGTCCTGGACATCATGTGTTGATGCAATCCCTGCAAGGACGATAACATAAAGTACTGTGTTCAGTCCAGGACATCATGTGTTGATGCAATCCCTGCAAGGACGACAACAAAGTACTGTGTTCAGTCCAGGACATCATGTATTGATGCAATCCCTGCAAGGACGACAACAAAGTACTGTGTTCAGTCCTGGACATCATGTGTTGATGCAATCCCTGCAAGGACGATAACATAAAGTACTGTGCCTACTGCATTCGAAATGCCACTGTTAGAAACAGACTTCAAAAGTGAAAAACTGGCATAGACATTTGTATGCATTTGTCATGGCGGGCATCGAGTCCGATGTGACCTGGCAGCATAACACAAGAGCCTATGCAATTTCTCATTTTTATATGGAAACTGTCTAACCAACTACATTCTGGTGGAGGGTAATTTCTGTTGAAAGACAGAGATATATGCTGTTTCTATCTAGGTTAGGGACGTGTGTACATTGTCTACTCAAGATTCATTAAATTGCCTGGTCAGATTGTTAAAATGTGTGATTAATTCATATCCCCACTAAAGCTGCTCCTATTCCCCATACTGTTTCAAACGGGTTAGCAGGTATGTCTTTGAATTTAATTTAGGCAAACAAAATTGCACGATCTTCAAATATTTCTAGGCTTTCTACTGGCCATGTGTACATTTTGGTAACTGTTACTAGTGACCGTACACACTGCTTGATGGCATCCAAACTTTGATGTCTTACAGTGGGACTGGAGATGGGCAGGTAGCGTGTAGAATATCAGTTGCCCCTGTAAACACGGGAAGTATTCTCTGTTGAATTTGTCCATAAAAAAATGACTCTCCTGAAATTAGACCGTGCCAAATGGCAGAGTAACTCACGAAGAGATGCATGGACATTCGTGACACGTCGGGCCATGCTCTAACTTACATTATAACTTACATTAGATTTACTTATTTGTGCATGTTATACGACATAATAATAACTGCTGTTTTTTCTTCTTTGTTTTCCAAGATAGTCCCAGTTGCGCAGGCTGCTTTGGGCCTGTTGAAGGAAATGGGTACTTATGCAAGTAGAGAAATAACCATAGTGCTGCCTACAGAGCCGCATTAGAATCGGTGCTGAAGGAACGGTACATGTATGTCTGACTAGCTTGTTGATAAGTCAGCCGAGAAAATGTGTTATTAATCATGGAAATATTTGGTGGGATAGTATTTGTGTAGCAACAGGTAGATGAAAATAGCATTGAAGATTATATGCAAAATTGTCAAGATTGCGGTTACATGATATTTTATGTTACTATGGCAACCGTCGTATGTGTTGTCGGCGTTCTCAAAATAAGTTGTGAGTGTAGGAAAAACGATCTCTTGGTTTGATCTTTGGTAGAGTTTGCTCTGTTTTCTTCAAGTTTTATAAAGTGTCTGCATTATTGAATAACATTCCGTTGTTGTGGTTAGATACTTTATGTTCGGACCTGAGAGAAATTAAACATTAGTTGAAACATTTGTCAGTTGTTCCGTGTTTACTATTTAACACTACATTGTCTTGTAGTGTTCATGAATGCATTGTCTTTTAGTGTTCATGAATGCATTGTCTTGTAGTGTTCATGAATGCATTCTCTTGTAGTGATCATGAATGTATAATGTGCACTTCCATGCATAATGCTGGGCAACATACTAGAAACAAGTGTATTAACAACTACCAGGGGGGTATAGAAGTGCAGAAAATGACTAAAGTTGGTTTCCTAGTAAAGTTACGACTTGCATGTCTCAACCAACTACAAGATTCAAAAGATAACTTTTCATCAATATGATGTTGAGTGCTGAATTGTGTAAGTTGCACTGTATACACGAAGTCATTCGCGTGACAGAAACATTTCCTGCTGACATGAATTGTTTGTGGGACATCTTTAATGTATTAAAGATGTCCCACAAACAAGTAAACGCCATGAATAAATTAATATCAATAGAAAATGTTTTGTCATGTAAAAGAGACTTTGTGGAGACATGGAATTAGATAATTCTGCAATTTGTTAAGCACATTGTACAAGACGTGGAGAAAATGTTATATTTTTAATTGCGTAGTTGAAACCCAAGTCCTAACTTTCCTAGGAAACCAATTTTTTCCCGCACTCTGGGGCCACACCCCCACCCACCCAACATGGTAGTTGTTAATGCACTTGTCTTCATTGCTGATTCCGGCGGTATTCGCTCGCCAAATGAAAATATATTTGTATACACCTTTTTCATATACTTGCCAACATGATATTATGATTATGATGTTTGCGTCCAAACTCAAGTTTGGCCTTCGTTGACTAAACTAGTCCCGTTTCTGACAAAATAGCACGGTTGTTTGAGACTGTGTTGGGTGTGTGTACGCCAGGAGAGCATCACAAGTGCTGGGAAATTCAAATGCCTATATACAGGACACCGGAACTTGGATGTAAACTATAAAATGGGAGATACTGTTCTAGACACTACTGTAGAAGAAAAGGACTTAGGAATAACAATAAGTGCTGATATGAAAGTTTCAGAGCAGGTTCAAAGGGTAATCAAATTCTTGGGTTGATTAGGAGAAAAATAACATACAAGGAAAAAAGGTATTTATACCACTGTATAAAGCAATAGTTAGGTCTCATTTAGAGTACTGTATACAAGCTTGGAGATATAGTTAGGTCTCATTTAGAGTACTGTATACAAGCTTGGAGACAATATTGTAAGACAGAATACATTCTCAGCAAACAATTGGCATGATATTCTTGATTTTATTGCATTTAGCTAGTTTTTATTATCCCTTATGTGCATAGCCCCAAGACCATAACTTTTGTTTCGCTTTAAAAATATGGCAATATTAATGGTGACATATACTATACTGAATGATGACATACACTATACTGAATGGTGACATACACTATACTGAATGGTGACATACACTATACTGAATGGTGACATACACTATACTGAATGATGACATACACTATACTGAATGGTGACATACACTATACTGAATGGTGACATACACTATACTGAATGGTGACATACACTATACTGAATGGTGACATACACTATACTGAATGATGACATACACTATACTGAATGATGACATACACTATACTGAATGATGACATACACTATACTGAATGGTGACATACACTATACTGAATGGTGACATACACTATACTGAATGGTGACATACACTATACTGAATGATGACATACACTATACTGAATGATGACATACACTATACTGAATGATGACATACACTATACTGAATGATGACATACACTATACTGAATGATGACATACACTATACTGAATGGTGACATACACTATACTGAATGGTGACATACACTATACTGAATGATGACATACACTATACTGAATGGTGACATACACTATACTGAATGGTGACATACACTATACTGAATGGTGACATACACTATACTGAATGATGACATACACTATACTGAATGGTGACATACACTATACTGAATGATGACATACACTATACTGAATGATGACATACACTATACTGAATGATGACATACACTATACTGAATGATGACATACACTATACTGAATGGTGACATACACTATACTGAATGATGACATACACTATACTGAATGATGACATACACTATACTGAATGGTGACATACACTATACTGAATGGTGACATACACTATACTGAATGACATACACTATACTGAATGATGACATACACTATACTGAATGATGACATACACTATACTGAATGGTGACATACACTATACTGAATGGTGACATACACTATACTGAATGATGACATACACTATACTGAATGATGACATACACTATACTGAATGGTGACATACACTATACTGAATGGTGACATACACTATACTGAATGATGACATACACTATACTGAATGATGACATACACTATACTGAATGGTGACATACACTATACTGAATGATGACATACACTATACTGAATGATGACATACACTATACTGAATGATGACATACACTATACTGAATGATGACATACACTATACTGAATGATGACATACACTATACTGAATGATGACATACACTATACTGAATGATGACACACTATACTGAATGATGACATACACTATACTGAATGATGACATACACTATACTGAATGATGACATACACTATACTGAATGGTGACATACACTATACTGAATGATGACATACACTATACTGAATGATGACATACACTATACTGAATGATGACATACACTATACTGAATGATGACATACACTATACTGAATGATGACATACACTATACTGAATGGTGACATACACTATACTGAATGCTGCAAGTGCAAAAGTAGAGATAGATTTTGTACAGCGTACAATGGAACCTTCTCTAACGACCACCTTCGTCTTACGACCACCTCCAAATTGTTACAAGTTTCCTGGCTCAAAAATATTGTGTTAGTACTGACCATTTGGAATTAAGACCACCTTGGAATTATGACCAGTTTGGTGGTCAGAGTACATTACGCTTTGTGAAGTAACAGAGCCACGTGTGTTATTCGTAAATACATATTTTAATTCTAAAACTATAGATTTACATTCGAAGAATACTGTTTCTGTAGGAAATGTTCTTAATTTACAAGTTAGTGGTAGCTTGCAAAACATAGTTCCGTTTCTGTAATGCAATTATAGAACAAACAAAATAAGTTATAAACATACACAAAATGTAGATGATTCTGAATATTATGTAATTGTGTGTAGTAAATCTTGCACAAAAACGCACATTTTCTATACATAACCAAACCATAAATATAATATAACAGACAAATGTAATATTCTTGTACCTCAAGTATGTACTCATTTATTTCTTTCCTGGGAAACGCCATGACAATTCTTTCTTTCCTGGGAAACGCCATGACAATTCTTTCTTTCCTGGGAAACGCCATGACAATTCTTTCTTTCCTGGGAAGCGCCATGACATTTATTTCTTTCCTGGGAAACGCCATGACAATTCTTTCTTTCCTGGGAAACGCCATGACAATTCTTTCTTTCCTGGGAAGCGCCATGACAATTCAGACCCATGCATTAAAAAACATGCAATAAACAGTTCAATCCTTTCTGGGCCAAATATCTCATTTCCACTGCACAAGCAGCTGAAAATTTGCATGCCCCCTGAATGTGACCCCAGCGTGTAAGAAGTTAACATCTCTGCTGTAGCGTAGGCACTGATTTATACAACTGAGTGAACTAGAGCAACGGGGTGTGAACAAAATTGCTTCAAACAAACAATAAGATTCAAACCATAGTCCTCTAAACCAAGTGTTCTCACCTACATATAATGCAACATATAATGTAACATATAATGCAACATATAATGTAACATATAATGCAACATATAATGCAACATATGATGTAACATGAATTCACAAGACAATCAGTTACCTTATGGCCAGTATACCATCAATGTACATCTACAAAACTGGTGACTATTAATTTCAGTTAAACATTATTATAACTACCATACAAATGATTATTGTGCATCCTGCTATGCATATATGTAAGCATGCTTATACATCTAGATAATTTTATATATTGGCTGAAACAATTCAATCATGATCGATTGGCTCTGATCAAACTGATTGTGAAAAAGCAAAAAGAATTCTGACAGAAGACCTGTTTCAATAGCACACCCGCTTTTTCAACAAAAACAACAAATTAACAGTGTAGGTTTAATAGGGCTGGGGAGGTTGGTACCCTACTAAACTGAATTCCCGTAAACATTTCAACATTTTGAAGGTTATGATTCAACACAACAGTTCATGGTCTATTTTCCTAAAATGTCAACCATTACATTTTGAATCACTAAATAGCAGAAAAAAGTCTTAAGATGCTAATAAAAAATTTGAGTGGCCAAGACAAAGGTTGATAGATGCTGCACTTTCTCATTCCCAAAGTACGACCGAGCATCATCACCAATGCATGATGGAAATAATGACAATAATTACAAATATGCATACATCAGACTTAAACTCGTATATTGACAACACAGTTTGTTCAATGAAAAAATTAAATGTCCTGTTATCACACTTGGCTATAGCATTAATGGTCTTGCAAGCACACACGCACGCATGCACACACACAAACTATTGATTTACACTAAAAATGTTTTCCGAGATATTTCCTTGGGGGATGATCGTCCTGATATAACATGACCCTCGGTTAATATAAAGATAAAATCTTAAAAATTCAGCCATTAATACCACTGTTGGCATACCCTGAAACGAATCGAAGTAATCGGTCCTACAGTGGTGATAATTAGCAGCTTATCCGCAGCCACTGATCCAGACAGAACTTTGTGCCTGTGCTCACTCTCTCAATATCTTTATCTTCACCCGTCATTCGATTCATTAACACTGAAGTTTCCAGCTGCGTCTCAATCAGGTTTCCACTGCCATCTAACAATGTCGCGCTGAAATATAAATTACCATTTTATAAATTGTCTGGAACAAAAATAGCCTCCAACTGTTCATCTTTATATGATTTTCTTTCACAAAGTAAGATTAACTTTTATGAAGTGAAAGTTAAAATCAAACTTAACCAAATGTTTACTGAATGTACAATTGTCGCCTTATGCCCAAATTAGGGTGCAAAAATTTTATGAAGTGAAAGTTAAAATCAAACTTAACCAAATGTTTACTGAATGTACAATTGTCGCCTTATGCCCAAATTAGGGTGCAAAAATTTTATGAAGTGAAAGTTAAAATCAAACTTAACCAAATGTTTACTGAATGTACAATTGTTGCCTTATGCCCAAATTAGGGTGCAAAAAGGATACGTAAATAAACGTACATAAAACTGAGCTTGATTAGCAATGGTGGCACAGAAGCAGTTGATCTATTGTGTTAACTTCGTTTTGTAAATTTTATTTAGTAAAAAAATATTTTTGAAATAAAAATATCTCTAAAATGCAATATTTTTAATTGCAGTAAATTCACCAACAGACTAAACCTTCTCATAGTGACATTCCTGCTTAATTTCAATAATTCCATGAATGATCCACAGATGCTAGCCAAGTACCATGTGGTACTCATTAGCATTACATTGCATTACTATTATCATTGTAAAAATTACATGTTCAGCAGGATTACTTCATGTACAGGATATTCTGCTCGGAGGTACTGATTTTTAATTACTTAATTAAAACAAGCACATAAACCACTGAACGGAAGCAGACATGGAACGACTAGAGCAGTCTTTCAAGTTATGCTTAGCACCTAATATGTCTATTTTTTTTGTAATAATTATATATTTTTTTATTCAATGTTCCCCGATAAATGTATCTGTCTCCAGAAGTGTATACACTTCTGCAGACAGAAGTGTATTGGAAAAGGAGGTGGACTTGTTAAGTACTACATAAGTCTTTCAATATGTGTGCTTGTTTTAATCACAATGGATCAGACTTGTGGTCAGTTACATTGTAATAGGAAATAAAACACCAATTCCAATTCCGGAATTGGAATTGGCATTTTGTTGTGTCATTGGAATTGGTGAACATGTAATTGGTATTTTCAATTATTTCTCAATTATTTTTTCAGTTACATCATGTAACTTTATAACTCAAATTGTTTGCTACAAATACATTCTTTTTTACAAAATGCAATAAAATATAATATGTTGTGTATATATTATAATTATACCATAATATGCAGAAATTAAATAGAGCTGCTCTAAAATTTATGTTATTTTTGTTGCCGAGTATGTCTATGGTTGTTTTCTTCACATACTTTTATTTTGATATGGAATTGATAAATGGAATTGGTGTTGGTATTTTTGAGGTGTAACTGAAATTGGTATTTGTAATTGGTGTGGAATTGGTATAATGTAACTGACCACAGTCCGCAATGGATAAGTATTAAACAAAGTTTCAAAGACTCTCTACATGTTCCACGTCAGTTTCAACTCAGTCATTGTGTGTCTCCAAATGGAAAGCCCTGCAGATTACCAACAAATGAAGTTTCTAACCAACTTCTCTGACAACACATTAAAAATATGTTTACCTAATATGATTTGGTATTTGACTTAAATCCACTGCTGTTGCATCGCGGAATTCAGACATGGCTACTATAGCATCAACTAGCGCCCTCTGTAGCCATACTGATGCAGCCACCTCGCCAGGATCAATCTTCAACTGAGAGTTGAGCATCTTTGACGAGAACGGAGGCTTGAGTCGTGCGTAGAGGTACACCACCATGTGATGTCTCTTGGGCAGTCCGACTGATAACATCGCAGGAAAAGCCGACTGGAACCAGACAGTCAGGGACCCTTCACAATTGTTGACATTTAGTTACTTACCTATTCATACAAAGTATACTAATTCTCTCGCCGAATTAGTAGTTTTACAATATTGATAATTTTGCACATTAAAAATATATTGATGTAACAATGTTATGACACAGCACATGTATGTAGGACATAAACAGCAGAATATGTTTTATTTATCTCCAATTAATTATGTTAAAGCTTTGTGTTTTTCTAACAACTCCACGGTGTCATATTGACAACTGTTTTCCACAAAGTTGTGAATTTCCAAGATGTCGGACTGTATCGCAGCGTCGCGCTGTAAACAGTTACACAATTTAAAACAATAGTAATTACGTAGCAGTTCACCATGTGGCACTGCACGATCATGTTTCACATGCGACTAACATTTAAAAAATTAGTTCACGGGCCTTGACCCCCCTCCCCTTTAGTTCACAAGCATTGACCCCCCTCCCCTTTAGTTCACAAGCATTGACCCCCCTCCCCCTTTAGTTCATAGGCCTTGACCCCCCCTCCCCCTTTAGTTAACAGGCCTTGACCCCCCCTCCCCCTTTAGTTCACAGGCCTTGACCCCCCCTCCCCCTTTAGTTCACAGGCCTTGATCCCCTTTAGTAAACAGGCCTTGACCCCCTCCCCCTTTAGCTAACAGGCCTTGACCCCCTCCCCTTTAGTAAACAGGCCTTGACCCCCTCCCCCTTTAGCTAACAGGCCTTGACCCCCTCCCCTTTAGTTCACAGGCCTTGACCCCCCTCCCCCTTTAGTACACAGGCCTTG
The DNA here is from genome assembly GCA_963662155.1 of Lamellibrachia columna. Lineage (NCBI taxonomy): Eukaryota > Metazoa > Annelida > Polychaeta > Sabellida > Siboglinidae > Lamellibrachia > Lamellibrachia columna. The sequence continues at coordinate 26,398,732 of OY759273.1, read as the reverse complement.
ACCCCCCTCCCCCTTTAGTTCACAGGCCTTGACCCCCCTCCCCCTTTAGTTAACAGGTATTTACCCCCCTCCCCCTTTAGTTAACAGGCCTTGACCCCCCCTCCCCCTTTAGTTCACAGGCCTTGACCCCCCTCCCCCTTTAGTTCACAGGCCTTGACCCCCTCCCCCTTTAGCTAACAGGCCTTGACCCCCTCCCCTTTAGTTAACAGGCCTTGACCCGCCCCCTTTAGTACACAGGCCTTGACCCCCCTCCCCCTTTAGTTCACAGGCCTTGACCCCCCTCCCCCTTTAGTACACAGGCCTTGACCCCCCTCCCCCTTTAGTTCACAGGCCTTGACCCCCCTCCCCCTTTAGTTAACAGGTCTTGACCCCCCTCCCCCTTTAGTTAACAGGCCTTGACCCGCCCCCTTTAGTACACAGGCCTTGACCCCCCCTCCCCCTTTAGTACACAGGCCTTGACCCCCCTCCCCTTTTAGTTAACAGGCCTTGACCCCCACCCCCTTTAGTTCACAGGCTTTGACCCCCCTCCCCCTTTAGTTCACAGGCTTTGACCCCCTCCTTCTTTAGTTCACAGGCTTTGACCCCCCTCCCCCTTTAGTTCACAGGCTTTGACCCCCTCCCCCTTTAGTTCACAGGTTTTGACCCCCCTCCCCCTTTAGTTCACAGGCTTTGACCCCCTCCCCCTTTAGTTCACAGGCTTTGACCCCCCTCCCCCTTTAGTTCACAGGCTTTGACCCCCTCCCCCTTTAGTTCGCTTTTTATGAATAGGTAAATGTTAACAGTTGTGAATGATCCCAAAGATACACACCAAGTGAGACTTGTCAAAATGATGATGTTAATAATATGGTAAAGATGTTAAATGCCTCGTACCATGATACACTCACTGGATGAACTGATAAAATGTGTGATAATTTCAACAGAAAGGTACTGGCATGTGCTATGACTGTAATTATCTCATATTTGTTATTACTAATAATATATACAGCACGTGCACTGAACCTAAAAATTAAAGGCAGTAGTTTTCACTTTAGGTAGCAAAATTTTTTTTTTAAATGTTTGAAAAATGTCAGTGCAACAACGTGTTTCATCATGCATTAATCTGTAAAACAAAAATTTTAACCTATTAATTGTGCATGCCCTAACTATTGTACACCCCCTTTTTAACAATCAGAATTCATAATATTTGTAATTTTACTAGTGTGGAACAACTGAAGTGTCACCATCTGGTGTTAAACAGGTGGCATCACTTTTCAGTTGTTTTACACTAGTTACCAAATGACACCACTAGTGTTAAACAGTTACCTTGTTGTCTAGAGAAACAAGTTTTGGTGCACGCTTATAAGAACAGATTCCGTGACATTTTTCCATGGCCCAATTTTTTTTCAAGTGTACTGTATGATTATTATGTTGAATACGGTAAGTTTATGTCATGTGTCCAGTCTAAAGGTAAAAAGTAATAATTTGTTATCATAAAATCAGGTTATATAGTAAAAAACACCCAAAGGTATTTTAACGAACCACAATTTTATTAATATACTTGGATTATCTGATTAATTACAATGTTATTATGTTTCAACACATGCTGAATGGCAAGGTCATGCATGCTGAATGGCAAGGTCATGCATGCTGAATGGCAAGGTCATGCATGCTGAATGGCAAGGTCACTGATCATAAACAAATAAAGTTCAAATCATATAAAAAGAAATTGTGGCTGATTAAAATACTTTTGGGTAGTCAAAATGTTTGAATAGATATAATATATGATATGATTTTATGAGATAAACCGATCAGACTTTGTACTCTTAATTATAATATATACATTAAAGACAGACAGTGGGAAGTTGATTGGACTGTTTAAGAGAAGAAGTTGTATACGTACCAGGCCTGTTAGTGTCTAAGTGTTACATTGCTGAAATGGCAAGGCTGGAGATTTTTAAGACAATTCAAAATCATACCGTTCATCCCACCAAGAGCAGGATTTTACTACCAGTTACGAAGCAAAGAAACTACAAATATAAATATTAGTAAAAATACTTTTATTGAGCTGTGAAAGTTTCGAGTCAGCGCAGCAAATTCACTAAGAAAATGGGATTTTTTGCAAAACAGGAGGAAGTCTAGAACATGGAATTTTTCAGGCCCGTGAGAATGCGAGATGGTTACCAAATGCGGCAGTCTCCGGGAGACTTAACAGGTCAGTCCATACCTCCCACAGTGCTATGACTGGCATGGCGTTGTCCACACAGTTGTCCAGTGAGATGTCTAGTCCTGTCTCCTCCTTCAACTCTCTCAGTGCGGCTGTCTCCAGCTGTAGGTAATAATAACCTTTATTTATATAGCGTCATATATTTAGGGAATGTTATCTGGCTGGTGACATTCTCGTGGCATCAACAAACAGTATGTTATTCCTGTTACATAATGGCAAATTAACACTTATGCATACTTCTTCACTTCCTACATCTATAAATATGTTGATTGGCCGGTTTCACAAAGCATTCGTACCATACGAAGGAACTGATACGGACGTTTGATGCAGAAGAATCACAGAAAACATGCAAAGTGTTCGAACAATCGCGTGTCTGTGCCGATGCACGTATTCGATCACGTTCGAAATGATTCAAACATCAGCTGGATTCTCAGAACGAGGCAGCCATGTGTTATCTGAATTGATGTATCACGGTAAAATGTTCTAGACCAATCAGGTAGTCTTATTACCGTGATATATCCATCCAGACAATGCACAGTTACCTCGTTCTGAGAATCCTATGTTAAACATACGTTTGTGAAAGTTAAGCAAGATTTTCTATGGCACATCTATGCCAAGTTTCCTAACGCACATGGTCAATGGCTTTCGAAGTTATTCAAACATCAGATCAATCGATTTTTGTGTTCCAATGCTAGTGCTGTGATTTCTGTTTAATATCAGTAAGTGTTATTGTTGGAACTATGTATTCTATGCTGAAACTAATTCTTTCCAAATCTCTAATTTGAAGTACAAGTTGTGCTTCCACTGACAATTAATCCTACAATGCATTTACCTTTTATACAGGCCCGCCATCTAATGATCAAAAACATGATATTCCAAGTAACGACTGTGAATGCTGCATTGATACTCACCGTTTCTCCAAGTTCAACATGGCCTCCTGAAAGATGCATCAAGGAATACAGCAAGGAATGCCAGGTTAGAATACTAAACAAAACACTTTTATTGAATGCAGAATTGTTTAGCTTTGTGTGGAGTAAATTCCTGCGCATGCATGTAGTGTTTGCTCTAATGTACCAGGTATTTTCAAATAAATGTACGATTATTATTATTTCATTGTTATTATAAATCTGCATATATAATGAACTTTTAGTAAAAAAATTCAAGCTTTAGTATTGTGAAATCTTATTAATATTTATTTAAAAAACAGTAAATGAAAAAAAATTTATTATAAGAATTATAATATTAAAAATGCTGTGTAAGAAAGATGACTTCTCATATGAGAGCATCCCACACCACCTGTGTCACACCTTAAAGCCTCTTAAATTCATGGATTCAGCACTTTCAACAACCAGTACAATGATTTCACAATGTAATTTAGTGTTCCTTAATAATTAAAACTAATTAGTCAAATTACTATCATCTTACAATAACTTTTCTTTTAGAAAACAACTGTATTAAAAAAAAAACATACACACACCTGCACGCCCACAAATAACTGCAGCACCCACCTGGGGGAACCCAAACGCCAGGGAATATGCTCAGGTGACTTGCCCTGCGTGTAAGCAATACGTTGCCATCACAACTCTCGAGGAGAGTGACAGCCCCCACGTCTATGCCGCGGGATCGTACTGCTTGTGGAAGCTGCAAGACTTCATCTGGACGCAGGTTGTGAATCGGGCAGAAGGATGGTCTCTGGAAGAGGTGGTAATGGTATTTTTGTGACGGGAATGAATAGCTATAATTTATGATTGACTGGCTAACTAATATCACATTCAATGCCATGAAATTCTTCTCAATACCTCTATAGGTTGTGAACCTGTGTATCTGTAGCAGTGACAGTCTATAAGGACTGGGTCCAATTATGTATTTGTAACTGTAATTAATTATATACAAAATGCTGTATTTATAAATGGTTGTGGTTTTGAAGTTGTGCTGTAATCTGTAATTGATTTTGGCTCTGAAATTATGCTGTAATTGTAGTTGATTTATTTCATGTAGTTGCAACAATTACATAAATTAGGATTAATTACAATGTTGTTGTCATATCACAAACTTTACCTGAATAATACAATACTATCAAAAGTGCTGTCACACACGTTTTTATCAGCCATACCAAATATCCAAATTCAGTAACACACAAGCAATACTATTGGTAGGTAAAGGTAAGGTAAAGTCATCCCCCAGGCATTACGCCTTAGGAAGCCATGAAGGCTTATATGGCCAGTGCTTAAACCTGGTTTCTGTAGTGCGAAGCAACTTAGAGTGCAGTTATACTGACTCTCCTGGACGGGACACTAGTCCATCGCAGGTACCTTCCAAACAGTGTTTGTACTCATAAAGTAGGGTAAACGAAATTGCCTAAGCTTCGAAAACGAACCGTGCCCAGTGTGGGTCTTGAACTCACAACCCTCGAATTTAGAGTCCAACACTTTAACCACTAGGCCACGGCTGCCCCCCAATACTATTGACAGACAGAATAAGTCTTAGGAATATACAGTTTGTCCTGCATTCTGTAATTGTACTTGAAATGGCAAAATTGTAAGTAAGTAATTTGCAACTGAACTGAACATTTTGGAAGTGTAATTGTAATGAAAAATAATTGTAATTATTTATATGTAGTAACTGGACCAAACTCTGCATCCAACCCTTTTTGCTTCCACAAACTCCACGCCAACAAGTGGGTTGCAACTATAATCCAATTCAAAGAGACATTTTATTATATTTGATACTACTCCTTTTCAAGTAGTCTAAAGGGAGCTGATCTATCCATAGAGAAGAAATATTCATCGGACCCACCCTTCTGCTCCAACGCTGGTCTCCCTGTACACACTCATCTCCGAAACCCTGTGGCAATCCACCTGTTTTCAACGACCATGACGGACAGCTAATTAGTGGATACACATTTTTTTTTAAACCGCTTGATTTTGTGGGGGTTTTTGTTCAGTAAAGTGGCATTATTGATAATATATACAAACCTTAATTTTGACTGATTTCTTGACGTCATTAAGCTGCGTAGCAGATATCAGCAATTTATTTTCTTGCAGCTTCGTAAACACATTCATTTCATCCTTGTTGCCACTGCCAAGAGCATCTAAAACAGACTGCAAACAACCATGGTTGAAGTCGCAATTAGTATTATTGTAGATATCTTAAGAAATGAACATAAACCATATAGATAGGGTATTGATAATAATTTAAACCCTACACTGGCTACAGTGATCATTTTGGTAATCTCTGGGTTTTATTATCACTGTATTGCCTCTAAAGCACTAATTTCAAAGTTCTGCGTAGTCCATAGCACAGCCAACATTAAGAGAAAGTCAAAACAATGTGAATTAACCATACCATCTCGTAACTGATCATTAATAGTAAGTATTACTTCAAAAACAGTAGCTAGGCCAGGGCCTAATAATATCAGTTGACCGACTTGTGCACAAAGTCTAAGTATGTGAAATGTGTCAAACAATAATCTGGTTATAAAATACCACTAGGTTATTTATAAATGCAGTACATTTTCCTGTTAGTGCCCTGAAACAGGCCGAATACATGGAAGATGCCTCCTTCAAATCAAGGGGGTTTGACACCCAAACAACCAATATTATGTTGTCATGCTACACTGCCAGTGACCGTCCACTAGATGTTTAACTTCCATGACCGCTAATATACCTTACCTTAGCTTTAGGATATGTTTTGTTATTCAATTACAGCCACAGTGACACAGACACGTCTAAATTTTAAGTTGGACGGGGACGAGTTGATAAAGCCTAAAGGTATGTTTACAACAGTCGTCGACACAGTATGTTTTACATCTCACATGAACCGATAAGAAACTCTTCAAAATTCGCAACCTGTGTGAAACTGGCAGGAGTTGCAGTAATTTCAGAAGCTTGCTTGATGTAAACTAAAACACGCTGTAGTGTTTCTGAAGTTGCCATGATTTTATACAATTTGGCCATCTGTTGGATAGTGTTGAAACTTTCGCTGACGTGAAGGTAAAACGCAACACGTCTCAATTTTTAGCAGGTTTAATCAAAATAGTCCATTTTAGGGCAATATGGTATGCCAACAGGCATTTGCGCCATTTCGATTACAAACGTATCATAAAATTAACCACACTCGTTGTAGTAATCTTACTAACATAAACTCAGCTCCAGAAAGCAAGTGATTATAATCGACGTGTTGCGATGTTCCATCGAATCAGTCGTAGGAGGTCAATCCGGTAGATGGCGAAATGTAGCTTTTTGTTGAAGATTAAAGACAGTGATTGTAATAAATGACTGTTCCATTGTTTGGTGATGACCCAAGCTGTGAGATCTTTTATTCTCATCCATCGGGGTGGTTTCATAAGTTCTCAAAGTAAAAAAACGTATAGTGTTGAGTATTTGTTCAAACCACCACACCAATTTGTGGTTTGGGACTTCATATAACGAGCATATTGCCAATCTATCATGGAACTCCCTTTCACCACACCTCCTCACCTAAACTGCCTTTAAAACACAGTGCTCAGCGTAAACTTATCCATGGTGTGGGTATGGAGACTGTCTATGTGTGCACGTGGCAAGGCAGGGACATTATCCATACACATAACCAACCTATTCAAAATTTTCGTTAAACATCCTATACATAAAATAAATAAAACTACCAGATAAAAAAGTTTCAACAACATTAAAGATACTAGTCTTTTAGTTGAATGTACCACCCACAGCGCATGCGCACAGTCCACTACAAACTCCTGCGTTAGCCCAAGTTTGGGCTGTTTGGAGTACAACCACTTGAGACTTGAGAATCAAATGGCCATTATTTGTTAAACCAAAACATAATAACAATTTAATACTTGCTCCATGCATATGCAACACAGAACTGAATGATAAAACATGCGATTATAATCATAGCTGAAATGAATTCGCCAGATGTGCAAAACTGCCATAGTGGTTCGCTCATGACAATTGATGTACATATATGATTACTGATATGTGCTTTATACAATCACACATCTGCTAGAACAGTAAAAGGGCAACTTAATTAATTGTGCATTATGCATTAATTCCAATTTCACTCGTTAGGCGGCGCCACTTGGCGTTTTTTCTTCTTCAAGGTTTAACAAGGTTGCCATCCCAAACAACAAGTTCCTGATGGCAAGTGGACAAGGAAGCCATTGGCTTATCGAGAGTCCAACAATTTTATCATATATGTGTAGCCCGTCCTTATCAAATATCTGTCAATTCTATATTTAAACATATTTACACTACTAGCATTAACACAATCATTTGACAGTTTGTTCCATTCATTTAATTATCACCCTCTGTGAGAAAGAGTACTTGCTCATGTCTAACCTATACACTGCTCCTTAACTAATGCTGCTTTATGTCCTCTGGTTCTACTGCCTTCTTTAAGTTTGAAGAACATATTCCTGTCAACATCCTCATAACCATTCACTATTTTAAACACTTCTATTTGGTCTCCTCTTAGTCTCCTGGTCTCTAGTGTTGTCAAACCACATTGTAATAAGCAACTTTCGTAACTAAGGTCTCTCAATTCTGGAATCATTTTAGTTGCTCTTCGTTGTATTCTTTCTAGCTTGTCTATGTCTTTTTTACGATATGGTCTCCATGCTTGAATACAATATTCCAAATGTGGTCTAACTGTTGCTTTGTACAGGGTACAATTAGCTGTTTCTCCTTATACATGATAGTTCTCCTAATTAGCCCTAGAATTTGATTTCCTTTTGAAGCAGCAATACCACATTGCCCTGAAACTTTCATGTTAGCACTAAATGTTACTCCTAAGTCCTTTTCTTGTGTGGTTCTACCTAGTACAGCATCCCCATTTTATATTCTTCATCCATGTTTCCATGTCCTATGTGTATACATTTACACTTCCCAAAATTGAATAACATTTGCCATTTTTCTGACCATTTAACTAATTTATCTAGATCATCCTGTAAACTTTGTTTATCTGTATCATTAGTAATCTTTCTGAATACTTTTGTGTCATCTGCAAATTTGAGTACTTTGCTAGATATGTCATCTTCCAAATCATTTATATATATCAAAAACATTATAGGGCCTAATACTGATCTCTGTGGTACCCCACTCAAAACAGATTTCCAGTTTGAAATCTCACCATCTACTATTACTCTCTGTTTTCTGTGTGTAAGCCACTTTTCTATCCAGTTGATTATATAATTACCTATATGCCATGGGCTTTTAATTTAAATAACAATCTTTGGTGTGGCACTTTATCGAAAGCTTTCTGAAAATCTAAGTAGACAACATCCACTGGTGACTCGTCATCTACCCACTTTGTAATTTCTTCAAAAAAACATAAGAGATTAGTTAAACATGACCTTGCTTTTAGGAACCCATGTTGAGATGTATTTATTAATTTATGTTTTACAAGGAATTCCACCATGTGGTCTCTAATTAATGTTTCGAGTAATTTACATACAACTGATGTTAAACTCACTGGTCTGTAATTTACTGGCTTGTTCCTCGATCCTCTTCGAAACATGGTTTTTTACCAAATCATGCACAATTAACCCACCAATACGTAATGCTGTTCGCTTCTTTCTTTGGACTTTGCATATTTATGCAACCAACCCTAAAGCAGCAACTCCTCCACCATGATGTTTGCGCCCAGATTTACATTCACATTTCGAACTTGCTAAAAATGTATACACACATGGTCAACAATATCCATTCTGTTATTCTCGATAATTTTAATTTAATAAACGATAGCAATTAGCTTTTGGTATGTAAAATATTTAATTTGTACTTTTATTCCACAACAGCAGATGATTCTTAAAATAAAAATGAGTTCAAACAATTATTAGCTGCAAATTATGTCACCTACAATTTTTTTGCCGACTGTAAAGCACAATTCGAATCATGGTCAGAATGCCCCATTGCCTGAATGCACTACTACCTGAGTGCCCCAACGTACCCTGGTCAGAATGCTCCTAATGGTCGGAATACCCCACTGATTTGAATACAGTCAAACATGTATAAATAATAAAACTATGTATGTATATATATATATATATATATATATATATATATATATATATATATATATATATATATATATATATATATATATATATATATTTATATATATATATATATATATATTACACCAAAACCATACTTCAACACTTTTACTTGTTAACCATTTTTATTGGCTTCCTTCTGCAATTTTAGTGTCCATTTTCTATTAATCTTCAGTGTTACATTTCACAATTTTTATGCTCAGGCAGATTATTATAAATTATACATATTTTTGTTTTGTTCTAATTTCGATTAATTTATGTGATATACAACGCTGTCTATGGCTAATCAGAAGAATGACACAGTGTGATTGCATATACTGTATGTACTGTGCCTGTTGGCTACGGGGGTGGTTTGGCCATGAGCAATATTGAAAAAAGCACTGACGTTTCACAAAAAGAACACCAATATAATCATCAGTAATAACACAAACAACATAAACAACACCAATATAATCATCAGTAATAACACAAACAACACCAACATAATCATCAGTAATAACACAAACAACACCAATATAACCATCAGTAATAACACAAACAACACCAACATAATCATCAGTAATAACATAAATAACCTCAGTTTTATATTCAAATACATGACAATTTGCTACCACCAATGTGGGGCATTGCAACCATCAGTGGGGCATTGCAACCATCAGAGGGGCATTCCGACCGTGTTCCCACAATTCTACTAGCACGTACTCGGATTCGGCAGCGCGTACACGGACCAAGTTTTATGTGTTAACATGGAAATGGATTCGTTTTGTTACATCGTGAAACATCTTTAATGGCTGCGGCCTGTTTCACGTGCGCGAAGTGTTCACGAACAAAATGTCAACAAACGAGATAAATTTATGTTCCTTCATATTGAAAGAATATCATGGCCCTGTTGCCGAAAACGTGGGAGTGTACTTATTGAAGAAGGGAGCCATGCCGCTTCGAACGATTGCGCAAGACCTTTCGCTCAAATTGAGCCAGGTGCCGCTAATTTCTTAAAATTAAATTGAAAATTTTCAGGATCCCACATTTCCAAGCTTTCTTCTTCCAATACAGCGTGGACCTTATCTATTAAGTAGTGTTGGTGCGCAGCATAAAAACAATATTATACAAATAACGTATAATCATGTAAAAGGGATTAGTGCATGCGGGTTTCGTGGGAGGTCCGTATTCCGTAAGATCAAGGAGAGTAATCCGTCTTGCATGTTTCGGGGGCAGGGCAGTGCCAGTGGCAGTGACTCCGATAGTGCTGTGGTAGTGACAGACAGTGTCGTTGCATTGGCAGTTCCACTACCGTGGCATTGTCAGTTCCACTGCCGTGGCAGTGCCGTGGCAATGACAGTGACAGTGTGGGGGCCTGCACAACCTTATTGGGAAGATAATCCCAGTTCACGACATTTTTTGGGGTGAATTACATCCTGTATGATTCCGTTCTGGCATGTGTTTGTATGAACCCGAGGGTGTCAGTATGCTTGTATTTCAAAATAGATGCTAACAGCCATCAGTCCTTTTACCTGGTATCTACATTAGGGGAAGTAAAATAAAGCCTATAAGATTAAGGACACGTCTATTTTCTGGAATGGACACGTAACAGGATGGAACAGCAGATAGTGTTCAGTGGGTGTTCCATATGATGATGTTACTAGCATGTGTAGATGGTATAATTTATGATAGTGCTACTTTTAACCAAATTTAAAGCAATTATAATATATAGATTAGGGTATGTTGCAGAATGGCCTGAAAAGTCATCAGTAGCCATGTTTTGCTGATTCAACCAGCAGTGATTGACTGTTGCCACCTGTTGGCAATCACTGGTTGAATGGCCAAAACATGACTTTCAGTTACCATTCAGCATGACTTAAAACGTACCTTAATCTAACCTCCTATGTTAGGGCTCCCCAAAATGGCCTGTTTGGTGTACACAAATTGAGCCTAGAGTTGTGAGTCACTGGTGCCTTAAATTAATTTGTAAAGCTACCATTTCATGATTTATATTTCATGAAACTTTTCTTTACAATTGTTACTTTCATTTCCGTATTTAGTTTAGGGACTAGTGTAGGAAACCAGGAAAGCCTTTAGACTTAAATTAAGCTTTAGTAAAAGACCAATGTAGATTGGATGTAAGAAAACATTCTCACAGTGGACAATACATGGTTGAAATAAATTACTTACACGTGTAAATGGTATGAGTGTGAATATGTTTATTTATTTAGCAAGAATTGTAAGAAATCTGACATAGAAAGATAGTCAAACTCTCGATGAGCTCCAACAGCTTTTTTGTTATCAACAGCTTGATTATTTGGATAGCTTTTTAAGTTTAAAAGTAATATGTAGTACATAACCAATGACTGATCAATGCTGATACCTATAGACAAGTTTCCAACATGTCCAACAATTGTTAAGATAACAATTTTAAATGATATTGTTACAGACAAAGCAGACATTGTACACCCTCATGCAACACAATATGGTGGACTATGAACTACACAAGCGAGGTTTTGTCGAGTACCGACTCAATATCGAAAATGTGCTCATTCGACTTCGCTTTCCTCGTTACATCTATTCTGCCAAGATGCTGTACGGTGACACCGCCGAGCTGCTAGTTGAGGAACTACTCCACCATGGACAGATCGAGATGAGCCGCCTGCTGGACAAAGTGACAGAGAGGCTGAACGAATCGACAGAAGGTGGGATAATATTTACACATTGCATCAAGTTTGCATTAATTCTCTTAATGATAATTTTCAATGAAAGAAAGACATGTAAACATAGACAAAAGCCGAGGCCCTGATGGCATCTGTGGCAGAACTCTGAAGTTGTGTGCAGATCAGCTCAGTGGCGTCTTTCAACATCTCTTTCAGACCTCTCTAGACACTGCAGGGGTCAAGGCAAGTCATGGAAGGTAGCCAGTTGGGCTACCAACCTTGCAAAGTGAAGTAGCCCGACAGCTTCTTAGGAAGCCCACTTGCTAAACAACACTTTTATGATAGAAAGTAAATACTTTGAAGATGGAATGTATGAACGACATCAATGACAAATAAAAAACATCAAAAACAAACAGTTTTGAAACATTTATTTTCAAGGCAGGATCAATACAATGTGATACATAATACTAAATAAAATACAGTATACAATTGTAAACATATGACATGTTCTTTTGCTTTCATAACATTGTACACCAACAGTCTATGCGAAAAGTCTCCAAGCGTCACAGGACATGAGGTCCTGTGAACTGAACAGTTTTGCTGATTTTACCCTAGCCTAGAGAAATTTTAACCAGGTTCCCGATTAATTCACCAGAAGCGTTCTGCGCGCCATGTAGATATATCTAACTATAATCGAGATAGCGTATTTTTTATGTATGTTTGTATGTATGTTTATACGTGGTTATGTTCACGTTTTCCTCCTAGACGGCTTACACCTCGGGTGCCAAACTTTCAGGGATTAATCTACGACCCTACAAATGAAATGTAATGCCTTTATTTTTTCGAAATACCCCATACATAATGGTTTTTACGGTAAATCAAATGTTCGCTGTGTAAAATGTTAACGTCCAACAATCACAGAAACCATGCGCACCACGGCGAATAATTCGGTATGGAAACCGTTTGAGAGTACGTAGCACCATATGGGCAGTTTATATTAATTATAGTCAAAATTACGTATTGGCCCGAGGTCGCAGAAAGAGGGCCAGTTTTCAGAAAGAACATTGCATCACGTGCGTGACGCGGTTTCTGGTAATATGTTCGAGCGTATTGATGGCATATTGGCCTGAGGAATTTGGTAAACATTGCTATCATGACTCACATATGAACTACCACGTTATCCCATCCTGGGGACGGGCATTTTTGCTAGTATATATAAAAATGGCACCACGCGGCACCAAGACCGTTAACATGACCGGTTATTATTTTAGTGTAGAATGACCGTTCAGTTACACGTTGAGTGTCGATGTGGTTGATTAAAAAACACAATGAATGCTCCCTATTGATATCGCTTCGGCTACATTTCTTGCAATGTCAAACGTCTCACAAAAACACCATTTATGGTTAACATATATGCGATATGGCCAGGAAAACACTTCTGAGATGTTTATTAACATTCAATTTATTTTTACTGGGTCTAAAATAATGCAGCTCCGTAAATATTTCAAGTCGCCATGCGGGCTACTGTAGTAAAAAATTTAAGTCGCCCGAACCCATTTTGGGTGCCATTGGCGACCGCTAAATCTCACCCCTGCACTGCTAGTGTTCCCACTGCTTAGAAAACTTGTACTGTCATCCCCATTCCTAAGACAAACAACCCAAAACAGTTAAACGACTTCAGACCAGTTGCTCTAACATCCCTTGTTATGAAAACACTGGAAAAACTAGTCAAGTCACTGATCCTGCCCATCACTGAGAGCCAATTAGACCCACTTCAGTTTGCGTACCAGGCTATTCATTCTGGACAAAGTGTATACTCACCTTGAGAAGCCAACTGCACATGCCAAGATTCTCTTCGCCAATTTCTCATCTGCTTTTAATTTTATGCAGCCTCATATCTTAGCCCATAAACTCATTTCTGATTTTAATCTTGGAAACCAGCTTGTTGCCTGAATTGTTGATTTTTGTTCGTGTCGTCCTCAGTCTGTTTTTGTGAATGGGACATTTTCTGACATGAGATTGACACATACGGGCTCGCCCCAGGGTTGTAGTCTCTCACCCCTTCTGTACATCTTGTACACTGACAGTTGTAGAAGTTCTCAGGCAGACAGGTTTTTAGTGAAATTTGCTGATGATAATGCCTTGCTTTCACTTCTCTTTGGTTTCCAACAAGATCATGGCCCAGCACTACGAGATTTTGTTGAGTGGTGTGATGACTCCTATCTAAAGTTTAATGTATGTAAGACCAAGGAGTTGGTAATAGATTTTGTTGAGTGGTGTGATGACTCCTATCTAAAGTTTAATGTATGTAAGACCAAGGAGTTAGTAATAGATTTAGTTGAGTGGTGTGATGACTCCTATCTAAAGTTTAATGTACGTAAGACCAAGGAGTTGGTAATAGATTTTGTTGAGTGGTGTGATGACTCCTATCTAAAGTTTAATGTATGTAAGACCAAGGAGTTGGTAATAGATTTTGTTGAGTGGTGTGATGACTCCTATCTAAAGTTTAATGTATGTAAGACCAAGGAGTTGGTAATAGATTTTGTTGAGTGGTGTGATGACTCCTATCTAAAGTTTAATGTATGTAAGACCAAGGAGTTAGTAATAGATTTAGTTGAGTGGTGTGATGACTCCTATCTAAAGTTTAATGTATGTAAGACCAAGGAGTTAGTAATAGATTTAGTTGAGTGGTGTGATGACTCCTATCTAAAGTTTAATGTACGTAAGACCAAGGAGTTGGTAATAGATTTTGTTGAGTGGTGTGATGACTCCTATCTAAAGTTTAATGTACGTAAGACCAAGGAGTTGGTAATAGATTTTGTTGAGTGGTGTGATGACTCCTATCTAAAGTTTAATGTATGTAAGACCAAGGAGTTAGTAATAGATTTAGTTGAGTGGTGTGATGACTCCTATCTAAAGTTTAATGTACGTAAGACCAAGGAGTTAGTAATAGATTTTGTTGAGTGGTGTGATGACTCCTATCTAAAGTTTAATGTACGTAAGACCAAGGAGTTGGTAATAGATTTTGTTGAGTGGTGTGATGACTCCTATCTAAAGTTTAATGTATGTAAGACCAAGGAGTTAGTAATAGATTTCAGAAAACACAGTCAAAGTCCTGAAAAAACCACCATTCATGATCAAGAGGTTGAAATTGTCACCAAGTACAAATACTTACGTACAGCGTTTTATAACAAACTTAGATGGGATGACAACACTGAAGTAACTGTCAAGAAATATCAGCAGCACCTGTACTTTCTTAGAAAATTAAACTCATTCTCTGTTGATAAAACAATTTTAAACCTGTTTTACAAGTCTTTTATTGAGAGTGTTCTTTGCTCTTCGTTTATCTGCTCTTTGCTCTTCGTTTATCTGTTATTTGTTCTTCGTTTATCTGCTGGTGTTTTAACCTGAGTGTTAAAAACAAGAACAGTCTACAGAGGATTGTACGAGTCAGCTCCAAAATAATCGGAGAGACTCAGAGAGACATCACTCAGTTTTGTGAACAACAGATACTTAGGAAGGCACGTTCTATCTGAGCTAATGATAGTCATGCTCTATATCCCATGTCTGACACTCTGCCATCGGGCAGCCGTTTTAGGTGCCTCTCGTGCAAAACAAACCGTAAGAAGTTATCCTTTATTCCTGCTGCCATCAGTCTTCTCAACAATGTGAAATGAATGTAGTATGTGTGTGTGCGTGCGCGTGTGCGTGCGCGTGTGCATGCGCGTGCACGTGTGTGTTCTAGATATATGTAGTGGTTACAATGTGAAATGCACTCCATGCGTTCATGTGATAACTTCTTGTTCTTGTGATTACCATGACATGTGATTACCATGACTTGTTCTTGTGATTACCATGACATGTGATTACCATGACTTGTTCTTGTGATTACCATGACATGTGATTACCATGACTTGTTCTTGTTCTTGTGATTACCATGACATGAGCCAGTAATACGCAGTTACCTATGTTATATTTTACATTTTTATATTTTACATTTTAATATTTTATATACTGTGCCCGTCCAAATGACGATGTAATTGCCCAAAATGGGATTAATAAAGTTATATTATATTGTATTGTAATGTTCCCCCTCTCAGATCTTTCCCCAAAAAATTGGGTTGACTTATCCCAAAGGTTTTGACTGATTCAAGTCATGTACATGGCCCATTTATTCTGCAAAATAACTCCAGTAGCGAGACGCTCATCGTCTCCAGGTTTTTTATGTTGAGATATTTAATATTGACAGATAAACAGGTCTTAATAAATGTTGCAATCCTTACGGGTTGTAGATTTTCAGCATTGGGTGTTTGAAATCTCCAGATTTATATTCTGCATTGACGTATATCAGTTACCATGAAGATGTTGAAATGTTTGTCAGTTGCCATGGTGATGTTGAAATGTTTATCAGATTTGGAGAACAACATTTTTCATAACCAGGTGTTATTGTTGCAGTTTCTGCCTTTTGCCAATGCCAAGTTCACCTGTTGTACATGCCCTATTTTATAGGGTCTATTTTTTTTTACCTTTGTTGTGAAGAGAAAATTATTTTATTTGTGCTGGATAGGGCACTCCTATCTATCCGTACTACCACCTGCAGGTCATGTCCCAAGAGAAGAGTTTCAGTCATGTCGCAAAGACAAGATGCAGCAAACGATTCGTCAATTCTCTTACAATTACATAACATGGTTTGCATTACAAATGTGTACACGAATCATTGAACTCGCTTAAATGCACAAATTGATGTACAGAGTTAGCTGAGCTTTTGTGAGAGGTCTAGTTACTCTGAAGTGTAGAGTTTTGTATTAGTCCACTCTAGACTAATGCTAAGCCATGTTTAATATAATGTTAAATGATAAAACATTTGCCAGTTGCAGATGGTCAGGTCAGCAGCGAGAACGTGAGGGAGCAGTTTGTGACGCTGGTGCACACGCAGTTTATCCGACGCTGCCCAGCTGTTGCAGCACATACAACAGATGACTCGCGTGCTATTCCGTTCTTCAGCACAGAAGAGCAGGACATCTACACTGTGCCAACATCAGTTCTCAATGGTCGGTATTGCTAGGTCAATAATAAGAGCTGAATGAGAAATTTGAGTTACCGTATTCCACCTATTAAGTGCACATACCCTAATTAGCGTACACCCCTTTTTTAATCAGCAGGATCCATAATTATTGTAATTTTAATAGTGTGGAAAAACTTAATAGTGTCGCCATCTGATGTTATACAGTTGGCACCACTTTTCAGTTGTTCTACACTAGTCACCAAGTGACACCACTAGTGATTGTTTAGAGAAAAAAATGTTGGTGTATATAAGAACATATTCTTTGAAATTTTTTGTTTGATAACGAAAATTGACTATCCTGAGAGATGTTCAATAATTAGATGGAAAGTTTTCTAACCATAAAATGACTAAAGTGTGTTTCTTGGTGCAGCCGTTGGAAACAGGAAAAGGAAACGTTCCGTGGATGACTCAAACCAGACCTCAAAGAAACAGCGGACAACGTCAGAAGAGGTGAGATAAGATGTATTAAACAAGTAGTATTGCACGCTCCGTCTGTGGCTACAACAAAGTTATCTGATGTCATTTATTGTAAACACAAAATGAAGGAAGAAAGCCTAATAAATTATATATTTTCAAAATGCATAAAACAATGCTGCCATGCAAAGACAAAAGCCAATATCTACAAAAAAGTCCAATTGAAATAAATGACTTTTAAAGTATTTATTCTGCCAGCATGCTGCAGTTACTGCAGATTTGCACTAGAATCACCCAACTTTGATAACGAATGATGCAGATATGGCATAAGTCGATGGTTCAATAATCTGATTTTCATCAATTCCGCAGTTGCTGCCTTTTGCCTTTGCACGGCAGAATGAAGGCCTACATAAACATTAGGATCATTCAATGTGGTTTGTTTTCCTACATTAGGAAAGAGTAATGCAGTTTATACTTTCTATATAGCAACATGACTACTCATTTATGATAGTCCATTATTTCATTCTTGAAATATATCGACTGGTTTAGTGATTATGTTCATCTATGTAAAATATCATTGTTTCTAGTTCCATATATGAAGCAAGTTTTCTGACATACAGGATTATGAACTTTTATAGGCAGTTACTTGTAGATAAACGTTGCAGCTACTTTCATTTCAAAATGTGTTGGACATTTTTTTATAACTTGCAAAGTTTGAATGTAAACTTTACATAAGTAATATTTGATATGAATTTTTCATCTGGTTACCGAAATTATGCCTTTTTAGAGCGTCCATAAAACGTACTTGCCATTTGTCTCTCAGTTGCCAGACAAGGGAGTGTTCTGGGAGCTAGACTATCAACGCTTCAATCTCTACCTCCGAGACCAGCACATTATCAATGCCATTGGCGAGAGAATTGATAAGGTTAGTTGTATTCATATATACAGTATTTATTACGTTATACTTAATAATGCATTTTAAATTCAATTTAAATTTCATGTGTCTATATATATGTATATATATATTTTACCTTATTTTTTTCTTGGCGAACCATCAAGGCCCATAAGCCTGGTGTAAATATAAGGTAAAATAACTTTATTTTTGCAATGAAAACATGTTGAAGCTGTTCAACAGATTTGGATTCCTTTGTACAATGAATAAGAATTATTATTCTCCTAGATATGATATGTTGTATCACAGATTCCTCCAAGGATAAGCCCAGTGGAAGGTACTAATTCATATAGCTGAGTGAACTAAGGCAATGAGGACTGGAAAAAATTTTGTTTCAAGCTTGTGAAGCTAGTTACAAGTTTTGGACCTTGCTCTACAGTTTTGGACCTTGCTCTACAGTTTTGGACCTTGCTCTACAGTTATCTTTGATAAACCTGACATGCAACTGAATTTTAATCACTGCCACCGCTACAATTCAAACATGGAGGCTGCGTCACATGCTTTACTAATGATAATGATAACTAAGGTTCTGGCATTCCAATATCATATTTAGAACTCGTCTTTATGTGAGGCTTTAACAGTGTAGTTCTGTTTTAAATGTGCATTTAGCACCCAAAGTAACCACCAGCAATTAAAATATAAAAAATGTAAAAATTAAATTAAAACATCTACTTCCATCAGTAGTCAGAACAGAGTTCATCTAAAAGGGCCTATGTACATTACATCAGGGTGTGCTGTAGAAGGCATGTACATTACACCAGAGTGTGCTGTAGAAGTCATGAGCAAACATACATACTAAGATGAATGATAATGATGGTAATGTAGATAATAATCTGACATGATGTGTACAGCGAGCGGCGGAGACAGTTCGCACCATCCTGAGGCTATGTGAACTGAGCCTGGACTTCAGAGTCCCAACAACGAACTCTATATCTTACCATGAGGTAACAGTTAACCCTGTATCTTACCATGAGGTAACAGTTAACCCTGTATCTTACCATGAGGTGACAATTAGCTCTGTATCTTACCACGAGGTAACAATTAGCTTTTTATATCATCATGAACTGTCTCTTACCATGAGGTAACAATTAATTATATAACTTACCATGATTTAACAATCAGCTTTCCCTATGTCTCATCTAGTAACCAAGTATCCTAAATGAACATAATTACAAATTAAACTGCATAGATTTATGCACAGACATATCCATGATTGAAAATAAGTTAGTTACCTGTCAGAATACTGGTTGTGCTCTATGAAGCTTTTGAGACCTTCGCGGTCCGTTCATCAGCGTTACAATACACTGTTGTCTGGTGTCATGTGACCTGAATGTTGATTGTCATGTGGCAGTAGTTCCATAAAGATCACAGAAATGTTGTAGCCACCGTCTCAGTTCAGCTCTGGGTTTCTCTCCCTAACTCTGAGGTGAACCAAGATGGTGATCACATGACACCGGACAACAGCGCATTCTATCGCCCGTCCCGAAAGCTCGGTATAGCACAACCAGTATTCTGATAGGTAATTAACGTTTTTCAATATGAATGTAACAGAATATGGAATCAACTTACACGCTGATATATCTATATAATATTTTCTTTTGATGTCCCATGTAAACTACCCTGCACATTCTGATGCATACAACTGTGTAGATAATACGAGTATGTCATTGTACCACAGAAGCACCCTACCAACACTATCACCATGGTTACCATTAATGTATTGTCTTTTAGATAATGCAGGCTTTGCCGAAGGAACTTGGAGTGAGCACAGAAGCCCTGGACCAGTACCTCAAGATACTGGTTGATGATTCAGTACGCATATTTGTATATTACCGTAATTTTCCATGTATAATACACGCCAAAGAATATTATGCACCCTGACTTTTTATTCAAATCTGACAGAATTTTTACATTACCATTTATAATACGCACCCCAATTTTTAGCATCAACCGTGTCCGTTAGCCTGGTGTACCTTTTGTCGTTACATCAACATCTTCTATCATGGCTTGAGCGGCTTATGTTATCACTCGCTCTGCAGCGCTATTTGGACCGAAAAGTGTACAAAAATATTTTTAAAGTATACATGTTTTTCTTGTACATACAAATAATGTATTGGCATAGACACAGATGAGGTAAGAATTGTCGTTTTGCAGCATAGATAATTTAGGCCAATATATAGTTCCTGATTACCGTGTATTCGGTCCCCCCAATTTTTTTTTTGCCATGTTACCATGTACAATACACACCTGGACATTTTTAGTAAAAATGAAGGGAAAATGCGTATTATACATGGAAAATTACGATAAGTTGGATCATGGTACCAGTCGCTTATCATCAGTCAAGAGTCTAATCTGCATAAGTCTAAGGAAGATGTTTTTACCTAAACATTGTAGTACTACATTATGCTATGCTGTGATTGGCAGACGCATAGCATAACTGCCATATAGTAACACAGCATTTTATAATATTGATAAGTATTTTATTATTGATAAAATCTTAAATTCTCTTGCATCGTTCTCAGTAGCATAATCAGTTGCACTTGTTTAAAAAATACCATTGCTGCCGAGAGGTAGATGTAGACAGAAACCACTGGTGATGTGTTGTCCGGAGTTTCCACCAGGGGTTGATGTAGACAGAAACCACTGGTGATGTGTTGTCCGGAGTATCCACCAGGGGTTGATGTAGACAGAAACCACTGGTGATGTGTTGTCCGGAGTGTCCACCAGAGGTTGATGTAGACAGAAACCACTGGTGATGTGTTGTCCGGAGTATCCACCAGGGGTTGATGTAGACAGAAACCACTGGTGATGTGTTGTCCGGAGTGTCCACCAGAGGTTGATGTAGACAGAAACCACTGGTGATGTGTTGTCCGGAGTTTCCACCAGAGGTTGATGTAGACAGAAACCACTGGTGATGTGTTGTCCGGAGTATCCACCAGGGGTTGATGTAGACAGAAACCACTGGTGATGTGTTGTCCGGAGTGTCCACCAGAGGTTGATGTAGACAGAAACCACTGGTGATGTGTTGTCCGGAGTTTCCACCAGAGGTTGATGTAGACAGAAACCACTGGTGATGTGTTGTCCGGAGTTTCCACCAGGGGTTGATGTAGACAGAAACCACTGGTGATGTGTTGTCCGGAGTGTCCACCAGAGGTTGATGTAGACAGAAACCACTGGTGATGTGTTGTCCGGAGTTTCCACCAGGGGTTGATGTAGACAGAAACCACTGGTGATGTGTTGTCCGGAGTGTCCACCAGAGGTTGATGTAGACAGAAACCACTGGTGATGTGTTGTCCGGAGTTTCCACCAGGGGTTGATGTAGACAGAAACCACTGGTGATGTGTTGTCCAGAGTATCCACCAGGGGTTGACATAGACAGCCACTACTGGTGACATAAGGATCAATGCAAGTCCACCTTTACGTAATAATTAGCCAGCCTTGTTATCTTCCTCAGATGGAGTTTATCCTGAAGGCTGATGACAGTGGAGGCGGCATGTATGTCATACGTATCCTTTGTCACTGCACCTTTGGCATGTGTCACACAGTACTGGTCAGTATGTCGTTTAACTTGCCATCCTTGACCACCAGTGACCACCTGACCAATGTCGCCTGGAGAAAGACGTCAACCAATAACCACCAAAAGCCATCTGGCCAATGACGTAATCAACTCATGGCTAATTAGTGACCACATAGCCAATGACCACTTGGCCAATGGTCACAATGTCCACCTAGTCACTGTGTATGTCTTTTGTTGCTTGAATATCCACAAACTAAGCATTGAATTGGCCATTTGATTTTGAAACTTCCTAACTACAAAACTTTGTCCTTAAACTCGTTTTCTTGAAGGATATGTTTGTATGTAGTATCCTGCAAAGCAGTGTTGATAAAGACTGCAATAAATGTGATTCGTATAATATATTAGAGAGAATTGAATAAATACAGTTATAGCATTATCTACAGCCAATATATTATCTACAGCCAATATATCGACCCTGTTATATCCATAATACTACTTTCACAATGTGATGGTTGCTTTGATATAGTATTTATTGATATTCTGTTTTTAACAACCTTTTTAAAGAGGCAACTAGAAAAAATCTGTGTGAACTTTGACCTGTGTTGTTAGACCTTAAGCGAGCACTGACCACTCTTTGTAAGGCTCACGTTGAATCGGTCGTACGGGAGAGGTAGGTGATTCATAAGAATAAGAAAATGTTCTTGTTTTAACCAAACTGGAATTTTACGTATACTGGTTTTGTTACAAATGTGTTACTCGAGAGAAGGTGTCACAGTGGGACTAATCCAGACCAGATGCATTGTTTATGTGACATGTGGGTATTATATGAAATAGGTATTAACTGAATAAAAAAAGTGGTTGAAAAAAATTCTTTCAAGTTAGGCACCTTCTCAAAGCATAGATATACTCTACTATACAAGTCATTTAGCCTCTGCACCCCCCCCCCCCACATGAAACTTTGAATTACACCAACATTTGTGCAACTTCATAGTCGCTAGATGGTACTTCAGCCATCTTAACAAAAAACTGTCTGTATGCGCTTAAAGTCAGCTTCCTATGAACTATGAGAAAATATACAGTGTTTTTTTGGGGGAAATACCTCAATCTATGATGCTAAACAGAACAGCCCCCATGAAACCACTTTCATTTTGTATTAAACATAAGCAAAATCCATAGTGCTCATGATGAGAAGGTGTAGCCAGCCAAACTATGATTCTAGCAGATGCTAAATGACATCTTTTCCACGGGCTTTCAAATATATTTAAAAGATGACAACATTTGTTTATACTGCGTTTTTCATTCCAGCTGTTGATTAAGTTACCACATGGATTCCAGAATGAACATGTTTCTGGAGTAAATGAAGGGTACATGTGTAACTACTTAACTTACATGTGTAGTTACTTAACTTACATGTGTAGGTACTTAACTTACATGTGTAGTTACTTAGCTTACACGTGTAGTTACTTAGCTTACATGTGTAGTTACTTAGCTCGTATGTGTAGTTACATAGCTTACATGTGTAGTCACTTAACTTAAAGTGTACTCACTTAACTTGTATGTGTATTCACTTAACTGGCATATGTATTCATTTAACTTGCATGTGTAGTTACTTAACTTACCTGTGTAGTTACCTGGTACTTAACTTACTTGATGGAAAAAAATATTGAGTAGTTATTGTAGTTAACTAATAAGTTTGTTTGTGGATGTTGTAGCTGGTGACATTATAATAGGCACATTTGCTTTTTAAACATTTCATTGTTCGTCAGGTTTGGATCAAAGTATTTTCGAATCTTCAAGCTTCTGATGCTCAAAAAACAGTTGGAACAGAAACAGGTGATGTATAGACTAGTCTCACTTACATCTCATGTATATTTCACTTTCTTTTAGCGTACGCATTTGTTTCACCTTCTATGGGTGTAGATAATTGTTTCACTTTCTAATGATGTACACACTTATTTTATGTTCAATGCTGTACATACCTGTCTTCTTTTCTCTCCTCTGTGGTGAAAAGATTTATTTCACTATCTCCTATGATCCTAACTGTTATGTTCTACAATCTTTCATTTTCTTTTCTCTATTACACAAAATTTCCCTTTCTTCTGTGCCAAATTATAATGAATAAAAAGTAGTATCTGAAATATGTAGCGCACTTTATAGTTTCTTTTACATCAACACCCGTCTCATTGACTTTCAGTCCATGATGTCGTTGACTTAATTTCGTTCAAACTGATGTTGTTGTCCTTGAGATGATTCGGACAACATTTAGACATTCACCTTGTTAATACTGCAACATTTAGCTGTCAGACGTCTAGCACTGTGACGTTGTTAGAATTGAGGCCCTGACGAGTGCAGTCATTGGCTTTGCTGACAGTTTAATTTATTCTTCTCCTGCAGATTGAGGAGTTTGCCATGATTCCTGCAAAGGAAGCCAAGGACATGTTGTACCGGATGTTTGGAGAACAGTTTGTCACCATAACTGTGAGTGATTTTAGTTAGGAAGTACCTTATACAGGATACTCATAATCATGACTCATGAGAAGGGAAGGGTTAATTGGAGACCATGGTCTGTTGCTGTCATATAATTCTGGGAATGAAGTAACCTGTTTTTTTTAGGTTTGGATAACTGATAAGGAACCCTGTATTGAATCAAAACTGATAATCAGTTTATTTATTTATTTAATGGCATACAGTAAATCAATTAGGTTTTGGCTTAGCATTATATATTATATGCATTACATTGCTGCTATTTAATTGAATAGTTTTTTATTGAGTACTGGCAATTATATGTCATCTTCAAAACTGATGGTGAGCATGCTGAATATGAAACTTTCTTTATTTAATATTTAAGCAAATTAAAATTAAATAGCCACTACCAGTATTCATATTGAAGTGCAGTAACATAACAAACAAAATAGTAACATATATATTATAAACAAATTGTTTGTCTGTCTGTTTGTCACCTAGTAGGTGTCTGTAACCTGTTTATTTGTCAGTCTGCCATGCACATGTCTCTTACCTAGCTATGTGTCACCTATCTGTCACCTGTAATCCTGTATATATGTCAATGTGTCAGCCATATGTCTCTTCTGGCCGTGTGCCATCTAGCGTTATTTTCCATGTATAATACGCCATCAAGTATGACATTTTGTTCAAATCTGATATAATGTCTATATTACCAAGTATAACGTGCACCCCAACTTGTTTGTTGCTAGTAATGTTTGTTGCTAGTAATGTTTGTTGCTAGTAATGTTTGTTGCTAGTAATGTTTGTTGCTAGTAATGTTTGTTGCTAGTAATGTTTGTTGCTAGTAATGTTTGTTGCTAGTAATGTTTGTTGCTAGTAATGTTTGTTGCTAGTAATGTTTGTTGCTAGTAATGTTTGTTGCTAGTAATGGTAGTGGACGTTGCAGAGGCGTTTTGTACAGTGAGCATCAGTAGTTTACATTGTCACTCGTCGCGGCACTATTTGGACTGCAAAAACATAATATTTTTACAAAATATATGCTATTTTGTACAGTGACTATAAGAATGTTGTTTAATGGTGTAAACCATTTACGTCAATCTAGTTCCTGATTACCGCGTATTTGTTCCGACAAATTTACGTTTAGCATTCTGTCGTCCATGTGTCTGTCCCCGTGTTTGCAGGAAGTGCCACGTACGCCGGACCACGCACCATCAAGAACGTTCTTCCTCTTCTCCGTCAACCTCAGCTACGTGGCTCGCATGCTCATTGAACAGTCGTACAAAGTACGTTGTTCTGATGTTAGCACACCATCGTTTATTTTCAGTGTAATAAAATAACGTTTTTGCCAAAATATATGAAGTCTGATCATTCATAGTAAACTTGTGTTGTATAATATAAGTTGTATCTGGTCTAACATTTTGGCTGCCCAGATGTGCTTAATAAATATCTGTTTAATTTTAATTTAATTTCGGGGGGAGTATCGTGTTTACATTGCATGCGTAATGGCAGTGTTGACATTTATAAACAGATAACAGTCAAATAAAAGTTTTAAAATGTGGTTCATTAAAACACATTTGGGCAGTTGAGGTATTAGAATTGATATAGTTGATGTTATATAATAATTATGATTTTATAATAACAAACGATCAGACTTTGACTTATTTTATTTGTGTCACAAATTATGTGGCAAAATGAATGCAAGCCCAATACTTTGCATTCTGCAGGTTATGGCTCACCTGACAGATCAGGGCCAATTTTTGAAATTATTTTATTTGTATCACAATCCACTTCAGTACACTCATGCTGCCAAGATGATTTGCCTCTTGTAATAGTAACAACTATGTCGTATGTTTTTGGAATGTTTTGTTTCTGTGTTCTCATAGGCACGTGTGAATAGGTTTACATGTGAAGTCTAGTTGCTAATAGGCCGATCAATTTTACGTTTGCTCAACAAATGGTTGGACAATAAGTCGTTTATCAACGACAACATAATGTATGCTTTAAGTGACTCTAATATGGCTGTTGGTATGAGAGTGTTATATCCAACAAATTATGTTTAATTTTTATAATTTAAACACCTGTGAATATACTAATGTAATCCGTAAAGATATTTCTGATGCACTTGGTATGAATTTGTCTGAAATATGAAAATTTATGCCTTCAAGTCTGCCAGTATCAGATGGTAGTTAAGTTAACCATATGTCTTCTGATCAGATTCACATTCTTAATCAATGGTCATGTGACTATTTATGATTACATGACTAATTAGCAAGATTATTCGTTCTTTCATGCTATGTCACATGGGCATGTTGCTAAGCAACAGTTGAATCTAAGCATGTTGCTGTTGTAAACAGATCAAACCAAAATACATTATTTGTCGAACATTAGTTGTGAAATCAGCCACAATTTACTCATTGTAAAAAGTAACTGACCTGGATGCAGCAGCTGATAACATTTCATTGGTTGATGTAAAAACTAAGACGTGTTCAGTTCCATATGTATTGTCACTTGTGGAATGTAACCGACATTTGTTCCTCGGCCTATATTCCAAAAAAGGAAATTTTTTAACTTAAGTTTTCCATAAGTATGGCAACAAAACTGTCCCGGTGATATGGAATATCTGGGTAAATATTAGTTGATGTACTGAATATTATTACATAATCCATGTAAGTCAAGACTTGCAGGCTTGTGTTATAATCTTAAATTCACCACATTATTTTGGTGTTAGACATTCTGTGTGTGACCCCATGGGGCAGTTTTTCCGACATATTTATGGAAAAAAAACTTGAGTTATAAATCATTAAGTCTTTTGAGAATATGGGCCCTGTGCTATCATGTATGCATCATTGTAGGCAATTCTAAAAATTCTAAATTTGTATGCATCTTAGGCAATTCTAAATTTATATGCATCATTGTAGGCAATTCTAAATTTGTATGCATCATTGTAGGCAATTCTAAATTTGTATGCATCATTGTAGGCAATTCGAAAAACAATTTTCAGGAGACTTCTTCTGTGGCATCATTTGAAAATTTCTTGTGTTTGATTTCAGGCGATGTTCAACCTCATCATGCGGAGGGAACACGAAACCAAAGAAAATAAGTAAGTTGTGAGATGGTCCCTTTATTCCAACAGTAACTGGTGGGTCCTGTATTTCATCAGACTTGAGGGAATTGCTCAAAAGCATTCACAGCTGTCACAATTGACAAGTAGACTGAGGAGCAGTAATATTTCACATCTCCCACGTAAATTCCCGTCAAACATCCATCCATGCATTCCTTAAATGTGTGATTATTTAATTTGCTGTGAAATTCATGGTAACATTTGGCTGTCTTCAAGGCGTTTGCTGGACAAGCAGCAGCGTGTGGAGGCAATCGCTGCCTCACTGGAGCAGAGCGGCGCTGATCCCTCCCAGAGGGCGGAGGTCGAGGAAATGATCACCCCGAGCGAAAGGGCGCAACTGGCTCGAGTCAAACATATCACCAACAAGTACGTACTGTTAAACTGCCATACGTTTCTATTTAAAGTTTACACAGTCTACAAATGTTCTAAATTTGTGCTACAGTATACATATTATTTCCATTCATTTGTGTGTGATAAATCACTAGTAATAATGTATTTGCCCAGGATCAATACAGATCAGTGACGGTCAGGTACGTTATTGAAGGATCAGGGAACCTATTAAAAAGTCCTTTGAACGTATGGTGGTTGCACTTTCAACATAAAACATAAACAATAAATGTTACAGCAATCTTCTTTTAGTCTCAGACTTAAACGAATAAGCCATATGGACCCCTCGTTGACCCCCCTGCGGGAAGTTGCACCCCTCTTTCCTTTTTTTTATAATAGCAGTATTATATAAACTTAAAGGTAATTAAAAATAAACCGGACCATTGGACAACTGGGGGCGTGGGTGGCTCTGAAGTTAATCTACTGTGTGCATTCATACACCCTGAATGCACAATGTTACTGTGTGCCGGACTTGTGTCCAATCCAGCGATTTTCATGTTACAGACGTACCAAATCAGGACTGTATATTTTGGGGACAGGACCGTAGATTTGTCACATTTGTAAACAATTTCATATACTAGTTGGGAGCATGGCATCATAGTATTCAAGCGAGGAGCCGTATGCGAAATCTTAAAAAAACTGCTGGTCCAGTCTATGTGAATACACATTGTGTGGGTCTGTCGTGTCGTTTCAGACTGGAACAGAGCGAGCTGCAACTGGAGGAGACGATATTTGTGTTACAGACGTACCTGCAGTATGACAAACTGAGCTAGCAGCAAGGAACAAGCTCATCTGTTTCGCT
This sequence comes from Lamellibrachia columna, assembly GCA_963662155.1. NCBI lineage: Eukaryota > Metazoa > Annelida > Polychaeta > Sabellida > Siboglinidae > Lamellibrachia > Lamellibrachia columna. The sequence continues at coordinate 26,370,118 of OY759273.1, read as the reverse complement.
GAATCATAACACACCGTGCTCGCTGACATCATTTTATGAAATATACCCAGGATGTTTTTAAAGAACTTATGGCGTTATATTATTGGCGCTCACACGGCCATAAAATGGTACGTAAAATTTACAGAAATGTGAACGAAACTTGTGGCCTTACATGGTTATATTTATAAGGATCCAGTGTAGAGAACTTTTAAGATGTGTCTGTTAGGTCCAATTACACAAAATTAATTACAATTACCTATTAAGCGCACGTGCCCTAATTAGCCTGGTGTTAAACAGTTGGCACCACTTTTCAGTTGTTCTACACTAGTCACCAAATGACACCACTAGTGTTAAACAGTTACCTTATTGTCTAGAGAAACAAGTTTTGGTGTACAGATTCCTTGACATTTCTCCATGGCACAATTTTTTTGAAGTGTACTGTACACTATTAGGTCGAATACAGTACTTTTCATTTCAGTTACTCCTCTAGATGTATCAAATATTTCAATTACAAATGTAATATGCTGGACTAACAGGTTTTCCAAAGTTGATTCAGTAGATGTTAATTACAGACTCCATATGGCACGTTTGTTGTTGAACTTGGATACTGATTTGAAGTTATGTTGAAATACAGCATTTTGCTTGTACATTGTAATTAGTCATACATTAGGACCTAGCGCTGCTGCTGTAATACGTCTCCACGTATGACTGCATAACTGTCTGGTTGAGTTACTGGCTTGATTTTGTGCATATCTTATTGACAGAGAACCATGACAAAACTATTCTGGCCGGCTACGACTGTCAGATTTATTTCCTTCTCTCAGTGCGATTGACATCAACATAGAGAAACTCTTCTTTTTTCAGAAAATATTTTATTTAAATTCATACACAATGTATAATCCTGGTTTATATCACAAATCAACTGCTCATCACGTGTGCAGAAAATATTGTTATATCGTAAACTTGTATTTATGTAAATCATTGTAAATCATATAAATTTAGGTGCACGCAATTTGTTGTGCAATAAAATCTGTACACAGTGTATAGTCTTGCCACAAAACAAAAGCACACAACATTGTACATAATGAGTAAAACAAATACTTTGTATCGCCTAATCACTGTTTCACTAGGACTATATCATAAACACCAATAAATGTTGATTTATATTTAATTATATAATCCTTCATGTTCTTTTGTAGTGCAATGATTGTGTTTCCTCAATGTTGTTTCGACATACAGTGCATGTACTTGTGCTGAAATGTGTTAGTTAATTCTCTGCTTTATTCATTCAGTGACCACACACAGTTAAACCTCTGGATTCACATTAGAGACATGTTCAAAACTCACCGGCTATTATTAGTAGTAATACAAATTAGTTTAGCAATTTTATTAACTAAATATTCATGCATTTATTGCAGCGTTGGTAAATGCTTCTTACATAAGTGGAATTGGCATTGTTCTGAATAGGTCTGCCAGGAAATTAAGTGTAAAATGTTTAGATTTCTTCAAACGATCAAAATAAGCACCATATAACTTTCATTCCAATCAGTATAAAAGATCTCTCCTATGGTGCATTATCGAGATGATGTTAATTTGTAAAAAAAATCTGCTGTACTATTGCTGAATTGTCATTAGTGTGGAAGAATTCATTGATTTGAGTTTAGCTGTGTCCGCTGACTCCAGTTGCCATGGTTACTGTGCACTCCAGGGGCATTCGCGGTTTTCCTTCCATTTGCTTTCACTTTCTTCATAGATCTCCTGAAAAATAGTTCAGAACAATAAGACGTGTTAATGGGAGATACCCCAGGTGAAATTATTTTTAAATTACTCAAAATGTGTTTCCACTGTATTCTGATAGCTTTGTATACTTATTACAGTGTATTATAAAGTATTATTATAATTATTATAAAGTTAACTTATATAGCAATTACATACCTCTAAATCAGTTTTATTCATGGATAAAGCATGCCTCTTTCATGTAATTAATCCTGTTTTTTAATCTATGATGGGCATTTGCAAAAAAAACTATAAGGAGACATCATATCTCTGGTAATAATGACGCTACACCAATGAAGTTGATTTATTGTGCTCCTTTTTATCTTCTTTATGTAACTATGAAAAGATATTTTAGTTTAATATATAATTTTAGTGTGATCTTGGTAGTCGTAATGGAAAATGTGAGTTTTTTATCCCCAAAAATTTATATTTAAAAACATGAAGTAATGGCAACACATTAAATATATATTTATAGTTGCATAACATGAGGTGTTGTAAATAAGAAACTGAAAGAATTATATTGATGTCTGAATATTTTTTGGAGGAGTTACAGTGTTTTCAAACTATGCTATTTTGGCAGCCATCTTAGTTTGTTTCCATGGACATAGGGTCTGTCAGAACAATTTTCAATATATTTTACTCAGTGAGACCCACTCTACAGTTTGGGCGAAAACAATTGCATTAGCTATGGAATTTAAAAATAAACCCTATCTATCTATTTCTATCTGGGGTGTCTCCCCTTAAAGCAGTTACGGGTATGGCACAAAATACTGGACTGTGGAGGAAAAACCTTCCTTCTGCAGTTGTGAAGGTGGACTTGTGCAGACAACAATAAATTAATGAAACACATTGTCTATAGATTGTGAATATGTTTAAAAACAAAATTGACATATCGCAGAAGGGCGGGTTACACATAGGTGAAAAATTGTTGGACCATCGATAAGCCAATGGCTTCCTTGTCCACTTGCCATCTGGGTGTTTCTAATATTTGTCTGTCTTATGGTTTTGTAAAAGGTTTTTTATTGCAATATCAGATCACCAGTTCAAAACACATCTGAAGAGTGGCTCTCATGAATATTTGATCTGTATGCAGTCAACTGTGGCAAAGTCTTGTGACTCTTCAATCGGTATATCCCAATTTGAATGGCAAGATCTTTTTGAGCATGCACAGGAAACCAGTGGATGTAGATAAGCATACGGGTTCATTTGTGGGTCTTACGGATTTCTGTTACCAGTCTTACAGGTGTACTCTACTCAGGTTTGGAATGTATGTGGGTGCTCTTTAATAAGCAAGACCTTAAAACACCTTCTTAAATGAACTTATTTAAAGAGTTATATCTACATGCAAAAATGTGGGTTTCATCACTGATTAACGTTATCATTCAGTAGTGTTAACTTATCAATATCTTAAGTCTAATTATCAAATACGGCGGCTGGTCTAGAAGACCAAAACGTGCCATATGTTGTGAAGGTGGCAGACCGTTAGTTTGCTGTCAAACTGTCAACAGGCTATGGTAAAAAACAGTGCTTCCCCTGGGTAAAATGATGTGGAAGGTGGTGGGGTGCACGCAGGGGGTTGACAGGGCAAGCGCCCTTATTTTTTAACATTGGCTTCAAAATGATGTGGAAGGTGGTGGGGTGCACGCAGGGGGTTGACAGGGCAAGCGCCCTTATTTTTTAACATTGGCTTCAAAATGATGTGGAAGGTGGTGGGGTGCACGCAGGGGGTTGACAGGGCAAGCGCCCTTATTTTTTAACATTGGCTTCAAAATGGTGCATTTTTCAATATTAATAATAATAATACCTTTATTGGTCCAAAAACATGGATATACATTTGATAAAATTATGGCAAGGAGTTATAAATACAAAGTACTTGTAAAAAAAGAACCACCAAGGGGTGTTTCAACTTTTTCCCTTGAAGTTAGAAGAGGACAGAAATAAAAAATTAGTGTTAGCAAGAAACAACTCGGAGATCACATTGGAAATAAACGTACTTTTCTGTGTATTTATAATATATATTACCTTTTATATATATGAGGCAAGATGGTGAAAAAAACAGTGAGGTGTCCCACCGCAATTGTCGTATACATGGGGAAATACTGAAAAGGATCGTTAAAGTAGGAACACAAAGTAGACTGACTTTCTTCCAGATGGGCACGGAGGCTTTCAGTACGTCAATGGCATATTGCACCCCCTCGAGGGCGTCCCTGCGGTGGGGCGATGAGATGGCGATGATGACACTTGACTCCGCCACGGGAACCAGTCTGGAATCAGAGAAGTAACTGAACTACACTGATACTTCATCACAGCAAGGCCATGGGTAGTGCACTAAAAGTCCCGTCTCGATCGTCGTTACAAGGAATGTCATGTTTCTGGTCAATAGATGGCATCCATGTATAAATGCAATGCATCGTGGGATCGATTGTCAACAAAAGTATAACTTGTATTTGAAATTAGAAAGTCGAAAAGAATTAGTTTCAGCAAGGAATACATTGTACCAACAATTACACTTACTAGTATTAACAGAAATCGCAACGCTAGCATTGGAACGCAAAAATCGACTGTCCTTTGGATAACTTCGAATGCGACTGACCATGTGTTGGCACAGATATGCAATTGTTTCATCGCAAAGATTCGCATGAATTATGTTTTGTATTCCCGTTGAAAACTTAACGCGGTTTCACCTTTATGTTAGTATTATATTATGCACCAGGGGGCGCCACAGGTTATTCCAGGTAGTCTCTTTCCACTTGCCTTATTTCAGATGCATTTTGCAAAAATCTGAACTTATGCGGTGTCCACTATGACATTTTTTATACAAATTTGTTAATTAATTTTAGTGAAATCGAACAAACTATTAATTTATTTCTGACTGGGTCCAGTAAAAACTGAATAATTGGCAAAAGTTTTCTGGATTTATACACTATAATGTATAGCTGTTTACACTTTCGCAAGTTACCCGTTCTAACAATCAAAGTCCTTTAGGTGATTTTCTACTTTTAGTAGATCAGCTGCATGTTTTACTTAAACTATTCACACACTGCAAATCTGAACACCAACGAACAACATGAATCGTGATGGGCTAAATCAGTTGTGGGAGTCTGAACTATCAACTCAACACTAAAATAATAAAGTTTCAAATTAGTAACTAGCCAGATCTGTTTTAGTAATCAGTTTGTCCTTTGTTGCAATGACTTGACTAAACCATTAGCCAATGAATGGTGCAATCAGATAATCGTATTACACTAAATAAGATGTTCTGTCTACCCCAGGGGTGAGGGGTACAGCGTTGGTGATGGCTTAGTCAAATCATTGTGTTGAAAGAAAACCTCACCTCTTCATAAGCAAAAGTGATGAATGTATTCACAAAAAAGGAGACATACATTATTATGTCCATATTACGCCCACAAAGATTATATTAGTATCATGCTCTCGCGTTATATAATGCCCACTGAAAGTTCAACCCTGTGCCCAGAAGGCACATTATGCCCCCTCTATGCATATCATGGCCCCAGGGAGTACAGCATACCCTGGAGAGTATAACACGGCCAAGGGATGCAAAGATCAGAGGTTGGTTTCTCTAAGCAATATGATCAAAGATCTATAATAAAACATTACCTATCAACTTTGCACAATTTCATTCCCCAATTTTCTTTAACAAATGTCTATTACTACTGTATTTCACATTATGTTGCCATTTTGCAATTTCTTGCCAATTCCCAATTTTCTTTCATAAAAGTCTCCATTTCTACTACTGGGTACATTATGTATTTTTCAACATGACATTATCAATGCCAGTAACATATTCAATCCTACCCAAAGAAGTAAGGACAATATTTTATTGTTATCCCAGCAATTTAATATCTAGTCACCATTTGTGCCACAAGATAAGAGAAGACGGTGAATCCCAGCAAAAGAACCAGGTACCCTCACTAAATCACTGACCCTGTTCTGTGAGCAATAGCCATACGTTCCACAGCTGGCCATTTGCTGCGGACTTCACCACAGATCTTCCTCAACTGTTGCTCTGCCATTGGTTGATATGCCTCATATTCCAGCCGGACTACTTTCTTGCCGTCGAAGTCGTCTCGAGTTGTGCCTACATGGACATCAAAACCACCTGGGCATGTAACGACTGTGAAATGTTTGGTTTAGTATGGTAATCTACGTCTGCTGGTTTCCTGTCCATGTTCAAAAGGAGCCCGCCGTTCAAACTGGGATATATTGATTGAAGAGGCGCAAGACTTTGCCACAGTTGACTGCACACAGATAAAATATTCACGAGAGTCACTCTTCAGACGTGTTTTGAACTGGATGATCTAATATTATTTGCATACCAATAAAAAATCTTTACGTATGTTTCAATACCTCAATAATTGCTGATCCCATCTAACATCAATACAAGACCTGCCACTTTTTCAAATCTGCATTTTTGACTTGAAATTCTGTATAAAGCTGTATCAATTCATAATATTTTGCCATTGGTTAATCTGCCTATAGTATTCCGATTCCGATCGAGTGCTGCCATCTACGGGGCTACAAAATATACCTACACCCATCTTATTTGATGGGCAAATGTCAGGAGAAAGAAAATACAACTGTTTTTGAAAATATTCATGTGATTTCTGTGGTTTTGTGAACTAGGGCTAAAAAGTGCACATTTCAAGTGAAAAATAACTACTAAAAGCTTGTGAAATTACATTTTACCATGGTATATAGATATTAGGTGTCATACACATGTGTGACACTTATATTTCGTATCATATATATCATATATTTATATTATAGTTAAATAGTTTCTGTCTTTTATATTTTGGTATTACATAAAAAATTGGGGGAGGGGGATTTGTGTTAAATGTGTGACATTAAAATTCAACTTTTAAATACCAAAAAAATGCTATTTTCATGAAAGTTGCCAGTCTTGGGCTTTTAAATATAAAGTTTTGATGGATTCATTGTATCGAAAAACATGATTTGATAAATAAATCATAATTGTAGCCCTGTAATTGATGCAAGTGCGCAAAAACAGATTTTTTACTTGAAAATATCACTTTTTAGCGCTAGTTCATGAAAAAGTAAGAAATCACGTGGATTTTTCACTGATTAAAAAAAAATTAAATAAGATGGGAGTCCCTGGGATCTGACAATGTCACCAAAATAAGTGACAGTTTCCCTGACCCCTACATCACCCCTCAAATAAAACTATCAATTACTCCGAATAAACTCTTTCAGATCTACCATAAACACACAGTATCGTGTTTTACGAACCTATAAATGTGGCAATGGCTCCTGACGATGGGGACGTCACCAACTGTGTCATCTGCTCGATGCTCAAAGGACACTCTGTAACGCTGACGTGGTCCATTGTCCACCTTATAGCACACACATTACAGACCTCTGCAGCTACACAGTGCAAACACACAACTTAAAAACAAAATCTGTAAATATGTTGTGTCAACGTCATAACCTGACATTGGATTATGGCTGAATACAAAAGATTTCAAAGGATGGCATTGATCCAAATAAAGGAATTCGAACATCAGAATGTTGCCACCGGATCAACCAATAAGTGCCAAAAAACAGCAATTGTAACAGCAGAACTGGGTTTTTTAATAAAACGCCAATAAGTTATATTTTCTTACACATTTACAGGCTCCAAACTAGTTAGAAACTTGACTAAAATAAATTTGTATAAGTATACAATTAGTACTGCGTAAACATAGCAGTCTAATATACAATGACAACGACTGAATTTTACTTAAATCTCATCCAGCATTATGACTTTAGTGACTTGATTTTTTATGTAAATAGGTTAGTATAAAATGTAACTATGACACTGAGAAAATACAATAACACACAAATATGTATGTCCCACATCAAGTGTATATATATGAGCATCTAGTTTACTGCACATTGTGTACCTTCCTAACCGCCACTCAGTGGAGGTATAATTGCAATTTCATCACCAGCATTCAGTTGCAATTCAGCGTCATTTAATGGAAGGTATTCGTCCTTGTAAGCCAGCACAACGTTGTCTTGTATCGGTTGAAGGCTGTCAAACAGAAACCAGTCTGAATCAAATTTACTTTATTACTCATTTACTACTGGTTCAATTATACTTACAAAACATTTATTATATATTCTCAAAAACGCATTCCTTAACAATTCATAAGGTCTTGTATTAAACAAGCACTATTTTCTTTGTATTTTAGTAATAACATAATAATATTAATAATAAGTTTGTTTTAATAACATAATGATAATAACAATAACTTAATGATAATAAAATAATTATAATAATAACATAATACCAAATCCCAAATGTGTCATTATTCCTGGTTTTACAAAGTTGCGCATCGTAATATTAATCTGGCACTGATGTGAAAAACTGACAGTTTAAAATATTACATCAATCCCAAATGTAGGCGGATATTTTCTGATTGTGATTCTAAGATTATGTAGTAGTTTTGATAATTTCCATGATTAATGACACGTTAAGTAAAAATACTTGTATCATAAAAATAGTGAACAAACTGTAATGGCATTACACAGCACTAAACATAGTAACATAGGTATGGTCAGCTTTCAAACTCCACTCTGAACTGATATAGCCTATTGCAAATCCAGTTCGTTGATATCCAAATATGTAGTGTGCAGTCAATTAAATATAAGAATGCCTATTTTTTTTTTAAATCATAAAAAAAATTTACTTTAGTCATTAGATTTGGTATGTGAATATCCAAAATGGTAAACACTGTGCGGGTTAATGCCGATCATGGGCGTGACTTTCATTCTCTTGCCAATCACACAATAAAGTTACGAAATTTCACCAAGGGTAAAATTCAACGTTTTAATTTTCACTAGAGATACTGATACTAGAGAGGTATAATTTTTCACAAAACGAATTTGAAATGAGACTAGCAAAAAAATTTAATTGAGGATGGACCTGTCAGTTCTAGTCACAATACAATTCTGACTTGCACTAGTTACTTACAAATGATAAATAATATAAAATATGATATTTATATAACCCCATAATCACCTAGTGCTCTACAAAAGTTTACTGAATAATTAGTTAAGATAATAAATACAGTTAAATTAAATAAAGGGCAATACAAATAAAAAGTGTACATTACAAATTACACTAGTCTGAATCTCGATCAGTGCTCTATGTAACTTGCAAGGTTTACGACTCACATGGGATAGGCTGAGATGATATGCTGATGAAGTCTCACGGCTGAAATGTTTCTCTCTACTGATAACTCTGCCTCTTTCCTTCCAACCAACTCTCGACTTTTGGCAAAAAATAACAGTTTCACCTGCATGAGAGAAGATGAACCTTACACTTTGTGAACAGGAGTACATGCCAATATTCAACTCACTACTTGGGTTGGGAACTAGTTTGTTTTGTTAATTTTATATTTTATGTAATGATTCTAGTTGCACGGCTCTTCCGAGTACTAAATATATATATTACGGTCTGCCATGTTCGTCTGGAATATATACAAGTATTATCATACTTGGAGGAGTTATGTAGCTGCAATCATTACAATTTAAATATCAATAATTAACAGAACAAACATTTTCATACCTGTAGTAAACATAATTTGGAGCAATAAATGACAGAAATGAGAGCAAAATGGTAATATTGGGCCACCTTTTAGGCTGCCCTGAACTTTGTATTATCTGGGACCAAGTGGCTGGCTTAGGACTTTTTGTGTCCTGCAGCAATAAGTTACAACAGTTTATATACTTCAAAATTATTTAACCTGTGACACATAATCTCTATTAGTGCAGGAAATTAAATATTGAAAAAATTGCCACTAATTATGAATTTATGGCATGCAGAGCAGAGTTGATTGACTTCCTGTCCAAAACACTTTACGGATCTAGGCCAGGGCTAGGTCCTAGCCACAAACATTCAATTCCTGACCCGCCCCCTCCCTGTACTATTTATATATATATACATTTATATAATATACAGGGAGGGGCAGGTCCCAAATGGAATGCTCGTAGATGTGGTCCTAGCCTCCTAACCTAGGTTAGCTGTCATTACAGTAACGTACAGGCCTGTACTAACAAGCAGTGTCGGTGCATGTAACCATGTACATAGCAATATGCTTAAGTTAGAAAGTAATTATAAGTATATACCCAACATGAAAATATGATTTAACAAGATAGCCATCCAAGGCAAAGGCCCATATGGCAAGTGGACAAGGAAGCCATTGGCTTATCGAGAGTCCAACAATGTTCATCTACTTATAACCCGCCCTCCTGAGATATGTGTTAACCTTGTTTTTAAACATATTCACGCTGCTAGCAGTTACACAATCTGTACACAATTTGTTCCATTCATTTATTGTCTTCTGTGAGAACGAGTGCTTCCTGATGTCCAATCTACACTGATCGTTTACTAATATTACCTCATGTCCTCTAGTTCTATTATCTTTCTTGAGTGAAAAAAATATATTTCTATCAATATTTTCATACCCATTCAATATATTAAAAACGTTTTATCTCCTCTTAACCGCCTTGTCCCTAGGGTTGTTAAACCACATTCTTTCAGTCGTTCTTCACAACTAAGGTCTCTCAGTTCTGGAATCTTTTTAGTAGCTCTCCTCTGTATTCTGTCAAGCATATCTATATCCTTCTTACAATATGGTCTCCAAGCTTGTATACAGTACTCTAAATGAGGCCTAACTATTGCTTTATACAGAGGTATAATTAGCTTGTTCTCCTTGTATGTTATATTTCTCCTAATCAACCCAAGAATTTGATTACCGTTTGAAGCTGCAATACCACACTGCTCTGAAATGCTCAGTGCTTATTGTAACTCCTAAGTCCTTTTCTTTTACAGTGGTATCCAGAACAGTATTTCCCATTTTATAGTTTACTTCCAGGTTACCATGTCCTGTATGTAGGCATTTACATATCCCAAAATTGAACAACATCTGCCATTTCTCAGACCATTTCACTAATCTGTCTAGATCGTTTTGTAAACGTTGTTTATCACCATCATTGTTAACCCTTTTAAACACTTTTTGCAAATTTCAGTATGTCGCTTGTTATATTTATCATCCAAGTCATTGATATATATTAAGAATAATAAAGGTCCTAATACTGATCCTTGTGGTGCCCCACTCAACACTGGTTTCCAGTTTGATACCTCCCCATCTACTACAACACGCTGCCTTGTCGATTATGCCGTCCCTGATACCATGGGCTAATCATTGGGCTTTTAATTTAAGTAGTAATCTTTGATGTGGCACTTTGTCAAAAGCTTTCTGAAAATCTAATTATATAATATCTACTGGTGATCCCTCGTCTAGCCACTTAGTGATTTCTTCCAAAAAACATAACATATTTGTTAAGCATGACCTCGCTTTAAGGAATCCATGTTGATATGGATTTAATAATTTATGCCTAACAAGGAAGTCCACCTTTGATTAACTTTGCTAATAATTTACAAATTACTGATGTTAAGCTCACTGGTCTGTAATTCTGACTTATTTCTCGAACCCTTTTTAAATAATGGTATGATGTTTGCTTCTTTCCATTCAACAGGAACCACTCCCTTTTTAATGACAAGTTGAATACTCTTGTAAGTGGCATACTAATTTGTTCTACTGTTTCCATTAGTAATTTTGGAGGAATTCCATCCACTCCCGGTTATTTATTATCCTTCATTGTCTTTATTGTCTTAGCTACCATTTTTGGATTTACAATTAACTACACTAAATAGTTTGATTTAACCTCCTGAAATTTAGCATCTGGAACTGGTAATGAACTAATTTCCTCTCTGGTAAACACTGAACTGAAGTATCCTTTAAGGTCTTTCGCCATTAAAAAAACCTTGTCATATTATACTTCCAACACTATCTTCTATTGGTCCAACCTTGTCTTGTACATTCTGTTTACTCCTGATATGTGCATTAAACTTCTCTTGGCTGTCTTGCTGTCATTTTTTATGGTACATGCTAATGTTTGCTCATGGCTTCTTTTAGATTGTCTAATTTCATTCGATACTTGCCATTATACCTCCATTACACAGCAAATGTTTGGGTATGCATACATTGTTAACGTTGTGAAACTAATGAAGTTAATCAGACGTTACGCTACTCGTAACTCAGGCTCAGCCGTCAGACAGTCATGCACTGGCTCAACTTCTGACTCAGTCTCAACTTGTCTCTCATACTGTCACTGGCACTGACGACTCATGCAGCGACTGTCATTGCAATGTCACAATCAGTGTAATTGATAACTTGATATTTAAATGACGGTTTGAACTATTTGCGGATACAACAGTGCACATAATGCACCGCGCATAAATTATTATATAGATAATAAGATAATTGTGAATACAAATTTGTAAACAATACATAACGCGCCTCAACAACTCCCTCCGCCATATCCCGCGACACAGTGGTGCCATCTGGCGGACACACTTCTGATTACTGCCACCTAGATGTGGCGTAATATATTAGCTCTGTACATATACCTGACAGGTGCTAACACTGTGATCACGTGGCATTAACTGTTCGTAAATGATAACAGAATCTAGAGAGAATGCATTCCGTCAGAGATTAAGTTAATCACTGACTTTATACATTCTCACGAGATCCTGCGACCATCTACGACAAGTTTATAAGTCACGTGATCACGGCTTTTTTATCTTATACTATTTACACCTGTAACTTAAGGTATGCGAACTCTCATTAGAGCCAATAATAGAGGGATGGTTAGATCCTGTTCAGAAAACAGACTGTGGTCTACAGATGGCAGAGATGGTGCGGAATTGTGTGATGGGAGTTGCGATCGTTTTCGCCAGCGCATTTTCTTCAGGTAAACTATATAGGCTATATTGGTCTATATATTGTAGATAATAGTATAGAATATATGTTACATCTTTGGTGTTGCTACCGCTTAAAAAGTGTTATGTAGTAGTCATTTAAAGTGTTTTCATCCTGTAGCAAAAAAAATCTATTCTGTATGATTTTATGATTTTTTGGGCATATAGCTACAGAATTTGTAGTTTCTGCAGTTTTTTTATACAATATTCTGCTATGCTCTGTATGATTCTATAAATGTCTATCCAAATCTATGGAAAATTGAAATAGACAAACTAGTTCTATAGAATATGTAGTAGGGGAAGGTGAGGCATGTCTGCTAGGGCTGGGGTGAATTAAAAATGAATTGGAATTTTTAATACAATTCATGAATTTGAATTGAATGATTTTGAGTAAGTTGAATTGGAATTGAAAGAACATTAATTAAACTTCATTTTCTAGTGCTGATGTGATCTGGTTTTATTTCCAATGTAATCCTCAATCCAATCCTATAATCGTAGCCTTTGTAGCAGCTAAACATACATTTGTGCACCATTTTAAGATTTGAGGTGAGAACATTTGTCCAAATTGGAACAAAGGGTCTGCCATGTGGAAATTATAAAAAAGAACTCAGTTCTAAGTTCTGCTTAAATCAAACTATGGTGGGGTGTGATGAACTTACTTTGAATTCAATACAGGTTGCAGCTCCTGCTCTAAGGTAATGTTTGTTGTCTGCCTGCACATATCTGAAACCATGTCCTTTATGTGTGTTTGGAATGTGTGAAGCCATAGCCACCTCAATGGGGCATCCCAACAATTAGTAATTGGCTTACTACTCCTGCATTGTTTCATTGAGCAGGTATTTCTGAAACCATAAAATGATCAGCCTACTGGTCTTTTCATGTTGTTTGAATAACAGCTCAGCCATTGTCTGTACATTGTTTACAATTACCAATAGTTGGAATAACATGCAAACAAACTTGATATTTTATAAGTTTGCAGTAACAGATGTAATAGAAAAGTGTTATACTATTATTTATTACTTTAGGATATATTACTATTACTTTTGAAAAAAGTTCCTCTTTTACTATTACAGAAAAAAATTTATATTACAGTTACATATTATTATTATCCCAAGCGTTTGCTTTGGAAAAAGGCCTGTAGAATTAATTTGGAATTGAACTGGAATTGAAAGATTTTAGCTTGAATTTGAATAAAAAATTAATTGAATTGGAATTGACCCCAGCCCTGATATCCGCACACCTGAGGTATATATATTTTTTAAATCTGGTATATAGACATTTATATAGATGTTTATATTTATAAACTCTTTCAAACATGTTCTATTCAAATCGATTTAGGTACTTATCTTAACAGAGGGTACATGATTTTTGCTTATATGAAGACATTAGACAATGTCCACAAGACCTCACCCCACCCTCCCTGTAGTTGCATAATCTGTCTTGGAAAAGAAAGCATGCTGTGTGTCTGTAGCTGTACCAGTGCTTATTATTGTTTGCTGAGAGGGTGGATTAGCACCTGTCAAGGGCTCTGTGTACTCTAAGTGTCTCCAACCAAACTGCAAACTCGTACAGTATTAAACAATTTTGCCCAGACTGTCTCACTTGAGTCAACATATTGAATTGGTAACAACTAGCACAATTTTAAGATTTGAGGTGAGAACATTTGTCCAAATTGGAACAAAGGGTCTGCCATGTGGAAATTATAAAAAATAACTCAGTTCTAAGTTCTGCTTAAATCAAACTATGGTGGGGTGTGATGAACTTACTTTGAATTCAATACAGGTTGCAGCTCCTGCTCTAAGGTAATGTTTGTTGTCTGCCTGCACATATCTGAAACCATGTCCTTTATGTGTGTTAGGAATGTGTGAAGCCATAGCCACCTCAATGGGGCATCCCAACAATTAGTAATTGGCTTACTACTCCTGCATTGTTTCATTGAGCAGGTATTTCTGAAACCATAAAATGATCAGCCTACTGGTCTTTTCATGTTGTTTGAATAACAGCTCAGCCATTGTCTGTACATTGTTTACAATTACCAGTAGTTGGAATAACATGCAAACAAACTTGATATTTTATAAGTTTGCAGTAACAGATGTAATAGAAAAGTGTTATACTATTATTTATTACTTTAGGATATATTACTATTACTTTTGAAAAAAGTTCCTCTTTTACTATTACAGAAAAAAATTTATATTACAGTTACATATTATTATTATCCCAAGCGTTTGCTTTGGAAAAAGGCCTGTAGAATTAATTTGGAATTGAACTGGAATTGAAAGATTTTAGCTTGAATTTGAATAAAAAATTAATTGAATTGGAATTGACCCCAGCCCTGATGTCCGCACACCTGAGGTATAACGTGTCATAACTAATGAACTAATGAACTGTTTATGCCAGAAGGATGCAAATTTCGTCTTGTTAATTTGTATATTTAGTGGTTTACTACTATTAAATTTCAACTCCAAAAAAAACGTATATATTATTGTTATGACCATTACTTTTTGGGGAATCAGGACAGTTTGGGAATGATCCTAACTTGGGCCCAGGGTTGAAAAAAATCTTGATTTTTTTATTTAAAAAATCAGATTTTTTTTTATTTAAATCAGATATATATATATTTTTTAAATCTGGTATATAGACATTTATATAGATGTTTATATTTATAAACTCTTTCAAACATGTTCTATTCAAATCGATTTAGGTACTTGTCTTAACATGATTTTTGCTTATATGAAGACATTAGACAATGTCCACAAGACCTCACCCCACCCTCCCTGTAGTTGCATAATCTGTCTTGGAAAGGAAAGCATGCTGTGTGTCTGTAGCTGTACCAGTGCTTATTATTGTTTGCTGAGAGGGTGGATTAGCACCTGTCAAGGGCTCTGTGTACTCTAAGTGTCTCCAACCAAACTGCAAACTCGTACAGTATTAAACAATTTTGCCCAGACTGTCTCAACATATTGAATTGGTAACAACTGTCTCAACATATTGAATTGGTAACAACTAGCACAATTTTAAGATTTGAGGTGAGAACATTTGTCCAAATTGGAACAAAGGGTCTGCCATGTGGAAATTATAAAAAATAACTCAGTTCTAAGTTCTGCTTAAATCAAACTATGGTGGGGTGTGATGAACTTACTTTGAATTCAATACAGGTTGCAGCTCCTGCTCTAAGGTAATGTTTGTTGTCTGCCTGCACATATCTGAAACCATGTCCTTTATGTGTGTTAGGAATGTGTGAAGCCATAGCCACCTCAATGGGGCATCCCAACAATTAGTAATTGGCTTACTACTCCTGCATTGTTTCATTGAGCAGGTATTTCTGAAACCATAAAATGATCAGCCTACTGGTCTTTTCATGTTGTTTGAATAACAGCTCAGCCATTGTCTGTACATTGTTTACAATTACCAATAGTTGGAATAACATGCAAACAAACTTGATATTTTATAAGTTTGCAGTAACAGATGTAATAGAAAAGTGTTATACTATTATTTATTACTTTAGGATATATTACTATTACTTTTGAAAAAAGTTCCTCTTTTACTATTACAGAAAAAAAATTATATTACAGTTACATATTATTATTATCCCAAGCGTTTGCTTTGGAAAAAGGCCTGTAGAATTAATTTGGAATTGAACTGGAATTGAAAGATTTTAGCTTGAATTTGAATAAAAAATTAATTGAATTGGAATTGACCCCAGCCCTGATGTCCGCACACCTGAGGTATAACGTGTCATAACTAATGAACTAATGAACTGTTTATGCCAGAAGGATACAAATTTCGTCTTGTTAATTTGTATATTTAGTGGTTTACTACTATTAAATTTCAACTCCAAAAAAAAACGTATATATTATTGTTATGACCATTACTTTTTGGGGAATCGGGACAGTTTGGGAATGATCCTAATTTGGGCCCAGGGTTGAAAAAAATCTTGATTTTTTTTATTTAAAAAATCTGATTTTTTTAAATTTAAATCAGATATATATATTTTTTTAATCTGGTATATAGACATTTATATAGATGTTTATATTTATAAACTCTTTCAAACATGTTCTATTCAAATCGATTTAGGTACTTGTCTTAACATGATTTTTGCTTATATGAAGACATTAGACAATGTCCACAAGACCTCACCCCACCCTCCCTGTAGTTGCATTATCTGTCTTGGAAAGGAAAGCATGCTGTGTGTCTGTAGCTGTACCAGTGCTTATTATTGTTTGCTGAGAGGGTGGATTAGCACCTGTCAAGGGCTCTGTGTACTCTAAGTGTCTCCAACCAAACTGCAAACTCGTACAGTATTAAACAATTTTGCCCAGACTGTCTCACTTGAGTCAACATATTGAATTGGTAACAACTAGCACAATTTTAAGATTTGAGGTGAGAACATTTGTCCAAATTGGAACAAAGGGTCTGCCATGTGGAAATTATAAAAAATAACTCAGTTCTAAGTTCTACTTAAATCAAACTATGGTGGGGTGTGATGAACTTACTTTGAATTCAATACAGGTTGCAGCTCCTGCTCTAAGGTAATGTTTGTTGTCTGCCTGCACATATCTGAAACCATGTCCTTTATGTGTGTTAGGAATGTGTGAAGCCATAGCCACCTCAATGGGGCATCCCAACAATTAGTAATTGGCTTACTACTCCTGCATTGTTTCATTGAGCAGGTATTTCTGAAACCATAAAATGATCAGCCTACTGGTCTTTTCATGTTGTTTGAATAACAGCTCAGCCATTGTCTGTACATTGTTTACAATTACCAGTAGTTGGAATAACATGCAAACAAACTTGATATTTTATAAGTTTGCAGTAACAGATGTAATAGAAAAGTGTTATACTATTATTTATTACTTTAGGATATATTACTATTACTTTTGAAAAAAGTTCCTCTTTTACTATTACAGAAAAAAATTTATATTACAGTTACATATTATTATTATCCCAAGCGTTTGCTTTGGAAAAAGGCCTGTAGAATTAATTTGGAATTGAACTGGAATTGAAAGATTTTAGCTTGAATTTGAATAAAAAATTAATTGAATTGGAATTGACCCCAGCCCTGATGTCCGCACACCTGAGGTATAACGTGTCATAACTAATGAACTAATGAACTGTTTATGCCAGAATACAAATTTCGTCTTGTTAATTTGTATATTTAGTGGTTTACTACTATTAAATTTCAACTCCAAAAAAAAACGTATATATTATTGTTATGACCATTACTTTTTGGGGAATCGGGACATTTTGGGAATGATCCTAATTTGGGCCCAGGGTTGAAAAAAATCTTGATTTTTTTTATTTAAAAAATCTGATTTTTTTAAATTTAAATCAGATATATATATATTTTTTTAATCTGGTATATAGACATTTATATAGATGTTTATATTTATAAACTCTTTCAAACATGTTCTATTCAAATCGATTTAGGTACTTGTCTTAACATGATTTTTGCTTATATGAAGACATTAGACAATGTCCACAAGACCTCACCCCACCCTCCCTGTAGTTGCATAATCTGTCTTGGAAAGGAAAGCATGCTGTGTGTCTGTAGCTGTACCAGTGCTTATTATTGTTTGCTGAGAGGGTGGATTAGCACCTGTCAAGGGCTCTGTGTACTCTAAGTGTCTCCAACCAAACTGCAAACTCGTACAGTATTAAACAATTTTGCCCAGACTGTCTCACTTGAGTCAACATATTGAATTGGTAACAACTAGCACAATTTTAAGATTTGAGGTGAGAACATTTGTCCAAATTGGAACAAAGGGTCTGCCATGTGGAAATTATAAAAAATAACTCAGTTCTAAGTTCTACTTAAATCAAACTATGGTGGGGTGTGATGAACTTACTTTGAATTCAATACAGGTTGCAGCTCCTGCTCTAAGGTAATGTTTGTTGTCTGCCTGCACATATCTGAAACCATGTCCTTTATGTGTGTTAGGAATGTGTGAAGCCATAGCCACCTCAATGGGGCATCCCAACAATTAGTAATTGGCTTACTACTCCTGCATTGTTTCATTGAGCAGGTATTTCTGAAACCATAAAATGATCAGCCTACTGGTCTTTTCATGTTGTTTGAATAACAGCTCAGCCATTGTCTGTACATTGTTTACAATTACCAGTAGTTGGAATAACATGCAAACAAACTTGATATTTTATAAGTTTGCAGTAACAGATGTAATAGAAAAGTGTTATACTATTATTTATTACTTTAGGATATATTACTATTACTTTTGAAAAAAGTTCCTCTTTTACTATTACAGAAAAAAATTTATATTACAGTTACATATTATTATTATCCCAAGCGTTTGCTTTGGAAAAAGGCCTGTAGAATTAATTTGGAATTGAACTGGAATTGAAAGATTTTAGCTTGAATTTGAATAAAAAATTAATTGAATTGGAATTGACCCCAGCCCTGATGTCCGCACACCTGAGGTATAACGTGTCATAACTAATGAACTAATGAACTGTTTATGCCAGAATACAAATTTCGTCTTGTTAATTTGTATATTTAGTGGTTTACTACTATTAAATTTCAACTCCAAAAAAAAACGTATATATTATTGTTATGACCATTACTTTTTGGGGAATCGGGACATTTTGGGAATGATCCTAATTTGGGCCCAGGGTTGAAAAAAATCTTGATTTTTTTTATTTAAAAAATCTGATTTTTTTAAATTTAAATCAGATATATATATATTTTTTTAATCTGGTATATAGACATTTATATAGATGTTTATATTTATAAACTCTTTCAAACATGTTCTATTCAAATCGATTTAGGTACTTGTCTTAACATGATTTTTGCTTATATGAAGACATTAGACAATGTCCACAAGACCTCACCCCACCCTCCCTGTAGTTGCATAATCTGTCTTGGAAAGGAAAGCATGCTGTGTGTCTGTAGCTGTACCAGTGCTTATTATTGTTTGCTGAGAGGGTGGATTAGCACCTGTCAAGGGCTCTGTGTACTCTAAGTGTCTCCAACCAAACTGCAAACTCATACAGTATTAAACAATTTTGCCCAGACTGTCTCACTTGAGTCAACATATTGAATTGGTAACAACTAGCACAATTTTAAGATTTGAGGTGAGAACATTTGTCCAAATTGGAACAAAGGGTCTGCCATGTGGAAATTATAAAAAATAACTCAGTTCTAAGTTCTACTTAAATCAAACTATGGTGGGGTGTGATGAACTTACTTTGAATTCAATACAGGTAGCAGCTCCTGCTCTAAGGTAATGTTTGTTGTCTGCCTGCACATATCTGAAACCATGTCCTTTATGTGTGTTAGGAATGTGTGAAGCCATAGCCACCTCAATGGGGCATCCCAACAATTAGTAATTGGCTTACTACTCCTGCATTGTTTCATTGAGCAGGTATTTCTGAAACCATAAAATGATCAGCCTACTGGTCTTTTCATGTTGTTTGAATAACAGCTCAGCCATTGTCTGTACATTGTTTACAATTACCAGTAGTTGGAATAACATGCAAACAAACTTGATATTTTATAAGTTTGCAGTAACAGATGTAATAGAAAAGTGTTATACTATTATTTATTACTTTAGGATATATTACTATTACTTTTGAAAAAAGTTCCTCTTTTACTATTACAGAAAAAAATTTATATTACAGTTACATATTATTATTATCCCAAGCGTTTGCTTTGGAAAAAGGCCTGTAGAATTAATTTGGAATTGAACTGGAATTGAAAGATTTTAGCTTGAATTTGAATAAAAAATTAATTGAATTGGAATTGACCCCAGCCCTGATGTCCGCACACCTGAGGTATAACGTGTCATAACTAATGAACTAATGAACTGTTTATGCCAGAATACAAATTTCGTCTTGTTAATTTGTATATTTAGTGGTTTACTACTATTAAATTTCAACTCCAAAATAAAACGTATATATTATTGTTATGACCATTACTTTTTGGGGAATCGGGACAGTTTGGGAATGATCCTAATTTGGGCCCAGGGTTGAAAAAAATCTTGATTTTTTTTATTTAAAAAATCTGATTTTTTAAAATTTAAATCAGATAAATATATATTTTTTTAATCTGGTATATAGACATTTATATAGATGTTTATATTTATAAACTCTTTCAAACATGTTCTATTCAAATCGATTTAGGTACTTGTCTTAACATGATTTTTGCTTATATGAAGACATTAGACAATGTCCACAAGACCTCACCCCACCCTCCCTGTAGTTGCATAATCTGTCTTGGAAAGGAAAGCATGCTGTGTGTCTGTAGCTGTACCAGTGCTTATTATTGTTTGCTGAGAGGGTGGATTAGCACCTGTCAAGGGCTCTGTGTACTCTAAGTGTCTCCAACCAAACTGCAAACTCATACAGTATTAAACAATTTTGCCCAGACTGTCTCACTTGAGTCAACATATTGAATTGGTAACAACTAGCACAAGCACTAAGTGGACTTTAACTCAGGGCTTCTGACTTGAAAAAATACTTCCTCTGGAAGACAAGTTTGTGTGGTTTCACTGCATTCAGAAAGGGAATAGCTCAAACATACACAATGTCATAAAATATTTGACTATCAGGCTATATGGTGTCAATACAGCTACACAAGTGTGTGCACTTTGTGCTTTTGTATTAAAAAACATACAAAACTTTGTTGATCTCGATGCTTGTAAACAATTATTTGTGTTAAATTCCAAAAAATCGGAACTAAAAAATCATAAATCAATGATTTTTTAATATTTTTTTGGGAGTGATTTAAATCAATAACTTAAATCAAATGATTTAAATCAATAATTTTAATCAAATGATTTAAATCAAACAACCCTGCTTGGGCCGGTCCATTATTGGAATTCAAACAACGTCCGCCCAAGTCGGAATCGCATATGCAGCAGTAACCTCAATTATCCAGGCTCCGCGATGTGGCACCACCGTTTGTCACACACATCTTCGCCGTGACACAGAGTGGGTGTTCCCATTGTGACAGAAATTATGTATGCACCCATATTCTGGGCACATACATAAGTAGCTCATTAAGCTTGATACTGATGCTGGTTGGCTGCTGGCACTTCATCCAGTAACGCCTGCAGAAAGGCAAATGGAGTCATTACAAGTCGCAAGTGTTAACGACAGAGCAAGAGGTGTCGTTACAAGTCACAGGTGCTATCGACAGAGCAAGAGGAGTCGTTAGAAGTCGCAGGTGCTATTGACAGAGCAAGAGGAGTCGTTAGAAGTCGCAGGTGCTATTGACAGAGCAAGAGGAGTCGTTAGAAGTTGCAGGTGCTATCGACAGAGCAAGAGGAGTCGTTAGAAGTCGCAGGTGCTATCGACAGAGCAAGAGGAGTCGTTAGAAGTCACAGGTGCTATCGACAGAGCAAGAGGAGTCGTTACAAGTCGCAGGTGCTATCGACAGAGCAAGAGGAGTCATTAGAAGTCGCAGGTGCTATTGACAGAGCAAGAGGAGTCGTTACAAGTCGCAGGTGCTATCGACAGAGCAAGAGGAGTTGTTAGAAGTCGCAGGTGCTATTGACAGAGCAAGAGGAGTCATTAGAAGTCGCAGGTGCTATCGACAGAGCAAGAGGAGTCATTACAAGTCGCAGGTGCTATCGACAGAGCAAGAGGTGTTGTTAGAAGTCGCAGGTGCTATCGACAGAGCAAGAGGAGTCGTTAGAAGTCGCAGGTGCTATCGGCAGAGCAAGAGGAGTCGTTAGAAGTCGCAGGTGCTATCGACAGAGCAAGAGGAGTCGTTAGAAGTCGCAGGTGCTATCGGCAGAGCAAGAGGAGTTGTTACAAGTCGCAGGTGCTATCGACTGAGCAAGAGGAGTCGTTAGAAGTCGCAGGTGCTATCGACAGAGCAAGAGGAGTCGTTACAAGTCGCAGGTGCTATCGACAGAGCAAGAGGAGTCGTTAGAAGTCGCAGGTGCTATCGACAGAGCAAGAGGAGTCGTTACAAGTCGCAGGTGCTATCGACAGAGCAAGAGGAGTCGTTAGAAGTCGCAGGTGCTATCGACAGAGCAAGAGGAGTCGTTACAAGTCGCAGGTGCTATCGACAGAGCAAGAGGAGTCATTAGAAGTCGCAGGTGCTATCGACAGAGCAAGAGGAGTCGTTAGAAGTCGCAGGTGCTATCGACAGAGCAAGAGGAGTCGTTAGAAGTCGCAGGTGCTATCGACAGAGCAAGAGGAGTCGTTAGAAGTCGCAGGTGCTATCGACAGAGCAAGAGGTGTCGTTAGAAGTCGCAGGTGCTATCGACAGAGCAAGAGGAGTCGTTACAAGTCGCAGGTGCTATCGACAGAGCAAGAGGAGTCGTTATAAGTCGCAGGTGCTATCGACAGAGCAAGAGGTGTCGTTAGAAGTCACAGGTGCTATCGACAGAGCAAGAGGAGTCGTTACAAGTCGCAGGTGCTATCGACAGAGCAAGAGGAGTCGTTACAAGTCGCAGGTGCTATCGACAGAGCAAGAGGTGTCATTACAAGTCGCAGGTGCTATCGACAGAGCAAGAGGAGTCGTTAACATTTAGTGTTTGCATTGCCACTGAAAGAGTTTGCCTGCATCCAGAACATTGCTGATGGACGTGATGGGATGGGAATGCTTCCAACAGGGTACGTATATACACAATTTTCCTTGGTGTACTTGATATGTTACCTGGCAAGCATATTATCAGCTGGCACATGGCCTGAACTTCCAACTAGTACACATTTTTTTCTGATAATTATATCATTCTCAAGTGTGTGTTTTTCGTAATTTTTCGTATGCGCCATTTTTGCATACATGTGCCTTTCTGTGGGGAGATCCATATAACGCATCTGTAATTGTAATTGAAACAGGACTGGTGTAATTAAAAATAAAAATGAAACGTAATTGATTTGATTTTGTGTAATTGTATGCAGCCTTGGTCATGTTAATAAATAAATATATATATATATATATATAATACTGAAGTATAATGTCAATAAGCAGACAAAAACTATATATATATACTTTGAATGGATAGATGATCCGGTTTCTTGGTTATTAATATTAATCATAATTACCTCTCAAGAAACTTGCTTATCCAGAACAAACTGCAAGTTTCTTGAGAGGTAATTATGATTAATATATATATATATTATAAAAGTATTAACGTGGTATTATAAACATGCACGCGCTGTATACATGAAAGCTGCCTAGTGAATTTGTGTTTGCCCAGCAACAAAGCAACTACTGTGTCTATAGTTTTTGTCTGCTTATTGACATTATACTTCAGTCAGCATCCTAGATACTGATATATTATTTTAATTGCATCTACTGAATATGAAAAAAAATTGTGTATTAACAAAACACTGATTTTACAATTCCTTATTGTTTTTCATACATTTATAATTAAGTTTACTACATTATTTTAATTTATATTTTTTACAATGTTCATTACATTGATATAACTACCAAATGGGATATTACTGTCATGATAAAGAACTTTACTTCCACAACTTACAAATAAAGCAGATACAAAATATTAAGGATGGCCGGTATATAGACACATTCCAAACTTGGCGTTGTTTTGTTCACATGAATGTATCGTGTGTGATGCTTATTAACATCGATGCGAAGTTGCACAGAGAACTACACCATCCTCCCTGTGCAACTCTGCATAGACAATTATGAAATAAACATAACAATAACAAGTATGGCAAGTGTTACGTGGTAACAAGATCTGTTTTTAAATTTAATTTGTGTGTGCCACCAACTTAATACACTGAGCACTTGTTATGTTGTACACACATAAAATATGATAAATTAAGATTTTTTGATATAAAACAATACACATGAATAATAACATTGATCAACATGCCTAATTAAATAAGAAATAACAATGGATCAGTATTGCCTTCCACAAAACAACAATGTAGCAACTGAAATCCATTTCACAGATATTTACAAACAATCTGTAACAGGGGATGAGGGCAGTTGCACCCAGGGATATATCAGGGGCAGATGAGCAATTTTTTTAGCTTCTCTAAATATTAGTGGTGTATATGTGACATTGACAAAAATTCGCTGAATGTGACTTCAACTCACAATTTTCATGCCCCACCAATATACAAAATATGTTTCGGTTACCTAGCTATGCCATCCCCATAGTCAATTTAATGTGCCAATGCTAACAACACAACTAATTTAATTATTTTACATTCCTAACTGCCAGTGTAACTCTAATTTGTAAACTGGATAGAAATGTCATTAACTTGAAAAGTCTACGATGTGACAAGGCTGCTTTTAAAGTAGCCAATTATTAATGGTGGCCAATTCGTGCATGTGTACATGCATTTTGTTTGGTTAAATTACATTATAAACATGTTTCAGTTGTCTACTGTCTGCAACACATATACATAAGTATCAATCAGTCAGATCTCGTTTGGGCTGATTGTACACATTTGTAAATTGTGCATACAGTAATTACTAATATTTCACACATCAGTTGCAAAATCACAGACAATTATCAGTCGAAAATACTGTATCATTGTAGGGCCAGTGACTTCCGAGAAGATTATGTGCTGCAACAGTTACTCCAGCCAAGAGGATCGACATCCAGAATGAACTTTGCATGCAGCTTCAGTAGAAATTTTGGCATGTTTAGATCAGCCAAATATTGTATATCAGGCTGTGAAATCCAAACATTACACATGGATGGATTTACGAAACAGTGTGTATACTACGCCGACAATGTCATGTGAACAACTTATGAACTTTGCTGCAATGAGCCTATAATGTCTCGTGAACATTAATATGGACTGGATTTATGAAACAGTGAACTGTGAATATTGCTGCAGTGTACTATATGGTCTTCCTTATAGTTCCTTTCATGACGAGCTGATGCCGACTAGTTCTTGTACTGCAGCACTACTTTGGGTGTTGTCTTTCTCCATGTCTTCATATCAGCCTACAGTGAACAATAAATAAACATTATCCGACTGTGTTGAAGTGCAGGATATTATTTCATGACACAGTGAAATATGAATATTGATGTACCGAACCTGCCTGCAGTGTACTGTAAACCAGTTTTGACACTGGACTATAATTGTTGCATTATGCATGCAGAAAATTAAAAAGCTCTCACAATGTATAATAAATTGTTTTTTTTTCACACAATTATTTCCCTTTGCAATAATATATTTGTGCTCTTTATAATTATGCAGTAAACACTACAGATTCTATGAATAATTATTATTATGCTAGCTCCACATGTCACTTAAAACTGCATCGTCAACTGACTTAGCCTATTGTAAATCCGGTTTGTTGATGTCCTAATATGTAGTGTGTGAATTGTTAAGTAATATCCACAGTTGGTTTAATTTTTGTTGAAATCATCAAGAGAATTGACTTTAGTCGTTCGTTCTTGGTGGCTGTGCTGATTCTATAGAATGCCCTGCCCTGCCTTATAACTTATTCTACCATTTTATTTTATTAATTTAAGCACCTTATGTTAGTTAATTAACCTGTTAGCTCATTAAATTTTATCGTTTTATCTGTTTTAGCTCATTTTAATGTATCTTACTTATATTTTGTACAACTGCAGCTTTGAACAGGTGTTTCACCCGGATACATGGCACGTTATAAATGTTTAATAATAATAAATCTGGTAAGGTTCAAAATAGTGGATGTCCCAAATGGTAAACAATGCGCGAGTCAATGCCGATCGTGGGCGTGACTTCCATCCTCTTGCTGATCACATGATAAAGTTATGAAATTTCATCAATGGTGAAAATTGTGATTTTTCAGCATTTAGATTTTCACTTACAGGTGCCTCCTCAAAGGTGCCTCCATCAAATTAATTTTGCGAAAAACCAAACTAGTAGCCACTGCAATGTGCTAGTTCGTTTGTGCAAATGAACCAGATTTGCAATAGGCTAAATCAGTTGAGGATGCAGTTGTAATGCTTGTTGAAGCATAAAATAATTTAATAGTTTAGTTTAATGGCACAGACAAGCTAGCATGTCGTAGTGGATACTAGGTAGGCTTGAATTTTTGTAAAATGAATTTGAAATAAGACCAAAAAAATCGATTTGAGAAGGCATCCGTAATTATACATAATTCAGTCATCAAAAGATCACACCGTACTAAAGTCAATTGTGTATACCATTTCCCCAGTACATTTACGAACACCACTGTCGTGCATAATTATTTATGGCTGAAATAGGTAATTTATCAATGTAAATAGGTCAATGGAGGTCAAATAATCAGGTCACTGTAAGGTCAGTATTATGGTCAACAATTACAGCCTCTATTGACATGATAGCACCACAATCCATACTTCATTAAAAATAAATAGACCATTAACGCATGTAATTAGGTCAATAATGGGTATTAAGGTCAATATATATATACATTCTACCTTACACTCCTCTCTCAACTTACTGATCTTGTGTTATATATAATTAATTAATTACTTAGGGTATTTTAAACATAAGTAGGTCAACGGTCATTGTAGGTCAAGTAAGTAGGTCATTGCAAAGTTATGACGAGTTCACCCATTAATAGGTCAACATTTTAAGGTCTTAAAACTTTTTAATCCACCTCAATATCTTCATTAGTACACATTATGCCATTTGCCCTTACATTCAGTGGCAGTGCAGCCCACAATTTAAACCCATATGACAAGAAATGGACTAGTGTAAACAAAATGCCCCTTTTTATTACCCTAAAAAGTTGAATAATTTAACAAATAATACATATTGAAGAAAAATCAAAAAGAGTTATAAACTGCATAGCATACCTTATCACACAGAAGTGTTTAAATGATAATAGAACAATTTTGATGTTTTTTTTAATGTACTTACCTTAGGCTTAGATTGTCACTTACATACAACATACAAATCAGCTCTTTCTACAGTCAGTCCGCATCTGTGTATCTTTATTGGCTTCTTCATTTGACATGTATCCTGTCTAAAAAGGACTCCGGACTATCCAAAAAAATGTCAGATAATAAGATCAGAAAGATCACAAGATCACGAAAATGCACCAATACGTCAGATTACTTCAAAGATTGATAATGCCATAATTTTTGCGTATACCAGTGGTGCCACCTGATGACTGTAACACTCAAAACATGCTTCTGTTGCCAGACTCTCTTCTCGGCGGACTCGCGAAGCCGAGCGAGAGTCGGATAAGCGAGACTAATGCAGCAGGAATTCCAACAACGCACGGTCTGAGACATGTATAGCGTTGTGCATTATCGAAATAATACATTTGCTTCATGGAAATTATTACAAACTTTAAATGAAATAAATTAATAACTCTATTTTGACTATACATACATTTTAATATATTTACAATAACAGTTGAGTCACCGATTAAACAAATAGCGGTGCAACCAAGGAAACTGTATTGTTGGAGCGATTTAGTAGACACAATGTTACAAAGGTGTCTTGCTGAGTGTGTTGATCCTATCCTGGTTATATTATTTGAATAATTAATGTCGACATGTACGTAGAGTTTAGTGCTTATCTTTGTAATACGTTGTTTTAAGATTTATAGTGTGTGCAATGCAATGATTACTTTGAAGTCAATTAAGATGTTGCTACTTCGGTCCTAAATAAACATTTGAAATTTGTGTGTCCAGTAATACGTTATTTTAAGACCTCGCGAGGTGTGAAATGGTTACTTTGAACTCAGATAAGTTGTTGCAGCTCTGGCTTTAAGTAAACATTTGTCATGGCATGTGTCTGGTGTGGTGTCTGTGTGATAAGTAAACATTTGTCATGGCATGTGTCTGGCGTGGTGTCTGTGTGATAAGTAAACATTTGTCATGGCATGTGTCTGGTGTGGTGTCTGTGTGATAAGTAAACATTTGTCATGGCATGTGTCTGGTGTGGTGTCTGTGTGATAAGTAAACATTTGTCATGGCATGTGTCTGGTGTGGTGTCTGTGTGATAAGTAAACATTTGTCATGGCATGTGTCTGGTGTGGTGTCTGTGTGATAAGTAAACATTTGTCATGGCATGTGTCTGGCGTGGTGTCTGTGTGATAAGTAAACATTTGTCATGGCATGTGTCTGGTGTGGTGTCTGTGTGATAAGTAAACATTTGTCATGGCATGTGTCTGGTGTGGTGTCTGTGTGATAAGTAAACATTTGTCATGGCATGTGTCTGGCATGGTGTCTGTGTGATAAGTAAACATTTGTCATGGCATGTGTCTGGTGTGGTGTCTGTGTGATAAGTAAACATTTGTCATGGCATGTGTCTGGTGTGGTGTCTGTGTGATAAGTAAACATTTGTCATGGCATGTGTCTGGTGTGGTGTCTGTGTGATAAGTAAACATTTGTCATGGCATGTGTCTGGTGTGGTGTCTGTGTGATAAGCCGTTCTGTTTAACCCCTATGCAAAGAATTAATTGGTTATGCAAACAACACACATTGCGCAAGAGGAATGTGAGTCTTTATCCCGCAATGTTTTCACTGCCTGTCCACACCCGTCATCCCGGTATATTTTTATCCATATTCGTCAGCACGTTTAATTTACGCAGCAAAGGAGTTCTCGTTCAAAAAGCATGTTGCATTCTGTACATTGCTTATTATTTTCAGTTTATGCACAGGAAGCTCAGATAAAGCCGATTCTACCTGACTTAAAGCAAATTGGATCAACTGCCTACCTCAGCTGTTCTGTATTCGGACATTATTACAGGGTGAGTAGTTGGATGCTGCCAGGTTGTTGTGGTGTAAATGTAACCAGATTGGCTACCAGCAATAAGGTGAGGACTTGGATGCTGTCAGGTTGTTGTTTAAATGTAACCAGACAGGGTTGCTTAAATGTAGCCAGGCATGGAACAGACACTAAAGTGAGGACTTGGATGCTGTCAGGTTGTAGTTTGAATGAAAACAACATTAGTAATTATAACAGTAGTGACAGGCTAAGATGTATTACTGGTACACATGTGCATGCTGATCTAAAAAGCAGTTTAATCTGATATATTTCCCCACATGTACAGATGTCTGAAATGCCACTACCTAGCCTATTTTGTGTTTTTGTAAAACACCTATGTATTGTTTGGTAATTGTAAATATTTTATTCAAGCACACCTTTTTTCAAAAACATTGTTTCCTTTCAATCGATAATAGTTGTTAGTGATTTAGAATGCTGAATGTGCAAAGGTTTCTTAAGATTGTTGTCAGAATGACATATTCTCTTCTTTAACATAACTGTTGGCCCGTGAACCTTCTGTTGGGCTCGAAAATGTCACATCTAGGCCCTGTTTTTATGTATTTACCAACATTTATAACCCGGAAATAGATCAAGTTTGGCGATTTGATTGACTGATTCTATCTCACGCTATATCAGTAATTTATCATTACGTCCTACAATATACGTACATGTATGTAGATGAGTGGCACTATGTACAATCTTGGATCTAAATAGCAAAGCTGAGAATTTTCAACTCAAATGTTGAAAGTCACTGTTGCCATGCAGCCTGGAAACATGGGAAATGATACGATAAACACTGAACAAGATGCAGACTTTCAAAGAAACCTATGCACAAGAGACCAATATTATAAATCATATTTCATCGAATTAATGGATTTTTGAACAATTATTTTTGAAATAAATGCCTACAATTATTGAACAATGTATACACTTTTGCCGGATGTTCGGAAGCTTCGGCGATCACTGTGGCAAGACGTGACTTCGACGATCACTGTGGCATGACGTGACTTCGACGATCACTGTGGCAAGACGTGACTTCAACGATCACTGTGGCAAGACATGACTTCGACTATCACTGTGGCAAGACGTGACTTCGATTATCACTGTGGCAAGACGTGACTTCGATGATCACTGTGGCAAAACGTGACTTCGACGATCACTGTGGCAAGACGTGACTCGTTAAACATAAAAACATCACAGGGGCATTGTTGTCTATCGATATCTTTTTTGGGGTGATCATTACATATAGTTGCATGCATTTTCGTTTAATAAAGTGAAACATGTCGCATATTTACTAGTACTAATGGTAACATCAACAGTCACTGATGTGTCCCGCAAGTGATGTGACAACTCGTACTGAAATTTCGACAGGTAGTAGATTTCTGCAGTTATCAAAATTGAATCTGGGCAGCATTTTATTTTATTTACACTGTTGTTTTACATAAATTATATTTTTAGTTGGTGATGGAAGTATGTATTTCACAAAGGTGGAATGGACCCGTCGTATAACAACAATAGGGACAATTATCTCAATCGCCGATAACATTGTCATTGATGACTATCTGAACCCGGTACAAGATGGCTACAACAAGTACGACATCATTTTGACAAGATTTGGAGAGACGGTGACATACCTGCTGATCATACGTCGTCTTGGGCTCCAAGATGCTGGCACATACACGTGCACCGTCTTTGGAAGAGGATTTTGGTCTTCCAAAGATGGCAGTGTGGTTGTTCTAGGTAAGTATTATATTGTCATGTGCATCACTTGTGCGTGTTACTTAAACGGTAAGGACAGTTTTCACAATGCGTATCCAAGAAAAAACTACATGACTGACATTATCAATCTTGTAATCTTACCTGAATGCACGTATCCGCCTGGGCTGCTGCCTTACACCGATGGAGCATCGAACATGAACATGTTGTATTGTTTTCTCTCAGGTGTGCACTTGTGATATATGCATAATGCACACTTTTGGTTTGAGGAAATTCATATGCACAAATTGTTGTTGCTCTCCTCTTTATCCGTGAAGTCCGGGGTGAGGCTGACACCGATATCAGTCATCGATGTTTGTTTCCCCTTCTTCTTCGTCACTGATCCTGTTTCACTGCCGCCTCCACCACCCATCTCCACTCCCCCTATACCTCGCTCTCATTCTCCACTCCGCCCCCCCCCACTCCTGCCAAATTTCTCTTCACACATTCCTCCCATCTCAGTCTCGGTCTTCTTCTTCTCCATCTATCCTCCACTTTCAGCGCATCCATTCTCTTCGTTCGTTCCCCTTCCATTCTTTCCACGTGTCCAGCCCACTTTAACCGGCTCCTCGCGAGATTCCTCCTGAAACCTTCTTTCACACCAATCTCCTCCCTCAGAATTAGGTTCCAAAATGATACATAACTAATTAAATTCTTTAACAATCAAACAAGTTAACTCTCTAACTGATAACCAAGGGTGAAGTGGGCTATTCAATCCTTGTACATGTTCTGTGATATTTTCGATACATATTTTTGTAAAGTTATGATAAAAGTAACGATAGGTCACGTAAGTCTATTTTACGTAAGAAGTTATGAATGTGTAAGTCATTCGAGAATCCGGATCCAGTAAATATTTCACCTGAACCCTCTTTTATTAGCCGCTGATTTTTGCCTGGTTAACGAACCAAGAAACAATCTGATTTTAAATGACAGTCTACATGGAAGGAAAGAGAAGGAACAAGACTAATGGTTTTGTCGCAAACTATGGCCATTTAAGACCACGAAAAAGGCATTTGTTACCAAACTGAGTAGCATTTTTACAAAACCAATAACATTTAATTACTAGTGTTGTTTCTGGTAATTTCAAGCCCTGGCATTTAAATATTTTGTTTTCTCTTCAGGAAATATTTGCTGTCTTTGTGACCGGTTCATTGTTCATATGAAAATTGCTGGGTTCATGTTGTATTAGTGTTTTCACATAGAAACCACTAACGAAATGTACCATGCAATTTCGTAGTATGGTATTAATTTAGTGATTTGCTTTTTATTTCAACAATCCAGTGACATAACATAACCGCCATGTAGAATTCCTCTTTATATGATGTTGATCTGCAACGATTTTCATAGGCATTTGTTGTATCAGTTTGACTGAGATTTCACATGACACATGTATATCGATGGAGTTAACTCGATGTTTCAGTGCCACCTACGATGATATGGGTTTTACATGGTACATATAGTCATTTGTAGAGTTAACTTAATGTTTCAGTGTCAACTACGATGACATGGACTTTTTATGACTCACAGTGTCATTGGCAGAGTTAACTTAATGTTTCAGTGTCACCTATAATGACATGGACTTCACATGACACACAGCGTCATTTGTGGAGTTAACTCAATGTTTCAGTGTCACCTACAATGACAGAGACTTCACATGACACATATAGCCATTGATGGAGTTAACTTAATGTTTCAGTGTCATTTACGATGAGCGATTTCACGAGACACATAGTGTCATTGATGGAGTAGTATCGATGTTTCAGTGCCACCTGCGATCAGAATTGGCAATACAACTAACGTGAAAACTATGAACGAAGGAGACTCTGTACAACTAAGATGTGATGCAGATGGCCTCCCACAGCCTAGCATAACATGGCTGCGAGCCAATGGCAAACCCTTGCCAAGTCCCATCAACATGTTCTCTCTGAAGGTATGATAGCTGCGGTCAGGATACATGGATAAATTTATGTGCGAGGTGGTGGAATGGTCAAATTGAATGCTTTCGGCACGAAGCTGAACCCGAGGCATGCTCCATGTAATTGGTTGAAATACTACTTCAGAATGGTGCAGTTTGCATGATTTGCAATGAGCTAAATCAATTGAGGAGGTTTTTTAAAAGCAAGAGTTTATTAATATTTGAATTGAGCCATTTACATTTCTTTTTTTTTTGGATGATAGTATATTTATGTTTAAAAACAGGGAAATATACTGAATTTGACAAACCTCACACATGGTGACCGCGGTGTCTACCGGTGCATTGCTGACAATGGTGCGCGTCCCCCAGCCACATATGATGTCACTCTCTACATCAACTTCAGGCCTATTGCCCGACCAGTACAGTCAAACTACAGCCAGGCCAAGTCGTATAACACCTCCATGGAGTGCATTATTGAAGGTACTCACATACTGCCCACACTCACACAGACTGTGCACACTCACTCAGGCTGTACACATTAACACCGACTGTGCACACTCACACATACTGTCCACACTCAGACAGCATGCGTACACTCACACAGGTTGTGCACATTGGCACACGCACGCCCACACACAGAGACAGTACACACTCACACATACTGTCCACTCTCACACAGGTTGTGCCAATTCTCTCTCTCACACACACGCACGCACGCACGCACGCACGCACGCACGCACGCACGCACACACACACACTCACTCACACACACACACACTTTTACACTACACATTACACTCATATGGAAAGTCCATATTGGACATGTGGCATTACATTAATAATATGCATGTGGGTGTATCTAGAATGTGGCTATAGTACTAACTTTGTTATAAACCTCCCCTTTAGCTTGGCTTATTACCTGATTGTGTTTAGCTATGTAAGTCACATGTAATGTTTGAAAATAATATTTGATTGTGGTTACATTAGAACTCCACTGTGTCCGATTGTGCTTAGAATTATGTTTACATATGCCAGGAAATGCAATCCATACTATAAATACCTGTTGAAAAAATATTACCCAGTCATATTGAATGATTTCATACAAATCAGACATCAATATGTGAAATAACTTGATTGACGATAACATCTTCTCTGGATATATGTGGGGTGTGTGCATGCACATACAAACACGATTCCAACACATCCTATGCTAAAAGTAGCATTGCATCGCGTACATCTACACAGACTCAAGTACGTTCTGTTGTTGCATTTGTTGGAAATGAATGATCAACACATTCAATCATCAAATATTGTAGGTTATCCACATCCGGACTTGGCTTGGTATCAGATGGACGTGAACGGTAGCAGTGTAGCCATCGACGATGACGCAAAATATGTAATCGATGTCCAGATGAATCAGACACCAGCTACATTCTGGTATCGAATGACCATCATTAATATCCAGGCTGATGACTATGGCGACTACATATGTGAGGGCAAGAACCGCATGGGCAATGCCACTGGAAAAGTCCATCTGTATGGTGAGCATGCAACAGAGTTTGTTGTTTGTGCTGATAGCCTTGTTTTCCATGTTCTCTCTGCCAATTTAAAATACTTAGCAAAGCTAGATTGGAATAACGTGTTGAGGAGAAAGACAGCAATTGAATTTTGGAACATTCCAAAATATTAAGTTGAAAGCATCATTGATAAAATTTATAAAAAAAAACAAGGAATCGATCTAGAAAGAAGCACTTGCCAAAAGAAGCTATTCGAAAAATAGCACATAAGCAAATTATGTGGAGGTTTTATAGGCGTACCAGAAAGGGTGAAAACTACACAAATTACAAAAAGGCACTTTATGCAGCTACGACTGAAATGAGACTAAGAGAAGCTGTGAAAAAAAATTAACCTGTAACATAAAAAATTACAGCAAGAGTTATTATGTATATGTCATGAGTCAACAAAACACTCATGACATATAAAGTTTGGACCACTAGAAGATAGTGTTGAAAGTATAATATGACAAGTTTTTTTTAATGACGGGATACCTAAATGGATACTTTAGTTCAGTGTTTACCAGAGAGGGTATTAGTTCATTACCAGTTCCAGATGTTAAATTTCAATAGGCTAAATCAGACTATTTATTGCGGTTAACTGTAACTCCAAAATGGTAGCTAAGACAATAAAGGCAATGATGAATAATAAATTACATGGAGTGGATAGAATTCCACCAAGACTATTAATGGAAACATACTAATGTGTTCTACTTGTCATTAAAAGAGGGAGTGATTCCTTTTGAATGGAAAGAAGCAAACATCATACTGTTATTTAAAAAGGGTTCGAGAAATAAATCAAACAATTACAGACCAGTGATTTGCAAATTATTAGAAAGGTTAATTAAAGATCATATGGTGGACTTCCTTGTTAGGCATAAATTATTAAATCCATCTCAACATGGATTCCTAAAAGCAAGGTCATGCTTAACAAATATGTTATGTTTTTTTTGGAAGAAATCACATAGTGGATAGACGAGGGATCACTAGTAGACATTATCTAATTAGATTTTCAGAAAGCTTCTGACAAAGTGCTACATCAAAGATTAATACTTAAATTAAAAGCCTATGATATCAGGGACGGCATAATCGACTGGACAGGGAAATGTCTGACTGAAAGAAAACAGCGTGTTGTAGTAGATGGGAGGTTTCAAACTGGAAATAACTTTTGAGTGAGGTACCACGAGGATCAGTATTAGGACCTTTATCATTCTTAATATATATCAGTGACTTGGAGGATAATATACCAAGCAATTTACTGATATTTCAGGATGACACAAAGTGTTTCGAAAGGTTAATATTGATGGTAATAAACAACATTTACAAAACTATATAGACAAATTAGTAAATATCCTGACTGACGGACTCTGCCAATTAACGAAGTAGAAGTAGATACTGTTCTAGGTACTTCCGTAAAAAGAAAAGGACTTAGGAGTAAAAATAAGTGCTGATATGAAAGTTTCAAAGCAGTGTGGTATTGCAGCTTAAATGGGTAATACAATGTTTGGGTTGATTTTGAGAAATATAACATGCAAGAAAAAAAAGGCGTCATCTAGAATACTGTAGACAAGCTTGGAGACCATGTTGTAAGAAGGATATAAATACACATGAACAGAGGATACAGAACTGATAGACCTTAGTTATTAAGAACGTCTAAAAGAATGTGCCTTGACAAACCTAGAGGCAGGGAGGTTAAGAAGAGATCAAAGTGAAGTTGTTAAGATACTGAATGGGTATGAAAATGTTTATAGAAATATTTTTTCTCATTCAAGAGACATTCAAGGACACGAGGTAACATTAGTAAAGGATCAGTGTAGATTGGATATCAGGAAGTACTCATTGTCACAGAGGAGAGTAAATGAATGAAACACATTATCTACAGATTGTGTAACTGCTAGTAGCGTGAACATGTTTAAAAACAAGGTTGACACATATATCAGGAGGGCGGGTTATACATAAATGAAAACATTTTGGACTCTCGATAAACCAATGGCTTCTTTGCTAAATCTTGATTCGTCCTCATGCTCCTGGTGCTAACCATTTAGCTAAATTTGTTTACACATCCTAAGTCTTGTCTTTAACTGCCACTTCCTGGTTGCCATGTTCTAGTAGGAGAAGTTGAAGCATGTCTGTACATGTAAAGTATCATGCACCCTAGCTAATGAACTATTTATTCCAAAAGGGCATAATGTTGCTTCAGTAAATACTATATGTAGTTGATGACAATTGTCACTTTTTAGACTACATCTCCAATGCAAAAATTATATATTTTAGCAAAATGTAACGTGTGCGGTTATTGCCATTAACTGAAATGGCAAGTTCAGGCTATGTATGTTGCGTGTGTTTGGTCCTATTGTATAACACAGTTCTGAAACACATGGTGTGGTCAATAATGTGGTGTGCGTATTTGCCCCACCTTCCCCTACCAGAAAGACATTGGCAATGACATTCTTTTTTTGACATGTTATCTGGGTGTGCAGAACGAATAAGCTGTGTTATAGTGCAGCTGTTGCATTATGGATGAGTAGCAGGGGACTGGTTGAACTACTGGACACAGGGCAATGTGGCTGGAAGTCTTCTTTCTTATCTACTTGTTTGTCGATAACAATTATATGTTTTAATGTATTACAGAAACCCATGAGTGCCAAGGTAGCAACTGCCCAGCAGTGTATATTGTTGATGGTGGCAGCACAGTGTCCGTCTCCAGTCCCCAGACTTCAGTTGCTACCCTCCATACTGTTACAACCATTTCTGATGCTGCTAACATAAGATCATCTACATTGCCCGCTGTCTTCAACATCATCCTGACTCTTGTCCTTGTTCGACTCCTCAATCACTAAGGTCAGTTTATTAAATAACTTTCTAAAATGGGTTTACAGGGCATAGGTAAAACGTACTTGAACAGAATCATAGCTACTGTTGAATTATACCCATAACTTGAAAATACTCAAAATCCTTGGCTAATTAGTCTGGAGGAACCAACATAAACAGAAGGGATATAAGGATGGGAGCGAGGGGACTTGTCTACAGGCAGTAGGACTATAAGGAAGGGAGGGAGGGGACTTACCTACAGACAGTCACACTATAAGGAAGGGAGGGAGGGGACTTGTCTACAGGCAGTAGGACTATAAGGAAGGGAGGGAGGGGACTTGTCTACAGGCAGTAGGACTATAAGGAAGGGATGGATGGGGCTTACCTACAGACAGTCACACTATAAGGAAGGGAGGGAGGGGACTTGTCTACAGGCAGTAGGACTATAAGGAAGGGAGGGATATGGCAAAACACGCGCGCCACACATGAGCAAGAGAAGCAATTGTCTTTACTATTCCTTGATTCATAGATTAAATCCAACCTGTGTTGTTTGCTTTACATTAAGCAGGCGAATTCACTATGTACTACTGACTCTGTATGACAATGATACACTTCTGGTACAAATTGCTTCAAGTTATTTTTGAGGACTTTTAAAATCTAGCCACCACGTAGCTCAATGTCACTGCGTGATGATGTTATTAATTTTTGGTTATATTAACAACAACCATTACTACTTGTTTTAATGTAGATTCCACAAACATATTCCATTTCTTCTTGCAGATAGTGCAGAATGATGATGTCATTCAAGGGAATGGTTCCAACATATCATCACATCATATGGTTCAGCTCTTGAGATATGTTGAAGTTATGGCCATTTGCGTATTTTATCATGCAAAATACATTTTTATATGACATCTACAACTGTTTTTAACAGCAATCTTACTAGTATTTTTGATAATGACATCTCTTTATGACATAACTTTGTTGCACAACCGATACGTTGCTTATCTAGTATTGTTGTTATTAGATTATTCACGGCACATTGACTGTAACAGTGATTTGGCTAACTACTGTGCAAGTGAACTACATTCCAGACAATAATTATCATGCATTCATATTTTGCCATTATAACACATGCGGCAAACTGCTTATATTAATATCCACGAGACATATCAGAAATGTGAATAACTATGGTGTGTGTGTGCAATCATTAGTCCGTCATGTAACGTATACAATGCACGTTGTAAGCTATATAATACAAAGATAAGATGGGCCATTTTGTTTTGGGAAAATACAAGCTAAAACACAAATCAAGCTACTTTCCTGTTACCTTCCTGTTACCTTTCTGTTACCTTTCTGTGACACTTTCAGTCAACTGGATCCTGAGCAAATTGTCAATGATTACCGAATTTAATAAACGTGTTTGTTCCCCAGTCAAATTTGTTTTATGATAACAAATGAATGTATACCTAATTGTTGTGTATAATCGTGTGATTTCTGAAAATTAAATGACAATATGTGGCTAAGAATGCTCCTGTTGAGATCAGAGTGTGATTACTGAGATTGCACTTCCATAAACTTCCATAGTGCATAAGTCCTTGGGAACCTGAGCTAAGAGCAAATAAACCAGAATAATTAAACGTGATACGATGAACACATTTGGTAATGTGGTTTCTAATTAACAACACGTCCAATTCTCCACTGCCTTTGGGTCGTTGGTAATTACCTGGGTAGACAATAACCACTTATCTGCTCAGCTTCATGCCACCAGAACGAATCCCAGTAATTGGCAAATCCATTTGACATTATCTTCTCAAAGATGACTCGTTATCAGATATTTTATTAGTTTTCAAAATTGTGTTCTATTTATTGTATACCTGCATAGATTTGGAACCTACTTACAAGTTGTATTAGCGCACCCATCCCTTCATGCCAAATGCAATACTGTGATACTGTGGTAATCATGTCTAAGTGAAATCATAACACTAATTAATCAGCACTGATATTTTGACAGTTTGGGTTACACATTGTTCATCCAAGCAATCATTTAAAATCGTGACGTAGCGGCAATTACACATGTAAGCATAGCATAATTATGTTTTAACCTGGAAATATAACCCCCTACAGTCTGTATGTTATATTTTACCATGTTTAGTAAACGTCTGTGTGTTTATTGGTATGATAGTTAACACGCTTATAGTCTAACAACTAATTACTTTATGGTATATGTTATTCCGGACAGACAAATGCTTATTATATTCTACATTGAGCGTTGCTCACTGAATGCTTTGAGTAGCATATTTGGTTATTATTAAATGTTCTTATTCACTCTGACTTTGGTGTCGAGTTCATCTCATCTCCATGCTTGGCCAGAGATGCTTCAGCATATTTACAATTTACAATGATCGGTCCGCAGTAATCGCTGCCCCGCATGCTGCCCCCTTATGAAAATATACCATCATATTCCATGGTAAATACCATGGTGTTCTGAAACAGGTAAACCATGTTAAACTATGGTAAAATACCATGATATACCATGGAAACCGTGTTTTGAAACAGGGAAACCTTGGTAAAATACCATGGTGTTTTGAAACAGGTAAACCATGGTATACCATGTAACGAAATATAATATAACGAAATACCATGGTATACCATGAAATTCCATGGTATACCATGTAATTCCATGGTATATTTTCATAATGGGAGTGCTTCTCCAAACATTTGAAGTGTTGAAACACGTGTAAGCAATTTTACAATTGTGACATTTGAAGCAGCATTAAGCATAGCTATTCAGCATTTATTTATTTAATGTATCCTATATTATATGAATTATAATGTGAGTGATAGCAATAAATAATATTGCCGAATCTCGAACTTTTCATACATTGAAGACACATGTACGTTGACACGCTTTATTGAAGTTCGTTTATAAGCGATAGATACCACACTTTTGGAAATATATAAAACACTGTCACTCAAGCAATACAAACATGTCACCTCTAACTGGTATATTACATTCAAATCCTACAGACAAAGCAGAAATCCTGAACCAACAATTTAAGTATGTTTTTTTATTATTCATTATTTATTATTATTTATTATTCATCACCTCTAACAACTGAACTAATGCCTAACTCTACAGTTATAGAAATGCTAGATAATGATATTACAGAAGGTGATGTACATAAACGCCTACAAAATCTGAGACCTTATTATGCACGACTAGATAATATCAACCCAAGAGGCTTAACAAATTGGCTGTTGAAATTGCACCATCATTAACCATAATCTTTCAAATGTTGTATACCAACCAACGGAGATGTTCATATAGAATGGTTAAAAGTCGCTCCTATTTTTCAAAAAAGTTACAAATATGTGGCTTCACACTACATACCATTCTCCCTCACTACTGTTGCATCAACACGTATGGAACACATCTTGGTTAGTAGCATTGTGAAACATGCACATTCACAAAATATATGATACCATCTTCAATATGGCTTTCTAGGTTGCCTTGCGAGGCACTTCGAGACAATGAAATGTATTCATGATTTAGTTACCTATGTGCAGCCTGGCACACAAACGGATGTCATAGGGATGGATTTCTCAAAAGCACTTGATAAGGTCAGTCATTGCAATTACAGCCGCTTCCAAACCTGTCATGGAAGAAATGCATTTATTATGGATATACCTATATTACTTAGCAAACGAACACCCGTTGACTAGATGGTTTTGTGCAGGCTGGGGTAAAATTAGAAAAATCTACTCGTCTATTTGAGTGCTTTAAAGAAATCACACTATAAATAACTAGCAAAACTACACACATATTCACTTAACTTGGTGTATTTATAATGTGCATAATGCTTTGATTTAAACAGTTTGTTAATTGTTGATCACTTTTTAGAATAGATTGGCTACTTCTCTCCACGTAGAGACCGGAGAGGACAAATGAAGCAACAACTTCAAAAACAATATAAGTCCATTTAAAAAGGAGCTATTGCAACAAAACTACGGCTTAAGACGTAGCACACCTTCTGACATCAAACATAACATTATTAGCAACGTTCACACAGTATACGGCGATGGTTATATTTCGCAAACAATAAACTGTGCAATTCATATTGGTATACAATAAATAGACAGTTGTTATTTATTAACTCAACTAACTGTGACGTGTTGCATCATATGTCATGAGTTGTAATAGAGGCCACTAGTGTCATGAGTTGTAATAGAGGCCACTAGTGTCATGATTGTATTAGAGGCCACTAGTGTCATGAATTGCACCAGATGACGCTAGCGTCGTTTGCCAACAATATCACTTCGTTGCTTCTGCTTTCCATCATTTCCATTTATTTGATGTTGATTTCACATATCTTCCAGTCCTCGTACAACTTCGGGATGTGGACGGTCATGTGTCTGCAGTCGTCACCTTCACAGCGACACTCTGCGGCACACGTGGTCAGTCCTCCAGACCCGACAGTGACGGCGCTCCATCGACACGTTCTGTAGAGCCCAGTTAGTTGACAACCTGACCACTTGGTTTGCCGCATCGTCACCCGGAAGTGGGAAGTGGAGCAGACGAGCTGATGTCCGGTGATTGTGACAGTGAACGACGTCTTTATACTGTCCGGCACACATTTGTTGATGACAAGTCCAGGAAACCAACACTTATTCTCTGGACGTGGGAACCAGCCGCTTGCATCAAGCGTGTAGCGGTTCGCGTCTGTCAGAGCCAGACACGTTTCGTTGTCGGCGTCATTCAAGCGAATTGACATTTCCGTTTCCACTGGCGGGTCGAGAGTATACCTCCCAAACACTGTGAAACAATGAGGCAAAACCATCAACGCACTGCTGTTAGTAATATCTGCTAAA
>OY759273.1:26170455-26322955 GCA_963662155.1 Lamellibrachia columna | reverse complement strand
GACCTGCTGAAACATTCAGTTGCTGTGTTAACCAATAATATTACGAGCAGGGAGAACGCAGGCCTACATACGGGAACTTAACTTGAATTGGTTGCGGATCGGTCGCGGGAACAGTCGTTGAAGTTTGGCCGCGGCGTTAATCAAGACAGAAAGTGGCACGTTTCAACAGTTCGATCTGCCAAGGGTACTGCAATACTATTACCACATCTGGATAGTGCAGATGAGTAAGATCATTCCAACGAATTAAGTAGCGATATGACAGAGCAAACAACTAACATTCTATTCGCAAAGATCAAGCTATTACCTAATTTGCATTATAATGTTTTGTGATGCTCAGAGTAGCAATTACACGCTACTTACACGTTCCAAATAGTAACCTGCATATTCACGCTAAACCCAAAGCAAAAGTTGTGAACGTGTCGATGTACTGTTACTTGCCCGCGATGAGTGTTCGCGGTGGAC
This sequence comes from Lamellibrachia columna, assembly GCA_963662155.1. Classification (NCBI taxonomy): domain Eukaryota; kingdom Metazoa; phylum Annelida; class Polychaeta; order Sabellida; family Siboglinidae; genus Lamellibrachia; species Lamellibrachia columna. The sequence continues at coordinate 26,322,493 of OY759273.1, read as the reverse complement.
CAAATATTGGAGGAGCCGTAGTTGTGTCCAGTGGAAATATCTGCATCCCGTCGTTCGTTCCAGTCAGAAGATTACATACAACAGTGGCATCTGGAAAGGCAACACAAACCACGAATTTAGATGATAATTTGTGCTAGATAACCTCGGCATCCGAACATAATTTCACGGAAACCTCGGCATCCGAACATCATTTCACGGAAACCTCGGCATCCGAACATCATTTCACGGAAACCTCGGCATCCGAACATTATTTCACGGAAACCTCGGCATCCGAACATCATTTCACGGAAACCTCGGCATCCGAACATCACTTCTCGGAAACCTCGGCATCCGAACATCACTTCACGGAAACCTCGGCATCCGAACATCATTTCACGGAAACCTCGGCATCCGAACATCATTTCACGGAAACCTCGGCATCCGAACATCACTTCACGGAAACCTCGGCATCCGAACATCATTTCACGGAAACCTCGGCATCCGAACATCACTTCACGGAAACCTCGGCATCCGAACATCATTTCACGGAAACCTCGGCATCCGAACATCATTTCACGGAAACAGATTTTCCAAACGTTAATATAGGCTTATCCCGTTAATTGCTCCGTCGGGTGAATTTGTTGTCATTTGACGGTATCACACTGCCGTTTCTTAAATGTTTCAAACGTCTCTTCAAAGTTGAATTACTCATTACTAGCAAAAATGCGCAGCCTCCGTACACGATAATTCGGTAGTTCGTAAGTGACTGTCACGATAACAATATTTACAACATTTCACATAAATATACATCCATGGCTTGGTACTTGGTGCTGCCAGTCAACATGTTGATGGCTTCTTGGAATTCAACTCTCGAATTCCGACGTCAGTCATAGTAACGTCTAGCGACGCTTTCTCCTTGTATTACGTAACTGTAGACGATCGTAGAAAAGGCGCATGATGTTGTGAACAATTGTACGATTTGTTTCGCATAGCCTTGCAGACAAATGTCCGTAATAACCACAAAGGGTAATTTAACTATTTGTAGAAAGGGTAATAACGTGGTGAATTTCGGAAAAAAATAAAAGTGTCAACTCTTTCGTGGTTTCGTAGATAAACCTATGAAAGTTTGACGCACAAGGTACAACGCGTCTAGGAGGAACAGCATAACATACATTCATAAATAAAACACTAGACATTTCACGATACGTTATACGCTGATAGTTACTGTTTGTGAGAAAATAGGTTGTTTACTAATATACACGCTTCGCATTGGCGTGCGTGCGTATGTGCTGTAGAAATTTTGATAACTAGAAGTCCTGCCACCTGGTGTCTTTTGGGAAAACTTGGCACCCCCCTTTTCAAGGTCTGGATCCGCCTATGCTTCGAACCCTTTAGTTAACAAGTCGGCCAAACCCGCCCGCAGACTGACGCTTCAATGCAGCCAAGCACAGCCCAAAGTAAGAGCGCATTTCAAATTATTCAAGTGGCGTGCTCTGGCGGATAGTTTATAGAAGACATTCGATATGATACCTGAACGTTCTGGACTCACGTTTTCCTGTATCTGGTCAAATATCTGGGGAACCAGGGTGTTTTAAAAAAACTGCTTGGAACAAATGTGTGCGGATACCCGAAACCAGACTGTAGTATTGCATGCATCAAACAGTTTACCTTCGGCACTGGTTGAAATTATCCAGGTGCATGCACAAATCACGAACAGCCGACGCATCAGGGGCGTTTCCGAGTACATGCTCGCTGGTTGTCTGAGACGTGTAGAGCCTGTGGGATATCGGGTTTGTCGCACAATCTTCAGTAAGGCCGTCTCTATGTGGTAACAGGCGTCGAGATGCAGCGATGAAACAGCAATAACAAAAACATAGAAATTATATATGTTAGATACTATATAACGATATAATATAATAACAATGATATAATACCGGTTTGTTGTGCCTCTGAGCCCGGGTCCCTGGGGATATAAGCAGCAGCAGTAGTGGTAATAACGATACATAATGACACTTCCATAGTGCTTGTATCCCCAGGGACCCGGGCTCAGAGGCTCAACAAACCGGAAGTATTAAGCCTGATATTACGAACAGGGACACACAATTCAGTATTCAAATGTTTGGAAAATAGACGTAGTAGAATAGCCAAATGCGGCGGGCGTGTTTTGTTCGAGAACACGATATGTAAAGCCGCCATACACATGCCGATTCTTCAGTTACCATGTTGGTGACTAACTTTTCAGTTAGCAACTCAAATGTAGTCGTTATGTATATGTTCTCCACCAGCAGTTGGCAACATTCTTTGTCAGTTGCCGACCAGTCGCCGGTCAGTCGGTGGACTTCTGGCACTGGTAGATATTCAACGTCAGTTAGCGATTATTTTCGACCGATATCCAATCAGATTCGACCTCATGTCCGTACAACCGGCAATTACGAAGCGTGGACACTTGGTATTGCTTGTCAGTGGCTGTTGTTGAAGTTCATATCACTTGGCATTCGAAGAGTGAGCCACTGCGTCTTTCAGACCCCTCAAATCATATGTTGTGATTCGGAGATGCCACGAACGTGCGAGTTATGTTTTTGTTGTAAAACAATGTTCTGTTGTACAGCATATTAGTAATATAACAACATTTGCTGATTACATATATATTGTTACTAATTTTTTAATATTTAATTTTCGATCTGAACATCGTCCGCGAACTGGTTGACCAAATTCCTCAGTAAATTTTTAAAGAATTTATGTTACAGTAACACGATAATATATCATTAAATGAAAGAAAAACATACGAGCTGTATACTATCGGTATATTGGTACGCTTAGGTCGTAAAGTCAATTATAGTCACCAACTCGCGAATCAATCGATATGTGTCCATTCGACAGTCGTCACATTTTCGGTTGGCCGACGGTTGGTCGTGATGGTGATAAACAAGTTGCCCTGGGTTCAGCACGTACAAGGCAATTTGCACACGCTGGACTTTAGATAATTATCTTTCAGCAATGCTCTTTAGCAGTTAATTGCAATAGTCAATACGGTTACTAATTAATGCAGTTGTGTTAGCAGTATGTAAAGTGATATGACGCCGGATTCGACGGGGATCACGTATATTGTAGAACCAGTATTTGCATACTTGATAAATACTGTCGTGGAAGAAACGGGGTTGCTGCCAAATACAACACCTCGATTATGAACGGTGGGCCCTATTTAATCGACATCAGATTGTATGTGTAATTGGACATATATTTCCGTCAAAGTAAACTATGCGTTAACCGTACTAAAATGTTAATTGATATACAACACGGAAATACCATTTACGCCATCAAAACGTTCGCCCCCATATTTCTATTTACACTACCAAACCGTTCGCCCCATGTGACTTCATTTACGCTACCTAACAGTTCGCCCCACATTTCCATTTACACTACCTAACCGTTCGCCCCACATTTCCATTTACACTACCTAGCCGTTCGCCCCACATTTCCATTTACACTACCTAACCGTTCGCTCCCATATTTCCATTTACACTACCTAACCATTCGCTCCCATGTTTCCATTTACACTACATAACCGTTCGCCACATGTTTCCATTTACGCTATCTAACCGTTCGCCCCATATGTCCATTTACACTACCTAACCGTTCGCCCCATATTTCCATTTACACTACCTAACCATTCGCTCCCATGTTTCCATTTACACTACATAACCGTTCGCCAAATGTTTCAATTTACGCTATCTAACCGTTCGCCCCATATATCCATTTACACTACCTAACCGTTTGCCCCATATTTCCATTTACACTACCTAGCCGTTCGCCCAATGGTTCCATTCACGCTACCTAACCGTTCGCCCCCATAATTAGCACACATATGTACAACAACAGTAGTATATTCTTTATGTTAGAGTTGTGATTTAAAATGAGAACTACTAACGATAGTGTGCTTTATTAATGTATGCGCATGTTATTCTGCTCACCTTCAACACCAGTTGAACTTCACTGCAGTTGGTTGATTAAGGGAACACGTTGTCGACTGTGCAGAGCTCGTTCCACAACTGCGTGATCGCGTTCTAGCATTAAATGATCACTGTCATCAGCTATATGGCAGGGCCCGGAAGATCATGAAATCAATATCAGGTCGATGAATCCGTGTACAAACAATTATATTCCATTAATATTTCACATCCGCTCAATTATCGCTAATTGCACTGAGTTCAGTTGTTTCCGCCTGGCTGCCTTTCGAAGAGTGGTTGTCAATTACCATTTAAATATGCATGTCACATACGACAAATCACATTGGGACTGATACATCGAATAAAATCCGGCACCGGGAGTTCCAGTTATCGATTTACGTCAGGCATCAGATGTTTCGCTGTGGCGAGGCTCAATCAATCCAATTTACACAATTGCAGTAGATATAATTTTCAAATGTATGCTACACTGTCCAAATTAGTGGACAAGAAACAACAAGTTTAAATCGATGTAAGGAAGGAACATTTTGTTTAACAATGACATTCATTATTGCATTGTCTAGGTAGTATTATACTGACAATATGAAATCCGAATGGCGGAAAAATCAACACCCAGTTGAAACGTTTCCGACAAGCAACTTAGAATGACAATTTTGTATGAAGTCCAAATACGTTTGCTAGTGAATTATATTAATGAAGGAAACATACTGGACACATGGTTAGACCGTTCTATCTTTTTAATGCCGTCTTTTTAATGTTCTGCACTCCGAGTCATGAGGCCAGGCGCGAGCAGTTTGGTCCTGCCCGACCAGGCACGCGGTGCACTGGTACGGCGGACACTCAGTGGTGTCGTGGTGTCTGGTCTGCCTTTCAGCGCCGCACTCACACGATGCTGACGGCGCCAGCCCCATTTAATTCATGGCTGATATTATGTGTGATTGTTTTTCTGATGGAACTGGGAGAAATTCCCTGAGTCTGCATTGTTTAGCATTCCACCTTCTCATCCATGCCGCGTTGGTCCACTCGGTCTTGATTTTCCTGGCAGCGCCGCTGATGATGTAGCGGGCATGTTCCGAGGCGGGGTGCCGAGACCGCGGTCGTTTTCAGCCAGACACAGCTGTTGTGTCCGTGGAGTGTTGTGTGTGTTGGACATCAGCATGATTATGTTGATGCGCTGTCACTGTGGTGACACAATGACGAGCTATGCGGAGAGTTCCAACAAACTGCATAAACTAGCTGCACAAATGATCATGAATGACTTGCTCACCGTGTGAAGGTGGCGATGGATCGGCCATGTTTGGCAAAATGTGGATGCTAAGATACCCACAACAGCCTTGACATGGCCCCCGAAGGAAAACGAAAATGAGGACGACCAAAAACATGGAGCAGGAATGTCCAGGGGAATTACAGGAGATGCACCTCGGCTGGGGTCGGACCACTAAGTAGGCTGCAGACCGACAGAATTTGATATGTTTTGTTTCTTGTAGACATGAAGAGGATTAAGAAAGGATTAAGTATATTTACTATTTGTCTCCTAGAGGGCGCTACACAGTAGCCTACCATTGATGATTTGGGCAATAACAGTGAGCTAAAAAAAGCTAGTTCCATTTTGTTCTATAGGGGATGTAATATGTGACATTAGTTTAATGTGTCAGATAGGCGGTGCATTATAAAATATAGTTTCAATTTGTCCGCAAGGAGGGCACTTTATTAACATTTAGTATGATACCTGTCCGATATGTGGCACAACAGTAAACAAATGTTCAATTTGTTTCCCATTAGGGGAGCTTCATCAATATATGATTTCCAATTGTTTCCACCAGGGGCGCCAAATAGCTCCAATGTTATTTGCTAAATAAAGCTACACCGGAAGTGATGTCACACCGGAAGCTTGCTTCTTTCATGGTGGTTTCCTTTAATTAGCGCCGCGCTGCGCCGCGCTCATTATGCATTGTAAACATAACATGTCCTACTAGAAACAGAGTCCAGAGCTGCCTCAAACACCCCAAGCGTCCCGAGCTATCCATGATGCCACTAGCGTCCCGAGCTGCCATAGAGATCGCTAACGACCCGAGCTACATCAGAAACCACTAGCGTCCCGAACTGCCTCAAAAGCCGCAAAAGTCCCGACCTGTCCCAGAGGGGGCTAGAGTTCCGAGCTGCCTCAGAAACCGCAAGCGTCTCCAGCTGCCTCAGAGGCCGCAAGTGTCCCGAACTGCCTCAGAGGCCGCTAGTGTCCCAAACTGCCTCAGAGGCCGCTAGTGTCCCAAACTGGCACAGAGGCTGCTGGCTTCCCGAACTGCCTCAGAGGCCGTAAGCGCCAGAGCTCAATATCTCAGACCCGAGCTCAGTGCTTCAGAAGCCGTTAGGGTCATGGTACGCGCACAGGCCACTAGCGTATTGCATCCCACTGAAGATCCATATTTCGTCGAATAGAATGGTTTTGCAAAATTGTGTTTTGCAAAAACTATTTTCTTCTTAACTTCTAAATATAATAAGTGGGGGATTTCTTTAAATGTTTAGTCAAGTCGCAGTGATAATATATTTCACCAGTGGTTGCCAAGTTTTAAATTGAATAGCCACAATCCATATGTGCTAAGCCTTAGCGATTCAAACATGTGAAACTGGTAACAGAAAAGACCACCGTACAAAATGGGATACGATGATTGGTTCTCGCGAAACCTAATGCCTCACAACAGGTGTCGCCACAAACCGATGTGTGACATTGAGCACTGGTTAACATTCGGTCCCATTTGTAGCCGAACAACCGCAAATCCAAGTCGTAGATGCACACGAGCCGTTCAACGTCTTTTGGCGGAAGTTCATTGAACGGGTATGAAAAATTGTTGCCCTCGTCGTTGTTGTTCGTAAATTCACATTTCGCTTCGGCATTTTCGACTCGGCACTGAGACCTAGTTTGGGGAAGATGATCTTCACGTCGTGCGACATCGTCTCCACTCTGGCGATGTGGTCGTACTTCACTCGACAAGTATCGCACACGTCGTAGAAATGCTTCCAATTATCGATATATTTCGTCGGATCTTTGTCGAGTAGAAACTTCACAAACACGCCGAATTGTACGTCATTTCCCGTCTTTAATTCGAGGCGTGCTTGCGATACTTTCTGATGATGTGATTTCCGGTCATTATGTGATATACTTTTTTTGGGGACCGAATTTCTAGCGATAAGCAGAGGAGAGGCGAATTAATACGAGACAGTCATGAAAGCAATGTTTACCAAATAGGTGATCGCTTTTATGAATATGGCTATAAATCGATGTCTACATTTTGTATCAGCGTCTAATTCATGTTGCCATTGCCAAGCAACCTAGTCGACAATTGGGAATAATATAGTGATGAAGCGCCCCTAGTGGGAAACAAATTGAACATTTGTTTACTGTTGTGCCACATATCGGACAGGTATGATACTAAATGTTAATAAAGTGACCTCCTTGCGGACAAATTGAAACTATATTTTGTTATAATGCACCACATCTGACACATTTAAACTAATGTCACATATTACATCCCCTATAGAACAAAATGGAACTAGCTTTTCTTAGCTCACTGTTATCGCCCACATTACCAATGGTAGGCTACTATGCAGCGCCCTCTAGCAGACAAATAGTCAATGTACTTAATCCTTTCTTAATCCTCTTCATGTCTACAAGAAACAAAACATCTCCACTTCTGTCGGTCTGCAGCCTACTTAGTGGTCCGACCCCAGCCGAGGTGCATTTCCTGTAATTCCCCTGGACAGTCCTGCTCCATGTTTTTGGTCGTCGTCATTTTCGGGTTTTTTTCGGGGGCCCATGTTAAGTATGTTGTGGGTAACTTAGCATCCGCATTTCGCCAAACATGGCCGATCCATCTCCACCTTCACGCGGTGAGCAAGTCATTCATGATCATTTGTGCAGTTAGTTTCTGCAGTTTGTTGGAACTCTCCGCATGGCTCGACCAGTGTGTCATCATAGTGACAGCGCATCAACACAATCATGCTGATGTCCAATACACACAACACGCTACGGTCACAACAGCTGTGTCTGGTTGAAAGCGACTGCGGTCTCGGCGTCTCGGAACATGCTCGCTGCATCATCATCGACACTGCCAGGAAAATCAAGACCGAGTGGACCAAAGCGGCATGAATGAGAAGGTGGAATGCTAAACAATGCATACTCAGGGAATTCCTCCCAGTTCCATCAGAAAAAGCAATCTCCATATGTGACTGAAGTGGAGACCAGGGCTAGATGTTTGCATGGGGCACGTTGTTACAGAGTCGTTTTACGAAAACACATCACACGAGTGGAGTCACCGTCGACAGTAATTAGTTGGAAGTCCCCCAGCGATACACGGTCCAAAAATATGGGGTTAAGAAGACGAAATCAACAAGGTGTGGACAAAAATAACTCTATAACCACCTAAAATTGTTTGGCGATTCCCACGTAATATCATCTCACGCAGCCATTTTCGTGGTTCGTGAATGATACTTGAAACATATATACTATATAGTATAAGGGGCTATGCCAAGTAGAAGTTAAACTGAAATTCAGGATTTGTTATTGTCCACGTGTGTTCAACTGCAACACTTGTGTTTGGGGCAAGATGCTACAATTTTATTGGGGCAAGTTGTTACAATTGTAACAACGCTGGGGCGGCTCGTTACCGATGACTCAGCCAGCGAGTTGTGTGCTGACAATGAATGAACGAACTAAATTAATTTCACCACGACATGTGAATGCTTTATTTCACATGTGAAACCTTGTATACAAATTTATTACCAGTACTGTAAACGCTAGCAGCGTGAATGTGTTTAAAAACAACAATGAATTGTAAGTATCTCAGTTACACATCAATGAATCATTGGACTCTCTATAACCCAATGGCTTCCTTGACCATTTGCCATCTGAGTGTTCTGCCATACGTACATGTGTATATCATTTAATCAACCAGAAGTCGCCTTACATATATATTGCCATTCATTATTTCATATTCCATTCAATAATTTATGTTCCATTCACAATTGTTTGTTGTGTACGAATTCGGGGAAGGTGTCCCCTTTGGTGACTAAACATAAATGCGTAATATGTGAACCGGTGAGTATGTATATGTAGGGCCTAAGTGTATAATTCAATTACTGTAATAGCAATAACTTGTACAACTGACACTTGCGTGGCGATCCATACGATTTTTGTTGTAACAACGTGCTCCGTATGTTTAACAATGTGCCCCTATGATGTAACAATGTGCCCTGTATGGTGTAACAACCTGTCCCGTATGATGTAACAACATGTCCCGTATGATGTAACAATGTGCCCCGTATGATGTAACAATGTGCCCCGTATCATGTAACAATGTGCCATGTATGGTGTAACAACCTGTCCTGTATGATGTAACAACGTGTCCCGTATGATGTAAAAATGTGCCCCGTATGATGTAACAACGTGTCCCGTATGATGTAACAATGTGCCCCTACGATGTAACAACGTGTCCCGTATGATGTAACAATGTGTCCCGTATGATGTAACAATGTGCCCCTATGATGTAACAACGTGTCCCATATGATGTAACAATATGCCCCGTATTATGTAACAATGTGCCCCGTATTATGTAACAACGTGTCCCGTATAATGTAACAATGTGCCCCTATGATGTAACAACGTGTCCCGTACGATGTAACAATGTGTCCCGTATGATGTAGCAATGTGCCCCTATGATGTAACAACGTGTCCCATATGATGTAACAATATGCCCCGTATCATGTAACAATGTACCCCGTATTATGTAACAATGTGCCCCGTATTATGTAACAATGTGCCCCGTATTATGTAACAATGTGCCCCGTATGATGTAAAAGGTGCATGTTCAGTAAATATGCATTCATTATTATGCCCAGTGTTGTACTGTATTTGTTATAGAGAGAGACACCTTAAATGATCTCATCGAACTGTCGGTATGCTGTATTGAACTATCTATACGATGCAGTCGATCGTGAGCTAGGAACTGGCTTGTAAACAGTAGTAAGTGAGGTACGCCCAGCCAGAGTCACAGAGGGTGAGGGACGGATGGAGACAGCACATATTGGGATATGACTACTTTCTTCACTGTGCGCATAGAACAATGTGGACAATAACATTACTCTGTACACCTGACATTCGTCCTGGCTGTCTTTCAGAAACACTTTCTAACTTGCTCTCGGTACAGTGTCCATGCTTCACCTCTACAGAGCAGTGTGGACAATAACATTACGCTGTACACCTGACATTCGTCCTGGCTGTCTTTCAGAAACACTTTCTAACTTGCTCTCGGTACAGTGTCCATGCTTCAGCTCTACAGAGTAGTGTGGACAATAACATTACCCTGTAACCTGACATTCATCCTGGCTGTCTTTCAGAAACACTTCCTAACTTGCTCTCGGTACAGTATCCATGCTTCACCTCTACAGAGCAGTGTGGACAATAACATTACGCTGTACACCTGACATTCGTCCTGGCTGTCTTTCAGAAACACTTCCTAACTTGCTCTCGGTACAGTGTCCATGCTTCACCTCTACAGAGCAGTGTGGACAATAACATTACGCTGTACACCTGACATTCATCCTGGCTGTCTTTCAGAAACACTTCCGCAGCCCCACCGACAACCGGTGATGCCCTGGCTATACGCTTCTCAATGTCCAATTTCCCCTCATCAGCTATTGTGCTCCCGAAATAAGTGAAAGTGGACATGTTGAAAGGGTTGGACAGTTATGAAGAATTCACCGTGATCAGATTCCATCCTTGATGGTTGGTGCAGAACTACCGTTTTAAATGTGTTCAGGGTCATGCCTAAACCATAGCTGTTTGCTGCTTAGCAGTAATTACACGAAAAAGCCACATGTGATAATGACGACAACGAGATGGTGTTGACAATGTTGTTTAAGATTGTGCATCCGGCATAGGCTTTTTGAGAAGTTTCATTAACGTCGACAATAATTGTCAAGTCATTGTTGTAAGTGCCTGTGGACCACGATGTTTATGTTGGTGACACCAACACACACACTCACACATGCAGACACGCACGCATGCACGCATAATCACATACATACAAAGACACGCACGCACGCACGCACACACGCACGAGCGCGCGCGCTTATTTCACCCATGCACATTTTAAAGGTAAACAGCCGATCAGGGTTGTTTGTCTCATCGAGATTCACTCCTGCGACAATGATTTTTGTCTCTGTTAGTTACTGAAATAACACAAAGCCGTCACGTCTGAAAAGACTCGATAGAATACCTACACATTGCCTAGACAACGAGATGGTGTTGACAATGTTGTTTAAGATTGTGCATCCGGTATACGCTTTTTGAGAACTTTCATTAACGTCGACACTAATTGTCAAGTCATTGTTTCATGTGCCTGTGGACCACGATGTTTATGTTGGTGACACCAACGCACACGCACACATACAGACACGCACGCATGCACGCATAATCACATACACACAAACACACGCACGCACGCGCGCTCGTATTTCACCCATGCACATTTTAAACAGCCAATCAGGTTGTTTGTCTCATCGAGGTTCACTCCTGTGGCATCGATCGTTGTCTCTGTTAGTGACTGGAATGACACAAAGCCGTCACGACACAATCTGAAAAGACTCGAGATAATACCTATAATTTTGAAATCAATGCGCAGGAAAGGCTGGCATTCCTGTATCGCTGATAGCATTATTACCCCCCGAAGACGTGTTTGTGGCGGACATAGAACGTCTTTTTGAGTCGTTCTGCAATATCCAACTGGACCAGTGTCCAGGCCTTCTCTGGTGACGTCACTGGAACATGGTGCAATATACCTGGTGGTTGATTATCATAGCACACCTTAAATGACACAATTAAACAACACAAAGCCCACCCACAACGTTATCTTCTCTAGCCTAGCCACTCGATGAGGGACTTTGTCGTTGTTTAAACGTTAGTAGTTAGTGAGAGGATCTCACTCCCCTTATCACGTGACCCAAACATCAAAGGAAAACCACCCTAATATCGCCCACCGCTAATGAGTGCGCGCAGCCAATCAGAAAGCAGCACTAGACCTTGGAGCGCCCCCTGGCGGTGGTATCCGAGCGTGCGTGACGTAAGCGCCCCCTAGCGACTGGAGGAGGAACGAGCTTTGTACGAATCTCATATCTATACAACATTGACGATTTGCATATAACCATAGCGAAATCGTTGCAGTCGAATATGTGGTTTCGATAAGTTCTACGCGTGTTTGTTTATTGGTATAAAAGACGAACACATATTTTATTGTTCCCGTGTACTAGAATCACGTCCATTTACAAGTGAATGAGTGTTCTAACGCGTGTTTAGGAGGATGTTACGGTTACATAAGTTTTATTTGTTTTCTGAATCAATCCGTATGAAAATTAGCATCGTGACGCATCTTGTCCATACCACGGTAAATCATGCTGCGAGATCAAAGGATATTATTCATAACAACGTTGCAATCGCGTCAATCAGCGACAATGTTACAAGTACGCGCTCCGTTCTTCTTTGAATGCGGCTTTTCACAACAACAAGACCACTTTGACATTGGTCAGTCGCTGTTGGTGAACTTTGGCTTGTGCGCTCCCACTCACATTGGTCAGTCGCTGTTGGTGGACTTTGGCTTGTGCGTTTCCGCTCGTCTTGTCTTTTTCACACTGGTCAGTCGCTGCTAGTGGACTTTGGCTTGTGCGTTTCCACTCGTCTTGTCTTTTTCACACTGGTCAGCCGCTATTGGTGGACTTTGACTTGTACGCTCCCACTCGTCTTGTCTTTTTGGAGGAGGAACGAACATTGACCTAGTTACGTGTATGTGTCGAAGGGTCGTTAACCTAGTAAGGAGACGAACATATGCACACACGCAATGGGAACGAGAACTCGATACAAGACGGGAATATCAGTTCAAGCAAAATTTAATATATATGAAAACGAAGTACAACACTGCTTCCGGGACCAAAGTAAGTCGTATTCGCGTGCCGCCCAACTTTTTAACTGCGCGATGGCTATACGCTAGCCGCGTAATGTTTTCGCGCGAGTATCCGTGGTAACAGTAACCGCGATAGTGGACATAGGAACGACTGTCCGTTAACAGCGGTCATTAATAGTATCATTAATAACTGAGATGAAAGAGTAAGTTAACAGTGGTCATTAACAGGGTAATTAATAACTGAGATCAAAGGACCTAACGAGGAGACGAAAAATGAACAAAACACGATATCGTACTATATTTTCTTTATATGTAAATATTTAAAAATAATGCGCTTTTACATTGTATCCATAACTCCTACAGTTTACCCATAATTCCTACAATTTACCCATAAGTCTCCTATTGAATAAGAGTACAAGGACATTTTATTAAATATTTGAAAATAATGACACAATATCGTCCACAAACGTTAGACAGAGGACTGTAAAGTCTCTTGCCATACCGACGTAAAGCTGACGTAAGCTATAAACGTGTCAGGACATGCAGCTGACGTATGCTGCACACACAACAATACCAAATAAGGACATGCAGCTGACGTAAACGGCATCAGACGCGTCACGGAAAGTGTACCATCAACATATTGTCGTTATATGTCAATATTTTAAAATAATGCGCCTGTACACTTTACCCATAACTCCTACAGTTTACCCATAATTCCTTCAATTTACCCATAATTCCTACAATTTACCCAGCACACATATATAGTGTAGTAACATTGTCCACAAACGTTAGACAGAGGACTCTAAATTTTCTTGTCATACCGACGTACAGCTGACGAAAGCTATAAACGTGTCAGGACATGCTGCTGACGTAATCCGCATACAGAACAATAACAAATAAGGTAGTGCACGCTATGTATGCCAATATCAAAAGCCAGCAGGAGAACAACATTGTGGCAGCGATGACGGGAGTATGACGAGAAGCTGTGTGATATGTATGGAGACATTTGACACCATGTGACATGCATGGAGACATTTACCACTGTGTGATATGCGTGGAGACATTGACAACCATGTGACATGCATGGAGAAATTGACCGCCATTTTTGAAAGTTTATGTTATGAAAGTTTGTAAGTTGGAAGTTTTGGAAGTTTGCTTCACCGCACACACGTTTTGAAAGTTTGTGTTGTGAAAAATGTGTAAGTTGGAAGTTTGCTTCACGTCACACACACACACACGTTTTGAAAGTTTATGTTATGAAAGTTTGTAAGTTGGAAGTTTGCTTCACCGCACACACATTTTGTGTGAAGTTTGCGAGTTGGAAGTCTGCAAGTTGGAAGTTTTAGCTTTGGAAGTTTGCATATTGGAAGTTGTCCACTCCACTCCACGCCTGCGAAGTTGTGTAAAGTTGTGTGAAGTTGTGCAAAGTTGTACGAAGTTGTGTGAAGTTTGCGAGTTGGAAGTCTGCCAGTTGGAAGTTTGTGCTTTGGAAGTTTGTTTCACCGCACACACACGTTTTGAAAGTTTATGTTATGAAAGTTTGTAAGTTGGAAGTTTGCTTCACCGCACACACATGTTTTGAAAGTTTGTGTCATGAAAATTTGTTTGGAGACATTGACTGCCATGTAACGTGCATGGAGACATTGACCGCAATGTGACATGCATGGAGACATTGACTATCATGTGACATGCATGGATACATTGACAACCATGTGACATGCATGGAGAAATTGACCGCCATTTTTGAAAGTTTATGTTATGAAAGTTTGTAAGTTGGAAGTTTTGGAAGTTTGCTTCACCGCACACACGTTTTGAAAGTTTGTGTTGTGAAAAATGTGTAAGTTGGAAGTTTGCTTCACGTCACACACACACGTTTTGAAAGTTTATGTTATGAAAGTTTGTAAGTTGGAAGTTTGCTTCACCGCACACACATTTTGTGTGAAGTTTGCGAGTTGGAAGTCTGCAAGTTGGAAGTTTTAGCTTTGGAAGTTTGCATATTGGAAGTTGTCCACTCCACTCCACGCCTGCGAAGTTGTGTAAAGTTGTGTGAAGTTGTGCAAAGTTGTACGAAGTTGTGTGAAGTTTGCGAGTTGGAAGTCTGCCAGTTGGAAGTTTGTGCTTTGGAAGTTTGTTTCACCGCACACACACGTTTTGAAAGTTTATGTTATGAAAGTTTGTAAGTTGGAAGTTTGCTTCACCGCACACACATGTTTTGAAAGTTTGTGTCATGAAAATTTGTTTGGAGACATTGACTGCCATGTAACGTGCATGGAGACATTGACCGCAATGTGACATGCATGGAGACATTGACTATCATGTGACATGCATGGATACATTGACAACCATGTGACATGCATGGAGAAATTGACCGCCATTTTTTGAAAGTTTATGTTATGAAAGTTTGTAAGTTGGAAGTTTTGGAAGTTTGCTTCACCGCACACACGTTTTGAAAGTTTGTGTTGTGAAAAATGTGTAAGTTGGAAGTTTGCTTCACGTCACACACACACGTTTTGAAAGTTTATGTTATGAAAGTTTGTAAGTTGGAAGTTTGCTTCACCGCACACACATTTTGTGTGAAGTTTGCGAGTTGGAAGTCTGCAAGTTGGAAGTTTTAGCTTTGGAAGTTTGCATATTGGAAGTTCTCCACTCCACTCCACGCCTGCGAAGTTGTGTAAAGTTGTGTGAAGTTGTGCAAAGTTGTACGAAGTTGTGTGAAGTTTGCGAGTTGGAAGTCTGCCAGTTGGAAGTTTGTGCTTTGGAAGTTTGCAAATTGGAAGTTTGCTTCACCGCACACACATGTTTTGAAAGTTTATGTTATGAAAGTTTGTAAGTTGTAAGTTTTGGAAGTTTGCTTCACCGCACACACATGTTTTGAAAGTTTGTGTTGTGAAAAATGTGTAAGTTGGAAGTTTGCTTCACGTCACACACATACACGTTTTGAAAGTTTATGTTATGAAAGTTTGTAAGTTGGAAGTTTGCTTCACCGCACACACATTTTGTGTGAAGTTTGCGAGTTGGAAGTCTGCAAGTTGGAAGTTTTAGCTTTGGAAGTTTGCATATTGGAAGTTCTCCACTCCACTCCACGCCTGCGAAGTTGTGTAAAGTTGTGTGAAGTTGTGCAAAGTTGTACGAAGTTGTGTAAAGTTTGCGAGTTGGAAGTCTGCCAGTTGGAAGTTTGTGCTTTGGAAGTTTGCAAATTGGAAGTTTGCTTCACCGCACACACATGTTTTGAAAGTTTATGTTATGAAAGTTTGTAAGTTGTAAGTTTTGGAAGTTTGCTTCACCGCACACACATGTTTTGAAAGTTTGTGTTGTGAAAAATGTGTAAGTTGGAAGTTTGCTTCACGTCACACACATACACGTTTTGAAAGTTTATGTTATGAAAATTTGTAAGTTGGAAGTTTGCTTCACCGCACACACATTTTGTGTGAAGTTTGCGAGTTGGAAGTCTGCAAGTTGGAAGTTTTAGCTTTGGAAGTTTGCATATTGGAAGTTCTTCACTCCACTCCACGCCTGCGAAGTTGTGTAAAGTTGTGTGAAGTTGTGCAAAGTTGTACGAAGTTGTGTGAAGTTTGCGAGTTGGAAGTCTGCCAGTTGGAAGTTTGTGCTTTGGAAGTTTGCAAATTGGAAGTTTGCTTCACCGCACACACATGTTTTGAAAGTTTATGTTATGAAAGTTTGTAAGTTGGAAGTTTGCTTCACCGCACACACACATGTTTTGACCGCCATTTTTGAAAGTTTGTAAGTTGTAAGTTTTGGAAGTTTGCTTCACCGCACACACATGTTTTGAAAGTTTGTGTTGTGAAAAATGTGTAAGTTGGAAGTTTGCTTCACGTCACACACATACACGTTTTGAAAGTTTATGTTATGAAAGTTTGTAAGTTGGAAGTTTGCTTCACCGCACACACATTTTGTGTGAAGTTTGCGAGTTGGAAGTCTGCAAGTTGGAAGTTTTAGCTTTGGAAGTTTGCATATTGGAAGTTCTCCACTCCACTCCACGCCTGCGAAGTTGTGTAAAGTTGTGTGAAGTTGTGCAAAGTTGTACGAAGTTGTGTAAAGTTTGCGAGTTGGAAGTCTGCCAGTTGGAAGTTTGTGCTTTGGAAGTTTGCAAATTGGAAGTTTGCTTCACCGCACACACATGTTTTGAAAGTTTATGTTATGAAAGTTTGTAAGTTGTAAGTTTTGGAAGTTTGCTTCACCGCACACACATGTTTTGAAAGTTTGTGTTGTGAAAAATGTGTAAGTTGGAAGTTTGCTTCACGTCACACACATACACGTTTTGAAAGTTTATGTTATGAAAGTTTGTAAGTTGGAAGTTTGCTTCACCGCACACACATTTTGTGTGAAGTTTGCGAGTTGGAAGTCTGCAAGTTGGAAGTTTTAGCTTTGGAAGTTTGCATATTGGAAGTTCTCCACTCCACTCCACGCCTGCGAAGTTGTGTAAAGTTGTGTGAAGTTGTGCAAAGTTGTACGAAGTTGTGTAAAGTTTGCGAGTTGGAAGTCTGCCAGTTGGAAGTTTGTGCTTTGGAAGTTTGCAAATTGGAAGTTTGCTTCACCGCACACACATGTTTTGAAAGTTTATGTTATGAAAGTTTGTAAGTTGGAAGTTTGCTTCACCGCACACACACACACACACACATGTTTTGACCGCCATTTTTGAAAGTTTGTAAGTTGTAAGTTTTGGAAGTTTGCTTCACCGCACACACATGTTTTGAAAGTTTGTGTTGTGAAAAATGTGTAAGTTGGAAGTTTGCTTCACGTCACACACATACACGTTTTGAAAGTTTATGTTATGAAAGTTTGTAAGTTGGAAGTTTGCTTCACCGCACACACATTTTGTGTGAAGTTTGCGAGTTGGAAGTCTGCAAGTTGGAAGTTTTAGCTTTGGAAGTTTGCATATTGGAAGTTCTCCACTCCACTCCACGCCTGCGAAGTTGTGTAAAGTTGTGTGAAGTTGTGCAAAGTTGTACGAAGTTGTGTAAAGTTTGCGAGTTGGAAGTCTGCCAGTTGGAAGTTTGTGCTTTGGAAGTTTGCAAATTGGAAGTTTGCTTCACCGCACACACATGTTTTGAAAGTTTATGTTATGAAAGTTTGTAAGTTGTAAGTTTTGGAAGTTTGCTTCACCGCACACACATGTTTTGAAAGTTTGTGTTGTGAAAAATGTGTAAGTTGGAAGTTTGCTTCACGTCACACACATACACGTTTTGAAAGTTTATGTTATGAAAATTTGTAAGTTGGAAGTTTGCTTCACCGCACACACATTTTGTGTGAAGTTTGCGAGTTGGAAGTCTGCAAGTTGGAAGTTTTAGCTTTGGAAGTTTGCATATTGGAAGTTCTTCACTCCACTCCACGCCTGCGAAGTTGTGTAAAGTTGTGTGAAGTTGTGCAAAGTTGTACGAAGTTGTGTGAAGTTTGCGAGTTGGAAGTCTGCCAGTTGGAAGTTTGTGCTTTGGAAGTTTGCAAATTGGAAGTTTGCTTCACCGCACACACATGTTTTGAAAGTTTATGTTATGAAAGTTTGTAAGTTGGAAGTTTGCTTCACCGCACACACATGTTTTGACCGCCATTTTTGAAAGTTTGTAAGTTGTAAGTTTTGGAAGTTTGCTTCACCGCACACACATGTTTTGAAAGTTTGTGTTGTGAAAAATGTGTAAGTTGGAAGTTTGCTTCACGTCACACACATACACGTTTTGAAAGTTTATGTTATGAAAATTTGTAAGTTGGAAGTTTGCTTCACCGCACACACATTTTGTGTGAAGTTAGCGAGTTGGAAGTCTGCAAGTTGGAAGTTTTAGCTTTGGAAGTTTGCATATTGGAAGTTCTTCACTCCACTCCACGCCTGCGAAGTTGTGTAAAGTTGTGTGAAGTTGTGCAAAGTTGTACGAAGTTGTGTGAAGTTTGCGAGTTGGAAGTCTGCCAGTTGGAAGTTTGTGCTTTGGAAGTTTGCAAATTGGAAGTTTGCTTCACCGCACACACATGTTTTGAAAGTTTATGTTATGAAAGTTTGTAAGTTGGAAGTTTGCTTCACCGCACACACATGTTTTTGAAAGTTTGTGTAATGAGAGGAGTATAGCCATCTGACCACACCCACGCACGCTTGGTGTTGTATTCTCGCTAGTGACTCCCCTCTACATATGGACAAGCTCCATAGAGTAGTAGTGAGTCGAGTGTAGCCATTATCTTCTGGTTCCCACACCTCACCACCCCACCATAGAGTAATGGTACAGTCGCCAGGGGGGCGCAGGGGCGCGCGA
The DNA here is from genome assembly GCA_963662155.1 of Lamellibrachia columna. Lineage (NCBI taxonomy): Eukaryota > Metazoa > Annelida > Polychaeta > Sabellida > Siboglinidae > Lamellibrachia > Lamellibrachia columna. The sequence continues at coordinate 26,303,347 of OY759273.1, read as the reverse complement.
TTACACACCTTTTCCGCGTAATACACCTTTTTCCTGTAATCGCGCGCCCCTGCGCCCCCCTGGCGACTGTACCATTACTCTATGGTGGGGTGGTGAGGTGTGGGAACCAGAAGATAATGGCTACACTCGACTCACTACTACTCTATGGAGCTTGTCCATATGTAGAGGGGAGTCACTAGCGAGAATACAACACCAAGCGTGCGTGGGTGTGGTCAGATGGCTATACTCCTCTCATTACACAAACTTTCAAAAACATGTGTGTGCGGTGAAGCAAACTTCCAACTTACAAACTTTCATAACATAAACTTTCAAAACATGTGTGTGCGGTGAAGCAAACTTCCAATTTGCAAACTTCCAAAGCACAAACTTCCAACTGGCAGACTTCCAACTCGCAAACTTCACACAACTTCGTACAACTTTGCACAACTTCACACAACTTTACACAACTTCGCAGGCGTGGAGTGGAGTGAAGAACTTCCAATATGCAAACTTCCAAAGCTAAAACTTCCAACTTGCAGACTTCCAACTCGCTAACTTCACACAAAATGTGTGTGCGGTGAAGCAAACTTCCAACTTACAAATTTTCATAACATAAACTTTCAAAACGTGTATGTGTGTGACGTGAAGCAAACTTCCAACTTACACATTTTTCACAACACAAACTTTCAAAACATGTGTGTGCGGTGAAGCAAACTTCCAAAACTTACAACTTACAAACTTTCAAAAATGGCGGTCAAAACATGTGTGTGCGGTGAAGCAAACTTCCAACTTACAAACTTTCATAACATAAACTTTCAAAACATGTGTGTGCGGTGAAGCAAACTTCCAATTTGCAAACTTCCAAAGCACAAACTTCCAACTGGCAGACTTCCAACTCGCAAACTTCACACAACTTCGTACAACTTTGCACAACTTCACACAACTTTACACAACTTCGCAGGCGTGGAGTGGAGTGAAGAACTTCCAATATGCAAACTTCCAAAGCTAAAACTTCCAACTTGCAGACTTCCAACTCGCAAACTTCACACAAAATGTGTGTGCGGTGAAGCAAACTTCCAACTTACAAATTTTCATAACATAAACTTTCAAAACGTGTATGTGTGTGACGTGAAGCAAACTTCCAACTTACACATTTTTCACAACACAAACTTTCAAAACATGTGTGTGCGGTGAAGCAAACTTCCAAAACTTACAACTTACAAACTTTCATAACATAAACTTTCAAAACATGTGTGTGCGGTGAAGCAAACTTCCAATTTGCAAACTTCCAAAGCACAAACTTCCAACTGGCAGACTTCCAACTCGCAAACTTTACACAACTTCGTACAACTTTGCACAACTTCACACAACTTTACACAACTTCGCAGGCGTGGAGTGGAGTGGAGAACTTCCAATATGCAAACTTCCAAAGCTAAAACTTCCAACTTGCAGACTTCCAACTCGCAAACTTCACACAAAATGTGTGTGCGGTGAAGCAAACTTCCAACTTACAAACTTTCATAACATAAACTTTCAAAACGTGTATGTGTGTGACGTGAAGCAAACTTCCAACTTACACATTTTTCACAACACAAACTTTCAAAACATGTGTGTGCGGTGAAGCAAACTTCCAAAACTTACAACTTACAAACTTTCAAAAATGGCGGTCAAAACATGTGTGTGTGTGTGTGTGTGTGCGGTGAAGCAAACTTCCAACTTACAAACTTTCATAACATAAACTTTCAAAACATGTGTGTGCGGTGAAGCAAACTTCCAATTTGCAAACTTCCAAAGCACAAACTTCCAACTGGCAGACTTCCAACTCGCAAACTTTACACAACTTCGTACAACTTTGCACAACTTCACACAACTTTACACAACTTCGCAGGCGTGGAGTGGAGTGGAGAACTTCCAATATGCAAACTTCCAAAGCTAAAACTTCCAACTTGCAGACTTCCAACTCGCAAACTTCACACAAAATGTGTGTGCGGTGAAGCAAACTTCCAACTTACAAACTTTCATAACATAAACTTTCAAAACGTGTATGTGTGTGACGTGAAGCAAACTTCCAACTTACACATTTTTCACAACACAAACTTTCAAAACATGTGTGTGCGGTGAAGCAAACTTCCAAAACTTACAACTTACAAACTTTCATAACATAAACTTTCAAAACATGTGTGTGCGGTGAAGCAAACTTCCAATTTGCAAACTTCCAAAGCACAAACTTCCAACTGGCAGACTTCCAACTCGCAAACTTTACACAACTTCGTACAACTTTGCACAACTTCACACAACTTTACACAACTTCGCAGGCGTGGAGTGGAGTGGAGAACTTCCAATATGCAAACTTCCAAAGCTAAAACTTCCAACTTGCAGACTTCCAACTCGCAAACTTCACACAAAATGTGTGTGCGGTGAAGCAAACTTCCAACTTACAAACTTTCATAACATAAACTTTCAAAACGTGTATGTGTGTGACGTGAAGCAAACTTCCAACTTACACATTTTTCACAACACAAACTTTCAAAACATGTGTGTGCGGTGAAGCAAACTTCCAAAACTTACAACTTACAAACTTTCAAAAATGGCGGTCAAAACATGTGTGTGTGCGGTGAAGCAAACTTCCAACTTACAAACTTTCATAACATAAACTTTCAAAACATGTGTGTGCGGTGAAGCAAACTTCCAATTTGCAAACTTCCAAAGCACAAACTTCCAACTGGCAGACTTCCAACTCGCAAACTTCACACAACTTCGTACAACTTTGCACAACTTCACACAACTTTACACAACTTCGCAGGCGTGGAGTGGAGTGAAGAACTTCCAATATGCAAACTTCCAAAGCTAAAACTTCCAACTTGCAGACTTCCAACTCGCAAACTTCACACAAAATGTGTGTGCGGTGAAGCAAACTTCCAACTTACAAATTTTCATAACATAAACTTTCAAAACGTGTATGTGTGTGACGTGAAGCAAACTTCCAACTTACACATTTTTCACAACACAAACTTTCAAAACATGTGTGTGCGGTGAAGCAAACTTCCAAAACTTACAACTTACAAACTTTCATAACATAAACTTTCAAAACATGTGTGTGCGGTGAAGCAAACTTCCAATTTGCAAACTTCCAAAGCACAAACTTCCAACTGGCAGACTTCCAACTCGCAAACTTTACACAACTTCGTACAACTTTGCACAACTTCACACAACTTTACACAACTTCGCAGGCGTGGAGTGGAGTGGAGAACTTCCAATATGCAAACTTCCAAAGCTAAAACTTCCAACTTGCAGACTTCCAACTCGCAAACTTCACACAAAATGTGTGTGCGGTGAAGCAAACTTCCAACTTACAAACTTTCATAACATAAACTTTCAAAACGTGTATGTGTGTGACGTGAAGCAAACTTCCAACTTACACATTTTTCACAACACAAACTTTCAAAACATGTGTGTGCGGTGAAGCAAACTTCCAAAACTTACAACTTACAAACTTTCATAACATAAACTTTCAAAACATGTGTGTGCGGTGAAGCAAACTTCCAATTTGCAAACTTCCAAAGCACAAACTTCCAACTGGCAGACTTCCAACTCGCAAACTTCACACAACTTCGTACAACTTTGCACAACTTCACACAACTTTACACAACTTCGCAGGCGTGGAGTGGAGTGGAGAACTTCCAATATGCAAACTTCCAAAGCTAAAACTTCCAACTTGCAGACTTCCAACTCGCAAACTTCACACAAAATGTGTGTGCGGTGAAGCAAACTTCCAACTTACAAACTTTCATAACATAAACTTTCAAAACGTGTGTGTGTGACGTGAAGCAAACTTCCAACTTACACATTTTTCACAACACAAACTTTCAAAACGTGTGTGCGGTGAAGCAAACTTCCAAAACTTCCAACTTACAAACTTTCATAACATAAACTTTCAAAAAATGGCGGTCAATTTCTCCATGCATGTCACATGGTTGTCAATGTATCCATGCATGTCACATGATAGTCAATGTCTCCATGCATGTCACATTGCGGTCAATGTCTCCATGCACGTTACATGGCAGTCAATGTCTCCAAACAAATTTTCATGACACAAACTTTCAAAACATGTGTGTGCGGTGAAGCAAACTTCCAACTTACAAACTTTCATAACATAAACTTTCAAAACGTGTGTGTGCGGTGAAACAAACTTCCAAAGCACAAACTTCCAACTGGCAGACTTCCAACTCGCAAACTTCACACAACTTCGTACAACTTTGCACAACTTCACACAACTTTACACAACTTCGCAGGCGTGGAGTGGAGTGGACAACTTCCAATATGCAAACTTCCAAAGCTAAAACTTCCAACTTGCAGACTTCCAACTCGCAAACTTCACACAAAATGTGTGTGCGGTGAAGCAAACTTCCAACTTACAAACTTTCATAACATAAACTTTCAAAACGTGTGTGTGTGACGTGAAGCAAACTTCCAACTTACACATTTTTCACAACACAAACTTTCAAAACGTGTGTGCGGTGAAGCAAACTTCCAAAACTTCCAACTTACAAACTTTCATAACATAAACTTTCAAAAATGGCGGTCAATTTCTCCATGCATGTCACATGGTTGTCAATGTATCCATGCATGTCACATGATAGTCAATGTCTCCATGCATGTCACATTGCGGTCAATGTCTCCATGCACGTTACATGGCAGTCAATGTCTCCAAACAAATTTTCATGACACAAACTTTCAAAACATGTGTGTGCGGTGAAGCAAACTTCCAACTTACAAACTTTCATAACATAAACTTTCAAAACGTGTGTGTGCGGTGAAACAAACTTCCAAAGCACAAACTTCCAACTGGCAGACTTCCAACTCGCAAACTTCACACAACTTCGTACAACTTTGCACAACTTCACACAACTTTACACAACTTCGCAGGCGTGGAGTGGAGTGGACAACTTCCAATATGCAAACTTCCAAAGCTAAAACTTCCAACTTGCAGACTTCCAACTCGCAAACTTCACACAAAATGTGTGTGCGGTGAAGCAAACTTCCAACTTACAAACTTTCATAACATAAACTTTCAAAACGTGTGTGTGTGTGTGACGTGAAGCAAACTTCCAACTTACACATTTTTCACAACACAAACTTTCAAAACGTGTGTGCGGTGAAGCAAACTTCCAAAACTTCCAACTTACAAACTTTCATAACATAAACTTTCAAAAATGGCGGTCAATTTCTCCATGCATGTCACATGGTTGTCAATGTCTCCACGCATATCACACAGTGGTAAATGTCTCCATGCATGTCACATGGTGTCAAATGTCTCCATACATATCACACAGCTTCTCGTCATACTCCCGTCATCGCTGCCACAATGTTGTTCTCCTGCTGGCTTTTGATATTGGCATACATAGCGTGCACTACCTTATTTGTTATTGTTCTGTATGCGGATTACGTCAGCAGCATGTCCTGACACGTTTATAGCTTTCGTCAGCTGTACGTCGGTATGACAAGAAAATTTAGAGTCCTCTGTCTAACGTTTGTGGACAATGTTACTACACTATATATGTGTGCTGGGTAAATTGTAGGAATTATGGGTAAATTGAAGGAATTATGGGTAAACTGTAGGAGTTATGGGTAAAGTGTACAGGCGCATTATTTTAAAATATTGACATATAACGACAATATGTTGATGGTACACTTTCCGTGACGCGTCTGATGCCGTTTACGTCAGCTGCATGTCCTTATTTGGTATTGTTGTGTGTGCAGCATACGTCAGCTGCATGTCCTGACACGTTTATAGCTTACGTCAGCTTTACGTCGGTATGGCAAGAGACTTTACAGTCCTCTGTCTAACGTTTGTGGACGATATTGTGTCATTATTTTCAAATATTTAATAAAATGTCCTTGTACTCTTATTCAATAGGAGACTTATGGGTAAATTGTAGGAATTATGGGTAAACTGTAGGAGTTATGGATACAATGTAAAAGCGCATTATTTTTAAATATTTACATATAAAGAAAATATAGTACGATATCGTGTTTTGTTCATTTTTCGTCTCCTCGTTAGGTCCTTTGATCTCAGTTATTAATTACCCTGTTAATGACCACTGTTAACTTACTCTTTCATCTCAGTTATTAATGATACTATTAATGACCGCTGTTAACGGACAGTCGTTCCTATGTCCACTATCGCGGTTACTGTTACCACGGATACTCGCGCGAAAACATTACGCGGCTAGCGTATAGCCATCGCGCAGTTAAAAAGTTGGGCGGCACGCGAATACGACTTACTTTGGTCCCGGAAGCAGTGTTGTACTTCGTTTTCATATATATTAAATTTTGCTTGAACTGATATTCCCGTCTTGTATCGAGTTCTCGTTCCCATTGCGTGTGTGCATATGTTCGTCTCCTTACTAGGTTAACGACCCTTCGACACATACACGTAACTAGGTCAATGTTCGTTCCTCCTCCAAAAAGACAAGACGAGTGGGAGCGTACAAGTCAAAGTCCACCAATAGCGGCTGACCAGTGTGAAAAAGACAAGACGAGTGGAAACGCACAAGCCAAAGTCCACTAGCAGCGACTGACCAGTGTGAAAAAGACAAGACGAGCGGAAACGCACAAGCCAAAGTCCACCAACAGCGACTGACCAATGTGAGTGGGAGCGCACAAGCCAAAGTTCACCAACAGCGACTGACCAATGTCAAAGTGGTCTTGTTGTTGTGAAAAGCCGCATTCAAAGAAGAACGGAGCGCGTACTTGTAACATTGTCGCTGATTGACGCGATTGCAACGTTGTTATGAATAATATCCTTTGATCTCGCAGCATGATTTACCGTGGTATGGACAAGATGCGTCACGATGCTAATTTTCATACGGATTGATTCAGAAAACAAATAAAACTTATGTAACCGTAACATCCTCCTAAACACGCGTTAGAACACTCATTCACTTGTAAATGGACGTGATTCTAGTACACGGGAACAATAAAATATGTGTTCGTCTTTTATACCAATAAACAAACACGCGTAGAACTTATCGAAACCACATATTCGACTGCAACGATTTCGCTATGGTTATATGCAAATCGTCAATGTTGTATAGATATGAGATTCGTACAAAGCTCGTTCCTCCTCCAGTCGCTAGGGGGCGCTTACGTCACGCACGCTCGGATACCACCGCCAGGGGGCGCTCCAAGGTCTAGTGCTGCTTTCTGATTGGCTGCGCGCACTCATTAGCGGTGGGCGATATTAGGGTGGTTTTCCTTTGATGTTTGGGTCACGTGATAAGGGGAGTGAGATCCTCTCACTAACTACTAACGTTGCCTTTAAAACAGCCGCCAACTAACAATTATCATACATACTGTTAACACTCTCATTACTTTAACAACATAAAGAGACTGGCAGCGCAATGACCCTGTTTCCGCCGTCGCCTTCTCACAAACAGATCTAACGTTGGTTGCGGTTTAGACTCGGGTCAGACACAGCTCGGCAATATATGAGTGATCTGTGAAGTCTTGGACGTAGCCCATTCAGAGTCACTGACCCGAGGAAAGAGCAGGGTTGACATAGCGTGTTCCCAGTGAAGGTAAGTGGGATAATGAGCCAGAAGCAACCAGGACGTTGCGGTGTCTATTTTCGAAAGAACTACGTCAGTATTTGAGTGACAAGCAACATATCACGTTACCCAAAGGGTGAGTTGTATTGGTTGAAGGGTTCACGATGCAACCCCTGCCAGGATTCACATCGGGCACTGTGATCACTTAGTTTAAATCGCATTCGAAGCATAGCTCTGTTTTATTACAGAACTGTTCTTCTGACTGAGACACTTCGAGACACTGAACTTTCAAGTTTCACCTATACATTTAAGGACATCTCACATCAAACGGTATGTAGACAATTACGTAAATTGATAGGTACATTGCCGCTGATCATTAGTGATGTGTCGCAGGTGTCAACGTGTATGTCGTTATATACACACACCTCTTAGGAGCCCTTTAGAGGTGGGTGAGTTTTGGTGAAGCGGCTGGAAGTGTAGTGTACAGTTAAGGAAGTGTAGTGTACAGTTAAGGAAGTGTAGTGTACAGTTAAGGAAGTGTAGTGTACAGTTAAGGAAGTGTAGTGTACAGTTACGGAAGTGTAGTGTACAGTTAAGGAAGTGTAGTGTACAGTTAAGGAAGTGTAGTGTACAGTTAAGGAAGTGTAGTGTACAGTTAAGGAAGTGTAGTGTACAGTTACGGAAGTGTAGTGTACAGTTAAGGAAGTGTAGTGTACAGTTAAGGAAGTGTAGTGCACAGTTAAGGAAGTGTAGTGTACAGTTAAGGAAGTGTAGTGTACAGTTAAGGAAGTGTAGTGTACAGTTCGAGCATGAAATAAAACAAAAACAACGAACTATAATCCGTCCTGTTGTCGCTTTTTACTACAAGCTTTATAAGAACGACATTTCAGATTCGTTGGTATGCCGATTGGGCACATAAATACATACATACATACATACGTACATATCCTCTTCGGTCTTCAGGCAAAATCTGCCTATGTACCGCTCTTGGCTTGCCTTGGTTTGGTTTTGTAGTCATATTTGACTGCCTGGTTTCGCCGGTGTTTGTCAAGTGGATTTTTTAGCGTATTCACTGACGGTGCAGTGACGACGGTGTCCGGAAGAGAATCCCATAGATTAATGACTCTCTGGCTAAAGAAATGCCCCTTATTTCCCGTTTATTCCGGTCCTTGAACAGCTTTAGAGAGTACTACACATGAGTCGTGTTGTATGACGTCATCGTACTAAGGTTTTCATAGCATCAAGCAACTGGTGTTCTTAGTGAGTGACATAAATCTGGACAAGTGTATAATACTATATATAACACACAAACAAATCCTCCTATACGAGTAGTGCTAGTACGTGATAACCACGCCCGCTGACTGCGCCGGACTCGCGCAGGTAATTGGACGCGCAGCGCTATCTCTTCAGCAAGCCGACACGACTAAACTATTTTGGTCGCGATATTGGGACAATTTGGTTGCGTCGGCGACGATTTTTGGTCGGTAGTAGTAGTATCGGTACTGAAGTGGCATTGCTACTGAAGTGGTATTGCTACTGAAGTGGCATTGCTACTGAAGTGGCATTGCTACTGAAGTGGCGTCGCCGCCGACGCGACTCGGAACCGGCGAATTTTTGTCGTTTCGGTGCCGTTGTTTTATGAAAAGGATTTGACATATTCATTATGGTAAATTAATTATATTTTCATTATTGTTAATTTGAAGATGCTTAAATACTTTTGCTTAAAGTGTATTTGAATGCAAATACGGTGTGTTACTGCAAGATGGTAAAACACACACTAACAATATTTTCAAAATGTTTTTAAACATTAATTTTTTTTTATAAATGCCTACTTCAAATAAAAAATATGAAATGTCCATGAAAACAATTGTTATGTATTTTCCTATGGAGTCCATGAAATATTATATTTATATTTATTATAACAGTTATTTAATCGTGATTTTGAATGTACCATATTAAGGGAAGGCATTCAAGGTGAAATGGCATGATAGCTTTGGAATATCACTTTTATAACAATCACATACTTCAAAATCTCCTTTGCTCATGGATAAAGTATGCCTCTTTCTAAATTTATCTCTTTAACTAATAAACCGTTTTTAAATTTTTGACGGCAGTTTGCTCGAAACCATATTTTTCTCATTTGTAAGAAGGATATTTCTGGAAGTAATTATGTTGGCCAAATAAGGTTTAGACTGCTGTTTTCAGTTTACTCTTCTGTTATTCTCTACACAACCGACAGAACACCTTATCAAGATAAACAAAAGTTTGAAAATGATTTGTTCCTAAATAATGTGGCATACCAAAACCAGGCTTTTCGAGTCAAATGGACATACAATTGTGGAATATCACTTCCGAGAAAATAAGCTTTTAAAAAACCGACCTGAAAAATTGGCCTTCTCCAACATAACCATAGCAACCACACATTTATAATGCTCCAATCTTCAAGTAATTTTGCACAGACTTAGATATAGTGTATACACAGAAGATGTAGAAGTATAATTAGGAAATAACATATACTTACTGAGTACCACTAATTTGACTATACGATTACATATGCCCGGAGGTCATCGCGAGCACGGGTTATTGTAAACAGAATGATCACTTTCAAAATATCTTAGTGTTGTATTATCTTTAAAATATAAACAATTTAACATTACAAATCATAACAGGACACACTGCCAGGTCCATCGGAGTTCTCCAAAGTCTATTTACATGGCACGTCCTCTGTACCTGCCTCTGCGGGCTCGGCATGGCCTGCCCCGTGCCCCTCGACCATTGCCCCTTGCCCGCGTGGACAAAGGCACATCTGAAGAGTCTGTGTCTGAGTCGGAGGAGGATGGGGACTGAGAGGATTGGGAGTGGGGCTGAGGAGTGGCTGGCCTTGGACACACAATGTCCCTCTTCTCCTCATCAACAAACGGCCTAATGTGGCGATACAGGTAGGCCTGTCTGTCGCGGGTCGGTCCAGCAGGCAGTGTGGAATGCGGCATCCCCTGTGGCAGCTCCCCCTGCAGCAGGACCATCTCTGTGGTGGGTCCATCCCACTCCTGCCTCATCAGCAACACACCTGACCTGTCAGCAGGGAAGGTGAAGTGCTGCATGGCCTAGATCCCTTTGTCTTCTTGAAGGCGAGAGACAGGAAAGTGCTCCAGTCGAACGTCGGGACGAACACATTTCCTGCCTCATCGCCAACAAGCTGTGCCTGGTTGGCCGTGGAGGAACTGTTCACGACATCTGTGATGTTTGCCAGGGACGACACCCTCGTTCGGCGCAGCTTCCTCTTGATGAGGCCGAAACACCAGTCCGGCGCGAACTTCGTGTGGCCAGCCAGCATGAAGTGGATGCTGATGGTCATGTACAGGCCAGACAAGACTCACCACGCCAGGTACCACATCATGAACGAGTTCTTGTTCTGGCCTGCACAGTTGTTCGCATGCAGATGCATCTCCTTCTCCCCCATGCTGTAGTGCGCCAGGTAGTGGTGGAGGTAGCTGGTGATGCTGTTGGCCCCTTTCCCCGTCGATGCAGCCTCATCGATGAGGTAGTTCACCTGGGAGGACATCCCCTCAGCGTGGACTCCAAAGAGGCCACAGCGCCGCTGCACGAGGAAGTAGATGGGCCCGGACTGCATCGGGTCATCAGGGTACATCATCTAGAAGCATTCAAAACATAACTTATGCAAAGAAGCAGTAATCGGTGACAACTTGTTCATAATCATACTTTTACTCGATTACTCAAAATGTTAGAATGTTCACGGTAATCACAACCAATTATGTTTCAAGTGTAATTATTTCCTCTCTGCAAAAAGATGATTTCCTCGTGTAAGACATGTCTAATAGCATTTTACTAACCACAGCAGAATAATTGTATTATTTTCCAAAATGCTCAGAAGTTCAGTAATTACCAACATTTTACATTTCAAGCAGTGAATAAGCAATGGACCATGGGGGAACACATAATATTATTGTTATCTTTGTTATTTAAACATGATTTAATAATAACCTGTTCGGCAAAATCAAAGCTGTAGTGAAAAGAGATATCGGCAGAGTTGGGCTGATGTGGTCCGAGGACAAGATCATATGTTACGGCCGTCTACTTCGCCGCTGCAGCAAGGCTTTTGTACTTGGCCCGGGCAAAGGTGGCCAGTCGCAGGTGCTCCTCTTGTCGCTGAAGGGCTGCAGACTTCTGCTCCTCGGCAGTGTTCGGTGATCTAAGGCATAAAATAGGCAACAGTTGTTTTATTGAATGTCTCCTACATCAATCAAAGGTTGCTTCTCAGAGAAGTCCAGAATTTCGAATGAATGTGTCTGTAAAGCAACATGACCACTCCTAAAGACTGAGTAAACACTGCAGAACGATATACCTATACCTTTTACAATTATGTTTGATCAATACCAGAAACAATATAGTTGCAAGCCTCCTTAGGCCCAAGCACATAACATTGATGTGCTAAATGCATACATAATATTATTAAAAATAGTATGCACTTTATGTATGCATGTATAATATTGTATTGAAACAAAAGTATTGCTGCTAGATAAAACTCTGATACTGGTAGTTCATAGAGGATACATAATGATAAAGAGTGCTTACCTCATAACCATGGTGCTGTTCTGCTGACACACTCAGCAAAGGTCACTCTTCGGCTTCGCCACAACAGGCTAGGGGAGAAGTTGCTTCCACACCTGATAGAAGGCCCTCAGCTTCACCTTTCGAATCACAAGCGGGCAGTCTGCGGTGTCGTACAGCTGCCTTATCGCCTTTCGGGTGAAGTGGCTTGGTAGGACACGCAGGTTATCCCTTGCAAACCCAAGCACTCGGCCGGGGGGTGCAAGGCCGTGCTGGTCAGCAAAGTTGAGCAGAAACTCAGTGACATGCTTCACGTCCTCCGGTGTCAACGCTGTCTTTGTTTTACCACCTGCAAACACAGCATTACATGTATCTAAATTACTTGCTCAACACAAAACAAGTAATTACGATAATATATATATACCTGGGGTATATACATAATTATATTGATCTGTAAAAAATAGGTATTAAACATATATATTTACCTGACTTTTTACGTCTTGAGACGAGGCCGTTCTGCTCATAATGCCTTTTTCAGGTTGGTCAGCTTTTCCTTGCTGTCGGCCAAGTAGAGGAACGTGTCACGACAAATGTGGCGATGCTCAAAATAGAAGCACCTGTATGAATTAATATCTCATTCAAAACATTGCCAACTCTGTGTGCTACGAACATTTTATAACTACACATGTATAATAATTTATATAAATGAGATATATGGTAGACGTACCTGATGCGTGACTTCTTCTTATCGGCGTTGCTGTACTTCGTGTTCAATGTCTGCTGCGTGGCGTTGATCGATCAGCAGATCATACCCAGAAGAATCAAGACTTTTTCCCTATTTGTCAGCTCCTCCATGCTGAGCCTAAAGGAGAACAGCGAAAAACGAATTAGAATGTTCTGAGTCTTGTTAAATAATTATACTCACCAGTCAAAATAAATAAACAACACACGCACGCACGCACGCACGCACGCACGCACGCTCGCACGCTCGCACGCACGCACGCACGCACACAAACAAACGAACACACGTTGTGCTGTTGAACACGTTATTGGGTTCAAACCGCTAACTTTGCTACGTACTGAAGTATAAACAAGAGAGTACGATAGAGCAAAACTTCCGCAAGGATCCAAATGGGCCTCTTCCGCGTTTTCTTGACAATCGTAAAACCTTTGTCAGTAATCCAAGCAGTCATACTTATTTGTCGCGTTTCGTTGCAGGATGAATACGTCGGTTCTGGGTCGTTGCAACAACGCCAGCTTCCGTCCTTGGCGTGATGTTCACCTGAGGATGTTGATGCTCCTGGTGGTCGCACTCAGTGTCGTCATGCTGATGCAGTCAGTTTTGCTGCCGACACCGGCAGGTAGGTTGAGGTTTTCCTAGTTCTAGTTAGTTTTCAACACTATTAGTTAACAGGGTTGTTGAACAAGCAAGGATGGTCCCATGTTTCGAAGGCTACTGAAAATAGATTTTGGGGAAAACCGGATGATATGTCCAGTGTGAGAGTAAAGGGAAAGAGGTGTAATATCGCTCACAAGACATCAGCGCCCCTGTCGGCTGTAGGACTACATAGGCATCATCAGCGCTCCCTAGCGACGAAAAGACAGGTGAAGTAGTGGTCATGGAGTCATAGGAGGGGTCAGACGTCATCCGACGTAAGGGAGCAGCGGCGGCGTTGACGGCGGCGGACATCATTCATTGACAGGGATCAAGAATAATAAATGACGAATAAGTAATATACTAAATCAAGTTCATCTGCTAATAAAGTTCATATTTTAAAAGTCGCGCTCCATAGCGAGGAATGGTCGGATCAAGGAGTGGTTCAGTTAATTAATTACACATTAATTAATAACTCATATATATATATATATATATATATATATATATATATATATATATATACATATACATATACATATACATATACATATACATATACATATACATATACATATATATATATATAGTGACTAATCGTCTCAAAAACAATAAGGGGCGTCTCAAAACCAATTAGGGATCGTCTCATAAAATAGGGGTCGTCTAAAAAAATCAAGGGGTCTTCTCAAAATTGTAATGAGTCATCTAAAAAAATAAATCATAATTTTAACAAGTTGAAAGATAAACCCGTCATTAACTGTAATTCTCACCATACACCTAACAGTAGCCCTATCTCAAAATAGTCACTGTATCCCCAGTACACAACTGCATAGTCACTACAACTTCAGTACACAGTTAGAATACATAGTTACTGCACTCCCAGCACACATCTAGAATACATAGTCACTGTACCCGCAGTACACTGATAAAATACATAGTTACTGCACTCCAAGTACACAGCTAGAATATACGGTCACTGCACCCTCAGTACACATCTAGAATACATAGTCACTGCACCCTCAGTACACATCTAGTATACAAAATAGCTTCTGTACCCCGAGTACACAGTTACATAGTCACTACAACTCCAGTACACAGTTAGAATAGTTTTTACCCGTACGCAATGTGTTAAAGTAAGTCACAAGACGTATATGTCAGCGATGTAATCATCTTGTCTTTATTAGTATAACATTACAAAGCAACCTAAAAGTTAGGTGAATATATACTACTATCAAGTGAAAATTCTGATAATATTGCTAATTGTAAAAGTTATACAAGTAAATTACTGATAATATTGCTAACTTTAAATTATAAGGCGATGAAAGCACTAGTAAAAATAACTGGCGGTTAGGAGTCAACCGTTCAACGCGGACATGTCGAGACACGCTCGAGTGGAGACAGCGTCCGTAGGCAGCCCTGTTAGTGGCGGGGCGCAACAACGACAGATTAACGGATTGTTAATTTAACATGGTCATGCGAACGACAACGAACATCAGTGATAAGAGCCAGGTATATTGTATATATCGTATCATTTATTAGTAAGTAAAGGTTTGAATAGACGATTTGTATTGCCGATGTCGTTGCTGGCACTAGCTGCTTCCGTAGTTGATTTAGTTAAAGTTGTTGTAGCAGGTGTAGTAGTAGCAGTTGTTGCTGCTGCTGCTGCTTTTCGTAGCATTATTTTGCATTTATTCTTCTCCGTCGCAGCTAAAGCTTCAATCGTTCAGCATTGTTTACGTAGCATTCGCATATACATCTAAACTGCCTAGCGACTTCCTGCGCTTACGTTTCAGGTTCGTATTTCGTCGAGGATGCCACCAATGAGGAGAGCGGTGGGTCTTTCCGTGTGTGTGCGCCCGACGAACGCCGCGCCAACATGCTACGAGCCTGCAACGTCTCTAGCCACATCGACTCCAGTTACCGCAACATTACAAAAGACGTTCTCGAAAACATCTTCGTCGACGACCGCCACAAAGTGTTGGGCTGTTTCGTCGCCAAAGTGGCGTGCTCCTCTTGGAAGTACATTCTTATTAACGCGACGGGAAAGGTACACAATGTCTCACCGGACAAGATTCCCGTTCACAGCCGTCCGTACATGCGTACGCTCTGGTTGCACGTTCTCAGTGACTACACATCTGAGGAAATCGAATTCCGCTTGCGCAACTACGACAAGTTCATCGTCGTCCGTCACCCGTTCGATCGTCTCTCATCTGCTTATCGCGAGAAATTCGGACCTAAAAATAAAGTCTACCACAAAACGATCGGAAAGCACATCATCAGAAAGTATCGCAAGCAAGCTTCGAAAGAGTCGCTAAAGACGGGAAATGATGTACAATTCGGCGAGTTTGTGAAGTTTCTACTCGACGAGGATCCGACGAAATATAATGCTCACTGGAAACGTTTTTACGAAGTATGCGATCCTTGTCGCGTGAAGTACGACCACATCGCCAGACTGGAGACAATGTCGCACGACGCGAAGATCATCTTCCCCAAACTAGGTCTCAGTGCCGAATCGAAAATGCCGAAACGAAATGTAAATTTACAACAAACGGCATACGACATTAGCGAGGGCAAAAATTTGTCGTACCTGTTCAATGGACTCCCACCAAAAGACGTTGAACGGCTCCTGCGCATCTACGACTTAGATTTCCGGTTGTTCGGCTACAAATGGGACCGGATGTTGACCAGTGCTCAATGTCACACATCGGTTGGTGGCGACACTTGTTGCTAGGCATTAGGTTTTACATGTTTGAACTGCTAGAGGTTAGCACATATGGATTGTGTCTATTCAATTTAAAACTTACCTACCACTGGTGAAGCATAGTATCATTGCGACTTGGCTAAACATTTAAGAAGATTTATTTTGCAAAAAAATAAGAAAAGCATTCTTTTCAATGAAATATGTATTTCCAATGAATGCTTCTGATAGCAATAATATCACTTACAGCAGAACATTATACCTTCTTCTATATATTTAGGAAGTGTTTGTCTGAAACTCAGTTCTTAGTCTCGCACCGTGAAGAAAGTGTTCATGTTCCGAGCTGTCCTGTCTCCGCTCACCCCGCACCCTCTGTCTCACTCTTGTTACTCTCTACAACCCAGTCCTTAGTCTCGCACCGTGAAGAAAGTGTTCATGTTCCGAGCTGTCCTGTCTCCGCTCACCCCGCACCCTCTGTCTCACTCTTGTTACTCTCTACAACCCAGTCCTTAGTCTCGCACCGTGAAGAAAGTGTTCATGTTCCGAGCTGTCCTGTCTCCGCTCACCCCGCACCCTCTGTCTCACTCTTGTTACTCTCTACAACCCAGTCCTTAGTCTCGCACCGTGGAGAAAGTGTTCATGTTCCGAGCTGTCCTGTCTCCGCTCACCCCGCACCCTCTGTCTCACTCTTGTTACTCTCTACAACCCAGTCCTTAGTCTCGCACCGTGGAGAAAGTGTTCATGTTCCGAGCTGTCCTGTCTCCGTTCACCCCGCACCCTCTGTCTCACCCTTGTTGCTGCCTACAACCCAGTCCTTAGTCTCGCACCGTGAAGAAAGTATTCATGTTCTGAGCTGTCCTGTCTCCGCTCACCCCGCACCCTTTATCTCACCCTTGTTGCTGCCTACAACCCAGTCCTTAGTCTCGCACCGTGGAGAAAGTGTTCATGTTCCGAGCTGTCCTGTCTCCGTTCACCCCGCACCCTCTGTCTCACCCTTGTTGCTGCCTACAACCCAGTCCTTAGTCTCGCACCGTGAAGAAAGTGTTCATGTTCCGAGCTGTCCTGTCTCCGCTCACCCCGCACCCTTTATCTCACCCTTGTTACTCTCTACAACCCAGGCCTTATGTAACTGAGGCGGTGGGATGCGACGGTAGGCCGCTCTGACAGGGCTGTCTTCTGTTGTGCATATTCGGTGTTTGACAGTGTGGGTTAACCCAACATCACTTTCATTTTGAGCAAATACCTGTTGATTTGAGTGCAAAAATTCAGTCAGGCGATCTCTTTCAGTAGGCGGAATATCACCAATACTCACATCTCGCATCCAACTCTGATCACTGGGTAACTCAGGTATGTCACGACTTTGTTTTATGCTTACCCATCGCGTATTAGCTGTCACCTGTCTGGATTCCAAGCTTACTCTCAACCCGTCATCCAATTCCTGGAAAGATACTGTGTGCTCTGGATCCCTGTCGATTACATCAACTGTATAAATCCTCCCTACCGGGGAACGGAAACGCAACCACACCTCGTTGGGAGTTGGGTTGACGATGGTCACCACAAAACAACCATTAATTGAACCTACTAGTCCTGCTTGGAGGAGTAAACTTCCCTTTAGGGGTTCATCCAATGGTTCTACCATTCCGTTACCGCTGCAACGTGGCCCTGACACTATGACATTACACGATGACCATGCCAGTATATTTACACTTGTGTCCCCTGCAATTTTCACTACTCTTCCCTCTATTTCCCGTTTTGGTTTACGATCATGAGTCTCTATGGTGCGAAGTAGTTCCCTAATTTCTGAGATTGCACCCAAAACATTCATACCCAGTATCCCCGAGGTTTGCCTGTGGTGATTTAGCCCTGGTGGATCTTTCTGCACTAGAATCCCTTTGTTCTTAACGATAATGCCCAACACATTTTTATCGGCTGTAAAGTACCCAATGTATGGGAACACCTGAGAGTTGGCTGCTTCCAGCCGTAACCATGACGACGCATTTCTAAACAGTCGACAGAAGCCATTAAGTATTCGTTGAACCACCATTCCTGTAAAATAGTTACTTCGGAACCCATATCTAAAGCCATTTTGGTTTTTTCGCCTGCTATCTCACATGAAATGATAGGGGTCTTACCCACTATAGCGTCCCCTTACACACAGTCAATGCTACTACGCCCGCCTGCCTGACGCTCGGCAACGGGGTGAATTAGTTTCCCTGTTGACCCCGGGGTGGTACTGGCACATTAGGACCCGACATAGATCGCGCTACTGGATCACCCCGCATTGCACGGGTATCTGACTGATCCCCGTACGCATGAACACCTGACTGTTCATCGGTACGGCGTATATCGCTTGCCCGCTTCCAACATGTATTCTGGGTGTGACCCCTTCGCCTGCAGTACTCATAATGAAGTGAGCCGCTGCTGCGGGGTTCCGGTCTGCTAGGTCTCGCAGCCACCCCCCAGCCGTCTTTTGTTGTGCTCGCAACAAAGACACGATTTCCGACTGAGTGGTCGCGAGTAGTTCCAACTGGGCCGCAATTCGTTCCAGTGGACTCGGGTCATCGGAGGCGTGGCGGGATTCGTGAACTTCTCTCACACGCACACACCTGTTTGGCCCACTCAAACGGTCCTCCTCTAGTTGAATCGCTTCGGGGCGCAATGCGCCAAACGAAATTGTGGGGTCAGTCCGAACTAGTCTCTTTATTTACCGCTTTATCTGAGGTTCTAACATGTTTTCACAGAATACTTCTATCAACATATTATCCTTACTTTCAACCTGATCAGTCAATTCTTCAGAAATTTCCAGGAGCGCTCTGGAGAACTCTCTAACACTTTCTCTATTACCCTGCACCCGATCGTATAATTCTCTCTTCAGCTGTGCATTACTGCGGTTTTCCCCAAAAGCAGACACCAGTAACGTAAATATCTTATCGGTACAGTCCGTCTCATCACTTGGGGCGTACCTTACTTCTTCCCGGGCCGGTCCCTCCAGGTGGGCGAACAAAAATTACAGTATATCGGCCGAAGAGACGGATGGTAGGATGCTCCGCTTCCCCGATCCAGTAGTGAAGTTCATTAGTTCGACCGTTGAACATCCTCAGTTTTCGAGTCGGAGGAGCGGTCTATCTCACCCTTGTTGCTGCCTACAACCCAGTCCTTAGTCTCGCACCGTGAAGAAAGTGTTCATGTTCCGAGCTGTCCTGTCTCCGTTCACCCCGCACCCTCTGTCTCACCCTTGTTACTCTCTACAACCCAGTCCTTAGTCTCGCACCGTGGAGAAAGTGTTCATGTTCCGAGCTGTCCTGTCTCCGTTCACCCCGCACCCTCTGTCTCACCCTTGTTACTCTCTACAACCCAGTCCTTAGTCTCGCACCGTGAAGAAAGTGTTCATGTTCCGAGGTGTCCTGTCTCCGTTCACCCCGCACCCTCTGTCTCACCCTTGTTACTCTCTACAACCCAGTCCTTAGTCTCGCACCGTGAAGAAAGTGTTCATGTTCCGAGGTGTCCTGTCTCCGTTCACCCCGCACCCTCTGTCTCACCCTTGTTACTCTCTACAACCCAGTCCTTAGTCTCGCACTGTGAAGAAAGTGTTCATGTTCCGAGGTGTCCTGTCTCCGTTCACCCCGCACCCTCTGTCTCACCCTTGTTACTCTCTACAACCCAGTCCTTAGTCTCGCACCGTGAAGAAAGTGTTCATGTTCCGAGGTGTCCTGTCTCCGTTCACCCCGCACCCTCTGTCTCACCCTTGTTACTCTCTACAACCCAGTCCTTAGTCTCGCACTGTGAAGAAAGTGTTCATGTTCCGAGGTGTCCTGTCTCCGTTCACCCCGCACCCTCTGTCCCACCCTTGTTACTCTCTACAACCCAGTCCTTAGTCTCGCACTGTGAAGAAAGTGTTCATGTTCCGAGCTGTCCTGTCTCCGTTCACCCCGCACCCCCTGTCTCACCCTTGTTGCTGCCTACAACCCAGTCCTTAATCTCGCACCATAAAGAAAGTGTTCATGTTCCGAGCTGTCCTGTCTCCGTTCACCCCGCACCCCCTGTCTCACCCTTGTTGCTGCTTACAACCCAGTCCTTAATCTCGCACCATAAAGAAAGTGTTCATGTTCCGAGCTGTCCTGTCTCCGTTCACCCCGCACCCCCTGTCTCACACTTGTTGCTGCCTACAACCCAGTCCTTAATCTCGCACCATAAAGAAAGTGTTCATGTTCCGAGCATGCATATACGATGTTTTAGTTATAATTTATGTCTTGTATGGTATGGTATGGTACGGTATGGTACGGTACGGTACGGTACGGTACGGTACGGTACGGTACGGTACGGTATGGTATGGTATGGTATGGTATGGTATGGTATGTCTTGCTTTTCAGACATTAGATCGTACATTCGACCTGACCACTACATATATGTTCCACGTTGTAGTGGTTTCTTGTGTATAGTTGACAGCGTTGTTATTACTTTATGATTAGTTATCTCCCTCGCCATGATTTAGTCCAACTTCTTAACCGTCATGTTAGTGTTTCATGTTAGTGTTTCATGTTAGTGTTTCATGTTAGTGTTTCATGTTAGTGTTTCATCAACACCCGACCTTTATCCAAAGAAAACACACCTGTAGCCTCTCCCTGGAAAACTACTTCTCATTACACGTTTAGCTTCCTTAGTGGTCCATTTTGTCCCCACTATTGTTTTATTATCAATTTAACTTATTTATATTCCACACAATTTGCAAGAGTGTGATCAGTTTCTACTCAACCAGTCGCCATCCTTGTAGCGAGAAGCATCAGAGAACTCCAGCGACAACTTGTAATATGACACCTGATCAAATCTAGACACGAGTCGTCGAGGTAATGACCTCTTCAAACGCGACTGGGGGGGGGGCGGTCCGTCTTGGTGTGGTGAAGTGTGACCAACAATTCTACTAAAGAACTACGTCGCCCTCTGCCGGTCTGTGGAGCCGACACGGCCCTGGTTACGCAGCCGCCGCCAATGGGGTATCTAAGATCTCGCCGGGGGGGGGGGCAAGCGTCACCCACTAGTTTACCATCCTACCACGTAGTGGCGCAACAGGTTATTAAAAAATAAAAAATAAGCCAAAAGGAGGGCTATGACCCAATCACCCCTCCCTAAATACGTCACTTGCCGGCGCCCAGGAAATATCCCAATCTGCGAGAATATCTGCAGCCAGGAAGGCGAGGGATGTGGGCAAGGAAAAGTCCCAGTCTCCGGGTACATCTGCAAGCATCCAGGGAAACGACGGAAGCGGGCTAGCAAAGACCCCAGTCTCCGGGTATATTTGCAGAGAGGGAGACGAGGAATGTGCGCTTACACGTAGTCCAGTTGGAAGGGACATATGGGACTTGTCTTTAGGGATTCAGACTAGAAGGAAGGAAAAGATGTACTTGTCTACAGACAGTCAGACTGGAAGGATGGGAGAGAGGGAACTTGTCTACAGGCAGTTAGACTGGAAGGATGGGAGACAGGGAACGTGCCTACAGGCAGTCAGTCTGGAAGGATGGGAGAGAGTGGACGTGTCTACAGGCAGTCAGTCTGGAAGGATGGGGGAGAGTGGACGTGCCTACAGGCAGTCAGTCTGGAAGGATGGGAGAGAGTGGACGTGCCTACAGGCAGTCAGTCTGGAAGGATGGGAGAGAGTGGACGTGTCTACAGGCAGTCAGTCTGGAAGGATGGGAGAGAGTGGACGTGCCTACAGGCAGTCAGTCTGGAAGGATGGGAGAGAGTGGACGTGCCTACAGGCAGTCAGTCTGGAAGGATGGGAGAGAGTGGACGTGTCTACAGGCAGTCAGTCTGGAAGGATGGGAGAGAGTGGACGTGCCTACAGGCAGTCAGTCTGGAAGGATGGGAGAGAGTGGACGTGCCTACAGGCAGTCAGTCTGGAAGGATGGGAGAGAGAGTGGACGTGCCTACAGGCAGTCTGTCTGGAAGGATGGGAGAGAGTGGACGTGTCTACAGGCAGTCAGTCTGGAAGGATGGGAGAGAGTGGACGTGTCTACAGGCAGTCAGTCTGGAAGGATGGGAGAGAGTGGACGTGTCTACAGGCAGTCAGTCTGGAAGGATGGGAGAGAATGGACGTGTCTACAGGCAGTCAGTCTTGAAGGATGGGAGAGAGTGGACGTGCCTACAGGCAGTCAGTCTGGAAGGATGGGAGAGAGTGGACGTGTCTACAGGCAGTCAGTCTGGAAGGATGGGAGAGAGTGGACGTGTCTACAGGCAGTCAGTCTGGAAGGATGGGAGAGAGTGGACGTGTCTACAGGCAGTCTGTCTGGAAGGATGGGAGAGAGTGGACGTGTCTACAGGCAGTCAGTCTGGAAGGATGGGAGAGAGTGGACGTGCCTACAGGCAGTCAGTCCGGAAGGATGGGAGAGAGTGGACGTGCCTACAGGCAGTCAGTCTGGAAGGATGGGAGAGAGTGGACGTGTCTACAGGCAGTCAGTCTGGAAGGATGGGAGAGAGTGGACGTGTCTACAAGCAGTCAGTCTGGAAGGATGGGAGAGAATGGACGTGTCTACAGGCAGTCAGTCTGGAAGGATGGGAGAGAGTGGACGTGCCTAGAGGCCGTCAGTCTGGAAGGATGGGAGAGAGTGGACGTGTCTACAGGCCGTCAGTCTGGAAGGATGGGTGAGAGTGGATATGCCTACAGGCAGTCAGTCTGGAAGGATGGGAGAGAGTGGACGTGTCTACAGGCAGTCAGTCTGGAAGGATGGGAGAGAGTGGACGTGTCTACAGGAAGTCTGTCTGGAAGGATGGGAGAGAGTGGACGTGTCTACAGGCAGTCAGTCTGGAAGGATGGGAGAGAGTGGACGTGCCTACAGGCAGTCAGTCCGGAAGGATGGGAGAGAGTGGACGTGCCTACAGGCAGTCAGTCTGGAAGGATGGGAGAGAGTGGACGTGTCTACAGGCAGTCTGTCTGGAAGGATGGGAGAGAGGGTACTTGTCTACAGACAGTCAGGCTATAAGGAAGGGAGGGAGGGGATTTGTCTACAAGCAGTTAGAATAGAAGGATGGGAGGGAGGGGATTTGTCTACAAGCACTCAGATTAGAAGGATGGGAGGGAGGGGATTTGTCTACAAGCAGTCAGACTGGAAGGGACGGAGGGGACGTGTCTACAGGCAATCAGTCTAGAAGGATGGGATACAGGGTATTTTTCTACAGGCAGTCCGAATGGTAGGAAGGGAGAGAGGGACATATCCTGTATCTCTCCCTCCCTTGCAGTATGACTGCCTGAAGATATGTCCCCTCCCTCCATTCCAGTCTGACTGCCTGCAGACTTGTTCCCTCTCTCCATTCCTTCCAGTCTGACTGCCTGTAGACAAGTCCCCTGTATCTCTTGTGGAGCGCTGTGTACATTGCTGAACTTGTTTGTTGCGAGTCACTTGGTCATGCGATTGGATCAGTGCATGTTGCACAACAAACATTTGTCGCAACTCGTGTTCGCGTCGTCACAATCCGAGCATTATTTACAGGAACTGCATGCACGCACCAAGTGGCAATACACCAAGTGGCAATACACCAAGTGGCAATACACCAAGTGGCAATACACCAAGTGGCATGTTCTGCCTGTTGCAGCAACCGAATTTTATTGAGTTGCGGACCAACATACCCCGCATGATTCATTACTAATTATTCGCAACGAAGGCACCTGCAAACAACCGAACCTGTCCACAAAAGAAAATCTTGCCTAGCAGTTGATGCCTAACAGCAAGGGGACCAGCGATATATCGTTATTGGGGGTAACAAAACGTTACAGTTAGTTACGTCGCTGGTTGTCGTTATCCTAATCGTGTTGTGGCTAAATGTGCAGTGAACATTGATATACCTTGACTCATGCCTCGTACATATTGGTGACACACCAATTTGGAATTTAACTTAGTACTGCGTCATTATTTTATGGACATGACATACCTATGACATACATTGTCCAGTGGTCGGGGTGCGTCATGTAATTGACGGGTGCATAAGAGGGTTGTGGTGGTTCTGCGGTCAGAGCACTGGACTGTCAATCTCGAGGACCAGGGTTCGAGTTCACCGGCTGCTGCCATTCTCTAAGGACATTTAGTTCACCCCACATTGCCTCAGTTCACTCAGCTGTATACACGAGTACTTGGCAATAGACAGTGACGAGATTCCTGTGGTGGAATTATAAGAACGAACAGCTTCGTGGATGGGTGTTACAATAGAAGTTAAAATGGTGTTTGCGAACAGGTCTGTCTGGGGCAAAGTGTAATAGGTATGTCTGGAGCAAAGTGTAACAGGTCTGTCTGTGGCAAAGTGTAAAAGGTCTGTCCGGGGTAAAGTGTAAAAGTTCTGCCTGGAGCAAAGTGTAACAGGTCTGTATGGGGCAAAGTGTAACAGGTCTGTCTGGGGCAAAGTGTAACAGACAAGCAAACATAATTATCAGATATCTGTCAATGTTACGTTTATTCACGCAGCATTAACACAATCATTAGACAATGTGTTCCATTCATTTGTTGTCCTCACTGAGAATGGCTACGTTCTCATATCCAACCTACACTGTTCCTTAACTAAAGCTGCTTTGTGTCATGTAGTTCACCTACCAGTTTAAGTTCGAAGAAAATGTTTCTATAAATATCTTCATAACCATTAAATATTAAAAAAAGAGACTGATGAAGTTGTAATTTGATAGAACCCACCCTATTCCATGATGAAGTTTTTGTTGTTACCAACAACAATCTTTGTTGTTGTGACGATTTCTTGCAGACATACCACATCGTATGTGAGATTGACGACGGCTTAAGTCAATGTGTCCACTGCCGTGTTGATGCCTTGTACAAGTCTGTTACTAGCATTCTCACTGGTTTTCCATGACCCAGTTTTTGGTCAACCGTACTGTTCGCTTATTAGGTCGAATACGATATATAACAGCGAGGAGTTTTGTCCGGAGAGGGTTAGGTCATGGATTTAGCTTACAGGGGCTCGATCTTAACGGTAATCCGTTATTCCGAGCACCTTTGGTTTTTCACTGGATTACTAGACCTGTTGGAATAGTGAATACATTCGGATTACCATTTTTATATCGGTGCAATATTGTGTCGATTAGTGTTAAAACACATTTCTCGTTTATTACACACTGCAGTCATGTGACACCAGACATCAACTACGATGCTGCCTGTCGCTAATTCTGTTATGAGGGGGCAGCACCGGTCTGCTGCACGATGTGCCCCAGCATGTCGATCGCTGCAATGCG
Organism: Lamellibrachia columna; assembly: GCA_963662155.1. Lineage (NCBI taxonomy): Eukaryota > Metazoa > Annelida > Polychaeta > Sabellida > Siboglinidae > Lamellibrachia > Lamellibrachia columna. The sequence goes on along the minus strand of OY759273.1, from coordinate 26,277,953 downwards.
ATACTTTTGTTGTCAAAGACTAGTTGTTGAGTGTGCTCGGGATATTAGCAAGGGTAAATTAAACACCCCCATCAGTGAGCATTGAAACACCCCAGGTCAGTTGGAAAGTAGTACGTATTAGCTAGGGGGAATGTTACACCCGAATCAGTGAGAAAGTATGGTGGTAGGGGTAATAGCTAGGAGAATTAAACCCCAGTCAGTGGGAAAGTATGGTATTAGAGGTATTAACTGGGGGGAATTAAACCCCGATTAGTGGGAAAATAGGGTGCTAGGGGTATTAACTTGGGGGAATTAAACCCCAGTCAATGGGAAAATAGGATGCTATGGGTATTGGCTAGGGGAATTAAACCCTCGTCAGTGAGAAAATATGGTAGTAGAGGTATTAACTGGGGGGAATTAAACCCCAATCAGTGGGAAAGTATGGTGCTAGGGATTTTAACTACGGGGAATAAAACCCAACCTGTGGGAAAATAGGGTGTTAGGGGTATTAACTAGGGGGAAATAAACTCCAGTCAGTGGGAAACCATGGTGCTAGGGGTTTTAAATACGGGGATTAAAAAACCCAATATGTGGGAAAATAGGGTGTTAGGGGTATTAACTAGGAGGATTAAACCCAAATTGGTGGGAAATAGAGTATTAGGCGTATTAACTAGGGGATTAAAACCCAATCGGTGGGAAAATAGGGTATTGGTGGTATTAACTGGGGGAATTAAACCCCAGTCAGTGTGAAAATAGGATGCTAGGGGTATTAACTATGGGGAATTAAGCATCAATCAGTGGGAAAACAGGGTTCTTGTGGTATTAACTACAGGGAACAAAAACACATCAGACAGAGGGAAAATAAGGTGCTAGCGATATTAGCAGGGGAAATGAAACGCCGAGTCAGTAGGAAAGTAGGGTGCTAGGGGAATGAAACACCCCAAGAAAATAGGGTGCTACGGGTATTAGCAAGTGGTGAATGAAACACTTCAAAAACAGACGTTACGTAAATCGGCGTCTGCGAATCGTTGCATTCGTCCGTGGCTTTGTAGATCGTGGCTTTGTAGATCGTGGCTTGGTAGATCGTGGCTTGGTAGACCGTGGCTTGGTAGATCGTGGCTTTGTAGATCGTGGCTTTGTAGATCGTGGCTTGGTAGACCGTGGCTTGGTAGATCGTGGCTTTGTAGACCGTGGCTTGGTAGATCGTGGCTTTGTAGATCGTGGCTTGGTAGACCGTGGCTTGGTAGATCGTGGCTTGGTAGATCGTGGCTTGGTAGATCGTGGCTTGGTAGATCGTGGCTTGGTAGATCGTGGCTTGGTAGATCGTGGCTTGGTAGATCGTGGCTTGGTAGATCGTGGCTTTGTAGATCGTGGCTTGGTAGATCGTGGCTTGGTAGACCGTGGCTTGGTAGATCGTGGCTTGGTAGATCGTGGCTTGGTAGACCGTGGCTTGGTAGATCGTGGCTTGGTAGATCGTGGCTTTGTAGATCGTGGCTTGGTAGATCGTGGCTTTGTAGATCGTGGCTTGGTAGACCGTGGCTTGGTAGATCGTGGCTTTGTAGATCGTGGCTTGGTAGACCGTGGCTTGGTAGATCGTGGCTTAGTAGATCGTGGCTTGGTAGATCGTGGCTTTGTAGATCGTGGCTTGGTAGACCGTGGCTTGGTAGATCGTGGCTTGGTAGATCGTGGCTTGGTAGATCGTGGCTTTGTAGATCGTGGCTTGGTAAGATCAGAATGGAAGCGCGGCGCTGAACCGACACGTCTCGAACATCAAACGTTTACGTAAATATCGGAGCTGTATCGTTTTTCGTGTGTCTGATTCTACTAAGGTCTAAGCGGCCGACTAGATTCTGTTAAACAGCGCATTTAAACACAACGAGAATAGGGAATGATTCCGTCCTAGCCATTTGCACACAGCGAGAATAGGGAATGATTCCGTCGCAGCCATTTGAACACTCCGAGAATAGGGAATAATTCCGTCGCAGCCATTTAAACACAACGAGAATAGGGAATGATTCCGTCCCAGTCAGTTGAACACACCGAGAATAGGGAATAATTCCGTCGCAGCCATTTGTACACAACGAGAATAGGGAATGATTCCGTCCCAGCCATTTGAACACTGCGAGAATAGGGAATGATTCCGTCCCATACATTTGAATACAGCGAGAATAGGGAATGATTCCGTCGCAGCCATTTGAACACAACGAGAATAGGGAATGATTCCGTCCCAGTCAGTTGAACACACCGAGAATAGGGAATAATTCCGTCGCAGCCATTTGTACACAACGAGAATAGGGAATGATTCCGTCCCAGCCATTTGAACACTGCGAGAATAGGGAATGATTCCGTCCCATGCATTTGAATACAGCGAGAATAGGGAATGATTCCGTCGCAGCCATTTGAACACAACGAGAATAGGGAATGATTCCGTCGCAGCCATTTGAACACAACGAAAATAGGGAATGATTCCGTCGCAGCCATTTGAACAAAGCGAGAATAGGGAATGATTCCGTCCCAGCTATTTTTATTCTACTAAACGGCGGATTGTGTTATCCGTGATTCTGTTAAGCAGAGTCCACGGTATGTACCGCTAGGGCCGAATTCGACTTGCTGACTAACACCAACCAGTGGTCAGTGAACAAAACCAACGTATGACACATGAGTACATGTCCACCTGATTAATTTAAGCAGAATGAGAATTAGCACTGGTATAACGGGGGGGGGGGGGCGAAGGGGGCAAGTGCCCCAAGCGGCATTTATTTTTGGGGCGGCACTTTGGGAAGATTGTTTTACTTAAGCAGCATTCATACATATTTATACTTTGTGGTCTACACGAATTCTGAACACATCGCTGTTATATTACATAAATATTGAAATAATCATTCTTGAATACGTCAAATGTAACTCAATTGACATTAGCCACCCATGCCGACCTGATATAAGGAAGTCTTTTGGTGGAAGTCCATTGAACGGGTATGAAAAATTGTTGCCCTCGTCGTTGTTGTTCGTAAATTCACATTTCGCTTCGGCATTTTCGACTCGGCACTGAGACTTAGTTTGGGGAACATGATCTTCGCGTCGTGCGACATTGTCTCCAGTCTGGCGATGTGGTCGTACTTCACTCGACAAGGATCGCACACTATGTGGAAACGATTCCAATGAGCGTTATATTTAGTCGGATCTTTGTCGAGTAGAAACTTCACAAACTCGCCGAATTGTACGTCATTTCCCGTCTTTAGTGACTCATTCGAGGCGTGCTTGCGATACTTTCTGATGATATGCTTTCCGATCATTCTGTGGTATGCTTTATTTTTTGGACCGAATTTCTCGCGATAAGCAGAGGAAAGGCGAGTTAGTACGTGACAGTCATGAAAGCAATGTTTACCAAATAGGTGATCGCTTTTATGAATATGGCTAGAAATCAATGTCTACATCTTCCTACCTTGTGTCAGCGTCTAATTCATGTTGCCGTTGCCAAGCAACCTAGTCGATGCTATGTGCCAGAGGGCGCTTCATACACACTGGCGACATGGAACAATTTATATAATTGTGGACTTCACGTTGTAGATTTCACGTTTTCTACTGTAATTAATATAAAACGCCCACATAGTTAAATGTTATGTGCCAGATGGCGCTACGTACTCTCAAACGGTTTATGTACCGAAGTATTCGCCGCGCCCGAGCGGGGTATTTCGAAGAATAAAGGCGCTACGTTTCATTCGTGAGGTCGTAGATTAATCCCTGAAAGTTTGGCGCCCGAGGGGCAAGCCATCTAGGAGGAAAATGATAACATAGCATACGCTAGCTCGATTATAGTTAAATGGTTTTGCTTAATCAAACGATTTTTAATTAGTCACATTTACAAAAACACTTGTTCTTACGTTGCACAAAACTTTTGTTCGGACCGAAGGGAGATTACACAATGCAATTTCATTTGCTTGTGTATATCGGCCATGGAAGAGAATTGCTCTCACGCGACGTGGGAGGATATTGCTTATTTACTATTCATTATTGTATATGTGCGTGCGTGCGTATGCGTGCGTGCGTACGAGAGAGCGAGCGTGCGTTAGTGTGCGTGCGGTGCCTGTGTGTGCATGCGCGCGCGTGCGTGCGCGTGCGTGCGTGCGTGCGCGTGCGCGTGTGCGTGTGCGTGTGCGTGTGTGTGTGTGTGTGCGTATGTACTTACTTAATCCTCTTGGCCCCTTCAGGAACATAGGGCGTCAACCATGTTTCTCTACCTCACTCTCTTCTGGGCTAGAGTTTGGCCTATTCCCAGGTGACCCCCACTTTATCAAGATCTTGTAGTGTGGAGCGTCTCCAGTTGATTTTTGGCCTTCCTTGCCTTCTCTTTCCTTGTGGGTTATAGTCAAGTGCTTATTTGGTTGTATTTGTTGGATCTTTTCTGAGTGTGTCGCCAATCCAGCTCCATTTTCTCCTCTTGATTGTAATGTTTATTTCTTCCTGTTTGGTTTTTATCCAGAGCTCTTTATTTGATATTTTGTTAAGTCACCATACCTTAAGGATGTATCAGGGGCGACTGTTGATGAAGACTTAAAGTTTGTTGTTGAGAGACTGAGTAGTTTTCCACGTTTCACAGCCATAGAGAAGAACTGGTTTAACGTTGGTGTTCAAAATGAGGATCTTGATGTTTATGGATAGTTGGGAAGAGAGCCATACAGGGCGTAGGGTTCTGAAGGCATGGCGAGCTTTATTGATGCGTAGCTCCACATCTTTGTTGAGGAAGTACAAGACTCCATCTACCTCGGGAGCAACATCAATACAAATGGTAGAGCTGACAAAGATGTGGAGTGTGCGTGTGTGAGTTGTATAAAATCATGGGTGTCATGTTCATTCAACCAATCTGGAATCGGGCAGCATCTGATAACTGTTGCCATGATATGTTCGCTGCACGTGTAATAATAAATATACGATTTCGATACTTCAAACAAAATACTCTCTGACACACTGCATAACACTGCATGAAGTACCGATATAGTTATTTTAAGATTAGAGAGTATAAATATAGAAAATAATGAGTTCATCAAAACACTATATATATATATATATATATATATATATATATATATATATATATATATATATATATATATAAACAAGTGAATCAAATATTGCAATTATCATGATAAAACAAGTTGGTAAAACACGTGACTCGTTCACATCATGTCTCATGTTACATCAAAGGCAAGGCTTGTATCCGGACTTGTACGAAGAAATGTGCAAATTGTTCTGGAAAATTAAAAAAACACCTATACATCTTTAGCAAGACCGCATACAGAATATGCATCGGTCGCCTGAGACCCCATATCAAAGTTAATATATACAGGATTGAAACAATCAAACACGTGCAATAGTATTGTTCCAAAGCAACTTCCAGCATACACCCGATACTGTGACACACCTGATATAAGAACTAAACTGGTCGTCCTTACAGAAATTGCCAGAGTAACCTGCCTTTATAAAATAAAAACGTTGTGGCCGGTACCAGCGACCCGACAAGGCCTACGTCGTATTTCAGCAGTGATTATCAAATGTGGACGTCTTAATAATTACTCTTTTTGCTGTCTCTGCGCAATGTCGCTCATTTATGCCGGTGTTGACCCATACGCGTGAACTTACCCTTTATAGAATATTCTATAGAATTTTTGCCGACATAGCTATAGAACGTGTAGTTTATATTGTTTTCTAGGCAATATCCTGCTATGCTCTGTAACATTCTATACAATTCTATATAAATAATCTATAGAAATTTGAAGTAGGCAAACTATTTCTATAGAATCTGCAGTAGTCTATAGTTTTCTATAAAACATTCTACTATATTCTATTATACTAGATTTCTATAGATTTTTATGGAATTCTATAACATTTTTGCTAAGAGTAAGAGCAGACTGTTTACCGGAAGCCAGTGCAGTTTATGTAACGCAGACGTGTTCGCTCTTGCGTGTCCTGGTTATCAGGCGATCAGTGCAATTCGATATACACGCTGCACACGCTGTAAACGTTCAATGTGTGCCTGCAGTAAATCAACGACCTACTTTTTCCATTGTCAGTTCGCTGTCCGTGTAGGACAAGGATTGTTTAATAAATAACACGTTTGTCTGTGTTTAGCTGGAGCGTGTTCCTGCCCGTCCACGCATCAACGCCTGACAGTTCGTAGGTGACTGTCATGATAACATTATTTACAACATTTCATGGTTACACACCATTATTACATAAATACCCATCCATGCCTTGGTACTTGGTGCTGCCAGTCAATATATTGATGGCTTCTTGGAATCCAACACTCGAATTCCGACGTAATTCTGGCTGTTATAGTAACGTCTAGCATCCCAAGCTGCCACAGAAGCCGCTACCGTCCCGACCTGCAATAAAAGCCTCAAGAGCCCCGAGCTGCCTCAGAGGTCGCTAGCTACCCGAGCTTCCCCAGAGGCTGCAGGCGTCCCGAGCTCAGTAGCTCAGTTCCGAGCTCAGTGTTTCAGAAGCCGTTAGCGTTCTGGTATGCCAATAGGCCGGTAGCGTAATGCGCTGCTTCTGCGCGGACGTCCTCAGTATACCGCGTTGAACGACTGTTGTAGCGTAATACAAACTTGAATGTGAACATTTTCAACGACGCCTTTACACGGAACCATCAATGACGTACACTGCGTCACTTCAAAATGCATCGGCGTTTTCAGAAGTTGGCTACGTACAAGTGGTTACGGAGAGATGCCAAGGACGAGAAATGGAAAGGAAACTAACAGATACAATAACGCACAGAGAATACTCTATTACTTGCGTCAGTGCATCTGGGGAAACACCCGTGTGAAAAGACGTACTAGTTCAGGCGGTGTTTGTATGAAACGTTTACGGTTGACGCCTATTGCATGGTGACCAACTCTTAAAGTAGCATTAGTCTGTAAATACCATAGAAAAGGGTATAATGTTCTGCTATAAGTGATATTGTTGCTATCAGAAACATTAATTGGAAATGCATATTTCATTGAAAAGAATGCTTTTGTAAAAAAAAATTTCTTGCAAACAAATTCTTCTTAACTTCTAAATATAACAAGGATTTCTTTAAATGTTTAGCCAAGTCGCAATGATAATTTATTTCACCAGTGGTTGGTAAGTTTTAAATTGAATAGACACAATCCATATGTGCTAACCTCTAGCAGGTCACACATGTAAAACCTAATGATTAGCAACAAGTGTCGCCACCAACCGATGTGTGACATTGAGCACTGGTCAACATCCGGTCCCATTTGTAGCCGAACAACCGGAAATCCAAGTCGTAGATGCGCACGAGCCGTTCAACGTCATTTGGCGGGAGTCCATTGAATAGGTACGACAAATTGTTGCCCTCGCTAATGTCATATGCCGTTTTTTGTAAATTTATATTTCGTTTCGGCATTTTTGACTCGGCACTGAGACCTAGTTTGGGGAAGATGATCTTCGCGTCGTGCGACATTGTCTCAAGTCTGGCGATGTGGTCGTACTTCACGCGACAAGGATCGCACACTTCGTAAAAACGCTTCCAATGAGCATTATATTTCGTCGGATCCTTGTCGAGTAGAAACTTCACAAACTCGCCGAATTGTACATCATTTCCCGTATTTAGCGACTCGTTCGAAGCTTGCTTGCGATACTTTCTGATGATGTGCTTTCCGATCATTTTGTGGTAGACTTTATTTTTAGGTCCGAATTTCTCGCGATAAGCAGATGAGAGACGATCGAACGGGTGACGGACGACGATGAACTTGTCGTAGTTGCGCAAGCGGAATTCGATTTCCTCAGATGTGTAGTCACTGAGAACGTGCAACCAGAGCGTACGCATGTACGGACGGCTGTGAACGGGAATCTTGTCCGGTGAGACATTGTGTACCTTTCCCGTCGCGTTAATAAGAATGTACTTCCAAGTGGAGCACGCCACCTTGGCGACGAAACAGCCCAACACTTTGTGGCGGTCGTCGACGAAGATGTTTTCGAGAACGTCTTTTGTAATGTTGCGGTAACTGGAGTCGATGTGGCTAGAGACGTTGCAGGCTCGTAGCATGTTGGCGCGGCGTTCGTCGGGCGTACACACACGGAAAGACCCGCCTCTGTCCTCGTTGGTAGCATCCTCGACGAAATACGAACCTGAAACGTAAGCGCAGGAACTGTGTAGGAAACAACAGAAGATGGTTCTCGCTAGGCAGTTGTTTAGAGGTATATGCGAATGTCGCGTAAAGAATGCTGAACGATTGAAGATTGGTGAAACAACTAGCTTTTGCTGCGACGGAGAAGGATAAATGCAAAATAATGCTACGAAAAGCATCAGCAGCAGCAACAACTACTACTACTACTACTACAACTGCTAAAACAACAACGGCCAAATCAACAACGGAACGGAAGCAGCAAGTACCAGCAACGACATCGGCAATACAAATCGTCTATTCAAACCATTACTTACTAATAAATGATACGATATATACAATATACTTGGCTCTTATCACTGATGTTCGTTGCTGTTCGCATGACCATGTTAAATTAACAATCCGTTAATCTGTGGTAACATAGAATCGGCTAGGACAGCAGGCGCCCCCTGGTAGTGACATCGCCTGGACAGACTATCTGGTAGGCTTTTCTGAAAGAGTTAACTAGTAAACCAAGAAACTGCGCAAACGCTAGAGAGCGCACCGTACTGACGTATCGGTGTTGAACGAACTACATATACTACAAACGCTAGAGAGCGCACCGTACTGACGTATCGGTGTTGAACGAACTACATATACTACAAACGTGATTGTGCAAATCATTCTGTCAAGTGCAACAAACTGACACAGTTTGGTCTCATTAAGAGGCACGATGGATTGGAACAGACGATAATAATGTAATGGCAGGGAAAAGAAGCAGAGGCAAGCCACGGCACAGATGAGAGAAGGACATCAAAGATATATTCGAAACGACAAAAGAGAAAGACATCGGTTTAGGGAGCGACGCCCTAAACAAGATGTGCATATTAAAGAAGAAATCCAATGAACGTCACATGAGTACATCGGGTAACAAAATAATGTGAGGAGTGTTTGAAACTTTCAGAGAGTAATAGTAGATGGTGAGGTTTCAAACTGGAAATCTGTTTTGAGTGGGGTACCACAGGGATCAGTATTAGGTCCTATACTGTTTTTAATATATATAAATGATTTGGAAGATGACATATCTAGCAAAGTACTCAAATTTGCAGATGACACAAAGGTATCCAGAAAGGTTACTAATGATACAGATAAACAAAGTTTACAGGATGATCTAGATAAATTAGGTAAATAGTCAGAAAAATGGCAAATGTTATTCAATTTTGGGAAGTGAAAATGTATACACATAGGACATGGAAACATGGACGAAGAATATAAAATGGGGGATGCTGTACTAGGTAGAACCACACAAGAAAAGGACTTAGGTGTAACATTTAGTGCTGACATGAAAGTTTCAGAGCAATGTGGGATTGCTGCTTCGAAAGGAAATCAAATTCTATGGCTAATTAGGAGAACTATCATGTACAAGGAGAAACAGCTAATTGTACCCCTTACAAAGCAATAGTTAGACCACATTTGGAATATTGTATTCAAGCATGGAGACCATATCGTAAAAAGGACACAGACAAGAAGAAAGAATACAACGAAGAGCAACTAAAATGATTCCAGAATTGAGAGACCTTAGTCACGAAAGTCGCTTATTACAATGTGGTTTGACAACACTAGAGACCAGGAGACTAAGAGGAGACCAAATAGAAATGTTAAAAATAGTGAATGGTTATGAGGATGTTAACAGGAATATGTTCTTCAAATTTAAAGAAGGCAGTAGAACCAGAGGACATAAAGCAGCATTAGTTAAGGAGCAGTGTAGGTTGGACATGAGAAAGTACTCTTTCTCAAAGAGGGTGATAAATGAATGGAACAAACTGCTAAATGATTGTATTAATGCTAGTAGTGTGAATATGTTTAAAAATAGAATTGACAGATATTTGATTAGGGCGGGCAACACATAGATGAGAAAATTGTTGGGCTCTCGATAGGCCAATGGCTTCCTTGTCCACTTGCCATCAGGAACTTGTTGTTTGGGATGGCAACCTTGTTAAACCTTGTAAACCTTGTTAAACTAACTAGAACTTGGAAGACCTCAACCTACCTGCCGGTGTCGTCAGCAAAACCGACTGCATCAGCATGACGACACTGAGTGCGACCACCAGGAGCATCAGCATCCTCAGGTGAACATTACGGAGGACGCTGGTATTATTGCAACGACCCAGAACCGATGTATTCATCCTGCAACGAAGCGCGACATATAAGCATATAAGCGCAGCATAATAAGTGTGGCTGCTTGGCTTACTGACAAAGGTTTTACGATTGTCAAGAAAACGCGTAAGAGGCCCATTTGGATCCTTGCGAGAGTTTTTTGTGTTGGCACCTTCCTTACTACTGCTGTGTTCGGACATACTGGGATAGTACTCTATCTTTTCTGACGCATTGAAGTCGGTAATCAAACGGTTTTCAATTATTCACATATACCAAAACAATTGTTCCTATATTGCACAAAACGTTTGCTCTATCGCATTCTGTTGTTTATTCTGCAGTGCGTAGCAAAGCAAGCGTTTGAACCCAATAACGTGTTCAACAATACAACGGGTGACTAAGCCCGGAGGGTGTGTACCCTCGATGAAGCTCTAGAAGTTCAGCAAATCGTTTCCTGCGCCAGGCGTACGAGACAGAATTTGGAAGTTGCATTATACGGATCGAAAGGAGATTACGCACGGCAATTCCGTTTGCTTGTGTATTTGCATCGGCCATCTTACGCTACGTGGGAGGATATTGCTTATGTACTATGCTTTACAAAAAGCGCCCGCTGTGTGTGTGTGTGTGCGTGCGTGCGTGCGTGTGTCTGCGTGTGCGTGTGCGTGTGTTGTATAAAATCATGGGGTGTTCATGTTCATTCAACCAATCTGGAATCGGGCAGCACATTATCTCTCATAGGCTCATTTTAAGAGATGTGTTTATAAATATTTTTTTAACAAATGTTTCTGGGACACGCAGATTGCAAATGTTACATCAAATGCAAGGTGTGTGTCAGGACTGATGAAATGTGCAAATATGAAGAAATGTGCAAATTTTTATGAAAAAAAAATCAAAAAAGCTCCTACATCTCTAGTAAGACCACACACGGAATATGCACCGGTCGTCTGAGGCGCCATATTGAAGTTAATATATACGGGATCGAAACAAACAAAAACGTGCAGTAATATTGTTCCAAAGCAACTTCCGTCACACACCCGACACTGTGACACACCTGATATCAGAAGATAAACATTTGAAATAGACATAAACTATTTGTATAGAATATGTAGCATTTAAAAAAAAATTATACTATTCTCTACTATGCTAGATTTCTATAGATCTCTATTGATTTTTTTAGAATTCTATATATTTTTGCTAAGGGTAAAAGCGGACAGGCTGTTTACAGGACGCCAGTGCAGTTTATGTAAAGCAGCCGTTGTGTTCGCTCTTGCGTGTCCTGGTTATCAGGCGATCGGTGCAATTCGATCTGCACACGCTGTAAACGTTCATTAATTTTTGTGCATGTATCAAATCAATCACCTGTTTTTCCATTGTCAGTCAGTGTGTATCTGATGGTTGTATTGTTTGTATTATGAGCCTGTGTGTATCTAATGGAGGTTGCGTGTTATCTGCATATAGGATATTATATGACGACTATAACTGCGTGTTGTGGTTGACAACGTATCCACGTATAGTCCAGGCATACATCCAGGCGGATATTATATGCTTGTCTTGAATTGATTAGTTTCAGTAGAAGTTTTTAAGATACATTAATCATTTCTTCAAAGATTGTAGTTTAAATACAACATAATATTCCAGATTAATAACATTTGCGGTTTTTCATTTATTTGGTTATGTTACGAGATTTGTTTGACATTTTTGTAAATGTAAAAAATAGCCACGAAATGAGAAATTATTTCGTTTTGAGAATTCCCCCCAACATTAATGACACACGCATATAAGTATGACAGTGTCGCTGATAACTTTAAGATATATTTTGGTTAACATAAACGAATTACGTCTGCTACACCACCGTGAATGAATTAAGCAAAAGTTGAATGACAGCTTAAAGTTGCAGCGTAGTTTTGATACAAACCCTTCCCCAATCGTAATTAAATATCGTAGTATGCTGCCTACATGAAAGAGGTGTTCATGCGCCAAACTGGAACGTCGTAAGTATTGTAGTTTTTTAAATAAGAAATTAAACATCATTTCCTGGTTATTAATGAAAATGCAATATCAACAAATGTTTGTTTTTGTGTCGAAATTTACAGTTTTTCACTGGCGTTTGACGTATTGTTGACAAAACATGACCATTTGTAATATTGACAGGTCCCCATAATTTGCCGCCGCAATCCGGCGGGGTCACCAGGTCATATATACGTTGCCATTTCCATTAGCGTCATAGGCACAATGGACGACGTTAGCGCTGATATTTGCTGGTTAAAGGACGTGATTTAGTTAGATATAATACTGATGTGTACTGGAATTACAGTAACCAGACGATATGCTCCGCTTTCACGGCGAATGAATATAGCTGGTTCAAACATCATTACAACTTGACCTCAGCCCGGGGCCTACACCTACGCCTAGAAATAGTCCGTCTATATTTCGTTTTGAAACTTTCATGACCATGAAAATCACTTTTTTTACAGAACATTATTCACACCAATTTTGCACGAGACTGATCTTTTGTATTAACAGTCGGAGAACAATGAGTTGTGTGCTTAGTAATGCGGTACAACGCTACCGTGGAAGGCGTTCCATGGCAATGCTTCTCTGCCATTCGATTTTTGTGAACATTTCGGTTTTCAGACATTATATTTGTTTTTTATAGATTATTATTATAATAGATTATTTGTTTAAAAAAATGTCGCGTGAGAATGTCGGCGGGAAATTAAAAAAATAAACCGCTTTTAATTTTTTTTTATTTACCAAATTGTGGTCGGCGGATCCGTAAACCGAAAAAAATAAAAACCGTCGCCTGAGTGACGTGCAAAGCGCTTTGAACAGTCCCGGTATCCAGTACAGTACTGGATAAGATTATAAGATATATTTCTGATTGACCACTCTATATTTTGACATGCATGTCACAAACAGCCTAACAGTTTATCCTACGCCATAGCATATGCCTAGTACAATACCCATGCACCAGCATAACACTCTTCGTGAACAACTATGCGTACGGCTGATGTGAGTTAAATATTGGTATTAGTTGTTTTTAATGAAGAAGGATATACGACTTGGAAGCAGTCAACAAATCAGCTGGGCAAAGAAGAGCACTATTGTGATCAAACACGCTCGTGTAATTACGGTAACACGTTTGTCTTATACTAATCCACCGTATGTATGTGTGTGTGTGTGTGTGTGTGTGTGTGTGTGTGTGTGTGTGTGTGTGTGTGTGTGTGTGTGTGTGTGTTTGTTTGTGTGTGTGTGTGTGTGTGTGTTTGTTTGTGTGTGTGTGTGTGTGTGTGTGTGTGTGTGTGTGTGTGTGTGTGTGTGTGTGTGTGTGTGTGTGTGTGTGTGTGTGTGTGTGTGGGTGTGTGTGTTTGTGTGTGTGTGTGTGTGTGTGTGTGTTTGTTTGTGTGTGTGTGTGTGTGTGTGTGTGTTTGTGTGTGTGTGTGTGTGTGTATGTATGTATGTATGTATGTGTGCATGTATGTATTTATGTATGTATGTATGTATGTATGTATGTATGTGTATATGCATGTATGTTATGTTACTCCTCGTACACACTTAGTATCTCGTGAGTCAAACTTTCAGGGTTCATAGACCTACGACTCCACGGTCGGGTCATGTCAGTTTTATTGTTTTAAAAATTCACCCTGCTATTACCCTTTCTATGAACAATTGAATTACCCTTTGTAGCTATTACGTACAACTGTCCGCAACGCTACGCGAACAATTACGTACAATTGTTGACACGCGTCTCTTCTTCTATTCTCCAAAGTCACGTTATACAAGGACAAGGCGTCGTTACACGTTATACAAGGACAAGGCGTCGTTACACGTTATACAAGGACAAGGCGTCGTTACACGTTATACAAGGACAAGGCGTCGTTACACGTTAGCATAACTGCCACTATTCCGTCGCAATTTCGAGAGTTTGAAAGAAGCTATCAAGATATTGACTTGCAGCACCAAGCACCAAGTACCAAGGCGTAGATGAACATTTCTGTGATAATGTAATGTTTCCTGGAATTTGGCAAACAACAACTACCAAGTTATCCCGACCGGAGAATGAGCATTTTTGTTAGTATATACAATTTTTTTATGAATGCGATAAAAACTTTTAATTGCCTTTCATAAGTTGGCATGACATGTCTCCACCGGAACGTTTATATGTTGTGTTAACCATAAGTCTATTCTAATGCAAACACATGTTTCAATAGTCCCCAAAAAACCCACATTTGTACCCGTACATTTCAAAAGAGGAGAGGTCATGTTTTACTTTAACATTGGGGGTCATTGCCTATTTACAGACCGTTTGCCCCCTCAGACCAACTTGCCCCAAATATGTGCACCTGAATCCTAAACATACCCCGCCTGCCCACACACGCACGCACGCACGCACGCACGCACGCACGCACGCACGCACGCACGCACGCACGCACGCACACACACATGTACGGTTTCTATTGATTCTTCTTGTCAAGATGTTTTAGTAAATTTCTTTGGGGGATAGGTTATGAAAGGGCAATTTCAATTACAGGAGATGGACGAAATATTTTATAAAAGGACAATTTATTTATATAGTACTGCTCTAAAGGGGCACTTTCAATGATCACGTCTATGAAATAACAATTTGCTGATGACTCGATAAAGGGGCTTTGTCGGGTGGCCAAAATAGCAACATTTTCTATAAAGGCTGACTTTCTGGAAACAAAGTCACAAATGGATTAATTCAGAGTTATGATAGCCAACTTACCCGTATATGTATCCAGAATTTCAAATTTTCAAATCGTACACTTGTATGCCATTGCATAGAACACTAACGGTGGTCTGTATACGTATAGGTATAAACTTCACCTGTGTCAGGCTGCGTGTGTGCCCGCAAGCCGGCAGTGGAATAACACTAAACAACCCTGCTGTGCACAAAAGAATGATGTCATGGTAAGTTGTGGCGGCAGACTGGCCCCTACTCGTGATTTGTGGCCACACATGAGGCCGTTTGTATAGGAGCTAATGTTGCGCACCAATAACCCGTGTGTGTTTGTGTGTGTGTGTGTGTGTGTGTGTGTGCGTGCGTGCGTGCGTGCGTGCGTGCGTGCGTGCGTGCGTGATTGCGTGCGTGTGGTGTGTGTGTGTGGTGTGGTGTGGTGTGGTGTGTGTGTGTGTGTGTGTGTGCGTGCGTGCGTGCGTGCGTGCGTGCGTGCGTGCGTGCGTGCGTGCGTGCGTGCGTGCGTGCGTGCGTGCGTGCGTGCGTGCGTGCGTGCGTGCGTGCGACCTTCCTTGCGGTAGGCGGTACGGAGATGCTATAACTTGGGAATCCTATGACTATGTCGCTGCTAGGTGAATAGTCACTTCGATGATGATTCTCATGTTCTTAAGCTACAACCAGTGTTCGAAATGGGGGGGGTTTGGGAAGATCCAGGACAGCCATAAAGCAACGAGGAACCTCCCATAAGAAAGAAAAATGTAAGCTTGGAGGGTCTCACATTTATCAAATATTTTCACAGAAATAGGCGCTAATAGCTATTACAGTGCGTGAAAAGAAGATGTTTTTGCCGGAGGGGGTTGACCAGTATTTTTAGGGGACCCCCCATGAGTCAGTGGTCATTTTGAACCCTGGCTACAACAATACGGTTTTGCATAACACCCACCCCGGGTTGTTCTAAAAAAAAAACAAATGTAGCTGTTTTGCTGAGCACGAACTGCCTAACACGCGTACTACCATCAAGCTACAGATCTTGCTTTCGAGAATGTTTTTCACCGTGCACACCCCACCCCACCCCACCGCACCCCACCCCACCCCACCCCACCCGTTCCCCATCGCACTTCTCAAAAGGATCTCTAGTAAACAACCTCTGAAGAATATTTGGTAACTACAGCACTAGCAATTTAATATACAACGTGGCGACCACTAGTAATTAAGTAGAACAAACATAATGCCGTCATACCCGATGGACCTTGCATTCGCATTTATTAGGTAGTTAACCTTCCTCGAAATGAACCGAACGTTGCCGTTAGTTGGTCGCATGATCACGTGATTTGTTGCAGTTATAGTAGCCAACTCACCCATCATGTTTCCAGTTCATCAAATCACAGTTATGTAACCAGAACGTTTCTACAGTTGCACAGAACACCTGCGATGTTCTTACGTTGACCTAATAACCTCCACTTTGCGGAAAGAAACCAAAATATAATTTCCGTTTATTTTGCTTGCTGACAAAAGTTTGACTATGTTTTATGACAGCGTGACCCTTGGTTGGTAGTGACTGCGGAGGGCCGTGTCAACGCATCCTAACGCAGTCATTCGTAAAAAGTGTGCGCGGGCAGTGGGGTTTAAAAGGGGTTTTCTCAAAACGAGTGTTCTGAGTAATTGGCTTGTGTACACTGTTCACGTTGCACAGCGAAGCCATTTACACCCTATGACTGTACATACCCAAACTGTTACATTCCCGATAGTTAATTGTAATTGCAGAAATGGAAGCTAACGAATAAATGCACTGGAGAATAATAGATCACATGCAGTGGATGGAATTCCGCAAAAAAAGTGTTAATGGGAACAGTAGAACACAATAGCATACCACTTGCAAAAGTGTGCAATTTGTCATTAAAAGAGAGAATGTTTCCTTTTGAATGGAAACAAGGAAACAGCACACTTCCTTGCAAAGCATGAATTGGTAAATTCATCTCAACACGGAGTCCTCAAAGCGAGGTCATGCTTAAGGAATATTATAAGTTTGGTTAGAATAAGTAGGTAGATGACGAATCACCGGTAGATATTATCTACTTAGATTTTCAGAAAGATTTCAACAAAATGCCACATCAAAGACTACTATTTATATTAAAAGCCCGCGGTGGCATTATCAAGTAGACAGATAAATGGCTTACTGGAGACACCGTGTTGAAGTAGATGGGAGGTTTCGAATTGGAAATCAGTTTTTGAATGGGGTACCACAAGGATCATTATTAGGACTTATGTTATTCTTAATATAAAACTGAAATTTGCGGATGATACAAAAGTGTTTAGAAAGGTTACAAATGATGGGGATGAACAATATTTACAGGATGATTTAGACAAATGATGGGGATGAACAATATTTACAGGATGATTTAGACAAATGATGGGGATGAACAATATTTACAGGATGATCTAAACAAATGATGGGGATGAACAATATATACAGGATGATTTAGACAAATGAGTGAAATAGTCTGACAAATTGTAGACACAGGAACTTGTAAAATATAAATACTGCTCAAGGTACTACCGTAAAAGAAACGGACATAGGAGTATCGAAAAGTGCTTATATGAAAGTTCAGAACAGTGTCGGATCGCATCTTCATGTGGTAATCAAATTCTTGGGTTGATTAGGAGAAATATAACTTATTAGGGAAAAGAGCTAATTATACCTCTGTATAAAGCAATAGTTAGGCTTCATTTACAATACTGTATATCTGTTCGATGCCCATATCGTAAGAAGGATATAGATACGCCAGAAAGAATACAGATTAGATGATCTACACTGATTCCAGAACTGAGAAACCTTGTTTAGTTGAAATGTCCAAGAGAATGTGGTTTAACAACCCTACAGACAATGAGGTGAAGATGAGATCAAATTGAAATTGCTAAGCTATTGAATGGATATGAAAATATTGATAGCAGTACTTTTTTCTCACTTGAGAGAGACAAACGAGGGGACATGAAGTAACATTATTGAAATATCAAAAAGTATTCATTCTCACAGAGAACAGTAAATGAATAAAATGATGTAAATGCTAGCAGCGTGGGTATGTTAAAAACCAAAAAAATTATAAATATCTAAGAATCGCGGGTTATACATATAGATGAAAAGTGTTAAAAAT
Source organism: Lamellibrachia columna (assembly GCA_963662155.1). Classification (NCBI taxonomy): domain Eukaryota; kingdom Metazoa; phylum Annelida; class Polychaeta; order Sabellida; family Siboglinidae; genus Lamellibrachia; species Lamellibrachia columna. The sequence continues at coordinate 26,259,861 of OY759273.1, read as the reverse complement.
ATTATTCGCGATCGATAGTAATCAGTTGCCATCGGGTCTTCCTTTTGCAGTGATTCGCTAATATGTATAGCATGTTGCTAGCTCGAAAGGAGCTTGTTGTGTCACAGGCGTATACCTATACTGAACCAATCATTGTTGTTGGTTGATCGCATGGTAACGTGATATGTTTTACACTTCCAAACAAAGGACGATATTATAAGCCCTGTAATAGATCTAACATGTGTCTAGGATAACGTATTATCGGATATGCAACAAAAACGTTATCTTGCCGTTTAGTTTGAAATAAGTAATTCAAAAATTTAAGACAAACACAATGACAATTTGCTAAAGTATGAAAAAAAATATTGTTAAAATGTACTTTTATAAATCGTTGTAACGAAGGAAATTCCATTTTAAAAAGGCTGTGTTGTGAATAAGTTTTTTGCACAGACATTTCAAAAATACGAAACATATTTGTGAACGAAATTCGCTCCTGTAATCACGATGGAAGCACACATTTAAATAGCCTTGGCATTCTACGTCTTTATACTGTACGTTTGATACTGTACAATATATCCTATAGTAAAATATGGCAGACGACTAACAACAATTCCCTTCAGTAATAGTCCCAGAAAGCCATACAGTTGGACTCGTACAGTTCAAATAAGACACGTTTGCAGCAGTATTTTGTAAGAGACATGAAGTTGTTATTCGGATGCACCGAACACAGATTCATGGAGACCCTGTGTCTTTGTCGCAGTTATCTCAACTCACCCACACATGTTTCCAGGACATCAGCAAGTCGGACGAGGTTCAAATCCTAGTTGTGTTCCCAACACAACTGGGGACCGGTGGTCTAGTGGGAAGTGCTGGTCTAATGGTGGTCTGTCGATCAAGAGGACGGTGATTCGATTACACCTCCGCCGTTTTGAAGCTTGAACAATTTCGTTCACCCCACGTTGTCGGAAAAGACACTAAAAACCGTTGGTGCAAACTTTTGCGTTACTTGAGAAGTCGCTGACGTTGTGTAAGCACCACCAACGAAGTGCCAACGTGTAGGTATAAACACCACCTATATTATGTATGCTTCAACAAACCGGCAAGGAAAATACATAAATGATATTATGTATCTGCAGCGCACAAAAGATTGACGTGCTCTCCTTACTACCGCTCTATAGCATAGAACCAAGCCACACACGGTTGAAGACGTTGTTCAGTTGTGACTTGCAGCTGCCGTCGGCCACTTACTCGTAACTTGACACAGAAGGCAGCTTTCTGCAGAGATTGTTGCATTGTAATCGTCAACAATATAATAGTATTAGGCTATTAATAGATGCGTGTGTGACGGTGCTGGAGATTTTGCGCACACAAATAATAATTATTGGTTGTGTGATTCGTCCAGAAACAAGATTTTGGCATTTATGTCCCTGTGTTGGTTAAGAAGAACTTCCTTGTCTGTGTCTACCTTCTTGTGCAACGTCATTCTGTTTTGGCAATCACATCCTTTTTGTGTGAATCCATCTTGCATCGGATCGTGGCTAAATGGAGTTTCAAAGAACAATCGAGACACCCTCAATCCCAATGCAGACTCTAGTATCCCCGGAATAAATGGGATTGGGGACGTTCAGACAAATCCAAGCGAACGGCAACTTACATGGTTCGATGGACACAATCATTCAAAGTCAGTCACCGTTGCGGAAAGTTGTGTCCGATCTACAAAGAGTCGGTATGTGCTATGGCAATCCGTGTCTGGTGGAATGGAGCTTTTGATAGTTTATTATCCGCCGGGAAGTAAAAAGGCTTAAGCCAAGAAAGTCAAACATAGACAACCGTGTTCACCAATTATTGACTCAAACATTACTTTGCTGCACGGGTTCACCGCCACGTCATTCCCACATGGTCACTTCACTTTACTTTCTTGTCTATGGTGTTTAAGACTATGGTGTCATAGATCGGGTGCCAGTTATTAAAAGGGACCTAAAATTCACTTCTGTTTTCTTTGCTTGCTGACAAACGTTTGATTTTTTTTATGTTGACCCGTAGTGGCCATCACCCAGGTGGCAGTACAACCACCCAGGTGGCAGTACAACCACCCAGGTGGCAGTACAACCACCCAAGTGGACATTAGGTAGCAATATTACGTGCAAAACGTTTTTCGCTTTCTGTGTATACCTCAATAATGTGCGAGTTTGCACTATATGAATTAAATGTGCAGGCTTTAGGCTGGAATTACTTTTTTTAGTATGACTATTATAACGTAATTATACAGGAATGGGAGTTTACACAATATTTCAAAAAAGTGATCCTACCTTATCTCGAATTTTCTGTTAACTCCTTACATAAGCATAGAAACTCTTGCTGTCATTTTATATTACCTGCTAATTTTTGTTCGAAGGTTCTTTTGTATTTTCTAATTTCAGTTGTAGCTAGATTAAGTGCCTCTTTGTAGTTAGTATAGTCTTCTACATGTGCCGTGTGTTTATATACCCCCCCCCACATAGCATATGTTTGTGAGCAATTTTTCTAATAGCCTCTTTTGACAGGTGTTCCTTCCTGGACCGTTCCCCTTGTTTTCTTAATGGAACAAATTTCTTAGTAATGCCCTCAATCTCATATTTTAAACAAGTCCAGCATTCTGTTGCCGTCTTGTTCTTCAGCAAGTTATTCCAACCTACATTTGCTAGATACGTTCTCATCTCTTTATATTTGCCTTCGTTGAAGTGCCTTCTCCATTGTTTTTATATGTATTCCCCGTTTTTATTTTTATATTAAAATGGATTTGGTTATAGTCACTTGAACCCAAAGGTTCGTGTAGTTTAACATTGTCAACTAATTCATTTTTAGAAGACAACATTAAATGTAACACATTCCCACCTGTGGTTGGTTCCAATACGTTAAGTAAGGAAACAATCCTGTGTTAGAAGTAGAAACTGATGATCGTAACCCCCAGCACTTTGTAATGATTTCCATTGTATATGGCCATGGTTAAAATCACCCATTATAACACATTCCCCTTGCTCACCTCCCTTATCGCCTTTTGTAATTTTACATTACCAACGATGGCCGACGTACCCTCCTTCTCGACATTGTTAGTTCCCATATGCGCGAGAATAGCACCTCCCGTGCCACCACCCATGACCTGTCCTGCCTTCTCTACTACATCCTCTATTTTACCCATGGTATGCATACCATGATACCCTCTCCTCTGTTTACAATTTTATCTACTTTCCTAATGATAGAATCCCACAAAAATATACGAGCTTTCTTCGCCTTCCTCTGTGATACTACATCAGCAAAGCTCCTTTCTTGCCGCACACTATGCCCCCTTTCTCTTCTATCATCAACCTCTACTGTCTTACCACCTGGCAGTACCTCTGCACTCACCCGCTTACCTTTCTTTTGTTGCATACTCTGCCTCCTGTCATCTTTCTTTTCCTTTTCTCTGCTCTTGTTATCCTCGACCATCTTACCACTAAACAATCCTTCTCCACTCACCCGTTTATCTTCCTTTTTCCATCTTTCTTCTTCTAACCAGCTTTCTCCTTCACGTTGCCTCTGCTCTCCTTGTTCTCATCATCTCTATTCTCCTCGTTCTCACCACCTCTGCTCACATCATTCTCACCACCTCTGCTCACATCATTCTCACCACCTCTGCTCATTTCGCTGTCTTACACCACCTACACACGAAATGAAAATTATCTGCCTGAACCTCTGCCCACGAATTTACACACTGGACTTTGCAAAGTCTATCCAGCTGTCGCAGCTAGAGCACGTCACATTATGTTTCGCCTTTACTTGGCCTTTGCAAGGCGCCATGTTAGAAATTAAATTTATATTTTTTTATAATCCGTTATGTTTACAATTTATACTAGGTAGTCTTCATAAAGACTGTTTTTGTGTTGTAATACACACTTTAAATTAAATTTATTGACTTGCAACTTGTTTACTATGTAACTGACGACAACAAACCGTAATATCGCTCGCGCTAACACAATTTCGGTGACCTTTAAACTACACTGACTTACTACCTACGGCTAACATTAACAACAAAGATTTCTAAAACAAAATATCCAGGTGCTCAATCAATCAATTATGTTTCCTGTTATGTAGGTAGTACCTACTCAACTGATCACACTAATTCCGTATTTATCGTTCGCGCTACCGAGTCTTCGGAGATCTACTATACAAACTACCCTAAATTACTCTTATGGCAAAATTTTAAGCTTTTGACTGTCAATTACTTTCTCACTTGTTGGCTGGCAGGCTGGCTGGCTGGCTGGCTGGCTGGCTGGCTGGCTGGCTGGCTGGCTGGCTGGCTGGCTGGCTGGCTGGCTGGCTGGCTGGCTGGCTAGCAGGCATTTTATGCTATATTACTTAGGTTACTTACATAATTAATTTACAACTATTGACTTGCAACTTATTTTCTATGTAACAGCTGACGGCAACAGAAGGTAGTAATCGCACACGCTACGAAATTTCGGTGACCTTCTTTAAATTACACTGAATTAATACCTACAGCTAACTTTTAACAACAAATGTTGCTAAAACAAAACATCCAGGTGCTCTATCTTTAATACGTGCTAAATTATTTACAAGAATATTATGTTTCGTATTATGTACCCAATCAACTGATCACAACAAACCTTAATTATCGCTCGCCTTACCGAGTCTTTGGAGATCTACTATATAAACTACCATAAATTACTCCTATGGCTAAATTTTAACAGCGATTATTGCCTAAACAAGGTATCTTGCAAGTCTATTCTTAATATACACGTGATAATATACTACTTATCTGATCAATATTCCACGCTTTACAAAAATATCCAACCCACCAAATTCAATTCCGTGTTCTCAAGATTTATCAAGATGCAACATCATCTCTATCAGTTTTGTCAGATAATATGATTATTTTTTATTACACATATCTCAAATTACTGTGCCCTACATTCGATTGTAACACTCCAAGAAGTCTAACTGAGGCATGAACCCATTTGCCATCGTGGCCGTGGCTTTGGGGGCCGCCGTAATTACAATGACGTTTGTGCACGTGACTGCAATCGTGCTTCTTATTGGTCGCTAATGCAGCACACTATACGACAAAACCCTTAAGGACGTCCCGATATCTAGGACTGTCAGATATTATCCGACAAGCCCCGATCTTGTCCGAATTCGCAGCACACTAGCCGACAACTGAAGATTATTTGTCCCCCGATGGAAAATCGGCTAGTATGCTACGGGCTTTAGACTCTGTGTCGAATTTGGCTTAAGACTCTTGTTATCTCCTACTAGGACCAGCCAATGTGATCTGGCCACTGAGATCCAACCTCGCTGCACTAGTCTTTCTGTGATGCACTGGAGTAGCATTTATATTTGGCATCTTTTATTTCTGGCTCTGTTGAGCATAGAGTACACAGGTGTGTATGTCACGATGCGAGAGTTCGCACGTTTCATCCTAAAACTACGCTTTCGTGAATATCCTGTGTGTCAGTTGGTGAAAAACTAGACCATTCGGGTTGCGTAGCCTGATTATACATAAATTATCAGCTGAGCGACCGCTGGTCTTGGCTGCTGAGCGATCACTGGCTGCTGAGTGACATGTAATGAGGGACTCTGCAAACGAAACCGCACACAACAATCCTGGCCCAGCACTAGCGAGCGCTTTAGGGGCCAGGCACAGTTGACCTTCCTGTTTACGAATGTAGGGTGTATGATTATGTGAAATTAAACAATTCATATGATGTGATACAGTGATGAGCAGGTATATTCTCAGGTTTGCTTGTAGAAGCTATTGGCAGTGAAATAATGCATTTTTGTGAGAGTTTAACAGGCGGAAGGAATTATAGAAATGAATACATGGCTATTTGTTTTAATATTGACGGGCATGGGGGCATTTTAAAAGAGCTGGAGGTCTTATAATCAGACAAAACGTTAATATGGCCACCAATGCAATTTTGTACTGTGGTCTGGTCCCTCTAGTGGAGATTTGAGGAACCAGCGATTAATCACTATCCAACAGAGGGCAGTGTCAGTTTTGGTGTAACTAATATCTGGTAAGTTTGTTGTTAACTATTTACTCGTATTCGGAATGACACCATTCTGTTGCAAGGCATGTTGCAGTACATTGTATCATGAGTGTTGTTTTGCTGTTCTGATTAATAAGTTATATAAATGCTACAGGGTGTGTTTTCGCATACCGTCGTATTGTTTGAAGTCCTCAATTATCGCCCGCTGACCTGTTCTTATCGGACTTGTTTCAAGTAATTGTGCTCCAAACAGACAAACCTTAGCCTAGCGCATTAGTTTGTGGTGGTCTGCTCATGCGTTGTGGGTAGTACGTGCAACAGGTACACATATAGGCTCGTAATTTTAATATTAGTCAAAGGTGTTTTTTTTTGTTGATGTGGGAACTCTTGGCATGTCATGGCTCACACGTCATTGCCATTGAGTCTGAAATTGACAGCCCTCTCACACACACTCACATTTAATGTTAGTCAATTGTTTTAATAAGTTTGTTTTGGTGTGTGGAAACTGTCTCAGTCATGCTTCACACTCCATAGACAGTTTCCACGCACACTGTTGCTCTGGGTTTTTTATAGGCAGTATAACTTAGGGGACGGTGAGGAGGTGTGGCAAAGGTTCCCAGATGGTTCGACCCATTGTAAAGAGCAAGACCGTTGACTGTAGTTTGGATTACTTCTGTAAACTTTACAATACTTTTTGAAAGCAGGGAATCATTTTTGAGGCGAGCGAATGCTCTCGCTCCCTATCGCTCGCGCAAATCAATACTCTAGGGAGCGGTTTATCGCGTCAATTGCTAAAATCACTCACTGCCTGCAAGTGTTCGTCTTGACTAGGAATTTCTTGAGTATTAGATTCACTAGGAATGGCTACTCTCTTTATAACGAAGTGTTCGGACTCCAATAGTCAGAATTCACGTATCATCCGTCACCGGGGATGGCGATCGCAGCCTGCTGCACCAAGATTGCAAAAACGCCATTGAAGCCACGATGTGCTAGCCGCGCGGTTTATAAAGAAGTTATCAAACGAGTGGACCAGCGTCGATGTTTATTATCTTTAAATGTCACATACTGTTGTATGTCGAACTGAATAAAATACATATATACATGTACAGTTATGGAATAGGTAAGGAATCAAAAATATTTTGTTATGATCTGATTGACCGACTAGGCTATAATGGGAATCGAAAATAATAACCTGGATCCGAGCTACCGAACACGCATATGAGTTGACATGGAGTGGAAAAGTTGATTAAACATTGAAAACGACAATTTTAGTAATTGTTCCACTTCATCTTTCAACTGCCCTGAACACATAAATTCACGACGCACATCTCCGGTACCACTTAACATCGATTCACTGTTTCATGTGCGGATGACGAATTCATATTTTTGCGCATCAAGTTTGAGTTGTGCGTTTGGCATTTTGATGCAATGGGAGTATGCCATTTCACCCCAGTTTATATTGGTGTTCCCTACTAAGCTGCATTTATAACTATACATTTGATTCTTATACGTGGCGTATTTGTGAATCTAAATTGCAATTTTCAAACTGCCTAAGCTAAGTCGCACACCAGTGGCAGTGCTGCATCATGGTCACTGTGACTGGGCACGGACACAGCACACTGCTACTGCACTGGCCTTGCCTAGGCTTCGCCTATGATGATCGATGACATGTTGCAATTCAAAACCGTTTCACCAATTGCAATGTATGGGGTTTACTAAAGCAAGCATTTATTTCATTGTACAAAAGTCAGTGCCAGCAAGTACCAATTAAAATTTCGTGGCGACAACGACAGATTCCGACTGGGAAATGGTGGCACCACCACATGGTTAAAAAAACAACTAACAAATCGCTCACCTAAATTAATTTTGTATGTTAGCATAATCGCTCACCTGTTGTTTTCAAACGTGAAGCCCTGCTTTCTGATGCGGTTCTAAGGTTCCCTATGAACTTTCTGGTACATTTGATTAATATTATACATGTCCGAAGACCTTAATATCTGGTCGAACATTAATCTTATATGTGTCCATTAAGAGAATCCATACACATATGTACTTCATAAATAATTACGCTTAATATCTGGTTGAACATTAATCTTGCACCTGTCCGAAGAATACAATTACACTTAATATCTAGTCAAACATTAATCTTATACGTGTCCATTAAGGGAACCCAATAATCGCATCTGAGCAAATTGAATTTAGACAAGGTTAACTTATTGATTATGGTTTTACATATATTTTTTCGGCATGTCATTTGTACATTTTGGCAAGTGCGGCCAGTATATTTTTTTCCGGCATGTACACTAGAACATTTTGGTGAGCTGGTTCAAGAATTTAAACAGATATGAGAGGGCACGTTACACATTCGCATCAGCTTTGAAGAAGATGTCCAGCAAAATGCGAGACACGATATGCTGTCAGTGAGCAGTGTACATCCAGCTGACTGCCCAGGACTGGGATGGCCTTCCATCGTAGCTGCGATGCTTGAAGCAGCTACTCCTGATGATGAGGGCAGCGATCCAAGGCAGTTGGAGCAGCCAAGGACAGGACACTCCATGGACTGGGATCCCAGCACAACGCAGTCAGCAGACACGCCATCAGAGCGGGGATCCCGTTAAGCGGACATGCATCGAGGTGGAACGTGGATGGCTGTATCTGACTGGTATGTACATCCCTACTGATTCACCCTTCGTGATCTGACTGGTATGTACATCCCTACTGATTCACCCTTCGTGATCTGGCTGGCTGAATAATCATGACGACTCCATAGACAGAAGGGATGTGCCAGTTAACAAGAAGGTGGCTTTTCCACAAGATATCCAGTGAAATTCGTAAAATGACAATTAATTCAGTCAACTATGAATAGAAAACATTGGCAATTTGCATAATGAACATAATATTTAGTACCATCAACTGACATTAATAATGTGGTGAGTGAAATTGTTCAAATGTTAATTGACAGAGCCTAGTATGAATCCTGTATGATGTTTCTTGATAGCATTGATACATGTATGTGTACGTTTATCTTTGTTTGAGATATTAATTATGTGTAAGGCTAATTCGTCGAAAATACTGGCCCTAATCACATAAGCACATACTTATCTTTGTCTGTTACATGTTTGGGATGAATATTATCACGTTACAACAATGAAGACCTATTTATCCATGGTTTAAATGTAGGGGCATAGCACCTATTGTGGCGGACTGGTGTGATCGTATACAATAATGAGACATCAGCCTAGGGGATAGTTATATGACCTTTTCGTTACACAAAAGCAGGGCACCTTGTTAGAAAAGATGCAGTGATTTTGAGACACTGTTGTTAATTGACTAGATTGAATGTTGTTCGAATGAATGCTATATTCACTGCTACATAACACTTTAGGATGGTATTACAACTGTAATTAGCAGATCAGTTAATGTTATGGTAGTAAATGTTTGCTACCTGTAGTGCCAATGAATTACACTACTCACATGTAATTTGTACATGTTCTTTAGGATATGTTGGGGCACCCACATGATCTGTACTATAACGTTATGTCTGAGTAGGTATTATAGTTACCAAGGGTCATGACCTGGTTACCCATTACTAAGATGTTACTGTTACCGGCAGATAAACTGTATAAAACAATAAGGATTTGTCTAGGGATGCCTAGACTCCTGGGGCATACAATATAACTGCTTAATGATAAATTGACATCACAGCAGAGTATGTCGCATGGTGGTTTCCTTGTGGATTTAGTTTAATCCATGGAACCGTTACAGTCCGATTGCTGACTGCAAATACCAGTCAGTGACTGTGGAAATTGATTAACGTGTTATATGTTGTTAAACGGTACGAGCTAGCTATCGAATAGACCACATGTTCTAGAGTAAGTGCACATTTCTTCTATTCTGCCTAACGAGCTATACCAACAACAGCATTCTTGGTTACAAGATGTCTTGTTGATGATAAGCACCATCTTGTCTAACCCATGTTATGTTTTTGGGCACCAAATCTGGTTTGGCCAGACCAGATGTCAGTGTGGCAGAACTAGTACTACATAACATAGGCGGTCATGTTGTTTGTGCCTCACGAATGGGGAGGTACGAGCTATCTCATGATGGTTTACACTGTCACCAGGTTTTACTAACGTACAAGTTACCCGTTGTCACAGCTGTCAGGTTCTACTGAGACAAATCTCTAACCCTGACTAAGTCTAATATGACTAATGTACTATTGTAGTGGGCAGGACTGTCCATGTTCATGGTATTGTAGATGTTCAATGTTACTTATATAATGAATATTGTATAATTGTGGTATTGTGCATGTAACATGAATATCCCTTAGATGTGTTGTTGTGATTAGACAAGCTAGTGTAACTATGTTGTGATTAGACAAGCTAGTGTAACTATGTTGTGTAGACTATTTCATGCGTATTGTAGGTGGTAACTTTAATTGTAAGCATTTTTTTCTTTCTGTGTTTAATCACATAATAATGTGTGCAGCAAGTACCATGATATTGTACACCTAGATATATATAATATATATATATATACATAATATATATATATATATATTGTTGGTGGTCACTGGCTATAATAATATATGCCATTATGCAGTACATTTATAAATGGATAGCTGATAGTTATTGTATTGTTACTATTGTAGGATAGTTTAACAAGTTGTGACACGACCTTGATCTTTTTGATTGTATTAATTTATAAGTGAAGACAATGTCTTCACTGGTAAAAATGGGGGAGATATGTAAAGACCGTTGACTGTAGTTTGGATTACTTCTATAAACTTTACAATACTTTCTGATACAGTTCTAAAGTTCCTATGAACACATGTCCGAAGACCTAAATATCTGGGCAAACATTAATCTTATATGTGTCCATTAAGGGAATCCAGACACGTATGTACTTCATAAATAATTACGCTTAATATCTGGTCAAACATTAATCTTATACGTTTCCATTAAGTGAACCCAATAATCACATCTGAGCATATTGAATGTAGACAAGATTAACTTATTGATTATGGTTCTATATATATATATATAATATATATATATATATATATATATATATATAAGAATGCTGTGTGGAGGATAACAGTAGATTAATAATAGGAGAGGAGGTGAGTAGGAGACCTGTAGGAGACCTGTAGAAGAACTGTAGTAGACCTGTAGGAGACCTGTAGAAGACCTGTAGTAGAGTAGTTGTAGTATAGGCAACTAATTAGATGTAGTCTGGGGAGTAGTAGTAGGAGAGTTGGAGGAGAATGGTAGTAGAACTATAGTAGACCTGTAGAAGAACTATAGTAGACCTGTAGAAGAACTATAGTAGACCTGTAGAAGAACTATAGTAGAGTAATTGTTGTATATACGTTGTAATGTGTATGGACTTTGACTAATAAAACAAACATTGTGGTTGAACCTGAGATCTTCTGGTAAAACAATGCGAGTTATTTGTTGTTGCATCCTGGTCTTAAACAAAGTAGGGATAGTGTCTTGACGTGACATGATAGCTTGTACACCATGACGGGTTCAGCCCAGTCGTTTTGGCCCACATAGACGGATGGTTCAGCCAGCTTCGCTGAAAAATGCGTCGCTGTAGAATTCAGCTACGTGTGAGTCGGCCCACGCCAGTAGCAGAATTTTAAGCAGAGGAATTCTAAGAATAGTCATTTCAGTCCATGGCCTGATTCGGTAAAAAGGGAAATTATGATTGCGCACAGTAACATATACACATTTTTTACACATACTGATATTGTAATAATAATATACAATTATCATCAATATCAGAGCAATATCTATCACATAATGGAAAGTGCTTGACATGATAAAATAATGATCCAAACTGACATAATTAATGCCTAAAAGAAATTTCTATGACTAATTTTTTTTTAATAAATTTATATTTTAAATCATGATTTATATCACTCCAAAAAAATCATTGATTTATTATTTTTTTCATTTCGGTTTTTTTAATCGCTGATTTATATGAATTTAACACAACTAATTGCTTACAACCATCAAGATCAACAACGTTTTATGTTTTTTATACAAATGCACAATGTGCGCACACTTGTGTAGTTGTATTGTCACCAGATAACCTGATAGTCAAATATTTTATGACATTGTGTATGTTTGAGCTATTCCCTTTCTGAATGCAGAGATGCCACACAAACTTGTCTTCAAGAGGAAGTATCTTTTCAAGGGTGATAAATGAATGGAACAAACTGCCAAATGATTAATGCTAGTAGTGTGAATATGTTTAAAAATAGAATTGACAGATATCTGATAAGGACGGGCTACACATAGATGAGAAAATTGTTGGACTCTCGATAAGCCAATGGCTTCCTTGTCCACTTGCCATCTGGAACTTGTTGTTTGGGATGGCAATCTTGTTAAATCTTGTCAAAGTCAGAAGCCCTGTGTTAAAGTCCACTTGGAACTTGTGTTAGTTGTCACCAATTCAGTATGTTGACTCAAGTGAGACAGTCTTGGTAACAATTGTTTAATACTGTACCAGTTCACAGTTTGGTTGGATACCCATATAGTACACAGAGCCCTGGACAGGTGCTAATCCACCCTCTCAGCAAACAATAATTAGCACTGCTGCAGCTGCAGACACACAGCATGCTTTCCTTTCCAAGACAGATTATGCAACTACAGGGGGTGAGGCTTTGTGGACATTGTCTAATGTCTTTATATAAACAAAAATAAAGTTCCCTCTGTTAAGACAAGTACCAAAATCAATTTGAATAGAATATGTTTGAAAGAATTTATAAATATAAACATCTATATAAATGTCTATATACCAGATTTCAATAAATAGATAAATAAATAAATCCGATTTAAATAAAAAAATATCCGATTTTTTTGATTAAAAAATTAACCTTGTATATGTGTGTATATATATATATATATATATATATATATATATATATATATATATATACATACATACATACATACATACATATATATCCATATATATATATATATATATAATTTAGCATATGACATTTCCCAGTTACAACAATTTGTATAATAATAATGCGCAAATAGTGAAGTAGATCAAAAAATAACGAAATTAATATTAAACAAGGTCCACAGAGCCCATTTCCCAGTTGGAATACGATAGTTGTTGCTGGTACCAGTTGTATACACCATTAATTCATCTCATGCAACCGAGAATACATCATGGTTCACCAGTTGCGAAAACGGTTGGTTTAGCACATTGGCCGAACCCGTTATGGGTTGAAACGTCTGACACCCATGGTGCAACGAAGCTTCACGATAGCTTCTTGAAACTGGAGGGGAGGTGATCTCAATAATGTTATTTAATATTTTTTTAGAAAGTTGTGGCTTGTTTAATGATACGTCGTCGTTCAAGGGTTGGCCATCCCAGGGTAGTTATTAAATCTGCTGGATTTGTGTTCCATCTATGATAATTAACAAATCTGGCAGCACAGTGTTGTACTCTTTCAAAGGCTTTTAATTTGGTAGTGTGAGGATATCATATGGGTGACGAGTACTCAAGTTTTGGCCGAATTAGCATGTCATCTGCTTTCTTTTAACTTCGGGTTTACAGTGGCCAAGAGTTATTTTAATCATGCCTGGGCCTTTCAAAGATTTTGAAGCTTTGGAATCTAATTTTACTCAAAGTCTGTTGAGTGAACGCACAGATCTTTGAATAGCTAGTGACCATTGTTAATGCCCAATGGCTCAGCCGTAGGCATACTTATCTGTAGAATATGTAAATATTACATAAACATGACTGTATGCCCTATGAACAAGTTGGTCCCGGAGATATGACGCTTTACAAATTTTCATAAGTAATAAATACATTGTCATGAAATACAATGAGCTTTGTTTAGATGCATTGAAACATGGCATTGTGTTGGTTTCAGTCTCGTCTCTGTCGTGATTTGCCACACCGTAATGGGCTGGTTGACAGCATGTGTCTGTGTCCACATACTGGTGGCCATGCAGCCTATAATGGCACAGACGCAGTTTAACTGGAGTCCATCTGAACTGACGGAACAGAGTGGCCACTATCCACACACACTATGCACTCTGACAAATGTTGTTCTGAACGCAAGTGATGGTATCTTCTACTACAGTGCTAACACTGCACTGCACTCTGCATGCGGGAGCACCGGGGACGTGTGGCAACTTAAGAACCGACTGCACCAATCGCAGACAGAGATACAATGTGACGAGGAATATGACGTTGGGCACATCTTCTTGATATTCTACTTCGCTGGTGGCAGTAACTACTACCACCTTCACTATGACATGATGTTGCCGCTGTACCAAGATGCCTACTTCGGCAAGAGCAACTCGTCGGGTCCCAGTCGGGTGTTCATGCCGGCTGTTGAAACTACAAGGCTGCAAAGGATCGATTGGATGACCCCAGCCTTTCAGAATCCTGACAAATACTTTGTTCAGATGACAAAGGTCAGTTGTGTTGTGATGTTGCTTCACCAGACAGGGTTGAGTTTTATTACTTGATTACTGTCATTATAATCAGTTACACCATAATTGTAATTGGGGCTGGTTTGTAATACTTGATTCATAGTCATGGCCTGGAGTGATCAGCATGTGTAATTGATTATTTTATTGGTGTGTGAATTTGGTTAAAAAAATCTTGTTATAATCATAACATATAAACTCATTTTGAGTACAGCTATGGATTGGTAACAGTAATTTCAATTTATGAGTAATTTTTAATATGATTACTGCTTATTGTATACTATGTAAAATTGTAAATCGTACGCCATGAATGAGTTCAATCCCTGCTAATGAACATTGCTAAGCTGTGCGAGTTAAACATGGTGTAAGGTTCAATGTATGCAGTTCATGGCTGGGCAGTATGCATTTCGACCACTGGATGGCGCACTACGCAGAAAGGGACACAACATATGCCTGAAGCAAGCGAAGTTTGGAGTGAGTATCTTCTGCATACTGTCATCAGGTTAAGACAGCTACATGTCTGTCTGTCTGCAGCTCCTCTGACCATAAAATAAATCAATGATCTACACACCTTCAGAAAGAATTGTTTATTATTTAAATTATTATCTTTCTTCCTTTTTTTTGGTAAGGAGCTGCTTTTAAATACCACAACACTGACTAAACACTCTTTTCTCTCGTTCTTGTTCTAGCTACTTGTTCAGTTATCTGCAGTCTATATACCTGCTATGTATCAGTTCTTTACCTTCACATCGCGAGCATATGGTCCTCAAATTTGAGGGATTTGCTCTTAAATGATCGAAGAATAGAGTACTGCTGTGTTGTTCACGTATTCTATTAACACAAGTTGTAAATTGGGAAAATGCATTTTATCATTGTCCTAGGCCACATCAGCAACTTGGTAGGGTCTAAGGCTAAGCCCCTTGACGATGAAGGATAATGAGCTAGTTTGTTCATTTATTTCACTCTTGGTGATTAACTTTTATACCTTCTGCATATATTTCATGTAGCTGATAATGTTGTTGGAATTGTTTGAGAATTAGATGAGGCTGTTCAAGTCACAGTGGGCTGTGTTTTGAGGACAATGGGTGATGCCGCTGCGTGTGCATTGTAATATTTTGCAGTTTTTGCCTGCATTTCAGTAAATCGCATAATACCCAAAAGTGTTAGACATTGGGTGAAAGGAAGGATTTATTTGTACACAAAGGCAGAAGCCATTAATGTGATGGTGCTTTGCTTTTGTGACAATAATAGTGATGTTGTCTCTTGATGTCAGGAGTCAGTGAGAGAGACTTTGTCATCAGAGTGATTCTACTGCTTGTTTGTCTGTAAAAAGCTAAGATCAAAATCTGGCTGATACAATCATTAATACCCATTTACTTGTGCATTCCTGCAGACGGCCCGTGTTTCCTTCTCTGACGAAACCTTCATCCGTAGTTTCGTACAGCACGTCAGGACTAGCCTGCACATCCCTGAGCCTCACCATGTCCCTCCGAGGGTTGGCGTCATCCACAGGTACTTCAGACTGTTTGTCATGGTTCATTCAGATATAACATGCTGCAAAGCAATCAGTATTCTTATACTGTTCAGTAATTGAAGACAACTGTTAACTGTTTCACATACCTTTACTGTAATTATGTACTGTATAGTTTCCGATAGAAGCTCACTACCCAATTGAAGCACACCCTTTTTCAGAAGTGAAGCCACACGCAAAAACAAGAATTTTTGGAGTGACCATAAACACTTGCATCAGAACTATTCATGTAGAGATTAATAAAGTATTCAAACATTTCAATGTGAGCAATAGCGTGTGTTACTATTGACCATTCTTCCCTAACATTTAGTGCTATATATATATATATATATGAGTTATTTTTGAGAAACTAATAGATGTGCACCCGAGCCTTCACATCCAGGCACTGTACGACTATTGGAAACTGTGGTAGTCCAGTTTTCTTAAGTTTTCACTTTATTAAGAAAAAGGCAGTCTAACTTGGCCTGAATGTTTGTATTATTTTCTGGCAAAAAAATTTATTGTGTTTACTCATGCATATAAATTGATCAGTGTTGTTTGAATGGTTGAGCGTGAAAACGTTTTGCTGCTGAATTATAGCCTAGACATGGCCGTATTC
Organism: Lamellibrachia columna; assembly: GCA_963662155.1. Lineage (NCBI taxonomy): Eukaryota > Metazoa > Annelida > Polychaeta > Sabellida > Siboglinidae > Lamellibrachia > Lamellibrachia columna. The sequence continues at coordinate 26,243,259 of OY759273.1, read as the reverse complement.
AACGACTTTGAGCACTGTAGTACCGCTTGTGGTGTGTTCATCAGGCATCACCAGGTGGTGTTGTAGTCTGTTATTTTCCACCTCTGTTTAGCATCTGGTTGACGATTGTCTGCTCGGTACGTCTTAGTGTAAGTCTGTCAAAGTCTGTCGTTTGAACCCGCACCTTATGCTGATTTGCTAACCTTAATTGATCCTCCCTAATGCATGCGCTTCCATACATTGTATGTACATTGTGCATGCATGTTTGCTTGCCTGTATGCTGTACATGCATGGATGTAATGATGTTTCCAGTGCAAATATGCTACATGACATCAGCGTAAGACATGTAAGGTAGAAAATGTTGCTTGAAAATGCAGGCCAAAGCCCGAAGATTTTGGGGATTTGCCCTTGAGATATACTTCTATATGACATAATATAATAAACACGCACACAATTATTCAGTGTAATGTGGCACTCATGTTGTGAAATTAATCTACATCTCATTAATTTAATTAACCCATCTCATTAATTGTCTTTGTTTATATTTATATTGTTTAATTGTCCATAAATTATACAGGTCATAATTAAAGCAATTGCTTAATCAAGAAATATAAAGGCTCTACAAAGGAAGTAAATTACTTTGTTTTATTAAATTATGCAGCATATGCAAATTACAAATTATCACCCACAAACGCATGGACTTGTAAACTTCAAAAATTTGCCACAACATCGTATAACTGAATTCCAATATTATTGTTCCTCATTCTCTGTTTTGTTTATGACAAAGCCCAAGAACAACAAGAGTTTCAGTCATTGTGACATTTCAAATGCATCAATGTTCTGCCACCAGGGTACATCCCTCAAAGCGGTCATAAAATTTGCTTGATTAAATGTACTATAGCGTATTTTTGATTAAATGTTTTATAGAATACTTATTCATATTAGTTTATGGTGAAAATATGGGATTCTTAATGAGAATGCTCAGTTTGGCAATCAGATGTTTAAATGTATAATCGACCAAGGCTATATATGCGTCCTTGTCGATGTGGTAGGCTAGTTTACATAGTGTAATGTGAAATAATCTTGGAGGAGCGTTGTGAAAAGGCCATTGTAAAATATATGTAAATTTGTTTTTCATGTATAAAAGTTATTTTCAATTATATTAACATTATTTTTCTATTATTTAAATATGTTATGCATGCAATAAAAAGTAAACGTGTTGAGCGGATAGCTTTATTTTGATTTACATGTACATGCCATAAATATGTATTTACGTGTGTTTATGATAACACAAATTTGGTTTACCTGCATAAATGTGACAACTGTGTCCCTATTCCTTTGCAAGCAGGTGTCCCCTGCATAGTTTCCCAGATCCTTGGCTATTTTTCTACATATAAAGTTTAGAAGGATAGACAAAATTAAATACCAAACTAATCGCTACATACATGATGTCATCAATGATTTCCATTTCCTAGTTCCTTTTTTAATTAACTCCCAGAAAGTTGCTATTTCGACTACAGCCTTTTTGAAATTGTGACCACCACCACCCCCCGGGGGGCCTGTGGCAATGGTTCCACATTTCACCCCATTTGTCCGTCAGAAGGGCCCCATGGGTCACCTTGTAAAGTTTCATCCGTATTGGCCCACAAAACACAACAGACAGACACTTTGATTTATATATTAAATGCCTGACAGTCTGACTTCTACCTAGCCTGGCATCATTTTGACTTTACGCAAGTGCATATGATGCATATGCTTGAAAGAAAATAACAACCCGTTGCATATAACCTATATATGATGCATGTGAGCTTTGTAGAAAGGTTCTACAGATGTAATGGTGTACTATGACTTCTTGCAGCATTTTCTTCCATATGTCTTCATTTTTCAAAGGCCACTAATAATAAAATAGTAATTGGAAATGGCTGCATGGCTTCTCTTCAGCTTTCGCATGAATAATAATTGTTATTAAGAACTTTAAGCACGTTATATTTATTAAAACTCTGTTTGCTCTGTCAGCTGTTTTAACTTGATATATTCACGAAAAAGTACCTCATTTTTGGCATTATGTCTATAGCAGGTTCTTATTATGTCTATAGCAGGTTCTTACACCTTTAATTTTTGGACAATTGTGAGATGCAGATTGAAAAATAATTTTTAGCTGATGTCATAATTTCTAAAGCAACATTTATCAGATTGATCATATTTTGTTCATCAGTGCTGGTAATCAATATTTAAAATTCCATTTTCAAGTGGTGTGGTCAAATTATTTTACACTAGTTCTGTGTGATGCCATGTTGAAGACAGTTGTAATACTGTATATGTGACGCCACCTAGTGTACACTAACAATAATAGCAAGGTTAGATGTCCCTTATCAATTCAATTTTTTTGCTCTTCTCATTCTAAATTAATTTTGCAAAAATTCAAACCTATCCAGTATCCACTATGACATGCTAGCTCGTTTGTGCAACTTTTGTATGTAGTGAAATCATTAGACAAACTATTAAATTATTTAATTCTATAATGGGAATGCTGAAAACTCCCAAATTTTCCCCTTGGTGAAATTTTAGAACATTGTCATGTGATAAAAATTTTAAATATTGGAAGTCACACCCATGATCAGACTTTACCCCATAAAGTGTTTACCATTTTGGATATCCACTAATTTGAGGCTTAGTAGATCTAACGACTAAAGTTAATTCTTTCTATGATTTGAAAAAGATATGCACTTTTTTATTAAACTAATTGCAGATATTACTTAAACTATTCCCACACTACATATTACGACATCAACGAACTGGATTCACGATAGGCTAAAACAATTGAGGATGGAATTTTAAAATGCCATGAAAATTATGTGGAGAACACTGCTTAACTAACTTAAGGTACCTAGTAGTGCCTTTTGTAATAGTAAGAAATTATGCACAGCTTTTAGGAAAAACCGAGTAAAGTGTGAGTGTGTATATCTGGTGGCAGTGACATTGCTTGTTCTTGAATTGTGTAGATCTGGGAGGAGACAAATTCTTAATGATAAAGAACTGGTGGACATGTTGAGCAAGGAGGTTGATGCAGAATTACTTGAGTTTGTGGAGATGTCTTTCAAGGAGCAGGTAAACTATGGTTGTAACATAAATAATCATAGATCACTGTTAAAATAATATAGGGCACTTTCGAGAATCTGGGCCCACCTCAATATCGCCATTATAACATGTAATATGTATAATAACTATGCACAGTGCACACTGAACTACGGAACATGTAAATTATTAAACACATTGTGTGTAGAAACACATTTAGCCACCTTTTTTGATGCTTGAATTCGCATATTTAACTTGAGTGGTGTCATCTTGTGAATAAAAGGGGCAAAATGGCACTCCATGCAGGTTAAATATGCTTTGGAAAAAAATGTAGCTATGAAAAAGGTGATTAAATGTGTTTTATGCACAACATGTATAATAATTTACATGTTCTGCAGTTCAGTATGCATTACATTTGTATTGCGCATACTTACTATACATATTGTTAATAACAGCTACATTGAGGTAGTTCCATTGTAAAGTGATTTCATAGAAAAGTGACCCGGCAATGTCCCCATTGAAATGTGACCCCCACTATTGAATTGTGACCCCCATCCTAAAAAAAAATTTGTAACATAATAAGTGGTTAGGGATGTGGAGACACATTTAGGTTAATTAGTATATGAAATAATATTAGTTATGAAATTGTTCACCATTCATGCATACACATCATAGTCCCAATGTAATATAGTCATTTGGTATTTATTAATTTAGTTAAATATAATACATTCATGTGTAGACCTGTATTATATTGGTATATTTAATACACACAATTTTTATTAATTCTGATTCAATGTTTTATTATATTTTTATTTTATATACAAACCATTCTTGTGCATGCATAAACCTATTTTAAAATGCTGCATACAAACACAAAGTATAAATAGAATGTGTATCAAACATGCATACATACATACCTGTTATATTTAAATTGCAGTCTACAATAAGTGGGGGTCACTTTTTTATAGCAATTTGCCCATTGAATAGTGACCCCCACTATAGAATTGTGACCCCATCCTAGGCAATTGTATGATAATATAAAAATGTATATCAAACTGACATACATACATACCTATGTTATTTTTAAATTGCAGTTTAAGAAATAAATAATTAGCAACAGGGGGCAAAATTTTCTATCTCACACTGGTGTGGTATAGAAATGTGACCCCATAAAAAAGTGACCCCCAGGTCACTTTTCTATATAGAATTGTGACCCTTTGGTCACTTTTCTTTAGTAACATGCCCATTGAATTGTGATCCCACTACACAAATGTGACCCCACCCTAAAAATGTGAATTATGACTATTGGATTATGACCACCATCCTAAAAATTATGTTATAATTTAATAAGAATGTATGTCAACTTGACATACACGCATACATGTTATTTTTTAATTGCTGTTTGAACAACAAATAATTTGCAATGGAGGTAAAAATTCTATAGGGAGGTCACTTTTCTATTATTGAAAGTGACCTAGTGGTCACATTTCTATGAGGGTCACTTAACTATCTCACACCGGATTCTAGAAAGGTATACAATACAGTGTAATTTATGCGTCCAACAAAATATGAAAATAGTTTGTGTAAAATAGTCTTTTGGATTGGTGAATCACTGCAATGTTTTGAAATATATTATATCAACGTTGAAGAGTCAAAATAATTAGCCCATTTTATTTGCACCATGAGGGGGCAGTCGGGGTTAAGATGCTGGACCCTAAATTCAAGGGTTGTGAGTTCAAGACCCACACTGGGCACGGTTCGTTTTCGAAGCTTAGGCAATTTCGTTTACCCTACTTTGCCTCAGTCTACTTAGCTGCAAATGAGTACAAACACTGTTTGGAAGGTACCTGCGATAGACTAGTGTCCCGTCCAGGAGAGTCAGTATAACTGCACTCTAAGTTGCTTCACACTACAGAAACCAGGTTTAAGCACTGGCCATATAAGCCTTCCTGGCTTCCTAAGGCGTAATGCCTGGGGACTGACTTTACCTTACCTACCCTTACCTGCACCATGTGTTTGTTTTTGATATGTGTCTGTTAAGGTGGACCTTCACGGTTTTGACTCTTCAACAGCGATATAAAAGTTATCGAGTGTAGTGTTGCTGTAAATGGTTGTAAAACATTACAGGTGCAGGCAATGCAGAGGTTTACAGTTCTGGCAGGTATCAATGGTGCTGGTCTCATGAACTGCCTGTATCTACCTGCAAACAGTGTCTGCATCCAGGTGTGTAGAGATTTCACCTCAGGCTAAATAAGATCTTTCATCACCTTGGTTGCCTTAAATTTACCATAACCCATTGCACACAGGACATTCAACATTTCACAAGTTTGCATAGTTTACTATGCATGACGGAATTTGTGCTTTTTATCTCAAACAAAAACTATGTAAATTTTGGACGAAAACCAGCACCTGTTGTTTCCTGTCCAAATTAGAACCCTTCCGACTGTAATCCTCGCATGGTGAATTAGGGGCAGCCAAGGAAAGCCTACAAATGCCTTTTATGAGGTAAGTTTACATGTGTAAAGTTAAATAACACAACATTAGTTAACATGAAACATTAACAATTGAAATATGGTCATTATAGTCATGGTTTGTTTATATAATAGAAATACGTCTCTGTTTGAAGTTCCTTAAATTTTCAGATGGTATTGCATCAAGTTTGTGTTGGTTAATGAATATTAATTATCACCATGTTGCCATAGTGACCAATTTTGAGGGAAATCCCAAATACTGATGTCAACGCCTGTATTTGCAATGTTGGTGTTTACGTTTACACTGCTTCCAATGTGGTGTTCTTCAATGGTGTTTCCAGATGGGAGCGTACAAATCTGATATGAATTATGTACAATTTGGCGCGGTGCTCAAGTCAAGAGGGCCGTACAGGTGGGTGAATATATTGTCTTGGCTGTGCGCTTGACCTGATAAATGAATAGATTGTGTGATCAATCAGTTATAAATAGTAAACAGCCTACGTTGGATTTCATGTTTATTTAACTATGTTTATTTAACTATTATTATTATCATCATTATCAATATATTATCAATAAATAATGTAAACTTATTAAATAATGCCAGCTGTAGTACTTGTATGTTTTCATGGTTGATTTCAGCCGAATTATTTTTGATTGAAACACCTTAAAAATTAAGTTTGTATTCACTGCTAGTAAATATAGCACAAAGCTTAAGTTTTTCTATATATTTTGTTATTTTATTTGCTCAATACAGCTTATGTAGGAGAGACCACAATATAAATAAATATGTGGTGCCAGGAACTTAGCTGAGTAAACAGTACTTCTTACATTGTACATGGAATTGTATCTGAAATAAACATGTTGCTTATATATAAGTATTATTGTGTTTACTACATTTAAACGTGAAAATGTGTTTAATTATTTTGACAGGGAATGGCATAACACACATGAGGATCTGCACCGACCGGTTCGAGGTGATGCCCACAATATCCGTCCTAACACCATCGTGCACCTCGATGAGTTCCACACACTCATCCAGGAGGCGCTGATGGTTGCCAGTGCCAGCAGCAAGGACGAACTGTAATTGTTCAGTCTGAACGTGAAATTTATTATCTTACTGTTATTGTTACGTTTAGAAATGCGTTGACTAGCGGGCTCTTTGTTCAGTCATATTTACACATTTGTGAGTAGAATGAAAGTTTGTGCATTCTATGTCCAAGTTTCATCGATCTGTTATTAACATCCTTTTGATCATATGTCATAATAAAGACATAAGCAGGTGTTGCATACAAGTGAAGAAGTGTCTATAATGATTTTATCCATGTAACTGCTCATGAAAAACCAGACTTGTTGGGAAGTAACAAATTGGCAAGTCAAGTCTCAAATCAGTGACCACCAAGTCAAGTTTTTGGTCATCTCTCTGAATGCTAAGTTACATACATACATACATACATACATACATACATACATACATACATACAGTACATACATCTTCTTCAGCTCCTCTAGGCTAGTAGCCTTTTAGCTGGTCTTGACAATTGTTTGTGCGCATGGGTAGAAAGTTGTCATGGGTGCCGAAACTACATACTCTATGAGGGTGTTCCACTGGTTCACAACCCTGTACCTGAAGTAACTCCTTCGTTGTCTTGCAGTCACGTGTTCCTTCTTGAGCTTCAGACTGTGTCCCCTGGTTACTGTAGTGTTGTCCAGCTCAAGTGGCATTTTATCAACTTATAGATTACATGGAAGTATTTGTAGGTTTCAATCATGTCTCCTCTTGCTCTTCTACAGTAGAGGCTTGGGAGCTTAAACCAGAGTTTACCAATCGCCATGATCGTTAATTGTTAGTGGTAAGTTTAGACGGATGCTGCCCCGCCACAACATTACCCAATCATAGTAAGTATTTAATAATTATTGTGTTTGGTGCTGCTTGTCACAACAACATGGTCTTTTTTGCATGTGTTTCGAGCCACCAGACTTGTTGACAAGTCACAAACTAAGCTAAAAGTCTAAAGTCGGTTACTGTCAAGTCGCAAGTCATGAAAATGGGCGGCTCGAGCCAGCCCCTACCACTCGAGTCAGCCCCTACCACTTGAGTCAGCCCCTGCCACTCGAGTCAGCCCCTGCCACTCGAGTCAGCCCCTGCCACTCAAGTTAGCCCCTACCACTCAAGTCAACAAGTCTGTGAGATGGTTACCTAACATCGCTGGGGTTTGTTGTTATATACCGTATGTACTATTAATCAAGGATTAATGTGCATAATTATATATTTTTTCATGAACAGGTGAAATAATTATTCGTGACTTGTTTTATTTAGTAGGTGGTTTTTTGTTCGAACTGTTAATTCTCATCTACATATTTTATAGGAATTTTCATTAATCCAACCTTCAGAATCTCATGTATCATCACTGGTGATAGTCAGATTGCTTGCATTTACAGTTTCCTGCGGTGGTGGTGAATATCTTCATTTGCATTTCTTGATGTGAGTTTTTGTTAATAGTTGATGACGTATTTCATTAGTTACTGTAGACCTGCCTCATTTTAAAGGGGGAAGTTTGTTTACAATTGCGATTGCTTCTGCAGGGACATGATTATAGTTACATAACAGTCATGCAAGAAACAGTTAACTTCATTTATGCTGTTTCTTATCTGGTTCTGCGATACGTGTGTCATGTAGTTTGGTGTTATGTTTGAATAAAGTCGATTGATTGTTGTCTATGTGTTGGTGAGTACGATTCTCATTACGTGGCAAGCCTATTTCTTCTGAACCACCTCGCACTTTCGGCATCACTAGAGAAGTAGGCATCATCTTATTTGAGGTTAGAGATAACAATGGCCCTCGTCCTGTTGATAATGAAAATGTATGTCTTCCAAGGAATAAACAATGAGAACATTCCACAGGAAGCCCTCGTATTGGGTAATGGAAATGATACAAGGCTGAAGAGAAGGAGGCATTCACCCAGTATTAATTTCTTTGACAGAGGGATTTTGTAAGCATTTCTCACATGAGCACATATTTGGAATGAAAATGGATTTCGAAGAATGAAAAAACAATAGCACTTTTATGTATATGATTTATTGGGTGCACAAAAATCATGCCTTAATGGATAAAATCATCACATTAAACTGATAATGCCAGCGGTGAATGGTTGTTTATTTTATTATTATATAAGTAGATTAAACTTGTTATGATGTGTACCCAGAAAACTGCACAACCTAACACGTTTACTAGAATGGATAGATTTTGCCACTGATCAACTATGAATGATTAAACAAGAATGGGGATTTAAAAAAGATTTTTTTAAAGTAGTACAAATGGATTATATTGCCCTGGATGAAAACATGTAAATATTTTGTTTAGCCTTAGGCCAGTTTACACAAGCAATTTTTGCTCCAATTTGTCAGGTGACACTGTGTCGTATAATGATGTGTGAACAAATTTATTGTGTCTCAACACCACAAAGAACTGCGACCTAGATCTGGGGACAAATCATTATTTTATTCCTGGGTTCATATTATACGAATAAAGTGCCAGTGATTTTTCTTACTGTACCCACTTGTACTGCACTGCATGTGTCACTGATCGAAAGTTTCCCTGTGACGTCAACAGTCAGCAATGGAAGCAGAAATCATCTTCACCTTCAAAAAAGATTACACAAAATACCTGGAGGATGGAGATTCAAATGAAAAACATGATTAACACGCACAAGCCACATTCTCACAACAATAAATGGAGAATTTAGGTGGGTACCACAAAACTAAAAAACCTTAAGATATGTAAATATTTTGTTTAGCCATAGGCATAGGCCTAGGCCTTGAAAGCAAAATTGTAGAATTTTATTAAACATTACTGGAGGTCGGTGACAACATAGGAATCAAAGTGAACAGCTTTTACTAAAACCCAATTCGTTTCAAGGGGAAAAACAATAATGATCTGTAGCCATGTTTACCAACGTCACTTCCGCTGTTGAGGTCTCGACTTCCGCTGTCAAAATGGCTCCGTCCACAAGAAAACATGTTTTGCGAAAGCAAATGGGGTTGTTGTGCGTTTTGGCTTGCGGTGTTGCCTATCGTAGACGGGAGAGGCGAAGGGAGGCTGACGAAAGCCGTGTGGGTAGGCCGTGGGTGATGCCATGGTTTGAACGACGGTGTGATGAGTATGCCATGTCGACTGTGGCCGGAGAGTTGTGGCTGGAAGATCCTGGCGGTTTCCGTAACTATCTTGGCATGCCAACTGATGTTTTTGAACAGTTGTGTGGTTTGGTCTCGCCTTCTGTTAAGCGACAGGACACGAATATGAGACTTTCGATATCCGTCGCCCAACGTGTTGCGTTGACCTTGCATTTTCTCGCAACTGGTACGTGGGGTATTTATTTAAAATTAAATAGAATGCCATGAATGATGAACCATTTTACTGTAACTAGCTCTAATCCTCTATGTCTATGACAGTTCAGTACTGTAAATGACTGCAGTACCGTCCAATTTCGGAAAATGTGAAGTTAACTACGCACATGCTCACACGGAGAGGTATCAGATGTTTTGGCCCATGACAGGTTCGGCCCGTAGGCCGAACCAACTGTTTTTGCAGTCAGACTGTCAGTGAACTGCTTTTGCTCTCGTGGGCCTAACCAACCATTTGTGCAACCGGTGCCTGCTGCTCTTTGGGCCGGAAAAAAAAATTGTGGAAAAATTATCTCCCCCACCACCCCCCATACGCACACTGTACGCAGTAATTGCTTACACCGGTGACCTAGCTAAATATTAAATAGTGCCACACCAGATGCACTGATACTAAAATTCGTACAATGTCATCATGCACTTGATACAATTTATCAATGGTTTGACAACCCGGGATGAAGTTACCAGAAACCTGCAGCACTACCAAGCTGGTAAGCTGACAGTGCATTGATGAGTGCAAGTGTACAACAATAAGGGTCAACTAGGTCAATTGAAGTGGGGCACGGTGGTTGTTTGGTAGAGCGCTGGGCTTTCGGTCAAAGGGACCAGGATTCAAAACCACCTGCTGCCGTTTAGAAACTTGGGCAATTTCATTCACCTCACTTTGCCCATGTCTTTCGGAAGAGACACTAAAAGCTGTTGGGCCCTTCTATCTGGTGTCTATGCCAGGGGAAGTAAAAGATCCCAGACAGGGAAATGGAAAAAACCTGTTGTTGACTCAGTGTGCCTCATAGAGCTGGTGATCTCGATCTCTAAACTCACTACACTGCCTCGTAGTTTACCCCCCAAAGCGCAGCAAAATCTCCAGGCAGATTCTGCTTAATGGATGGTGGCTGCCTAACATAAAGAAGAGAAGATTGCTTACATGGTTTGTTGGTGCCCCCATATTTGCTCTGCGTACACAGCTACACAACCAGTTACCTCACTCCTCCCTTGTGTACATAATTGGAAGATGGCCCCTTACATACTAAATTATTGATGCCTTGAGATGTAATCAGAATAAATATTGGGTCGAACCATCCTGTTCCATATGTGTGAGCCGAAATTATTGGGCCAAACTATCCATCGGCGTAGGGCCGAACCTAGCATGGGCCGCACCATCCAACATCAATGCAGGATTTATATTTAATAGACATAATTGTTTTGGTACATTTTAGTGTTGGTCAAAGTTCATTATATTTGACAGGTGAAACCTACCAAAGTCTTGCATACCAGTATCGAATAAGCAAATCAAGCATATCTAAGATTGTGCCTGATACATGCACAGCAATCTACTCAGCCCTGAAGGACGACCACCTCAAGGTAACTTGTACTTAGTTACTTAGTACAAAATAGGAGTATGTGTAGAGGATACTAATTTTACTTTTAACAGGTTTGAACAGATGAAAAACACAGTAATTAGTTAATTACCGGTAATTAGTTTTTAATTAATAAATAATGACTAGTTAATAGATATTAGTTAAAAAATAAATTGAATAAATCAACATACTACTAAATTTGGATGCAAAGACAGAATGTACAGTCGTCACAAGTCTCACAACTGGGCGATGATTGAATGATGACAAGCGAAACTTAATTGAAATTATGACTGAAATGACCCCATGGCGACACTATTGATGTAATTTTTTTGTAAAAACTTCTAGATATCATTAGAATGCACAGTGAATGATGAACACAATAGGTGACTGCCTTCATTCACTGTTCATTCTGGTGATATTTAGATGTGATTTACCGTATTTGACCTATTAAGTGAACATGCCCTAATTAGCGTATACCCTCTTTAATCAGCAAGATCCTTAATTGTTGTGTTATTACTGTGGAACAACTGAAAAGTGTCGCCATCTGGTGTTAAACAGTTGGCACCACTTTTTAGTTATACACTAGTCATCATATGACACCACTAGTGTTAAGCTGAAAGTTACCTTATTGGTTAGAGAGAAAAATTTGGTGTACACATATAAGAACAGATTCCTTGATATTTTTCCATGGTCTAATGTTTTTTCAAGCGCACTGTTTGTTTATTAGAACGAATACTGACATTCAGTCAGTCAAAATTGTGATCATGACTCGTTTGTCATCAGCGAACCATCATGCAGTTGTGATGATCTTTGCATCCAAGTTTTATGTCGATTTAAGCCAATGTTGAGCAGTCCAGTTTATTTTATAACCACACTGTAATATCTTATGAACCAGACCAGTCCTGATTTTTACTCCATGTGTCATTTTGTGCAAAGATCGATATTAATGCAATAATATCTGCATATAATTATCAAAATTGATATTTGTGTGAATATTGCTCTTGTGTTACAGTTTCCATCATCTGAGGAAGAGTGGGTGAAAATCGCAGATGCTTTCAACACGCGATGGCAGTTCCCGAATTGCATCGGTGCCATAGACGGTAAACACATTGTGATGCAGGCAGTGCCTGGGGCCGGATCTCAATACTACAATTACAAGGGCACTCAGAGCATCGTCTTGTTAGCAATGGTTGATGCGAACTACCGGTTCACATATGTCGATGTTAGCTGCAATGGGCACGTCGGTGACGGAGGCGTTTTGCCAGACTCACCACTTGGTGATACTATGTTTGGTGACCGTGACATCAACTTACTGCACATCCCGAGTCCCAGGCCACTGCCTGGATGTGTTCATCCTGTGCCGTTTATGGTAGTGGGAGACGGTGCGTTCCCGCTACGCAACAATCTCATGAAGCCGTACCATATGAGCAGTCTTTCGGCGGACCAGCGAGTGTTTAACTATCGTCTGTCGCGTGCGCGACATGTTGTCGACGATGTGTTCAGTAGTTTTGCCAGCCGTTTCCGAGTGTTTAGCAACCCTATAAATCTGAGCCCGCCCAAGATCGAGACGATCGCACTGGCAGCCAGTGTTCTGCACAACTACATTGCGGCAACGTCAGACACAGATGGACAGTGCGACAATCCAGAGGTCGAAGAAGAAACAGACGGCATTCTTCCGTTACAACAAAACGTTGACAGCAACGACAGCACACTTGCTGCACGGGACACAAGAGACGAAATAGCGGACTACTGTGTCACTCATGGCCAGGTTCCGTGGCAGTGGGAAGAGGTGTATGACTAGCTGAGAACTGCGTTACTCATGTTGTGCATGAATTGAAATTGACATTACCAGTATACATATAATTATACTTTCTTTTGTCATTCATGTGCAATTACTGCATATTTCTGTTAAATACTTAAGTTACAAATGTTGCTTCTTAGCAAGTTGGAAACATAATTCTGGTATTAATCCTGCATGAAGTTGTTCATTTGCTGGAAGTAGATCCAATTTGATTATTTGACCTGAAAGCAAATGAGTTCTGATAATATACTTTGTACAACATGAATTGCATACCTAATATCACATGTACTGCTGATGCATAGGTAATACATGCCCGGTACATATAGTTAAGTTACTTAATTATATCATTTCATGTCCACCACATTGTACCATATTAACACAAATAAACAAGATAGTTTACACACCAGCAGACATTAATCACAATCACAAAAAGTTTCGAAAAACATACTTTTAACTCACATTTTTTACCGTTGTGACAAATGGCACTTATTGTACGTCAATCGTATTCTAATAACATGCTCAATCACTGGGTGGTATCATGTAAGTGTCGCTGCTGTAATTTTCTGGGAAACATGGGTGGCTCAACTAACCCAATGGTTCAAACTAACACCACACTCGTTGACCAGATTCTGGCCCAGAAGTACTTAAAAGGCCACATTGCCAAATGTCATGTCTTTCCCAGCTAGTAAAACCTCATTGGGCAAATGAAGTTCAAACGTGCCTTTTTATTGGCCCATCATTGGCTGTTTTTCATTGGCCATCTCGGCCTTTCGTGATCTCATCCTTGGTCATCTCGATCTGTTCAGCCTGTGATCTCAACCTCGTATTTCGATATCGAAATAAAATGTTACGCCACTGAAATAAAACAATTAGTTGTATTATATATATATATATATATATGTGTATATATATCGGTTCCATATTATGTACGATTTCTGGGTTTCATATTATCCTTTCTGGATTTCATATTATGCGTTTTGGATTTCATATTATGTTTAGTTTCGTATTATATTTAGTGCACAATGGAAGTATCGCAATTCACTTTGGAATGTAGCATGATGCAATTTTGGCCCCAATACTACTCTATAAATGCTTTGTACATCTATTGAACTTTCTCAGTCACTAATGAACTGTGTGTGCGTTTTTGATAGCACTGAAGTCCGGTAAAATATTGTCAACATTAATCCAACGCATGATGTCCCATTACATTAATCCGACGCGTGATGTCCCATTACATTAATCCGACGCATGATGTCCCATTACGTACTGAACAAATGGATAGACGTAAATCACTAAATCAGAGATTATACATAAACAATTTTAATAATATGTACGTAAGCACTTTATTACATTGTAAGGCGCGCTAAGGTGTGTGTGATGCAACTGCGTCAGGAGTGTCAAGACAGAACTAATACGCTAGATGGCGTTACTAATATAGTTCTGTCACAAATTTGACGTCCGTATTTTCTGTCGTTCTCTTCACCGTGTTCGTGCTACATCACTTTGAGACGCACAGACAGTTGAACAGAAGTCGGAGCCCGCGTCGATGGAAGCGAAGACATAGGGGAGACCGGGGCTAGTTGTATATAGGGGCAAGTTGTTACATAGTCGTTTTACGAAAACAGCATGGAAATACCATCGACAGTAGTTGGTTGGAAGTCCACCAGCAGACATATTGTCCAAAAATCGAGAGTTAAGAAGACAAAATTGTGGACACAAATGACTTTAATCACCTAAAACTTTGCCTGGTATGCCCAGTGTTTGCCCACATAATATCATCTCACGCAGCCAATTTTTATGTTTCGTGAATGAAACTTGATAATTCCTCCGAGTTCACAAATGCTTCGAAGGACATACACTATTAAGGGAATAAACAAGTCAAATAATATTTAGAATAATCGTAATGGATGGCCAAAACAGCCACAAGACAGTGGCCGCCATCGAGTATGTACGATCAAACAGCATCCACATAGTCACATTGCCTCCACACAGCACGCACAAATGCAGCCCCTTGATAGGACATTATTTCAAGTCCCCCCAAACCGTATACAATGCAACTGCCGATAGCTGGATGGTGTGTAATCCTGGACGCCGAATCACGTTTTGCGACATGGCCGGCATTTTTGCAAAGGTATTCCTTCGAACTGCCACACCCTCCAAAGCAGTGAACGGCTTCAACATGTGTGGACTGTGGCCGTATGATACAAACCTCTTTACCGGTGACGATTTTGCGGCAGCGGCTGTCACAGATGAGGCGCAACCAACCGTCGGCCCGTCAACCCGAGTCACCGACGACGAACTCTCACCAACTGCCGCTCCGTCAACTAGACTCACTGAGAAAGACAGCCAAGGCGATGAACTCTCACCAACCGCCGGCCCGTCAACTACAGTAACAGAGGAAGACGACCAAGGTGATGAACTCCCACCAACTGCTGCTCCTTCAACTGGAGTCACAAAGAAAGACAGCCAAGGCGATGAACTCCCACCAACCGCCGGCCCGTCAACTACAGTAACAGAGGAAGACGGCCAAGGTGATGAACTCCCACCAACTGCTGCTCCGTCAACTGGAGTCACAAAGAAAGACAGACAAGGCTATGAACTCCCACCAACCGCCGGCCCGTCAACTACAGTAACAGAGGAAGACGGCCAATGTGATGAACTCCCACCAACTGCTGCTCCGTCAACTGGAGTCACAAAGAAAGACAGACAAGGCTATGAACTCCTACCAACCGCCGGCCCGTCAACTACAGTAACAGAGGAAGACGGCCAAGGTGATGAACTCCCACCAACTGCTGCTCCGTCAACTGGAATCACAAAGAAAGACAGACAAGGCGATGAACTCCCACCAACCGCCGGCCCGTCAACTACAGTCACAGAGGAAGACGGCCAATGTGATGAACTCCCACCAACTGCTGCTCCGTCAACTGGAGTCACAAAGAAAGACAGACAAGGCGATGAACTCCCACCAACCGCCGGTCCGTCCTGGTAACTAACTCTGAACCAAATCATATCATAGTTCTACATAGCATGTCGATCGTTCTTCAAGAGTCATGTTTACTATACCATGTAATTATGAGATCATTGATATAATATGCATAACCCATTCTCCATATTAGTCTTCATCTCACAAAGAAACGCACGCACGCACACTTACGCACACACCTTCACATTTATTATTGTTACTGACACACAGACATCTTGCTTACAGGCTCAACATATGATTTAGTACGAATCCCACACCGAAACTCTCTGTAGCGAGGAAGAGAACGCGGAAGCCAGAATCTGAGGCGTGGCTTACTTCGCCTCCCTTCAAGCAAGCGCTGGAGCAGAAGGAATTTGTTACGAGCAAGGGCAAGAGTTTGGGGAAGAATACGGGAAAGGGGAAAGCCACAAACGCACAGCTGAAAAGACGCAGACAGCAGGTGTGCTCTGGAAGCAGTGACGACGACGAGGACTGGCCTTACTTGGTTTGTGGGGACAACTTCAGAAATAGTCAGTCGAAGGAAATATGGATTCAATGCCAGCTGTGCCTGGAATGGGCACATGACAAGTGCACAGAGGGACTTCCACATCTCCTGTGTCCAAACTGTGAATCTGACTATACCGAGTAGAGTTTCAGATTATTATAATTATCATCATGAACTGTTTTAACATACACGCTTACATGTATGTTGTGTTGGCGTTGTTTTACATAATACTAATAATGATGTGTTGTAAAGCGCCGGTATCCACCAAATAAGACGCTCATGGCGCTTGATGTAATTAAACCATTATTCAAAATATTATAAAGATTATAAGATTAGTATCATATATATCATAAAAATCAGTAAATATTATAAGATCGTTATCAAAATAATATAAAATCGCTATCAGAGCTTTTCTAAAACCAATAACTATTATAAAATTAATATAATAAATAATCTAAAATCATTATCATAGATAGTATAAAATCAGTATAATAAAAATTGCAAAACTCATCATCACAAATATTTCAGAAAGAACATATAGAGTATAATCAAAAAGTCATTGTCTCAGTATTAAATGTTCGAATGTCTTATTTTAAGTTCATTTTGAAGAGATGTGTTTTCAGGGCTGTTTTGAAGGTGTCGATCGTTGCGGTAGCTCTGATATTGTTTGGATTCCAGTACATTCCAGACCTTTGAAGATATGTGTTTTCATGGCTGTTTTGAAGGTGTCGATCGTTGCAGTAGCTCTGATATTGTTTGGATTCCAGTACATTCCAGACCTTTGAAGAGATGTGTTTTCATGGCTGTTTTGAAGGTGTCGATCGTTGCGGTAGCTCTGATATTGTTTGGATTCCAGTACATTCCAGACCTTTGAAGATATGTGTTTTCATGGCTGTTTTGAAGGTGTCGATCGTTGCAGTAGCTCTGATATTGTTTGGAAGTGCATTCCAGACCTTTGCTGCGGAGACAATAAAAAATCGTGCTCCCACAAGTGTTTAGCTTTGTGATCTACTATGAGCAGCTTGTCTGCTCAGCGCAGATTGGCACGGGCTGGCACATACGGTTCAACAAGGTTGCGCAAGTAGGTCGGAGAAACACCATGGATTGTCTTGAACACAAGTGTGCAGATTTTGAAGACAATCATCTGTTCAATTGGCAGCCAGGGTTAGTTGTTACAGTCGACCACGCCAGGGAAACTTCACATATCTACCTAACTACAATGCGGAATATCAATGGTATGGTTTATTTTATTAACACGAATTATGAATTTAATGTATACGTTGACAGAAATAATGCTTCTATCACACTTTTGAGTAAAAGTTACTGTAACTGAAAATTGTAACAACTAGTCCCGGTCTCGCCTATTCTAAGCGGATAATCAGATGGATTATGATTGATTTTATGGGGGGGGGCTCCTTTTATGGGGGCCTAACACGACTACACCACATGTACTATGGTTAATCCGGCGCTGCGTCCAGATAGATCACAGCATAAAAGGTTGAATTTGCGTTTTGAAGAATCGATGCAAGACTTTGTTTGCGTTCGGAAGTGACTGAGCTCGGGTGATCATTGCCAATATATGGCGTTTCCCTTCACGTTGTTCCATGTATGTCCCATACAAGGAACACGAGCACATAACAAAGAAACTCCAACCATAATATCTAAAAAAAATAACCATAATGTGACATTTACCCAGAGGGAGGACATGTGTGATGTGTATATTCAAATGAGCTTAGTTTCTAAATTCAGTGCACTCCTCTGTTTATTGCCGCGACCTATCTTTAAACCTTTTCTCAACAAGTTGTTCGCGTGCTGTCTTATTGATTTGATGCATTCGCTAAGCTATTATTGCATAAAGGTTTCAAGAATATAATTATATCAAGAATACGTGGATTACCGAATTGATTAAGTAGATTCGCCATGTCCATGGCATGCGAAATAAACACGCATACAGTCAGTTATTTCCAGCATGTTCGGAATTAATTATATCTGCTGCGGAAACTGTTTTTGACGTCACTTGTTGACTACACGTCAGCCGAGTGTTAGTGCGGATTCCGTTGATGCAGTCTTCTCAAAACAGCGTCTATAAGCGTGCCGAGAACTCGGTCAATTGGCTCGTTGCGCCAACGTCATTAGGGAAAATGTCTGCATCTAAGGGATTTCTTCAAAGCATGGATGTTTGATGCTAAACGAGACTAATGTGAGCTAAGCTTAGATCCCTTCCTGATACTTGAAACCTTTAATTACTTTTACCTGCGTCCGGACTCTGGATCTTCGTCTTCCGGGTACGAGTAGACTCTCTCCGAGGCTTGCTGACGCGGTGTGTGTTTACACGTGCTAAAGTACTGTAAGAGAAAGTAATAAAATATTTGGAAGCGCGAAAAATGCAATGTGAATTAACGTTGTAAGCTGGAGATCCTCTGTCTGAAGATCTCAAAACTTGGCGCTGTAGTTGCGTTGACTGACAGGTTGTTCCAGTTGGCTATTGTACGGGGCAAGAAGCTGTACTGAATTAATTTCTTATTGATTAGGGGAAGTTGAAAGGATTTGGAATGCGTGTGTCGAGAGGTGTATAGGTTGGGAGAAGAAGTGCAGGGTGACAGGATGATCTCATGACTATATCGTGGTCCTTCGGTCCTTTGTGGAAATTGCGCTGTCGTAAACAATACTACCTACATACGCTCAAAATCGGCATCCTTATGAAATGTGATAGGAAAATGAACGATGTTTTGGGGAAAAGAATACATCGATGTACAGCTGCTAAATATTTCCCCAATGAAACCATCGATCTTCTGAGCTGGCCCCTAATCACGATATCCTCATAAACTAGACGTGGACAGCTCTTAAAGCGATATAAAAGTTATTGTTTTGGGGCAATGCGCATAAAGGAGTTAATAAAAACATACCATTTGCAACAACAACAAAAACTAGAATATCACTTTAGTGGTTTTCTCAGAATTGCTTCTAAAAGTGGGACATTCTGGTCAAATCTAAATTTTCATGGCAGCTGACATGTTAACCAGGGTGACCAAACGCCTGGCAGTAGGAAATCGATGCAACTAGACTTCCGCTGTGACGGGTTAAGTGCTTTCGATCGAAATCGAAGGTCTGACGGTTATACACCGAAGAAACGCAAACTCTCAATCAAAACTCCAGCTCAGTACGGGAGAAGTTTAGTAAACAATATTGAATATAGAAGCGAAAACAAATGAAATTGCTGTAAACAATATACCAACATAGAGTTTATATTTTATGTTCAACAACAAGGTATTAACCACAAGAAAATCATTGATGAATTTTGAAAATTATATAATTAAAAAAAAAAAAAACGGTCCAATCGTGGCCACGGTTTCCTCGATTGGACCACCCAATATCTTCGATTGGACCAAAATTAAAATGATTATATATAGGACTAAGCGTAATTATGAATTGATACATAAGTAGCATATAGTGTTCATTATAACAATAATGGTTATTATTAGTTAAATACAATATACTAATAAATATCGGTGTTCATAATCTTTGTAGGTCCATCTACCCTACACAATGTCCCATGTCTTCTTCGACTGGACAAACAAACAAATTATGTAGACCAAACTTTGAATTAATGCGTGGGTAAAATATAGTGTTCATTAGAAACGTAGAATTAATCAATAGTCAAATGAAATGTTAACAGGGCCTAATGTTCATAGCCTTCTGTCAATGGCTAAGGAATAGGCTAGTGGAAATGATCGACGTCCTTCAGAGTCAACATGTTCTGTCTCGCAATTGCATGCACTGGCACCATATATTCTTTCATCACATCCATTACTCGTCGCACTATGCCTACATAATGTCAACTGCAATTCGTATACTGCTGTGTCATCCTTCAGAGGCCATCGGAACCTGTTCTGTCCCACAATTTATACGCACTGCACCGCCACAGTTTCTTTCGTCACATCGATGACTCGTCGTGTTATGGCTGGGTAGATTTTACCATCGTACAAAATGGTGCACCGTTGACCAGTTCTGCAACCTTCGATGTCCTTGATGAGCTGCAATCGACTAGGTTTGGGTGGATCAGAACTGTTGCGTGTTCTCGATTGAGTTGCAGTGGTCTTAGAAGTACTGGGCTCTTGGGTGGGTGTAGGCCTAGTAGGCGTAGCTATGGCCGGTCCGAGTTTGCTTTGTTTAGCTAGTTTATTTCTTCTGTGGGTATAACTCTGGTACAGCTTCCATGGCAACAGTTGTCAGTGCTGGAGCTGCATCAGCTGGTGTCAGATGTGGCGTATGGTTGTGCTCTTGTACCATCACCATGACAACTACTGTCAACTAGTGCTGGGGTCAGATGTGGCGTATGGTTGTGCTCTTGTACAATCACCATGACAACTACTGTCAGCTAGTGCTGGGGTCAGAGGTGGCATAGGATTGTGCTCTTGTGCAGCTTCCGTGATTACATTAGTTACCGTAGCAGCAGCAAAGTCGGAGTCTTGGAATACGTCCTGAAGCCACTAACAGCATTCTGCATGGACGGATGCCGCTTTTCTGTACGCCACATTATGAATTGCGGCGACTTGCCATGTTGTCATTGGTCTGCCTACACGTTCTCTCATCCACATCCTCAATGCAGCATTTCCCAAACGGCCCGATAAATGCCCCATCCAAAGGCTGGAAATGGTGAGTCGTGTGTGGCGGAAGTGAGACCATGACCACTCCAGCTTCCCGAGCTATATCAGTTGCAGCCAAATTCTTTGTGTGGGTCATGTGGCTATCGAGTATGAACACAACGGTCTCCTCCTTCGTTGGTTTAAAAAAATCTACGAAATGTCACAGCCAAGTAACAAACTCCTCACTGGACATCCAGCCTTTGCCCCCAGAGGTCCACCATTTGTCAGATCTATTTTCATCATCTTCCGTTTAAATATATAAGATCATTGACGCTAAATGTGTGCTGTTACAAGTTCCCTCGATTGGACCACTTAGCAAATTCCTTTATTTGCTTTACTATAATTGCTCCCTCGTTTAATATTACTTTCTGATAATCAATAAACTGTGTTGGAATAATTACACACATCTAATGACGTCATACCCTTATGTGGGTCACTGGTCCAATTGTGGCAACTGCAGTGGTCCAATCGTGGAATTCCATGTGTTAAAAATATTGCATTGTCATCACAAGCAGACGACATCCACTTTAAAATTCTTATTATCGCCACATACGTTGGGCTCCTAATGACTCCTATGCTCTTGGTGGAGACACATTTTTGCTTGTAAGTATGGCTAAAGGTGCTGTACTGATGTAAAAATATTGCATTGTCATCACAAGCAGACGACATCCACTTTAAAATTCTTATTATCGCAACATACGTTGGGCTTCTAATGACTCCTATGCTCTTGGTGGAGACACATTTTTGCTTGTAAGTATGGCTAAAGGTGCTGTACTGATAACTGATCACGGCCTGATTATTATGTCGGGAACATTGAAAACCTACTTTCGGTAATAACTATTTAAAAAGTACTGCTACTTCGTTGAAACTTACAGTGTCATCCGAAATGCCACTGATGAATGACATAATCGATAGAGGATGCCAGTAGATAGAGTAATATGGAATATACAGCACTGGTCCGATCGAGGAACTGGTCCAATCCCGGCAACTCTCCCCTAATAGTGTATGTACTACATGCCAACATAAAAAAAAATTATGAAAAAATTATGTATAGGTAAAATTAGATGTTTAATGCTTCTAAATGATTCGAAGTTAATGATATGAGCGATAACGTGGTTTTGTGACGTCAATGATGATATGGGTTTACATTCAGTCAGTGCTTTCTATGCAATGCTTCAGTATAGTTTCGCCCGAGTTACTATAGCGAGTGATGGCGATGTCAATTTTCCAGAATAAAACTTATAATGTGTCGATTTCGAACCGCCTCTAGATACCGCAGAATCATCTTCGAATTTTGACTTCGAACTTATTTACTTTCTGACAGGACCACAAAAACCGGACCACAAAAACGACCACATTGAGCTGCCAAGCTTCTCCTCATATATTTACCAGGCGCCTACACATGTGACGTGGTCAAGCATTACTTTTACTTCCAAATAAAGGTCAAAATAAACGAAAAGTTGTCATCTCCCATGGCTATGGCTATGCTTTCTAGCTTCGCGGAGATAGGCGTAGAAGATATAGATATGGCTTTTGTTTTTGTAATTTTTTATCGTTACATGGAAGTAAAAGTATATATATATATATATATATATATATATATATATATATATATATATATATATATATATATATATATATATATATATATATATATATATATATACATACATACATGTACATACATACATACATACATACATACATACATACATACATACATACATACATACATACATACATACATACATACATACATACATATATACAAACATCGCAACAGCAGGAGTGGCGCTGACGGGTGGTGGTGATTTCGGCCCTCGGAGAATTCGGCCCAACTGCCATTTTGTTTCGACTTGGTGATTTCGGTGACTGATGTGAACGCAAGATCTACTCAGTTCTAGCTAGTAATGAATTAGCCTTCACTCTAAGGATTTGTTATTCCTGTACTTGTCATCAAAGGGATGCTAAGTTTACCTAGATAATGTTGAAGCATACTGCTTTGTCTCTGTCGTACAGTGAGCAGGTGTGAATAAAAGACCATGCTTCACATTCAAAATGACTGACGAAAAACACTGTATAGATCAAAGATCATATGCAGGTGGCTCCGTTGTATTCACAATACAATAATCGCTAATCGCTGTAATTGCTCTGTATTTGATTTAATTAAAAACAAAAACTGTGAAGAATTTTCCCTGATGAGAGGAAACGCATAACAATCTGAAATATAGAAGCAAGATATTATCATGATGATTGTAATTTTATTTATTTTAATTATTCAACTGTATATAATATTATAGTTTTTGGTGTACTATATTATAATGATATTAATTTTAAGGATACAACGAATTGTATTGTATTGGATTCAGTTCCAACAGATCCGAAGACCCAGTAACAGGACTGATAACAAAATATAAGAACAAAAAACCGAGTATTTCCTAATGCTGATTCTGCTATTGGACATTCTAAAAGTGGTGTAGTTTCGTAGAGATCTCGAAGGACAGTGATATTGGATATTTCCTACATGATATGACGAATCTATATGAGAGTGCACACACTTATGTAGAAAGATCACATCTGCAACTTGCCTACGATACTGAAGAGACGGTAGTCTAAAATGATGGCAAAGCACAGGATAATTGTCAGTGGAGTACTGTATTTTAGGTTTGTAACATAGATACTTAGTTAATTTTTTTGAACTCGTTCGATTTTGTCGATAAAAGGAACGTGGCCTCGGATTCCAAATCGCACTGCAATACTCCAACTGGCTTCTGACTATAATTTCTAATGATCGTCCTCGTTAAAATGGAAACAATATAGCGCCGTATTTTATGCGAACGGAAGCGAAAGCTATAAAAGCAGTTACAAAGTAATACTTTCGGGTTAATGTGGAAATAAATCAATTAACAATTGAGAGAATAAATAGAATGTTTTATTCACAGAAAGACATATATTAAACTTCATGTGCTTGCTACACAATCGTTTGGGCCAAGATCACTATGCCCGTTGTGCTCTGAGGCCGAAGTTACCAGAGTTGCGGGCCGAACTCTCCAAAGAATGCTGTCCGAATTCAGCGGGCCGAATTCACCGTGAGCCGACATCACCTGTATCCGCGCTTACAGCTCGCTTTGATCCGAGGTGGACCGTGGTCGTCGACGCCCGTGTCGCTGCCTGTAGTCTACGGATTGGTGGCATCAACATAGCTTCCACTACTGGGAATAATGTGTGCACATCATCATCTTTCAAAGAGATTTTAGTACCCGGATAACCCAGGGCTGCCATCTTCTCTGGTCCGGATCGCGGTTGAAACAAGTTTTCTCGAAGCGAGCAAAGCCGGCTGTGCTTCGTCGGCTTGACGTTTTCTTTTTATAAACAAATTTGGCTCCGTAGGGAACTTAAACCAACTACATGGCACTTTATTCTTACTACTGTTTGCATTACAATCAAATGCCGCACAATACATCATTATGACGTTCGCTTCTAAACAACCGCTATCGCTATCAGCGTATGGTGAATGAATGGAAAGTCCCAATCTCGCCGATAAGCGCGGGAAAAATATGCAAAACCGCAAACACTATCTTCAAAACGTACAACTCCTTATTAAAAGGAAATATTCGTGCATCTAAACAAATTTATTTTGAATCACGATTTAACCGATTCAAAAATGACATAAGAAATACCTGGAAAACCATTAATGAAATTCTTTCAAACAATAAAGGAAAGAAAACATCCTCGACAATTTGTTAAGTAAATTGTACTAGTATAACTGATAAAACTGATATAGCAAACACATTCAATAACTATTTTACAAACATAGGTCAGACTATTGCAGAAAGCATTCAATATAAAGGAAATAAAAACTATGACTACTACTTAAATACACAAGTTAAATCTGTTCTCAAATTTCAGAATGTTAATGAAGAAACTGTAAGGAAAACAATAAATGATCTTCCAACAAAAAACAGTAGTGGATTCGACGACATTTCTTCAATTTTTTTTAATAACTGAACCCGCAATCATTAAATCCTTAACCTTAGTAATTAACGAAGTCATAAATACAGGCATATTTCTTGATAAACTAAAAATTGCAAAAGTAATTGCAATTTTCAAGAACGATGACCTAACATTATTAAAAAAATTATAGGCCTATTTCTCTCCTTCCAACTATTCCTAAGGTCTTAGAGAAAATCATCCACAATCGGTTATCTTCTTATTTGATTGATTCTAAGCTATTTTTTAGAATCAGTACGGATTTAGACTTAATCATTCAACTGAATATGCATCACTCGAACTAGTAGATAGAATCATTACTCAAATTGATAGAAATGATTTACCAATTAGTATTTTTCTTGACCTTTCCAAGGCATTTGATACTAATGACCACTCAATATTACTAAATAAATTAAGACACTATGGCTTAGATAACAAAACTGTTCTTCTATTTAAAAGCTATTTAAACAACTGTAAACAGTACACCGAATTTGATGATACCACATCTGAAACTGTACTTAAAGTTGGAGTACCACAAGGGTCCATCATTGGACCACTATTGTTTACTATATATATATATATATATATATATATATATATATATATATATATATATATATATATATATATATATATATATATATATATATATATATATATATATATATATATATATATATATATATATAGTAAACAATAGTGGTTGTTTATATATATATATATATATATATATATCATGCATGTTAAATGTCAGAAATGCCAATCCAGGAGATTTATACGTAAATCGGAGGGTCTCAGAAAATCGGGGATTTATACGTAAATCGGGTAGTCTCGGAAAATCAGGGATTTGTATATAAATCGGAGGGTCTAAGAGAACAAAATATTACAAAAAGAATACTTTCCATGACAGTAACAACCATGTTTTATTATGACAAATCACAAACAGTTCATGTATGATACAAAAGCACATTATATATATATATATATATATATATATATATATATTCACAAATAACTCATCAGCTCTAGACATTTGAAACAGAAGAATAACGCCCATGTCATTCTCACATAGAGCATGCAGGGTGACTTTACCATGCATGATAGGCACACCCCTATAATTGATGTAAACCCCCAAACATATATCGCAAATCTACCAGCGCCATTAGGGTGATAGATAACGCATATCTAGTCTTACAAACAGACACTAGTATGATCGTGTAACATGAACATTTAATGCAGAACAACAAGAAAACACAACCAACCGCAATCAAACCCGGAGAGCGAGAGCGCCCTTGACCCGGGGAGCCGGGGTCACAAACAAACAGCCATAGACGTAAATCATAATTGATCGTCTATTGGCGTGACTTCTTTCTTCTCCTTATACTATATATGACTAATTATAGAGAAAACAACTATACAATAATATTATTGCAATTATAGTCTAAGTGACAAAGTCGCTTAGATACTCGGGAGGTCTGCGTCTTCTGGTTGATCGACGGGGAAGCTCCTCGGCGGGGAAGTTCTCTTCATCTTCGGACTCTTGCCTCTCCTCGTCCGGAACGACCGGAGTCTGCGCATCCGGAATCGGATGTACCGACTGAGCGTCGTCAGGTGTGGCAGGGTACAGTAGCTGTGTTGGTATGCTCGATCGAGGTTCTGGAGTGGGGTCATATTATGTCGGCGTATTCGTCGAGTCATCGTATTGGTACGCCGTTGGCGGATCAAGTGTATGGGCAGCAACCTTGTAGCACTCCGTCCGTTTCACTCGATAGGAGGTGGCTCGCAATTGATTGCCGATGAATTTGCTGACATTGAGCCAGACCCCATCTACACTCACTACTAGGTACCGACACCGAGAACGTGACTTGTTTCGGTCACAGTACAGATACACAATGTCACCAACATCAATATTTAGTGCTTTGGATACGGTATGACTGGATGACTTCGATAGTTGACTTGGAGCGTTGTTGGCATTTCGCAAAGAATGCTGCTGGCGAATGAGGTCGTAATCGGTTAACGGCAGTTGTTCGTTTGTGAACTGGTCTCGCTGGGTCCACAACTCTCTGGCGGAAAACCTCCTGTTTCGTATACGAGTGTTGAGGTTTGCGGTGGCAATAGATAGAACAAGTTGCGTGACAGCCCCGCCTGTGGGTTGTTGGTGTAACAGTTCATGCTCGAGCTCGCATACAGCCTTTTCTGCAACCGGATTTTTATTGACGTTCTTGACGCGTCCAAGTTCAATCGTGAGTCGATACGTGGACAGCAGGGCGTCCTTGACGAGAGCAGCGAACCCTGGGGCGGGGTTAGTGCGTATGACAGCAGGAGGCCCATCTAGCGGTCGTAAGCCAATGCACAGCTTGACCAGAGAGTCTTGTAGTGTGTCGCGGCGTTCGTCATCGATTAAACACGACGCAGTGTCTGACGTTACGCACTCGCGTAGGACCAAGATGAGTTGTTTCTCACGTTTGATGACGTCTGCGGCATAGGAAATTCCTACCACCTCTGGAGGATTGCCTGTAGACTGTGGGATAGTCGTGTGTGGAGTATCGCGTAGTGAGGCACATTGGTGCGAGAGCAGCGAACCCTGGGGCGGGGTTAGTGCGTATGACAGCAGGAGGCCCATCTAGCGGTCGTAAGCCAATGCACAGCTTGACCAGAGAGTCTTGTAGTGTGTCGCGGCGTTCGTCATCGATTAAACACGACGCAGTGTCTGACGTTACGCACTCGCGTAGGACCAAGATGAGTTGTTTCTCACGTTTGATGACGTCTGCGGCATAGGAAATTCCTACCACCTCTGGAGGATTGCCTGTAGACTGTGGGATAGTCGTGTGTGCAGTATCGCGTAGTGAGGCACATTGGTGACAGCTACGCGACGCTGTGTCTCATGTCTCATGTAGTTATACTCCAAACAGCCCAATATTGAGCTAACGCAGGAGTTTGGACCAACGGCTTTTAGTGTCTCTTCCGAAAGACACGGGCAAAGTGGGGTGAACGAAATTGCCCAAGTTTCGAAACGGCGGAGGTGGAATCGAACCACCGTCCTCTCGATCGACTGGCGGGTGCTCTAACCATTAGACCACCGCTCCCCACATAGATTCGATTGCTTTGTCCAGGTCCAACGCGTACAGATAGCGATGCATGACCTGTTTCAACTGGTAACATGAGGGATGGTCCAGTTGAATGTGTAGTGCTGTCACTAGCCCGTCAAGGACCATGCGGGGAACGATGATGCAATATCGTGCTGGGCTGAGTGGATCGTTACGACGTACGACTAGCAGACCATCACGGGCGATGGATGCGACGTTTAGATATCGCTTGACGTCTTTGGCATTCGTTATTTTCTTGGATGGTCGCGTCCCTTGTGTGAGGTGTGAAAGTGTGCGTCGCAAATCAGGGCATTCGGCTTGGATAGCTAGCCACGTTGATCTGCTGGTGAACGGAAGTCGAGCCCTCCCAGATGTTACATCGTTGGTAGTGACGCATTGCAGGACAACCGACTCCTCCATTTGCATGACGAAGGTGCATACTTGACACTGTTGTTCGAGACATGTCGGTGCGTTGCGACTAGCAAAGTCTGATGGGACATTTGCTGAGCCGGCGAGGTGTTGGACAGTTGCCTGATAGCGGCTGACTACCGACAAGAATGTAAAGACTCGCGGACTCACAGAGAACTCGCCGCGACAAAGTTTTTCATGAGCTTGTGCGCAAGGCTTGCTGTCAGTGAGGATAGACGCAGTGTGACTCGACTGTACGATGTACGGGCTGAAATGCTTCACTGCGGCTGCAATGGACAACGCCTCTATCTCGCAAGGCAGCCACGTAGTTTGTCGCCCGCGTAATTTCGCACTGAAGAATCCGGCCAGCTTCAATTTGCCAGCACGCATAACGTACAAGGTAGCCCCTAATCCGTACTGTTTGGTGGAGCCATCGGTCACAAGCCATAGCTTGTCGGAGGGTCGAGGCAACGTGATAGCATTGTTCGTATGTAGACTGTCCTGTGCATGCTTGAAGGCCTTCCGTAACGAGTCTGTCCAAATGATGTGTTCAGAAGACTGGCGTCCGCCAGTTGCGTTATCGAAAAGTGCGAGTAAGGCAGAGCAACCGGGTATTACACGCGCTAGCATTTTGTAAGCTCCAACGAATGCGCGCATGGCCTTCACAGTCGTGGGAGCTTCACAGCTGGCTAGGGTAGCAATACGGTGAGGACTCGCCCGAATGGTACCCATAATCCATATCCAACCGAGAATGCTAGTTGACGTCGGAAAAATCGTTGTCTTGGTGGCTGATAGTCGCAAACCACTGTTGGCGAAGCATTGTAACAGCCTTTTGACGTTTTGTTGAAGTTCAACAATGGTGTTGCCGCCGCAGTAGATGTCGTCTGTAAGTTTAGCGACACTGCCTTCTTGCAGCAGATCTCCGAGTATGCGACATAGCAATTCTTCGAGTGCAGTTTCTGACCCGGGCATCCCCATTGCAGAGCGTGCATACACGCGTACGCCGCGGAACGGCGTGATGACACCGCAGTACCTCATTGATTCACGGGAGAGTGGTATTTGATAGAAAGCATTCGATAAATCTGTTGTTGCGATGTGCTTCCAGTGTGCGATTTTACGCAGGGTGCTATCAACGTCGGGCATCAGGGATGGTTGTGGTTTGCTATAGCGTCCCACGTCTGTGAATGCAGTGACTAATCGGTGTCCACCGTTTCGCTTCTTAACGAGGAACGACGGATTGAGGTACTCGACGTTCACAGGAACATCCTCAGGTCGGACGACAACGCCCATCGTCTCAAGTTCGTCGAATTTGCTCTGAAGCTCAACGAGCTGATTTCGAGCGTATTGTGGTAGGCGGCCTTTCCGTTGAGGTGGTTGAACAGGGCCCATGTTTACGACCGCTTCGAAAGGTCCAACATGGCCGTTATAGCCAGTGTAGTTAGGGTCAAATACATCGTCGTATTCTTCAATGATGGCGCGGAATGATGCACGTTCATCGGATGATAGTTTCATGTCCGGATCGATTTGGACAGAGGCAGGGTGCTTGCTAGGTGTAGATCTGCGAGGTTGTAGGTCTATGGCCTTACTGATAACGTCAGAACGTAAGGGAGTGTTTGTTGGAACGTCCGGTACAAACACGTCTCGAATTTGGCAAAAGTGTTCGTTTCGTTTCAGCAAGCGAGTGGTGTTTGTCAGGTTGGGTATACGTACCACGCCATCTACGCTGGTAACGAGCGACGGTTGTGGCCACAGGTCACTGTCTCGTGTGAACTTTTTGCCTGTAGTGTCAAGGCGTGGCTCCAAAGCAAATGTGGAGTCCGTAGTAAACAAGTCAGTGGGGAGGTTTACTTCCACGAACTCGCCAGGCTAAACCGTGGTATTGGTGGGGGGCGCTCGCAACACGTGGGTGCGTCGGACTGCATGTCGGTTGAGAGATTCATCGGTTGTACCATACGTGTAAGTCGTGCTATCAGACAGCGTGATGATTCTCTTAGCTGGACGTATGGTCACGTCGTTGACTTCCATAAATGGAGTGCCAGCTAGAACTTCGACATCCAAGTTCTTCACAACTAACCCACAAAACGAGAAGGTGTGGTTTTTGCGCGTTAGACGCACTGTAGTCTCGCCAATTATGGCCAGGGGCAATGTCCCATCAGCTTGATGAGCCGACTGAGAAGAGGTCTTGATCTCACAACCGAGTCTCAGAGCAGTGGAATGTCGGATCATGTTGCCTGTTGCACCGCTGTCAATGGTGACTCGGACCGTGTGATGGCCACAAAACGTGTCCAGATAAGGCGACTGACGTATGTCGATGCGTTGTGCCGTAGCGAGGCCTAACGTAGGCTGGTCAACGATTTCGGGTTGATGGAGCTCATGGCTGTACTCATACTCGTTGTCCTCTTCGTGTACGTCAGTGACTTGACGGATCTTAGCCATGTAGCGACGATCTTGTTCGGGAAGATATGGGCATTCGCTCAAGAAAGCTGCACGTTGCTGCGGCCAGCTTGTTTGCAGAGTGGACATGCCTTTGTACTGGTAGACCGCCTTGGAGCAGAAAATGGAGATGGTTGACGCCTGGAGAACGACTGTCTCTGCCCAAATTTGTTCTGTTGATAGTGAGCCGTAGCTGTACGCATGATCTTTGCACCATCGGCGGAAGTGATTTCATCAAGTAGTGAGTCTAGGGCCTCGGAAATTTCAGGCTTAATCGACTCCAGTGTTCTAGCTCTCAGTTCAGTGCCGTATCGTTGCTTGACGAGCTTTGGGAGTGCCACGTTAATTAATCTCAACCATGTGAGCACAACCATGTTTTCGAGCGAAGGTGTCATTTCTTCGTCGACATTTATGGCGTCACCATGGTGAAGAATAACACTCCCTCGCTGGAGGATGTTGTCTTCAACGAAGGCCACTAAGCGCTGATACAGATCTTCAGGACGTTCATCAGCCTGGAGCTGAATGTCGGCAAAGTCAAGAAAATGGGCGCCCGTAGACTGAAATCCGTAGTGTAGACGAATAGTTTGCCAGATGCAAGATAAACTAGTTGAATTCTTGACGATCGTGTTGCGCGATATAACTGGGCAGTAATTGGCTATCTGGCCTAGCATCAGCTCAGCCTGACGCAATGACGTCTTCGTCAGTGAAACCTCTGTTTGGTTCAGAGGCACACTTCTTCCCCCAGTTGGCGTCAGTGGTAATAAATTGCGTGAAGTTGGTGTCGAGCGATAAAGTATAAATAAGGTTTTGACGCCAGTTCTCAAACGAGTTTACGGTTTCGGTTTTCGTGAGACACCACTGTTTCGGTGCACGTTGCGTGTTGGCCATGTTAACGTTAGGCTACAACGATTTTACTAGTGCGACAAAGTCAAAGCCGTCGTTCAAGGCTAACTGCTTGCGCCGATTAGTAGGCTAGAAAGTCAATGCGATTCAATTTGCTATTGTACACAGTTCGGTGTGTGAGTTCGTTATGAACACTGCCACCACGCCATTAGGGTGATAGAAAACGCATATCTAGTCTTACAAACAGACATGTCGATCTCACAGAGCATGCACAACAGATACAAGCCTACATATTTACTGGTGATCCTTCACATAATCCCATGTTGCAACCTTGGCCGACTTGAGAAGATCCTTCTCTCGCACAAAGGAATAGCAAGGATCGTCTGTTTTGATTTTGCATGACAGCAGCGCACGCATGGTGTTGTTGCCGAGCTGCGACGGAGTGTCAGTGTCGATCTTTCGACACATCGAGAACACACGTTCGGTGCCGGCGTTGCATTGGGCGATAACAGAGAGAGAGTTGTCATCAATCCTGCGAGGAGTGGAAATCGCACTGCACCGTGGACTACGTTTATGTGCGTATTGCACACTCTACAGTATGCAAACGTCGGTCTCTTGTCACTGTGGCATACAAACTGCAAGTCAGTCGCCCATTCCGGCTTGTATTTTGCAGTGTATTACTTCTTCTTCGCTGAACTAGCGCATGGCGAATCAGACCCGCGCTTCACCATACTATTGTTTCCGTGCAACAAACATCGAATCAGACGCTTGATAACACTTCGTGCACAGAACACGTGGGGAAAACGGCCAATCGAAAACGGTATAAGGCGGCAAGCCCAGACACGTTTGCCGAGACCGAGCGCAAGAAATGCGTCGTGATTACGTTGCAAGCCCGAGCACGTTACAGAAAACGGCCAATCAGAACCGGTATTGACCGGTATTAAACACTTTCTGTTGACCTAGAAAAACATACTCGAGTCAGCCGGAAATAAAACCCAATTAGGCCATGCCGAGTTCGGAAAATAACATATTAAAAAAAAGTTGTTTTGGTTTCACTGAAAATCCAGGAGATTGGTTCTCCTTTCCAGGAGATTTGGTGGATTTCCAGGAGTCTCCTGGCGAATGCAGGATACTTAACATGTATGATATACATAAATGATTTCTTACAAGCCAGCCAAATACTTAACTTTATAATATACGCTGATGATACCACTTTATTTAGCACTATTACATTTACATTTAGAAATTAAATTACTATTACATTTAGAAATTAAAATTATGTTATACAATGCCATTGATATTACCTCATATTAATTACTGTATTACGACATGGGGATATCAAGGAAACATATTAGTGAAAATACAAAAGAAAGCAGTACGAATTATAACATTAAGTAAATACAATTCACACACAGAACCACTTTTTAAAAAACTCAACACACTAAAAGTAGAAGTTATAAGCAATGTCCCTGATTTAGTTATAGACAAGACTCATAGTTTGAAAGGCTTTTCAAGTTATGCCAAAAATTACTTGCTACAAAAATATAATGACTCATGCACTATGCTAAATTGCTATATATGCCAACTAAGTTAAATAAATTATTAATGAGCGTAACACAGTTCATGCAAATACAATTACACTTCTCAATCAGTATACTTGAACATATGCTTACACGCGTACAGGCGAAAACAACACATAAAATGCACCAGTACAACACATCATCACACACTTAAATTGATTATACGTAAGACACGGACAAAAAAACATGCTTTCTACTTTTTTAATGTAGAAATATATGTATAGGGAATATATGTTTATTGTTATTGTTAGTTTGGGTGGCTCCTACGATAGCGACCAGTGTTGGTCTTAGTAGGAGTCTCCCGTCCCACAGCAAATATGTTTTTCTTTTTCTTTTTTTGATTGTTGTTGCATAATGTATTACTTTGGCTGATGATTTATTAGTTGTTATTGTATATTGTACAGTTCTATATGCATATGTATCATATGTATCTATATCATTTATATTGCCACTCAATGTAATTTATCTATGTTTTTCTTCTGTTGTGACAAATAAAATGTATCCTTATCCTTATAAAGTAGTGAACAATTGGTCTTGTGTGTGACAAGTATCCTTCATGTTTATAGATTCGTATAACCTTTTTCTGTAGCATATGGAGAGGGTGTATTCTGTTTTATAAGTATTTCCCCAAGCTTCATAACAATAGTTCAGATACGGCATGATAAGAGTGCAGTACAAGGAATATAATACATGACTATTTAACATGTGCTTAACTATATTAATGACAGACACATTCTTAGCAATTTAATTTTTTATCCTCTAATATGGTCATTCCAATCCAACTGGTGGTCAATGCGCACAATAAAGAATTTTGTAATATACACTCTTTCGATATTAGTACCATTTATGCTAACTGTGAGATTATTGACAATCTTTTTCCTACTTATTACCATACATTTTCTTTTGGGAAATATTTAAAGACAGTTTATTTGCATTAAGCCATGTACTTAATTTATCCAATTCTGTAGATACAGTTTTGCAGATTTCTGATACATCATCACCTGTGTACAAGAAGTTTGTGTCATCAGTAAATATTATACATTTCATCATAGGTGATGCTTTACACATGTCATTAATATACAGGATAAATAAAACTGGTCCTAACATAGAACCTTGTGGTACACCACATGCTATATTTAGGCAAGTTGAATTTATGCCATTAATAGATACATAGTGTCTTTTGTTGTTTAGAAAGCTATGTATCCAACTACGCTGTATATGCTAAACCTTTACTGCCATAATTTTCTAATTTTTTTAGCAGTATGTTGCGGTCAACTGTATCAAATGCCTTTTTTAAATCTATAAATATTGCAATTGAAGACTGAGAGTTATCCATAATTGTTGTCGTTTCTTCCACAAGTTCTAATATTGCCATTGATACTGAATGTTTTTTCTAAATCCATATTGGTCATTGTACAGTATTTGTTTATCATTCAAAAAAGACATTAATCTACTATGAAATTTCTTTTCTAGTATTTATAAAAACTGAGGTAATACTGATACTGGCCTGTAGGTTGAGAACTCCTGTGCATCGCCAGTTTTGAATATAGGGATGACACGAGCGATTTTCGTGCTATCCGGAAAGACTCCTTTTTGTAGCAAATTGTTGAATATGTGTTTTAGAGGTTTTAGAATATATGGTTTTACCAACTTAACTAGGCACATGTCAATATCATCATGACCTTTTGAATTTTTGCTTTTAGCATTATCTACTAGTGCTAATATGTCATCATCAGTGACAGGGTTAAGAAATAATGTCTCCTCTACCTTTTTATTCAGGTAATGTGTAAAATTTGTGTTACATTTAGGAACATTCCTGGCTAGTAAATGACCTATATTGGGAAAGAATTTATTAAGATCATTTGCAACATCGACAGTGACTTTATTTGTATTGTTTTTAAACTAGGTAGGATATTTAGATCCTTTTTGATTTTTATTAATTAGAGTAATTAAAATTCTCCAAGTTTTTAAATATTCATCTTAATTCTAGAAGGTCGGAGTAATGGTGTTTTTCTGGCAGTCAGTTTATTTTTCTATTTCTTGTATTTTTCTTGTTTTTCATCTGTTCTATTTTTTAAGAATTGTCTATATATTAGGTTTTTTCTCTTACATGCATTTTTTATGAATTTGTCATCCATGGTTTATTGAGTCTCTTATTTTTTTACTGTATCATGTCTATGGTTACTGACGGGATAATTTGAGTCATACAAATTTGTAAACAAGTTGATAAATTTATTATATGTAATGTTGACGTCCTCCTGTCATTATTTCATCCCAATTACATTTCTCTAGGTCTTTCTTGAAAGCTCTCTTTCTTTCCTCATTAATTAGCCTCTTCTTTATGTATGTTTTATGTTTTGATTCATGGTGTATATATTCAGTCACTACATATATAGGCAGATGGTCACTGATGTCATTTATTATTAAACCACTCTGTTTGTGGGAACACAAGTCTTTTGTAAAAATATTATCTATTAGTGTTTTAGTGTCACATGTAATTCTAGTGGGTCTAGTTATTATTTGGTGTAACCCAAAACTGTATAATTAATAAAAAAATATTTGTATCAGCATGTTTATCATACTGCAGTAAATCCATATTAAAGTCACCACATAAATATACTGTTTTAGTATGACTGTTTCTAAAAATTAAGTTTATATGTTCATTTAACAATGTCAGATCTGTGTTTGGTGCTCTGTATATGCAACATATCATTATTATTTTACCATTTCTGAACGTGACCTCAGCAGTTACAATTTCAGCACAATTATCAATATTTTTGGACATAAAATTTAATACCAGTAATATAATAACAAAAGTGGGCGAGTGAACACGTTATATATACCAGTAATATAATTATATATTACTGGTATATATAATGTTTTAACAGTCTAAAATCACGTACCCTCTGTTAAGACTCAGCTAAACATAAGATTTTTTAAAAATCCGATGAAAAAAAAAATTTGAAATCAAGATTTTTTTAACCCTGTTGACCAAAACGGTACACGTTTATACAACTCTTTTTTTGTATTTCAATTTATTTGGTAAACATTTGCATAGCATGACCACAGTGGAAGGTTTCGATCATGATATCGTTAATATCCTTAATTAGATTAAGGTTACGAATAACAAAACGTATGTGCTGATGGTATTGGTTTGAGTGATAACGCCGACGTCAGTGCACCAGGCACTTGGATCGGATGAATCAGGAAGACAGCTGTCTAACTTTCGTGGTATCGCTTTATATTGCTCCGTGGTATCGCTTTATATTGCTCCGTGGTATCGCTTTATATTGCTCCGTGGTATCGCTTTATATTGCTCCGTGGTATCGCTTTATATTGCTCCGTGGTATCGCTTTATATTGCTCCGTGGTATCGCTCCATATTGCTCCGTGGTATCGCTCCATATTGCTCCGTGATACCGTTCCATAGATTTTTATGCATATCGCTGTGCAAAAGGAAATAAATTACTTCTAGTTGTTTTCAATAAATGACTTATAACAAAGAACAATGTAATTCATATTGCGTTACATTTCAATTACAATTTGCACACGTGTTCTTGCGAGTGCTGACCGTGTCTTTACACGTGCAACAACGTATTGCCCCCACGAGCATTCACTCTAATGACAGTGCCCCACCAATCAGATATGTTCAACCTGCACTGGCGTGCACATGCGTCAACAATTGTTCTTGCAATTCGACTCTTACTGCAAGAAAGTGTAGGGATTCGTCACACTGACTCCCGGTTTGAGGAATGCTGAACAACGCAAGTTACGCAACTGACGTATAAACTGACATATATAAGCTGACATATAAACATTTGATGGGACATGTTTTATTCAAGGTAGCTACCACCGTGCTTTCAACGTCTCATGTAGACATTAAAAAGTATTTTTCCATTTGGGAAAGAGGAATAACAGCGACACGAAACACACGTAGGTTGGTTTGAGTCCTGATCTCCAGTTACTTCAAGCTTTCAAACAATACACTGGAACATTTGTAGAGGTGTTACATTTTCTCGTCTGTATCACATTTCTGTGAGACAACGAGCGGGCGATGCGGGGAATGCTTGACAAATTCCACGGTCACTTCGTTGATACTGATTCCAGGAACAAGTTCTTGTTCATGGAATTAATCACTGCAGTATTTTGTTCGGACGTATGCCCTGTTTGTTGAACGCTCCGTTTAATTTCAAATAACTCACCAGTCACTGTGGAATAATCACCGTCTTTCACCATTTCAAAACTGGCGTCTAACACTGCACCAAAAAGTAGTACCCTCTACAAAGTAACAATGTCCTACTGATTTGACAACGGCACAATTCTGCCACAAAAGGTGCAACGAATATAAATACAGGAATCTGCAGATTATATTGATAATCTAGCATCATCGATCATTTGCGTACCTATTTTTGTAATCATTTACGCCAACTTTAAAACAATCGTCCATATTCTACTCGGCACAGAGTAGTACCATTGATTAGTGCCGATTAATTGGGTAACCATGTTATATTTTAATCAATGTTTTACTAAGATTGAGCGTATCATTTAAGGTGTCTTCTAAAATATCTTCTAAAATTGTTCTACCTTTTAAAATGAGAAGAACCTGGCGCGCCACCTGGTGAGTACCGGCTTTCTTTTCTTCCCGAACATTCTCTTTTCTTGCATAAGTTCTTCACTCCGTCGTCAATATGAACAGCATACCCATTGATTTCCTTCCTTCTCCATTTATTTACCAAACTGCTATCAAATCGTCTATTATTAGAGAATAGTGTTCGGGCGTTCCACATCTTTCACGGACGCATTTAGACGCGACTACTTTGATTCGGATTATATGCACATACAAAATTATACATATTAATGATAACATTGATATCTCAGAAATCTGCCGACAACACTTGTGAACAAAATATTATTTTGCCATCATGCATTCAATGGCACCGGGTTGCACGACGTGGACATAGAGCGCGATTGGTTTTCCATCCATCACCGTCACGTAGTAGTAATACAAATGTCTACGTTGACAGCGACGCCCATTCATTCAGCGTTACACAGATTCATAATTATAGAAAGAAAATACTATGCGTCTAGGCGGAATATTTCTTATCGTTTCATGTTTTTCTCCATTAAATGTGTACATAATAGCGTACATTAACATGTAAGACGAGGAAATCATTGCGCACTAAACCCAGAATGACATCGTTGATTTCCAAGTTCCATGACTTGAGTCGTTAAATCAGATAGTAGACAACTGCACCGACTGACTGTCATACTCACTTGAACCTAGGTGGTGTGCCACGTTTGGGCCTAATTGGCATTCAATGTGTGAGACTGATTCCCTGTATCTGTGCGGTCAAAGAATGTGCAGAATGCCTAAAATAATGTAATTTAGCAACCCTAGAGATAAGAGGGTTAAGATGAGACCGAAATAAAGTTTTTAAGATACTGACTCAAAGAATGCATAATTTGTTCCTGCATTATTTGCTTAATTTAGTTTGTAGGCCTAAAGCTCGAAATCACGCTAAGTGTTTCCAAAGTAATTCAGATTGAAATCAATTGATTGCTTTAACGTTGTTCAGTGATGATTAATTATTATACAGTTGCATAGTTTATTATTGAAGTCGAGCTAGCTTCGAATATATCATAAAAAATAAGCTGTTCTAAAAATTCGCGCAATAAATGAGTGCCAACTGAATAAAAAACGTGACTCGCCACCTAGTGAGCTAGTTATTCACTTTTCGCTAGGGACTAAACATGCGCAGCGATTTCGTTAGGATCACCGAGCGATCCACTGCGTTTGTATATGCGTCAGTTTCGTGACCCGAATGCAGTCGCTTTTGTACTTATGATGGGACCATTCCGTTGGCATTTTCCTGCAGCAAGTCATATTTGTTTCTGCCCTTCTCGGAGCCACCGAGAAGGGCAGAAAAATCACCCAGCGTACTAGGCGTGGCGGAGCCGTACTCATTTGTCGGACGAATCAGGCGTGCTTTGTCCGAAAGCATCACGCTATGCATTCAATGTAGAGCGGCTGTTCCTGCTGGATCGACCTCAGTATGGAGACTATGTGCTTCATCGTTAGGCGGTCCGCCGGCTGCCGTTTCCAGCAGCCAAGCATTATTTTGTAGATGTCTTCCTGGCAGAAGCGTGGACATTCGAGAAATCGGCCCGTCTGAACTTGTTGTATCACCTGTAACACGATACGATACTTGCTGTATCACCCGTAACACGATACGATAATTGCTGTATCACCTGTAACACGATACGCACATGACATTAAATAGACGCACACATTACACTGCTCATAGGCTTAGTTTGAAGTAATGCACCTCACGTTGTGTGTGTGTGTGTGTGTGTGTGTGTGTGTGTGTGTGTGTGTGTGTGTGTGTGTGTGTGTGTGTGTGTGTGTGTGTGTGAGTGTGTGTATATATATATACATTATATATATATATATATATATATATATATATATATATATATATATATATATATATATATATATATATATATATATATATATATATATATATATATATATATATATATATATATATATATATATATATATATATGTATATATACACATATATACATATGTATATACTTCCCTCCCTCCCCCCTCCCTCCCTCCCCACTCCCTCCCTCCCTCCCTCCCTCCCTCCCTCCCTCCCTCTCTCTCTCTCTCCCTGCCTGCCTGCCTGCCTGCCTGCCTGTCTGCCTGCCTGCCTGCTTGCCTGCCTGCTTGTTTACCACGAATACATTCAGCGTCTTCTTAACTTTCCCATTCTCCTTCGTACATTTCAAGTAGTTCCGTCTTTGCCACTGCTCAAACATGCTAGACGGATTACCTGTACATTTGGTCCTTATGCCATTGTTGACGCTTTCAAGCATAAACACCACGTGTACAATGTTCTTCACTTGTGTGTCCGTGAATGCGTGCGTAATTGTGTTGTTTTGTCTTAGTACATCATGCTTGTGATAATTATGATTACTGTTGTGC
Source organism: Lamellibrachia columna (assembly GCA_963662155.1). Taxonomy (NCBI): domain Eukaryota; kingdom Metazoa; phylum Annelida; class Polychaeta; order Sabellida; family Siboglinidae; genus Lamellibrachia; species Lamellibrachia columna. Next base: position 26,202,728 of record OY759273.1, on the reverse strand, counting down.
GTAGAAGACGAAGGAGATTGTTTGTTGACCGTATTAGAGAAGATACAAAGAAGCTAAGCGCGTTTACTGACGCAGGCAAACCGGAAGATGTCACATTAAGTCACCCAGCTTCCAATAGATCACCGGTAATTGGAAACGTATGCATACACATTGTGACAGTCACTGCTATTTGAATATCGATCATTTGCTTTCTCGCAGCAAGCCTTAGGCGTATAATTGTGATTACTTATTTTTGTGTAGCTTGTTATTGACTGCTGTCCAACATAATGTCCCTTCCATCGCTTCCATCGCACTAACTCACTTCGGACTTATTGGACAAAACAGATCGACATCGAATGGTACAAAAATAGGTAAAAAGAATATTTTCCGACATAGTTTCGTGTTCGCCTGAAACTTGCGATGGACGAATGAACATGGTACACTACCTGAGTATCGACTGACACGTTCACGGTGATAACAGATGCGTGAACATGCAGCATTTTGTCTACATATTTAATATTTTATTTTATGCGTAAAGAGTCCGCCATCTGTCCAATGCCTGATGTTGCCGGTCCAGCCCATTTTTTGTCTTCCTCTTTGTTTTTTTCATGGTAGTTCTCCTTCTATACTGGTAAGGATCAGACTCTCTGGTTCTTCACTAGTGACCGCACTTAGCCAGCTTTCTTCTTTTCATGAAACATAACAGATCGTCTTCTTCTTCAACCCCTACTTTATATCTGACCAAGATGTTCGTCTTTCTCTGTGTCCATCTTATCCTGAACATTATGGGCCATATCCACATCTCATGCGTGTTTACGTTTGTAGCCCTCTTTCTGGAGTGTCCATGACTCATTGCCATACTGAGCAATGCTCCAGACAATGGAGTATGTTTGTAGCCCTCTTTCTGGAGTGTCCATGACTCATTGCCATACTGAGCAACGCTCCAGACAATGGAGTATGTTTGTAGCCCTCTTTCTGGAGTGTCCTTGACTCATTGCCATACTGAGCAACGCTCCAGACAAGGGAGTATGTTTGTAGCCCTCTTTCTGGAGTGTCCATGACTCATTGCCATACTGAGCAATGCTCCAGACAAGGGAGTATATTTGTAGCCCTCTTTCTGGAGTGTCCATGACTCATTGCCATACTGAGCAATGCTCCAGACAAGGGAGTATATTTGTAGCCCTCTTTCTGGAGTGTCCATGACTCATTGCCATACTGAGCAACGCTCCAGACAAGGGAGTATATTTGTAGCCCTCTTTCTGGAGTGTCCATGACTCATTGCCATACTGAGCAATGCTCCAGACAAGGGAGTATATTTGTAGCCCTCTTTCTGGAGTGTCCATGACTCATTGCCATACTGAGCAATGCTCCAGACAATGGAGTATGTTTGTAGCCTTCTTTCTGGAGTGTCCATGACTCATTGCCATACTGAGCAACGCTCCAGACAATGGAGTATGTTTGTAGCCCTCTTTCTGGAGTGTCCATGACTCATTGCCATACTGAGCAACGCTCCAGACAAGGGAGTATGTTTGTAGCCCTCTTTCTGGAGTGTCCATGACTCATTGCCATACTGAGCAATGCTCCAGACAAGGGAGTATATTTGTAGCCCTCTTTCTGGAGTGTCCATGACTCATTGCCATACTGAGCAATGCTCCAGACAAGGGAGTATATTTGTAGCCCTCTTTCTGGAGTGTCTATGACTCATTGCCATACTGAGCAACGCTCCAGACAAGGGAGTATATTTGTAGCCCTCTTTCTGGAGTGTCCATGACTCATTGCCATACTGAGCAATGCTCCAGACAAGGGAGTATATTTGTAGCCCTCTTTCTGGAGTGTCCATGACTCATTGCCATACTGAGCAATGCTCCAGACAAGGGAGTATATTTGTAGCCCTCTTTCTGGAGTGTCCATGACTCATTGCCATACTGAGCTCCATACAAGGGAGTATATTTGTAGCCCTCTTTCTGGAGTGTCCATGACTCATTGCCATACTGAGCTCCAGACAAGGGAGTATATTTGTAGCCCTCTTTCTGGAGTGTCCATGACTCATTGCCATACTGAGCTCCAGACAAGGGAGTATATTTGTAGCCCTCTTTCTGGAGTGTCCATGACTCATTGCCATACTGAGCTCCAGACAAGGGAGTATGTTTGTAGCCCTCTTTCTGGAGTGTCCATGACTCATTGCCATACTGAGCTCCAGACAAGGGAGTATGTTTGTAGCCCTCTTTCTGGAGTGTCCATGACTCATTGCCACACTGAGTTCCAGACAAGGGAGTATGTTTGTAGCCCTCTTTCTGGAGTGTCCATGACTCATTGCCACACTGAGTTCCAGACAAGGGAGTATGTTTGTAGCCCTCTTTCTGGAGTGTCCATGACTCATTGCCATACTGAGCTCCAGACAAGGGAGTATGTTTGTAGCCCTCTTTCTGGAGTGTCCATGACTCATTGCCACACTGAGTTCCAGACAAGGGAGTATGTTTGTAGCCCTCTTTCTGGAGTGTCCATGACTCATTGCCACACTGAGTTCCAGACAAGGGAGTATGTTTGTAGCCCTCTTTCTGGAGTGTCCATGACTCATTGCCATACTGAGCTCCAGACAAGGGAGTACGCATTACATTTGTCTTCGCTTCATTGATTTTCATGCCGAAACCCTCACTGTGTCTTTTTATTGCAACTGCTAGATTTTTTCAATTCTTCCTTTGATGCTGCTATTAGGGTGATGTCATCTGCATATCGAAGGTTCGTGAGAGCAGACTGTATGCTAATATTCTAGGGGGCGCCGCTCCGCACCAGACAGTGTTTTAATGTGACACCATCATTGTTTTGTCTTGCGGGTGTTCCTTCCTCTAGAGCATTGTCCACCCGGACTAATGAGCGTGATCTGCCCCTGGTTTCGAAATCAGAGTTGTCCTCTTTATCCCTAATATGTCAGCCGGACCCCGCAAGATGCCCAGTTACCGCAGTGCAAATATTATTAACCACGTTAAAACGATTGTTTTGGAATGCCCTTGTGTTACCGGTTACGTTACACTAAATCATGACAAGCTACAACATCGGGTGATTTGATACAGAAACTTGTTAGAAAGAGTTTAACCAAGCATTAGCGTATGCTGAAGCTAGCCAGGACCATCGCCATACCTCGTGGTTGGAGTGTTCGTACCACGGCTGTTTCCCGTAGCTGAAGATCTCCCAGAGGACGACGCCGTAGCTCCAGACGTCCGACTCGACTGTGAATGTGCGGTAGAGGATGCTCTCCGGTGGCATCCAACGCACGGGCAGCATGGTCGTGTGACCGCCGACCTGCAGGACGAAACAGTTAGAGAGGGGTGTGTGGCAGGAAGTGGGATGTTGGTCCTACAAATCGGTGGGAGGTTGGCCTCAAAAATAGGCGGAAGATGGGAGATAGCCGCATCCTCTCGTTAAAGGACCAATATGTCATGTTGTATTTTATAGTTGTATTTACTCCTAACTAGTTAACCAACTACATTTTTATTAGAAGTCAAAGAAAATAATCATGAACAAGATACCATGAATACAGTCCGGCATGAATGTGACGGTACTAATCTCACACTGTGATCCCTTTGCAGTAAAAACGTTATGGTATCATAAAGAAAAATCCAAATGTAGCAAGACGCGTGAACGGTTGAATATGTTCAACATTGCGTGAATACTGTCGTGCATGAATTTGAATTTAACAAGATTTAAACAGATTGCTATCCACTGTACTTCTCCAAACAGATACGCGATTGTTTAAGCGCACGGCAAACTATTCGCGCATGATTACGTGTTGTACACGTGTTGTCGTAAATATCACATGATTTAACCTTTACATTACTGTTGTATTACGCCCAAGAGGCGTCTGCTATTTCGCCAGCATGACAGGAATATGAAGGTCGTGACCACGCACGTATTGCGCAATAGTGCGTGGTAAAATTCGAGCCGACAGAAAGACTAAGCAGAGCTGTACAAGTGACCGATCAACTGCTTGACAGTTGACATTGTCCTCTTAGTCTTTCTGAAGAGTCTCCCTTATTGTTGTGGTCTGTGGTCCGTTTAAATCTGGTGGAAATTCATTCACAAAACGGAGTCATAATAGTCTCGCATGTTAAGATATGAAATCAGTGATACGATGTTGGCAAAATATAATGTACAATACACAGTAGCGTCCCGTACGTATACATTAATTTTACACGTCCGAACTTGTACACCAATATAGATTTACAACAGCGTCACCTACCCGGTAATAGTCCGTGCTGTAGACATCCCTCGACATTCCGAAGTCACCGATCTTGACGATGAGTTGGGTGCCTACGAGACAGTTCCGTGTGGCCAGGTCCCGATGTACGAAGTGTTGCGATGCTAGATACGCCATGCCCATGGCGATGTGACTCGCCACATGAAGTAGTTCCGGCACACTCAGGATCTTCACTTCCCCGGAGGTCTTCCCTGTGAACTCGGCATCCGGGCCATGTGACCTGCAAGATGGTGTCATATTCCAACCTCTTGGTAGATACAGCGCTAAATTTAGTTAATCGTTGTCTAGAAAAAATTGTGCCTTGCTGTTTTCATTTTTATATGGGGATAGATCGGATCAGGATCTTGCAACAATCTGGAAAAAGCCAAGGCATGTTGTGAGTACATCCTGACTTTATGAATGTAATTAGCCTGTGTTTTATTAGCTGTTTAGAAACGTTCATTGAATAGTTACATATTCGGTAAGGACTGTATTTATTTGGCTACACGCAAATAGTGAAGTTATTACAGGAAATGATGAAACAAATTGCATTGTAACGCAGGAGATTCTCTATCAACCCCACGGGTCTTATTATTCTTGAAGGCTAAAACAAGGGGAATTGGATGACTGTTCATGTGTACGTGCGTGTATGCGTGCGTGCGTGCTTGTGCACATTTGGCAGCTGTTGAACAACGCCATGTACGTGTTATTTTCAATACGTTACTGTGTAGACTTAGTCCCTGGAAACATTGGGCATTTGTTAATGCTAATGTTCTATTTGACCCACACACGCACGCACGCACGCACGCACGCACGCACGCACGCACGCACGCACGCACGCACGCACGCACGCACGCACGCACGCACGCACACACACACACACACACACACACACACACACACACACACACACACACACACATCGGCCACTAACCGGAGAAACTTATTTAGGTCGCCGTTCTCCAAATACTCGAATATCATCATCATAGGCTGCGAGTCTCGCGAGATCCCGTAGAAAGCGACGATGTGGTCGTGCTGCAGCGACGCTAGCAGCTCCGCCTCGTGGTCGAAGTCCCTCAACTGGTCCTCGAAACAGCTCTCCTGCAGCGGAACCGAAGCGTCAGGCCATTGTGACTAGACTGACGGCCTCGGAGAGTGAGACTAACCATCCATGCACGTAGGCATATTCTACCATGGTCTAAGAACCCTTACACGTAAACAATTGGTGAATGGTATACTTTTACTATTCATATATCACGCATGTAGGCTTCAGGTGAAATTAAGCTTTCCAATTACGCACGCAAGATATTTCGGTATAAAACCGAGTTAGTTAATATACGCTACCCGGAATGACCAGTAGCGCCTCTTGTGCATAACATGACACTGACATAAAGGTGAAATCGCGGGAATTTTTCGACGGAAGTTCAACGCGTAATTTGCGCGAATCTTTTGCCGTGCTAGGAAACAATCGTGTTACTCAAACGTCATATCAACTAATTTTTGCAGTCCGATGTGTTATTATTGGTACGCCGTATTGCAATGAAATATTTTCGACTCTCTGATTTGAGGATCAGGTTGTACTTCCGTCGACAATCGATCCCGCTATGCATTCTGTTTATACACATTAAATTATAAACCTACGTTCAATTAAATTATCGTAATTAAAGATGGGTGTGTTGGGTTATCGATGTTAAACATGTTCTGCTTTAACAAAGTAAACTGGAAATGGTTAACTCTGCTATATATGAGGGTGTTCACCGCGTCTCTATTCAAAATATATGGTTATTCTTGGTGTGTTGCCTTGGTGCGAGCCAGAAAGACTGAAATAGGCACTCCGATAGAGACAAAGAGGAGAAATCGAGAGAGATAGTAAGATGCGAGTACAGAGAGGTGGGAGAGATGAGATAAATGAGAGAGAGAGAGAGACAGACAGACTGAGACAGAGAGACAAACACAGACATACAGACACACAGAGGGACAGACAGAGAGACAGGGAAACAGACAGAGAGACACGCACGCACGCACGCACGCACGCACGCACGCACGCACGCACGCACGCACGCACACACGCACGAACGCACACACACACACACACACACACACACACACACAGACGCACACACACAGACGCACGCACGCACGCACGCACGCACGCACGCACGCACGCACACACACACACACACACACACACACACACACACACGGAGGGAGGGAGGGAGGGAGGGAGGGAGGGAGGGAGGGAGTGAGGGAGGGAGGGAGGGAGGGAGGGAGAGTGGGAGGGAGGGTGGGAGAGGGAAGGAGGGAGGGAGGGGGAGGGAGAGATACATACATACACAACATTAAATATACATAGAGCCAACAGAGAACGCACGTGTTTTCATGTCTTTTTATTTGTAATTGGTTTGTTTGCTCGTTTGTAACTCCATGGTTTCTTTCGTTCACATGCACGACGGAAGAGCTCTTACCTTGAGAGTCTTTATGGCCACCATGGAAAGGTCATCTCCTGGTGTGAGTCCTTCGCACAGACCCAGATATACGCGAGCAAAGGCACCCTCTCCCAGCAGCCGTATGAAGTGAATCTTCTCGCTTGTTATGTTACGTATCGCTACTGGAAGATAGAGCAGACAAATTTGGTTCTTTCAGTTGACGGATTTGATGCTGACGATGCTAATATAGTAGTGGTAGTACTGGTGCGGAAAGCGAAGAAACGTTGTAAAATATTTAAATATATAACGTTATTGTTTAAAACTGAGTAGTGCTACCGCTTTTCCATGAGAACATTGTATGATTATCTTAGATTAAAAAAAAATGGTCTCGGTATACATATATTCGATATATCGAGTTTGTGGACAATATCGCTATTATCACGACTGGTATCACATATTATGTCATAGCTTATTCTCCCGTCGATGTTAAAAAAATCATCTTCTTTCAGGGAGTATCATATCCAGAAATATGTCTTTAAATTATCGGCATACCGTCCATCAACATGACCAAATTTTATCGACAATTCCATCCAACGCAAAAAGCAGATGACAATTGGGCAAGGAAGCCATTGTTTATGGACACCATATGGAAGGGAGATAGTAAACAGCCCCCGCCCTTCGCCTGCCCCCGCCGCGTAGGGCCTACCTGACGAGCCGACATGTTGCCCTCTTCGGAAATAGTTCTGGTTTTCGACGACGTGTGTCGCGTTGAGCGGGATAGCCTCTCTATCGAGAGCGCACGGCGCACGCCCACGACCCCTGGGTCGACAACACCGGATGCAAAACGGTGGCCATTGTGTGACATCGCGTCGCTTGTTCTTGCAGTGTCGTCGCTTCGTGCGACACCTGTACGTCACGAATACAAATGTGACGACGATGCCGACGGTGGCGACACCCGCGATAGCGATGACAACTGCTGTGAATACCTGCAATACGGAGACAGTTCGGTCAGTTGTGGTTGGTTTCCTGGTTGTGGTTGGTTTCCTGGTTGTGGTTAGTTTCCTGGTTGTGGTTGGTTTCATGTGCTACCCCCACAACTCGATTTTAACTTATCTGGTTTCAGACTAATTTCGCAAATAATTAAACCTATTTATACTATCGACTAGGTCACGTGCACTTCGACTATGCTGGGCAATAAACTGAAGACGTCTTGGTGTGTACATTAACTTACAAATGTTGCAATATTTTATTTTTAAATGTGACAATTTAGTAAAAAAGACAAGGTTTTTGTGCTGAAAGATCTATGGGATTAAATTACCTTATAACAACTCCAATTCAAAATTATTTGGCTGTAGCTGCTATGTTCTGTATTTGTGTAAGTTATAAAGACACCATTTGTCTTCATTTGTGGAAATGCACACATGCTAGTTCGTTGACCGTTATTTACTTTTGATGAAATCATCGGACACACCATTAAATTAGTCAGTGTTTCGATGATTTTAACACAAAAGTGCGCACTTCCTTAGATCTGAACATCAACGAACTTGACTCGCGATGGGCAAAACTAATTGCTGAGGAAGCTTGAACTAATTGCTGAGGAAGCTTGAACTAATTGCTGAGGAAGCTTGAACTAATTGCTGAGGAAGCTTGAACTAATTTGCGAGGTAAAACAGTTCATGTCGATTTTGCAGTTTTTTCTTCGATGTAATGTGACTTTCGAACCATTAAATATTTTATGCACGGCCACCTTCAGTAGACTTCCATAGCTGGTGCCATCTTGCCAACATCCGTGCACCTATGACGCGTTCAAAACCAAAAACTACGTTTTTTCGAAATTTTTCGAAATTATGTATTTATACAGCATTTTATCTTTTAATGTGTAATATGTTACACATGCCATACAGAATACTATAAAAGGCGGAAAAGAAATCCGCATACGGATTTATTTTGATTTTTTCGAAATTTTTCGAAATGATGTATTTATACAGCATTTTATCTTTTAATGTGTAATATGTTACACATGCCATACAGAATACTATAAAAGGCGGAAAAGAAATCCGCATACGGATTTATTTTGATTTTTTGTCTGCGTCAAACATATTTGTTACTGACTAGTTTGTTGAATTTTAATACAATTTATAATTAATTAATTTGGTTAAATCCGGTTCTTACAATGTCGGCCGCACGCATTAAGAAACATACGTCGCATGCAGATTAGTACGTGTGTCTGTCGTCTGCCGCTTATACACCGAGTGGCCGCATGCCCCGAGAGAAAAGAGTTTACTGACGCATGGGTACCCATGGGTATTACCGAGCATGCTTGTTCGGCAAGACATTTGACATTTCAGAGGCATTTTGGAAACATTACTTCAACGTTTGGCGGAGAGATATTTATGCACCAGTCACTCCAATGTTATATTCTCGTATTTAGTATATTTTTATTTGAGCGAAACAGCAATGTTTTATTGATTCGTTGAAGATTAATTTGTGTTATGCGCCTGCAGCGTCGGATGGGTTGGACAAACACGGATACCTGGTAATGCTAAAAAAGCCCGTACCGAGTAATATAAATGGAAATAAATGCCCACCTACTAGAATTACTCAAATATGACCTTATGCAACTAAATTTAAGAATATCATACCAGTGGTTTACTAGGAAAACATTGCTGAACACACAATTTCCTAATTTCATGGGCCGCTCCATACTGTCAGTTATACAACGGCTAGGCGTGTTGATATCCACTCGACATTCACAAACGTATGTTTAACATAGGATTCTCAGAACGAGGCTGCCGTGCATTGTCTGTATGGATATTTAGGGAGTAATACACTGTTTGTTGAAGTCACGAAAGTGTTACCAGCCAGACAATACCACGTGTGCCACGAGTGATGTTATATGGCTGGTGACACTCGAGTGACATCAACAAACAGTATGTTATTCCCGTTATATAACGGTTAATTAACACTTGAGCATACTGTTTCACTTACTACATTAATTTTTTTAAATACGCTGCTGGGCCGGTTTCACAAAGCAATCAACCGTTCGAAGGAACTGATGCGGACGTTTGACGCAGATTATGCAAATCACAACAATCACAGAAAACACGCAAATCGTTCGAACAATCGCGTGTCTATGCAAACGCGCCTACTCGGTCGCGTTCGGAATGATTCATACGCCTGATGGATTTTCAGAACGAGGTTGGTTTTTGTTTGGGTTGATATATCATGGTAAATGCTCTAGATCAATCAGGCAGTCTTATTACCTTGATTTATACAACCGCTAGGCGTGCTGGTGTCCACTCGGCGTTCACAAACGAATGTTTAACATGGGATTCTCAGAACGAGGCTGCCGTGCATTGTCTGGATGGATATATTGCGGTAACAAGACTACCTGATTGGTCTAGAGCATTTTACCGTAATATATCAACCCAGATGACACACGGCAGTCTCGTTCTGAAAATCCAGCAGACGTTTGAATCATTTCCAACGCGACCGAGTACGCGCGATGGCACAGACACGTGATTGTTCGAACGATTTGCGTGTTTTCTGTGATTGTTGTGATTTACGTAATCTGCGTCAAATGTCTGCATCAGTTCCTTCGAGCGGTAGATTGCTTTGTGAAACCGGCCCAGCAGCGTAATTACAAAATTTAATGTAGTAAGTAAAAAAGTATGCTCAAGTGTTAATTAACCGTTATATAACCGAAATAATATGCTGTTTGGTGATGTCACTTGAGTGTCACAAGCCACATAACATTACCAGTGCCTGCGGCAGTCGTGGTGTTATGTTGCTGGTAACACTCGAGTGACATCAACAAACAGTGCAGTATTCCGTAGATAACACTACGTCATCAACTCCATTACTTGCCAACTGAATATAGCCATATCGTTTGCCTCCAAACTCAACTTATGTAACCTATTTTGGCCTTTGTTGACTAAACTAGTCATCTTTCTTATATAAGAGTCCATTTGATTGCGACTTTGAACTGGTTGTGTATATACCGGCAGCGCTTAATACGTCACGTGGTAGTCTAGGTTACACAATTTTGTAGAACTGTGCATGCCCGTATCAGTCGGTCTGGATAACATGTCAGCCCTCAGTTAACTGGAGGATTTACCAGAATATCCCACTTTTAGAGCCCATTCTGAGTAAACCACTAGCGTGATATTTTTGGTTATTATCTCTTTTAGGTGTACAGCCCCAAAACCATGACTTTTGTTTCGCTTTAAGTTCACCACGTGTGAAAATACGTGAATAAACATTGTAAATATGTAGCTATGCTTGTTTTAAGGTGCAAACCAAGCAGAACGTAATTACAAAGTAAATGCCACAGATGATATGTTAATTGTTTGATGGATGTACGCCGTTGTGAAGTGGCAGACTGGACACGCAGACGATGTCACGTAGATGAAGTAGGCATATGTTTATCTCCCTCCTACGGTGTATAGATCATTATAGCGATGACCGGACACGCTGGCTTGGGTCACGTTCTGGGCGGCAGATAGCGCCTACGCGAAGTTTATTGTGTCGTTTAGGTGAGAAGGAGCGCTCACGAAGGTAGGCGCACATGCAGCCCCGTAGGATAGCGCATTCGCAAAAACGCCGTTACTGTAGGAATCACGTTTGATTGGGATTATTAAAACATAAATTATTAATTATTTATTTATAATTTAATTAATTATTAAACACAATCAATTTGTTTTGTAAATTAATCATAAACTGAATTACTTTATAATGATTATTTTTTTTACAAAATATAATCAAACTTGTATAAGCTGTATTAAAATTTAACAAACTACTCAGTAACAAATATGTTTGAAGCAGGCACCTCTACAAATAGTGTGGACGTTGCGAGCTGGGTAGTCAGTATTTTGGAAGAGGAGACGCATTATCAGTAACCATAATTTACTTTAGGCAACAATCACTGAAGCTCAGAAGAACCGGTTACCGTACACAGACATTCCTACAGCGTTTTAATGTACACCTCATGAAAGATGCAAAGCAAGCTTGAGCTTTAAGAGGGTGTGAGACACTTGGGATTAAAACTAGGTAACGTAACCAGTGAGTGCATCAACGCAGTAGCGTGGGAACACGTAAAAGAAAAGTGAATGAAAATATGAAAAACTGAAAGACTCCGACTGCAATACAGTGAGTTAAATAAACAATTAAATAAACAATACAGTGAGTTAAATAAACAAATAAATAAACAATACAGTGAATTAAATAAACAATACAGTGAGTTAAATAAACAAATAAATAAACAATACAGTGAGTTAAATAAACAAATAAATAAACAATACAGTGAGTTAAATAAACAATACAGTGAGTTAAATAAACAATTAAATAAACAATACAGTGAGTTAAATAAACAAATAAATAAACAATACAGTGAGTTAAATAAACAATACAGTGAGTTAAATAAACAAATAAATAAACAATACAGTGAGTTAAATAAACAATACAGTGAGTTAAATAGACAATTAAATAAACAATACAGTGAGTTAAATAAACAAATAAATAAACAATACAGTGAGTTAAATAAACAATACAGTGAGTTAAATAAACAAATAAATAAACAATACAGTGAGTTAAATAAACAATACAGTGAGTTAAATAGACAATTAAATAAACAATACAGTGAGTTAAATAAACAAATAAATAAACAATACAGTGAGTTAAATAAACAATACAGTGAGTTAAATAGACAATTAAATAAACAATACAGTGAGTTAAATAAACAATACAGTGAGTTAAATAAACAATTAAATAAACAATACAGTGAGTTAAATAAACAATTCAAGACGCCAGGCAGAAGTAGCAAAAGGGTTTATTTAGAAGACTTTGAAAACAAGGGCGAAACAGCTAAACTGGGCACAGTGTATGAGATAACCAAACAGATTTGTGAGAAAAAAAACAACTGCAAGATCAACCCCTTAGTCGTGGACAAAGAAGGACGGCTGCTGACCAATGGACAGCAACAAGAACGATGATGGACAGAGCACTTCGATGAATTGCTTAACAAACTTGATCGAGAGTACCCAACAGCCTGCCAAAGAGACTTCGAGATTGAGACGTTCCCACCAACAAAAGTAGATAGTAGAGGTACAACGACCACTCTGGGAAACAACGAAGTAGCGGGAATGGACTCCCAACGGACAGAAGTCTTCAAAACTGATCCAGAAGCGGCAGTCAAGATGTGCCATCTCTGGGCACGAAGAGGATAAGGAAAGTACACAAAGTCAAACAGTGACGGACGGGAACGTGCTTTTCTCGTCTCCTTTATGGAGTGAATGCTTAAGTTTCCACTCGAAATGACGATGCTAGTAAAAATTGGCAACGTTGTGTTTATTGACAAACTGTTAGGTTTCAATCAACATTGTACGGTAACCTAAACACGGACGGCACCTTATTTGTTTTCATTCATTCAATCGTATGGACCCTGACCAAAAGCCTTGAAAGAAAGATCACCACCAACGAGATGAGAGGTCTAAGAAGAGCCGTCAACAAGACCGGACGAGACATGAAAAGAAACGAGCACATCCGGGAAATGGTCGGAACACCAGCCCACCACTACATACAACAACACCAGCCCACCACTACACACAACAACACCAACCCACCACTACATACAACAACACCAACCCACCACTACATACAACAACACCAGCCCACCACTACATACAACAACACCAGCCCACCACTACACACAACAACACCAACCCACCACTACATACAACAACACCAGCCCACCACTACATACAACAACACCAGCCCACCACTACATACAACAACACCAGCCCACCACTACACACAACAACACCAGCCCACCACTACATAAAACAACAGAGAATCAAGTGGTTTGGACATCTGACACGCATGACCACCAACCAACTGGCCCTCAAGGCATACAACACCAGGACTGCAGGCTTCAAAACGAGAGGGAGACCAAGAAAAACTTGGATTGCAGGTGTCAAAGAGACCCTCAAGACACACGGCATCCCCCCTCTCCAAGCATTCCAGCTTGCTGCTGATCGTCAGCTTCATCTCCCCGAGACACCCCCCAGAACAGGCGGACGGATAAAGTAAAGTAAAGTAAAGTATTCGTATCCTCTTGCGAAGTAGTTGGCATAATTGATTGCACCACGTCATGGACGCGTCTGCAGTGGCTCGTGAGAGATGGACTTCAAAGCATCTTCCGTATTTGTGTATAACGGGAGGATTTCCTGGAATGACGACTAGCTCGGGAGGATGGTATCACGACACACCAGGGGAGGCCCAGCCACATAGACCGAGCGATGCAAGTTCCTTACCACAGAGTCTCGTTGGCATTGCGATCGTGACTTGAAACTACCGGATGCAGTATCATCGCCTTCGGTGGTTTTCATATGTTTTAGTAGAGCGCACACACCTAACTCCGAACGAATTATGCTACATCGACCTTAGTGTCCTGCTTAAAATGTCAGGAGTGTCGCGTGCCACGGCTCGGAGATTTAACCACAGCGAAACGTTGAGCTCCAGACGCTTAAATACGACCAACTGACGTCACTGCAACCGACTGCGTTGTTGATGGCATTTCCGTTCGAACATGATCCGGATTCGTGTTGCGTATTAACATCGTGTTGCATGCGTTATAGTGTGGGTGTTCTGAACGAGAGAACACTCTCGTGTAATCTCACAGCCGCTACACCGAGGGTGTCCGTGTAACACGGTGGAGAGATGGAGAGATGAACGGTAAAAACGGATGATCTTATGCCTGAAAGTGGAAACGGGGAGTGTCGTACAACACACGGATGGGTGTTGGCGTGGTTCGATATTACCGCTTATTTGTAGTCTAGATTTCAGCTCGAGGATCTGTGTACAGAGAAATTTCCAAAACATGGATCTAGAGAAATTCATCTGGCGAATAGTACCGACAACAAAACACCAGGTCTATCCAGCGAAATTGTACAAGCTATTTCGTAACTTGTGTACATATTCTATATACTCCATATAATCCCCTACGATAAACCGATATGTTTTAAGCAGTAGAAATTATCTTCCAATCTAGGAGCTATTTTTTTTACTGAAATTCGCTGGTGGACTGATTCTCACCTATATAATTCTTTTCTTAAGGGAACGTAGACAGGGCACATCCACACGTATGTTCCCTATTCCGTCATGTATTAGTAGACATATTCAGTGATTTACTAACTACCGTAGTATTTATGATATTGCCCATTATCTGACCCCTCCTCAACTGCGCCAACCTGCCCCATGTGCGGGGTAGGTTGGCGCATCCCCGTGGTACGTTGGCACATCCAATTAAATGCATCAACATGGTTAACAAACAGTCATTTAATTAAACCCAAGGCACCGGCTTTAAAACAACAGAATCACAGTTGTGGCATATATAATACTGACAACTCCCAGTGTGTTATACGTGCAACCGTTAGCTACGCACAATTTTTGGACCAATTTCTCCACGGACCTATTTTTGTCAAATATCACCGGGGAAATGGGCGTCGTCGATGGAATGAGCTTCGCCGATGGATCAAGCTTCATTACTGACTCGGGCGACATATTGCGTGTCGTTCGGGTTTCGTCTGTCGGTAACATGCAAAATCCCCATGATAACGCATGCGCCAACCCGCCCCGACGTGGTCGGCCGCTATTTGCATGACAACAAATACCATATATGGCGCAATACGATTTAGTTCATTTAGATGTGTTCCCAATTGTCATACCTTCATCATGTCGCTCTGCACAGTATATGACCAGTACGTACTCATGGTGTAGAAGACATCTATCATATTTTTTACTCAACGTTGTGAAAAAGTTAAAATCCGTAATAACATTTGCGTAGCATTGTCTTTATGGCTGAAATGTTCTAGTTTTGTATGTAGTGCTAGAGGTGTTTGCTTGGTTTAAACGTAGTAGGATTAGTGCATTATTTTTTCAACTGATCAAAATCGAAAAAGTCAGTGCCCCATGCGCCAACACACCCCGGTCTCCTCTATATACAATTAGACTGTGTTTTATCATAAATTTACTAATTGGAATTTCATTGTTTCATTGTATATAAAGAAGTATGTCAACACATGGGCCAACCGATTTTTGGAGATCCGTATGGGGATTCTCAGTGAGTCACAAACATTTTCCAACCTAGCGGGTCTCGCAGAGACAGGCTTATCCAATTGTCCGGGACAAATTAAAATGGCATCGGAGAACTTACAATTCCAAATAACCTGTCTGATGGATTGGTTAGAAGACGTTCATTTATTAATAATTCCTAGCCGTTCCGCGTGCCGGATGGTCGTTTTCCTCGAACAATTTCGAACACGTGACGGTTGGCGAATCATTGGTTTTAACTATTGTTCATAATAGCAGTATTCACCAATGGCATTGTCGCCGCATTTCGTGTTATTCTATAAAGGGAAGATGTCAAGCCAGTATCGAGTGGCAGACCATAAAATGCATTTTAAAAAGTAGGTCGGTTCTAGGCCAACACAACAGTGCGAAGAAGTGAAGGGCGAATGTCAACCGCGTGAATGGAAGACTTTAAACAGTGTAAAATTTCTGGCTGATTCACAACGTTTGGTTTGCTGGATACACAGTTATACAGGATGCTCATAAACGATATTTCCTGTTTTGGATGTAAATATCAAAACAATAACAAATAGACATACAAAGATGCAGTTTGCACCATATCGTAGCCAAAACCAAAGGGTTTACAACTTTACATTGACACAGTTTTGTCTATTTGGGATTGCAGTGACAGTTGCGGTAAGCTCCGTCATAGAAGTATCTACAAGGGTATGATCCACGATGATTGGTATTCTGGCATTGTTCACCATGTGAAGACTACGTTGAGTTTCATCCATATATTGACAATTATGCTCCAGTGCTGAGTGGCAAACGACGGCGGCAGTGTTTATGACTTTTCCTTGATACCAATCATGACATGCGTGTTACAACACAAATACCCCCCACACACACGCACACGCACACGCACACACACCACACCACACCACACACCCGCACACACGCACGCGCGCGCGCGCGCGCACGCACGCACGCACGCACGCACGCACGCACGCACGCACGCACGCACGCACGCACACACACACACACACACACACACACACACACACACACACACACACACATTTGAATGTGCAGATTTTAACCTAGTGTCATGGTATGGTGTCTGTCAAGAAAAAAGCAAAGCTGGCTCGGGTGTTTTCTGTTTTACTTGTCTCATATATTGATTTTGTCTTACTGTTTATACCTCAACAGTGTGAGCCCAAAGGAAAATTTCCATTTTATGTTAAACATTTAATGGACAATAAAGTTTTTCAATTTCAAAACGTGTTTCACAACATATGCTAACCACTGCGAGCGTCCTTTCATGACTTCCATGTGTTGCCGTCATGACAAACTCCATTACATGAATATGTATCATTTAGATAATTGGGCGACACAAAAGTTTATGCGAGATCAAACCGCTGATCATGCACAAGCCTTGGGGTCTGTGTATTACAGATCCATCTCGAAAATTAGCCATTAGCTCCTCGCCTAGATAAACAGAGCTTTCCAATTACTGACGTCTTAGAGCTACTCTCTTTTGTTCTGTGTGGCAAGAGTGCATTAGCAGAGGCCTCCTACCGTTCTAATGAGATACGTAATTAGCCAACTACATCGTGTTCACGAAGTTTACTGCAGCAATGCGTACGGTTATTTGTTTGTTCTGGATAATCCACTAGCTAACCGCCAGCGGCTCGGATATTTTACGACAAAATAGGGGTACGTGTTTATTTACCATGACTATGTCGGTGGCTAATGGCGTTAGACTGTCCACGTTTTACGACTGACACACGTGTAGTTATATTCACTACTGCTTAAAAGTATTTTATCGCCAACGAGAGATTTGCATTCAGATTATACTTTGATAACGTTTACATATACACACGCACTTTTATTATTTATTAACTCGTGGTAGTCCGTAGACAAGAGCGGGATGTTGTCGCAAGTTTCTATTTTATGACAAAATACGTCGTCAGCCGTGCATTAAATGTAATAAACATTGGCCGAAACAGGAGCACAGCTGACACAGGCAGTTTGGAAACGACACGAACACTTCAAACTGGCTTTTCGACTGTACATGCACGTATCCCGTAGAGTGCGTTAAATTAAAACAAATTGCATAATCGGTATTCGGGATTATTTTATTTCTAAATTAAAGTAATATAAATGGTTGGTCAAAGCTGGTCAGGGATGAGCTGACATTACGTAATTGTAATTAGTATTTCATTACAGAAACGGCATTAATGTTATGCCAACAATTCGTGAAAGGCTTACACACATACTCACCTATTCCTCGTCTAAAAAAAAATAATGTTAACTTAATTAATATGCACCGTGACCCAATTTAGACAAACACGAAAGGTACGTTTCGCTGAATATAATAGTAAACGATTATCAGGCCGAATTAAATGCATTTACCCGTTCTGGATCGTCGTTGTCGATGGGACTTCTAGTCGCTGGCACGTACGTGTGTCGTGGCCTCGTGGATCTCCGGAAGGATTCGGGGTCTAACTTCGGCGGACGGGGGCCACGAGCTGCCGGGGGAAACCCTCCGCCTGCAGATGTCCAACATTGAATACTAGACGTTAGCAAAACTCGGACTACATGACGGTATGTGGAATCGTTCAAGGGATTATATTTTCTTCTTTAGAACAATGTTCAATATAGCTATTATATTGTTTTAATGTGTCATCAAGTACGTATACTTATATATGAATATTTAAATGAGTTTTTATTTAATAATATACAATATTATATATATATATATATATATATATATATATATATATATATATATATATATATATATATATATATATATATATATATATATATATATATATATATATATATATATATAATATGTATATATTAAATGGTTTGGTTAACTGAAACATTATTAACTCGAATATTCATGATAACTAGTAGAGTTGCTGTTGGTCTGGTTCGGGCAATGTCCTCGATGTTGCAATATAGAGACTTGCCTCAATCACATAGGTAATCCGAAGCTAATTCCCGGTTCTGGCTACTTCGAGTTTATCTATGCTTTTTCACTATCTACTTAGTTGTATATGGCTTTATTTTTACTACACTGCGTTGTTATTCCCGTTGTTATTCCCGTTGTTATTCCCGTTGCGATGGCTTGGTAGCAATAGCAGTCATCATCATCATGATTGTTGTTCTTAAGCGTGCAATTTGTCATGACACATAGCCCAATACTAAAGATTAGGCATGAAAGCTGTGTGTTCGAATGATCCCACAACTCTCTTTTCTTTAGCGTTCGGTTGTACGTAATGCATGAAATGAAGCAATGGGAACTGGACGGAATAACCTAATATCCTACAGCATAATCATCGTTATCGTTGTCGTCATCCTGTCAATGTCATTGTCGTCATCCTGTCAATGTCATTGTCGTCGTCGTGTCGCCGTCATCTCCCAAATCCTGACGTAAAGACCTCCCAGATGAGGAAACTTTTTATGAACATGTATTTTATTTATTTGCTATAATTATTTATTTATTTACTATGATTATTTATTATATTTATAAATATTTTTTATTTATCTTTGTCGAATACGCAATTTTTTTTATTACACATGTTTAACCACAGTATTGCATATTTAATAGTTGTATGATTGCATGTATGTTTGGTACGCGCCAATGAACGGGCTGGTATACGGCGCTTTATAACTTTTTATAATAATAATAACACCCACCAGGAGGCTCGAGGATGGTGACGTTGACGCTACTGGAGGCTGAGCCGTAGTCGTTCGTCGCGACCACCGTGTACTCGTCATTGTACAAATGCGTCGACAACTTGAAAGTGAGGCAGCCAATCAGCTCGTGCGCGTCGCGACCGTCACTCCGCCTGGGGTCGGGTTCGTCGATCACGATGTTGGCCATGCGCATTGGGACGCCATCGCGCAGCCACGTGACGTTTGGTGACGGAAAGCCCCGGATGTTGTAGCGCAAGCACTGATGGAAGTTACGTTTGATGGGACCAAGTTGAACGATCTCGGGGGCCGCTGAAAGTACATGTGAAATAGTAGCGGCTGGGGATGGGGTGGGGGTGGGGGGGGGGGCGGGGGGGCATCAGGGGGCTAACATTATAATCATCATTATCATTACTATCACTGTCGTAAATATCTGCCCCGTCCTTAAGTATTATCACGGTCATCGTCATCATTATTATCACCAGAGGCGTATTATTATTTTTTTTGGGGGGGCATTAGGCCGTGGATCCGCTAGGCTAGGCTTGCCCATCCCCGGCATCTCCATTTGCAAAATCCTAGACACGCCACTGATCATCACCATTATCCCTATTATCATCATCCTATTATCATATCATATAAACATCATCATTATTACAATAACCGCCATTTGCACTAATCATAGTCGGCATTAACCTTAATGATATTTCTTGCCTCAAAATACTTTCCACAGGATAACGTACCCGGAAGGAATACCATATAACATATTTTCACGGGGAAGTACCATATGGCAAATTTTCTCCCATGTTAGATTTCCCCCCTGTAAAGTGAAAAAAGAAACCAATTGGCAAGTCTTCCCCTTTTATGTCCAACCACTGGCAACCAGTCTTCGTACTGCAAAAGTATCATACACACTGTTCGTTTGTCGCCACGTCTAGGAGCACCCATTCTACAATTCACAGCTTTTTAATAATGTAGCAAAATATTACAAATTCTAAGCTGTGCATTCCCAAGCGCAAGCTCGAACACACAATTATAATACAAAAATGATACCCACAAATAGGACATCTACTATTGTGAATATTGTTTTTACTAGTACACTGTGTGGTGGACATAGATGTACTGCGGTTGGATATTAGGCTACACCGTGGTCGTAAATGGAAGTGTAACGTGATGTGTACATATCAAACTGTGGCAGGACTGTGCACGATGATACTGGTTATGTCTTCATTATCTTTATCCCATCGTGGATTATAGGTTTAAATGGATTATTGAAAAAAGTATTGTATTAATACACGAGGAGCGGTCTTCTCTTTGGAAGTTTATCAGTAGCACACCGTAGTTCTACCACGAGGAAACAATCCCGTGTGACACTGCCACCTTCATCCAACCATTATCACGGTGTGTGTGTTTGCCGTCTTTTCTTGTTTCGTTATAAACAAAATTATTTGGAAACGAAAAAGGCACACATTTTAAAATTTGCCATAGGAAAACCGAAAAACGAATGCTAACTGTTGTACGAGGTTTTGTAATATAAGTATAAAAATACGAAGATACATCAAACCGTTTTATCGTTTTCACGACATCAGAACGAAAAACGAAAAGCGACTTCAGCGCTACTCGTTTTTCGTTCTGGCATGTGTTTCGTTGATGCACTAAGCGGCCACACACATAATATATGCACATAGCATAACATATATAACGTACATGACATATACATGTATGCATACAAACGTGCATGCGCGTGTGCGTGCGTATGTACGTGCATGCGTGCGTGTGCGCATGTATGCACGCATCATGTATGTATGTTCGTATGCATGCATGCATGCATGCATGCATGCATGCATGTGTGCATGTGTATGCTACGTGCATGTGCACATGTGTGTGGCTGCTTAGCACATACACAAATGTGCACGCACGCATGCACGTATGTATGTATGTGTGCAGGTTTGTATCTATACATGCATAGATGCTGTATATGTTATAAATGTTATATTATGTGCATATAAATTTATTATTACGTAATTGGCTGCTTAGCGCATCAACGAAACAGATGCCGGAACGAAAAACGAGTGGCGCTGCAGTCGCTTTTCGGTTTTTTTCTGATGCAGTGAAAAAAAAAAAAAAACGGTTTGACGTATCTTTTACGTTGCAAATTTGATACCGAAAATGAAAAGACGGCAAATACACGGACCCGACATACCATGTCTCTATAATAAGCATCAATATCATCGATTGTGTTACTTCCACAGCAACAGCTGCGTCAGATGAAATATGTACATTCGTCCCATAAAGCGTCTTACGGCTCAGCAATTTCCCTGTTGTCAGATACCGAAATTGAAGATCAAAGGTTTACAGGAAGCACGTGCGTGACGTCAGACGTTAAGATTAAAGGTTTACAGGAAGCACGTGCGTGACGTCAGACGTTAAGATTAAATGGAAGTTGCAGGTGCCGACTGTTTATGCACACGATGACAATGATTTAGTAATCTCGGTCTGAATTAAAGCTGTTGAACGTTGTATGTAACTGCTTCATGTTACAATGTCAATGACGTCAATGTGGGTGTTTTCTGGGTCTGTACCCCGTTTCACTAACATTCTTATGAACTCTTAAGCACGATTTCGCTTTTAAAAATCCATTTCGCTCCTTAGCCTTAGCTTAGCTTAGGCTTAGCTATGATCGAAACTGAAAATTTCACTAATTTCACTAAGAAACCATAAAACGCGCTCAGTCATAGAAACCCTCATGACATAGTCATAGAGACGCTTCTAACTTACGAGTTACGTCTTACGACGAGGTTAGACCGTTCATAAAGCAAAACATGGATCATAATTCACAAACAGTCAATTTTACCTCACTGCGTAGTATCTTGACTCCACTTTTACGCAGAGATCTAGTTTTTCACAGTCAAACAAGTTTTTAAAATGTGAAGGTGAATAGCTCGTAAATTCTGGCTTTTGTCTAGAGCGTTTATTTTACAGCACTGCGTGTCACCGACATCGTGTGCGCTGTTTTACGGCATTGCGAAGGTCAAGGTTGTTCGCGAAACGTTTGCTATTAAATTTTTAGCAAATTGTTAGCTGTATCTAACAAAAATATGTACACCCCTAACCTTCATATTGGTATACTCGATAACACAACTTCGGTTGAGGTTGTTGGTGCTCTCCGCGAGCTTTGTTATTGAAAACTGTCAAAAGTTCATTTGTCAAAACAACACGTTGTCGATGTGTCAAAGAAATAGTGTTTTCTGTGACACAGCGTCTTCTTTTTCAAATTATATTTTTTCTCTTCACCCAGTGAACAAATCAGTCAAATGTAGTTGAAAAATCTTGGATGGATCGTATTATCAGCCACTTTTGGACAACTTTTCTGTTTTTTTTTTTGCCCAATTGTGCACACTGTGGATCTTATGGTGTACATTTCGATCATTAGCTTATGATGGATTTTATGAGCATCTTAGTGAAGCGCATTTTGAAAACGCACTTAAAAATCTATGATGGATTCAGTGTTATGATGGATTTTCCTTATGAGCTCTTTGTCTTAGTGAAACGATCCCTGGTCGCTAATTGTTCGAAGTTTGTGTTTAGTACCACAGCTTGTTCCACTTTGCCGTCTGGTACCGTTAATATTTTACAAGATTTAACAAGATTGCCATCCACTACAAAAGGCCCAGATGGTACGTTGGCAAGGAAACCATTGCATTAACAATAATCCAAGCAATATTCACCTTTGCGTAACCCGCCCTTCCGATATATTTGTCGATGTTGTATTAAATGTTATTCAAGCTGCTGTCATTTACGCATTCTGTAGATAACCTGTTCCATTCATTTATTGTCTTTTGTAAGAATGAGTACCCTTCTGATATCCAATATACACTGGTCCTTCATGTTACTTCGTGTCCTCTAGTCCTACTATCTTTCTTAAGTGAGAACACATATTTCTATCAATATTTTCATTATTATCCTACATCGAACTTTTTTCCCTTGGATGTCAACTTATTATGTTATATAGCAGCAGACTTGATTGCAGTAACAACATATATCTTAGCGTCGTGTCGTTGTCATAAGTCCTGTTATAGATGTGCAGCATACACGTAAGATTGTGGTCTATTTCAGTCGTCATTAGAGAGAGCACAGCCATGTCAGAGCATTCGTTAATATAAATTCATTAAGTAGCCTAGCTAATTACTTATGTATAACATTAATACTGTTTTACATACGCATCCATGACAGTGTATAACGCGTCAGTAATAACTGCAACGATAGTGACATTTGCAGCAAATATCATAATGCCATGGCCACGCAGCTGTTACTGTTTATCATTTTCAATTACTACGTTTTGCCCGGTGTTGTATTGTATTTGAAGCGAGAGTGATTTCTAATAGCCACCTGCTGTTATGCATATTATTACTGAGGCTGCCGCTTACAGTAGATATGGAAGTAGGTCACCGCCATTCCGGCCTCGTTCTCGGCCACACATCGAAATCGGCCGCTGTCGTGCGCAGTGGCGTTCTGCAACGTCATTGTTGCTTCTAGGCCAGATGTGTTGATTGTCACGTTAGCAGTAGAATTAGCGACATCATCAACCCAGTAAACGTGAGGAGTTGGTTTGCCCGTGGCTCGACAGGTAGAAATCACCGGACCCTCTTGGTAGGGAGTCGAAGCAGCCGGGCGTAATGTCACTGTTGGCCATTCTGGAAAGAGATAATAGAATTCATAGACACATAACATGTAAAATACACTGTCCTGAACTCAGTTCAACATACATATCCAGGGAGTTAAGATCACTCATGGATCCAGTGACTTAACAACGTTAACGTGTTAATTTCTCTGACGGATTCTAAAAAAATTCATCTTTTAAAGTTTACGTAGCTGACGTGCTTTGTACTCAACGGAGCGACTTACAGATCGACCGTAAGCGCAAATAATCGTTTTTTTTTTTAACAATAATAATATTAGTCAGTAACTATCTTAGTTATAATATATATTTTAGCGAAAGAAAAGTTAATTGTGATGTTTTTATTTTGTTGAATTTGTCAAGCTAAATGCCAATTTGGCTTCGTTATTTCTTTGGGATTGTCCCATATCAGATAGATACACGAATATTATCATAATTATCTCGAAGATCCTATGGTTTGGTGGTTTGGGCATGTTTGCCGTATGCAGAGAGATAATTGAAGAGGTGGAGTGACCAGATGAGTAATGATACTGGGCTCCCGCCATTGATAGCAGAGCGGCATGTTATAAATATAGCAGAATGGAGGAGAGCAACTTCCTGGAGGACAGCGACGGGTCACTGTGGACTGTGCCTTTAAGTCAAGTCGAAGTCAAAGAAAGATCCTATAACGAAACATCATTAATCTGGTTGGACGCTAAAATAAATAGCGGATCATGTATTACATTACCAAATTCGATTAACCAAAATAAAGCAAATTAAGTGTTATTCTATACAGCCCTTAGACATCTGACAACCCATGCAAGATGTAGTTCATCTTCCAAAGCGCATGCCATAGTATCCTCGATACCAGATTGCAGCACAGCCCATCTAGCCAAATCCGTTCCACGGTATTAACCAATCGATTTCCAGCAGGAAAATAGCATGGTAATGCATCAGACAATCAACTCCGCTTTCCGGAAGGTTGCTTATCGAACGTGAGACGCAACAAAGCGATTGCAACGGGACATTGCCACTTTGGACGAACTCTTCGTGATTTCATTCTCGTCGACCATCTTCGTCAGCAACTCCACCTCTATTTATCACTCGAACCTCAACCGTTTTAGCCTATCGCGAATCCGGTTCGTTGATGTCCAAATATGTAGTGAATGAAAAGCTTAAGTAGCAGCCGCAGTCGGTTTAATAAAAATGCGTATTTTTTACTCAAATTGTCGAAATAAATTACTTTAGTCGTTAGGTCAGGTACGGCTCAAGATACTGGATATCCAAAATGGAAAACACTACGGGTCAATGCCGTGACTTCCATCCTCTCGCCGATAACATGACAAAGTTATGACATTTCATCAGTGGTGAAATTCGTGAGTTTTCAGCGTTTCCATCTTCACTTCATTTAATGTTTGATCAAACCTTAAGTCAATTAATATGTTGTTTGATGATTTCACAAAAAAAAACATACAACAGTTGCACAAACGAACCAGCATGCCGTAGTGGATACCAAGTAGGTTTTTTTCGCCAAATGTATTTGAAATTAAACTACAAAAAATCGAATTGAGGACGGACCTTTAACCAATTTAATCCTTGCGTCCTATATATCCAGTTTACTTTTATTCGCGAGATAACAGCACTAATTCAGAATGGGTTATTGCTATTTATATAACAAAAGGAAGCTTCCGGACCACATTTCACGAGCATATGGTGATTATATTATATAGATGTGAGGAAAGCCTCAAGTTCAAAGTACCGGTTTTGCTTCAATTTTCTCTAACCATGACGTCTCACAGAATGTGAGTTCCGGCTCTCGCATAAAATAATCCTCGAAATTTCTGTTTATCGATAAACACACGCCAAATACCCCTGAATTTGTGAGTACATAGTCAAAATATAAGTATAAAATATGAGTATGGAACTTTATATGGTGTCATGCCGTCCTCAGTACAGAACGCTAGGCACGAGAGGCCTGGTGTTGTATATACACACAGAGATTGTGCATTTTCGCTGTTTCGTTTCGGAAATCACCTGGCAAGCATCCAAGCTATCACCGATGTCTTGTTTCTATGGGAAATATATGACGTAAAATGCAGACCAGCCACTTATTTTTTAAATCCGTACTTTTTACTTGAAATGTTTTATACTTCCGTAGAACATCTTTCTTTGAATAATCGGCCTATAGCAGTGCTATTCCTATCGAGGGTCGTTATTTATCAGGCTTCGGAATATACTTGCGTAAAACGAAATCTAAGTTTCGCCGGAAATCTGCCTAGCATTAATTCCTGCGTCATTTCCATGTTATGCCGCTGCGTTAAACACAAGAAATTTCCATTTGAAACAAATCGGCGTAAAAATGTCCGTATACTTTCATAAATCCGTATTATATGAGTTTTTTTAGGAGTTATACTGTCAATGATGTTCTGGCAAAATTGCAAGAGGAGTGACATGTTTAGTCACCGGACATTCACATCAATCGGAGAGCGGAGGTGACGGTGTTGGCTGTAACAGCCGGCGAGACTCCTACCTGTACGATCGATACCATATTCGAACAAGACGGTCATGTAAGGCCGAACTACCCAGTCCAACCAACTGATCAACTCAAAAAGAAGGAAAGAGGGACCATGGCATACCGACATGGCATACCAACATGGCATACCAACATGGCATACCAACATGGCATACCAACATGACATACCAACATGACATACCAACATTGCATACCAACATGGCATACCAACATGGCATACCAACATGGCATACCAACATGGCATACCAACATGGCATACCAACATGGCATACCAACATGGCATACCAACATGGCATACCAACATGGCATACCAACATGGCATACCAACATGACATACCAACATGGCATACCAACATGGCATACCAACATGGCATACCAACATGGCATACCAACATGGCATACCAACATGACATACCAACATGGCATACCAACATGACATACCAACATGACATACCAACATGACATACCAACATGGCATACCAACATGACATACCAACATGACATACCAACATGACATACCAACATGGCATACCAACATGACATACCAACATGACATACGCAGCTGGGCTATTGTCAATCGCTGGCATGACAGCATCGTGGTTATGGTAGTGTCCAACTGTAACGAAGTTCCAGGAAGCTATTTTCGCCAGTTTTAGGTTGATTAGGATAGAAACAACGTCGATACTTGTGTGCTCAGCTTCATACATGTGGTATGACCATGCATTTATTCGTATGCCCTGTCGTGTCTAGCAGCCTATAAAACAGGACACCATGATATCCCACGAATAAAGAGCAACATTTCTTTCATGCTCAATATATGTATTTGAAGAATACAATTCGATGATGCACTTTGTTTTAATTGCTTTTTTATACCTGTGCATTTATGTGCGTACGTACGTACATAACGTACGTACATACGCACGCACGTACGTACGTACGTGCATACATGCATACATGCATACGTTTGTGCGTGCGGGTACGTACGCACATACATATATACGTACGTGCGTACATGCATACATACTTGCATGCATGCATGCATACATACATACATACATACAAGTACATGCATACATACTTGCATGCATGCATGCATACATACATACATACATACATACATACATACATACATACATACATACATACATACATGCATACATACATACATACATGCAAATAAAAATGAAACGTTTTACACAACGAATCCACCAAAAAAAATTGACATGTGTACCGTGCATGTAGTACCACAATAATGTTTCATGTGTACCGTGCATGTAGTACCACAAAAATGTTTCATATGTACCGTGAATGTAGTACCACAATAATGTTTCATGTGTACCGTGCATGTAGTACCACAATAATGTTTCATGTGTACCGTGAATGTAGTACCACAATAAAACGCATAACTGTGTCTAGCCATGTCGTCTTTATCAACCTGGCAAGTCACACAAACAAACCACTTGTCCGAAGTGCTGGTTGTGGATTCGGCAAGTGCTGTAGACATGTTTAAAATATTAATACCACACGGTGAATTCGTTGAATGTCTGCCCCTGCACAGAGAGGTAGGATGTTTTTTGTGTGATATACGACTGGTAAATGAATGTCGCTACGTGTCTTTCTAATACCGTAAACTATAATTCGCGCTAAAACCTGCTTGAACTATGGAGTTCCCGACATACGGGGTGTCTTCGAACGTTTGTTATCTGTGTTGGTTTGTGTGGCTTCCATCGTATAAGATATGTCAGTAGCATTCCTTTGTTTCAACACGATCAACACGATCAATTCGCTGAAACAGTTATAGTCGATAAGCAGTCTAACGTACGATAGATGTTTACTTCAGTATTTTGATCGAACGTACTTAGATGTGCGTTTGGCATCGAATCATTACTGTTTACATTTTTACACTGTCTGTATTATTATCGCCTTTAGAATTGTTAATTTTGTTGGTAAAGTTTGCAACTGCTCAATTGTTAATACACTGACACTCCAGGTGCTGTAATACATTACATTACTGAGTTATAGTGTGCGTGTGGTGGTCTAGGTGGTAGAGCTGTGGGGCACGGTGGTCTAGGTGGTAGAGCTGTGGGGCACGGTAGTCTAGGTGGTAGAGCTGTGGGGCACGGTGGTCTAGGTGGTAGAGCTGTGGGGCACGGTGGTCTAGGTGGTAGAGCTGTGGGGTGTGGTGGTCTAGGTGGTAGAGCTGTGGGGTGTGGTGGTCTAGGCGGTAGAGCTGCGGGGCGCGGTGGTCTAGGTGGTAGAGCTGTGGGGCACGGTGGTCTAGGTGGTAGAGATGTGGGGCACGGTGGTCTAGGTGGTAGAGCTGTGGGGCACGGTGGTCTAGGTGGTAGAGCTGTGGGGCACGGTGGTCTAGGTGGTAGAGCTGTGGGGCATGGTGGTCTAGGTGGTAGAGCTGTGGGGTGTGGTGGTCTAGGTTGTAGAGCTGTGGGGCACGGTGGTCTAGGTGGTAGAGCTGTGGGGCACGGTGGTCTAGGTGGTAGAGCTGTGGGGCATGGTGGTCTAGGTGGTAGAGCTGTGGGGCGCGGTGGTCTTGGTGGTAGAGCTGTGGGGCACGGTGGTCTTGGTGGTAAAGCTGTGGGGTGTGGTGGTCTAGGTGGAAGAGCTGTGGGGTGTGGTGGTCTAGGTGGTAGAGCTGTGGGGTGTGGTGGTCTAGGTGGTAGACCTGTGGGGCGTGGTGGTCTAGGTGGTAGAGCTGTGGGGTATGGTGGTCTAGGTGGTAGAGCTGTGGGGCACGGCGGTTTAGGTGGTAGAGCTGTGGGGCACGGTGGTCTAGGTGGTAGAGCTGTGGGGCACGGTGGTCTTGGTGGTAAAGCTGTGGGGTGTGGTGGTCTAGGTGGAAGAGCTGTGGGGTGTGGTGGTCTAGGTGGTAGAGCTGTGGGGTGTGGTAGTCTAGGTGGTAGACCTGTGGGGCGTGGTGGTCTAGGTGGTAGAGCTGTGGGGCGCGGGGGTCTAGGTGGTAGAGCTGTGGGGCGCGGTGGTCTAGGTGGTAGAGCTGTGGGGTGTGGTGGTCTAGGTGGTAGAGCTGCTGGGTGTGATGGTCTAGGTGGTAGAGCTGTTGGGCACGGTGGTCTAGGTGGTAGAGCTGTGGGGTGTGGTGGTCTAGGTGGTAGAGCTGTTGGGCACGGTGGTCTAGGTGGTAGAGCTGTGGGGTGTGATGGTCTAGGTGGTAGAGCTGTGGGGTGTGGTGATCTAGGTGGTAGAGCTGCGGGGCGCGGTGGTCTAGGTGGTAGAGCTGTGGGGCACGGTGGTCTTGGTGGTAAAGCTGTGGGGTGTGGTGGTCTAGGTGGTAGACCTGTGGGGCGTGGTGGTCTAGGTGGTACAGCTGTTGGGCGCGGTGGTCTAGGTGGTAGAGCTGTGGGACACGGTGGTCTAGGTGGTAGAGCTGTGGGGCACGGTGGTCTTGGTGGTAAAGCTGTGGGGTGTGGTGGTCTAGGTGGTAGACCTGTGGGGCGTGGTGGTCTAGGTGGTACAGCTGTTGGGCGCGGTGGTCTAGGTGGTAGAGCTGTGGGACACGGTGGTCTAGGTGGTAGAGCTGTGGGGCACGGTGGTCTAGGTGGTAGAGCTGTGGGGCGCGGTGGTCTAGGTGGTAGAGCTGTGGGGCGCGGTGGTCTAGGTGGTAGAGCTGTGGGGCACGGTGGTCTAGGTGGTAGAGCTGTGGGGCGCGGTGGTCTAGGTGGTAGAGCTGTGGGGCACGGTGGTCTAGGAGGTAGAGCTGTGGGGCGCGGTGGTCTAGGTGGTAGAGCTGTGGGGCACGGTGGTCTAGGAGGTAGAGCTGTGGGGCGCGGTGATCTAGGAGGTAGAGCTGTGGGGCACGGTGGTCTAGGTGGTAGAGCTGTGGGGCGCGGTGGTCTAGGTGGTAGAGCTGTGGGGCACGGTGGTCTAGGTGGTAGAGCTGTGGGGCGCGGTGGTCTAGGTGGTAGAGCTGTGGGGCACGGTGGTCTAGGAGGTAGAGCTGTGGGGCGCGGTGGTCTAGGTGGTAGAGCTGTGGGGCACGGTGGTCTAGGAGGTAGAGCTGTGGGGCGCGGTGATCTAGGAGGTAGAGCTGTGGGGCACGGTGGTCTAGGAGGTAGAGCTGTGGGGCACGGTGGTCTAGGTGGTATAGCGTCGAACTTTTGGTCGTGTTGTTCGAAACCATCTACTGCCTTTTCGAAACTTAGGCAATTTCGTTCACCCTACTTTGTCTGTGTCTTTCGGAGGAGGCACTAAAAGCCGCTGGTCCCTTCTACCTGGTGTCTATGCCAGGGGAAGTAAAATATCCCAAACAGGGTGTGTAACCTGCTGTGGACTCCATCTCTCAATAGCCACAGCAGAAGCGTCCATGACGCGGCTCAAACAATTTTGCTAACTACCTCGCAAGAGGATACGATTGAATGAATGACTGCATTATACACGAGAAAGCCTGTACGATATAGATCTTTCAGCTCTTAGTATGGGCTTCCATGTATCATCAAAACTGTGTAAAATGTGTACAAATTGTTATTTGAGTCTGCCTGTATAATCTAATGGAAATAAACGTCACTTCATTGTTAAACTCTGCGTTCCAGAACAGAAGTGAGCGAGCCCAGTTTTCGACATGAAGATCACCACGGTGGGTGTGCATGTTGTGGCGACAAGCACGTATCTTCAGATGCTGTTGCAATCATAATTCAAGAGTAACTGTTCTTTAAGTCGAATTACGCATGATTAGATAACAACGTGCTACACATAGACCATAATCATTCGGGATAACTTGCTAATTTCTGTCACTCCTACCAGAGTTTGGGAATATTAAACTCTTAGATATAGATGTTTGTCTAGACGATTATGCTCGAACAGCAGCAGAAATACGAATTGATAGATTCTACAGTAACAATGTGAGACTAATGTATGTTTGATCATTTTGACTGTTTCATGTGTTGCTCCTAGTTGCGATAATCACAATCGTCTTCAACACCCAGGGAGGTAAGACGTGTATCAAGTCATATTAGTGTTTGTTGTGTTTGTATTTGTTGGCATGGTGTCAGCATATCGTTGACACATCAGTCCTCAACCCCAACATAAACATTCTTCTTAAATCAACCGCCTTCTTGGTCAATAAATACATAATATATTATGCGAACAAAGAAACAGTTGAGAGTATGGAGATAATCATCGCCATCAGCAGCCGTGAGCAGCAACGACAACAGCAGTAACAGTAGCAGCAGCAGCAGCAGCAACAAAAAAAAATTGGCAGGTAATATAAAAAATGACAGCAAGAGTTTCTATGCCTATGTAAGGAGTAAACAGAAAGTTCGAGATAAGGTCGGACCACTGGAAAACAACAGTGAAAACATAATTTCAGATGGGTTCCAAATGGCAGAGGTCCTGAATGAGTATTTCAGCTCACATCCAGTTCCATTGACTAAATTTGAGGGCAATAAATCAGAACATTTAGGGCAGTTATTTGTAACTCCTGAAATGATAGCAAAGAAAATTAAGAAGATGAAAGTTAATAAATCACCTGGAGTTGATGGGATACCACCAAAACTGCTAAAGGAAATTGTTGATCAAATTAGTACACCACTTGCAAGCTTATTTAACTTGTCACTAGAAGAAGGAATAGTTCCTTCAGAATGGAAAGAAGCAAATATTACGCCGCTATTTAAGAAGGGATCGAGGAAGAAGCCAGAAAATTAC